>JAGFMF010011418.1:10761290-10929365 GCA_019455555.1 Galemys pyrenaicus
AGTCTAGTTTTTCATTTCTGATTGCTGAGTAGTATTCCATCGTGTATATGTACCACAGCTTCCCGATCCACGCATCTGTTTTTGGGCATTTAGGTTGTTCCCACTTTGTTTTTTGAATATGAGATTTGATTCTGAAATAATTGTATTTGTCAGTTTTCCTAATGCTTAACTCTTAGAAGCAAGTCTTAGGATGTGTAATTATAGGCAAATATTTTTCTTGTGAACACTGGAAAATGTGCCCAATTATTTCCTATGCTCACAATTATTTCCACAAAGGACATCCTGGATCTTCCTAATGAATTAGGGGGAGGAGATTAAAGTACCATCTTTACCATAATAATGGTTAAGTTCTTCCTCAATATTTAACTACAGTGTAAGGCTACAGGCTTGAACATTTTAAAGCCCTTGTGAGGATCCTCGTAGACAAGTTCTGAAATTATGAAACAGCATTCAGGGCGTTCGCATTACGCACATTCGCTCAAAGAAGGGAGATCTAGGAAACTCTGATATGATCTTTGGGCTGCCACATTGAAGACATCCAGTACCTTTACCAACTGAATCAGTGAAACATTTCATTGTTTGCTGTAACTACAGCTTCCTTCTAAGAGGGGTAGCTGCTCAGAGTAAAAAGTCACAGCTACTACGTTATTTTCCTCCATTACCACTACATCATCATATACAACCTCTCTCTCTCTGGCTGTGTGAGCACCCAACGTCTGTTCTTTGGTGACCTTATTGAAGATAGTTTTGGATGAATCACATTGTCATCTAGGTAAAGCAGAACTGAGAACTGAGTTAGGGAGTGAATATGAAGACTCTCGGTAAAGTTGGAACCAGAGAGAGGTCTTAAGAGGCCAAGTACAAATTAAAATAGGGAAAGAGAAGAAAGAAGAAACAGAGGACAATGGCAAAAAGACAATATTATTTACTTCAGCTTGGTGGAGATTGGGAAGGCTTGAATGTAAGATTATCAGCATTAGGAACTTTTTGAACATGTTAGGATTCCGACAGAGCCTGAGGTCATCCCTCAAGGCCCAACTCACAGAGCAACTTTTCTGGCATTGGGATTTGAAAGGTAGTTAGAATTGGGAAATGCATACGTGAGAGGAATGATACTCTTTGTGGAAAAAATAACACAATTGAAGACATGGGAAGGGTGACGTATGCTATGTGTACACAGATCTAAGGATAACTCAGTTTGACTGTGCTGCTAGGGGTTGCTAGATTAATTAAACAAGGAGGCACTAGACTGAGGCGGCACTAGTGTAATGGCAGCTTACTTAAGCAAATCAAAATCTAAGTCTGTATGTGCCTCAAGGTTATGGAATTGTACCCTGAGAACTGATGATTACAAAAGGCCAACTAGGCTTTAGGTTAAAAAAAACCTTGTAATTTCCTTACTTTGCTTCTGTCATGTCTCCATAAAAGTCTCTTCCCGAGCTCCTGTTGGTGGAGAGCTCCTAACTTCGTCTTGCTTGGCATTGGCCAATTCAGATCAATTTTCGCTCAAATAAACTTGACAACTTTTAATATGCCTCAGCTTATCCTTTTTTTTTTTTTTTTTAAAGATTTATTTATTTATGCATACAAGCACTGGGGTACAGGCCAGAGGTGTGGGGGGTGAGAGGATTCACCACAGACAGAGCGGGGAGCAGAACAGGCAGATCAACGGAAGTACACTGCTGAGGGGAGCAGCGGGCACAGCAGGAGAGGTCCGCAGCACCATGTGGGTCCCCCCGCTGTGGCTGGCAGCAGGGATCGAACTCGTGCCTCAGGGGCTGCGGTTTGCTTCATAGTGCATTGCTCAACCCACTGCGCCACCAGGGAGGCCCGCCTCAGCTTATCCTTTAAGAAGGTATATGAAATGGGAAGATGCATGTTACATCACGAAGGTAAATAGAGACTAAATCCTGTCATGCCCGGGGCAGGGCAAGTGAGCACGGGAGTTTCAGGAGCAGGAAGGAGAACAGTTTAAACTTCCAGGAATATTTACTTAAAGCAACATGTTGTGAGATTTGGAGTGTGGCGGGAGTAGAAGTCAGTGAAGATAGTCAGAGAATATTGTGTTTTAATAAAAGGACAACAAGAAGGGAGAGATAAGAAATGACACAAGACTTAAGAGGGCCACAAAAAGCAGTGGTTTGAATTACCCTTGGAAGTGGCTTGCTTGTGTTATTGGAAAGAGGAAGGAGCCTTTCAGGAAAGTAGGAATGTCGGAGGGGGTTGGGGGGTCGGAGGGATAATGGGCTAATGGGGGAGGGAAGGCCATCCATCCCAGGGAGAAATCAGAAAAAGACACTTTGATGTGTTGGCTAAATGAGAATGACGGTTTCCTGTCTGCCCTAGGAGAAGTGTGTTGGTCTGTGCCTATAACATCTGTGACACCAGATTCCTTGATGTGTTTGTAATTTGTACAGAAATGTCAAAAAAAAAAAAAAGATCTTTTTTCCTCAAGAGATTGTTAGCCTATGGTATATAGACTGGGATTATTTTTATTGTAATAAATTTCTAATCAACTAAAAGTCTTCTGTGTATTATCAATTTATGACTCTAAATTAGGAAAATCTAAGGCTTTTGTTGCATCTCTGATATAACATTCTTTCCACAAAGACACTTGAAGGATCTTTGTGGGTCACCCATGGGACAGTAATTTTGAATGAATTTAGAGTTTTAATTACTATTTTATTTAATTGCAAGTGGGTACTGCAAAAAAAAAAAAGTCATCAACCAAGGAATTAATCATTCCAAAGAATTACATCTGCACTGCATTCTCTGTCAAAAATTTCTCATTAAAAATGTGTTTCTTTAAAAGTAACTCAAAGCTGCTGATGAAATACAAGAGCATGGCAAGTTTCAAATCCCAGTGCAAATGTGGATTCATCAATGGCAGAGGAGCTTCTCACCATTTCTTACTTCAACCCCTCCTTATTTCAATCCCTTAACAGGGTTTCATACTTAAGGTCAGATGCCTGTTATTTCTTTCCGAAGCTGGGTATTTTCCATTTAAACACTTCCTTTTCATAATAGTTTTGGTGTCTCTGGAGCGTTATTACTGCTTCATTTTTCCCTTTACTAATGACTGTGACTCTGTGTTTCTTTATTTTAGGAGCATGAATTAAAAAAAGATGAAGCCATTAACAGCACTCCTAAAGAGGAGTCAACCCTGTAAACCATCTGTCTGAGCCACCATCAAAGACTTGATGCTGGAGAAAATGCAGTTATGGAGACTTTTCTCGAACATCCCCTAGCTTTTTTGAAACCACAAAGATCAGACTTGTCTGAGAGGTTATAGGGATAGCTCTTGCAGAAGAATAAGACCAAAGGAAACCATGGCCATCCCTCCCAAGTGGAATTCAATCTTTGGGGTAGGGGAGAGAAATGATTCTGGCTGCTACTCTCTGAAAAGAAAAGGGCAGTCACATCAGCAGTGAGTTTAAAGAACACCTATTCTGCCTGGGATACAAGTGTTGACAGCATTTTTAGTCTATTGAGGAATCAATGCATGTATAAACCAATATGATTTAATTATCATCTCCTTGGCAGGTTTTTCTGGATGATCTCTCTAGATGGCATTCCTCTTGTTTTTCCTCCATCAAAAATTTATAGAAGCAGAGAATCAATTTTCCCTTACTCTTTTGGGTTCTTCTTGGGTTGGTCCAGCAATCAAATTAACATGAGACAGATGAATAGGGAAAAAAAAACCAAACACCAAATTAATTTCATATATATTGAGCATCCACATGGATGTAAATTCTAGAATAAATGAGACAGACTGAGGGATTTTATTCTTCAGCTTAGGGATGGGATAAAGACCTGGGTATCAGGAGAGTGGAAAGGGATATACAGGAGGAGGAGTGGGGACTCATGATAAACACAGATGCTCTAAATATTTGTCCTGCCATAGACAGGTTTCTCTGATAAAAAGGTTATTTCTGGAGATGACATTAAATCTGGGTAATATTCATTCTTCTAGGTATGTAGTTAAGGTAATGATAAACAGTTTCTCTAGAAATTCAGTCTGTCAACTGACCTGACCTTCCTATGCCAAAGTGACACTTGTTAGAAAAAGCCTACTCTGAATATCTTTGGGAAGGTCTATCCTTCAATTTCATGATTTTTTCCCTTCAATTTCAGAGCAAGAAAAATATATATGTTCACTTGTTTCTTGTCTCCCCTCTCCCTTGCTTTCCAAGCCAGAAGAAAAGGGCAGGGAACAGTATTTGTTTTGCTCTTGCTAGCTATTCAGTAGCTAATCCGGTGCATGGCAAGTAATAGGTGCTCAGTAAATGTTTCTTTTTTTAAAAAAAATTTATTTACTTATGCATTTAAAAACTGGGGTACAGGATAGAGGTGCTTGGTGGGAGTGGGGGGGTTTGGGGAACAGAACAGGGAGATTAATTAAAGTATACTGCTGAAGGGCCTCCCTGGTGGTGCAGTGGGTTAAGCAATGCACTATGAAGCAAACCGCAGCCACTGCAGCACGAGTATGATCCCTGTCGCCGGCCAGGGAGGGGACCCACATGGAGAGGCAGAACTCTCCTGCCTCACCCGCTGCTCCCCTCAGCAGTGTGTTTAGTTCATCTGCCTGTTCTGTTCCCAGATCTGTCTCTGGTGAATCCTCTCACCTCCCTGGACTCTGGCTGTACCCCAGCTCTTGTATGCATAAATAAATAAAATCTTAAAAAAAAATAATAAAGTATACTGCTGAAGGGAGCAGTGGGGGAGGCAGGAGAGGTCTGCTGCACCATGTGGGTCACCTCCCTACCCAGGGATTGAACTCATGCTGCAGTGGCAGCATATAGCTTCACAGTGCTGCAACTTAACCCCTTGTGCCACCAGGGAGGCTCCAGTAAATGTTTCTTGAATGAATGAATGATAAGACTGACTAGGGAAAGTCTCAAATGTCAGTAATGTATTGCACACATAGCTGGAAATACAGTTAATTAGTTAATAGTATATATTTGGGCTGTACAACATAAATTTTAAAAAAGATTTTATTTATTTATGCATACCAGAACTGAAAACAGGCTAGAGGTGTGGGGGAGTGAGAGGATTCACCAGAAACAGAGTGGAGAACAAAACAGGCAGATCAACTGAAAGACACTGCTAAGGGGAACAGCTGACAGGCAGGAGAGGTCTGCTGTGCAACGTGGGTCACCTCCCTGGCTGGCAGCAGGGATCGAACTCACGCTGCAGTGGCTGCAGAAGTCCCACAGTGCAGTGCTCAACCTATGTACAGCATGATTTTTTTTAAGGTGAACAGTGTCATGATGTAATCTGTGTGCACACTATGAAATGACTACCACAGTTAAACTAATGCTTCCATCACTTCTTTGTTACAATCTTTGTGTATGTCTGGTAAGAATACCTAAGATCTAGGGGGCCTCCCTGGTGGTGAAATGGTTAAGCAGAGCACTATGAAGCTAAAGTGGTCACTGCAGCCCAAATTTAATCCCTGCCACAGGCCTGCCTGCCCGGGAGGTAACCCACATGGCCCAGCAGACCTCTCCTGCGTGCCCGCTGCTCCCCTCAGCAGTATGTTTCAGTTAATCTGCTTGTTCTGTTCCCCACCCTGTCTCTGGTGGATCCTCTCACCTCCCACACCTTTAGCCTGTACCCCAGTGCTTGTATGCATAAATAAATAAATCTAAAAAAAATACGTAAGATCCATTCTCTTTCATAAGTCATTTAAAAGTTATTATTTGAAGTAAAGCTTATGAAAGCAACATTTGAAGAAGAGTCACTTTACTTCTACATCTGACTGCAAAGAGCAGGTAGGGGTGTGTCCCTGCTCAGTTCCTAGGGGAGCCTACTAGCTGGGGACTTCACAGCACAATGAAAGAATGAAATGAGGATGACTGGCATGCTCTTAAGGAAGCGTTACATTATTTTATTCTCTATTAACTGTTGATTTTTGATAGTGACCACTTCCTTCTCTCTGAGGAACTGCTGAGAACCATTGTCCAGTGTGGCCCAAGGAGCAGTTTCTGTTCTGGTCTGGTCTCCATTTCTTTCTCCCAGCTTTTGCTGACCTCCTAAGTCTGCTACTTGGCCTTAACCTCCTCTACTCTTGGGGAATAAGTTACTTCCTTGTTTCAGGGTTTTTATTGCTATTTGCAGATTATTCTCACTCCCTGAAAATGTGAATCCTCACATTTCACTTTAAATGCAGTGTATCAGTTGATATTTGTAGAAGTTTTACTTCCTCTACTCTATGCTGCTCAAAGCCTCCTGCCTGTTAGAATTCTGTAGCTAAGGGTCTTTGCCTAAGCAATAACAGTGACAATATCCACACAATAGAGCCCCTATCTATTTAGTACTTACTTCATTGAAGGTATTATGCCACGTCCTTTAAGTAACTAATTTAATCTTTGCCATAGAAGAGGAAGCTGAGGCAAACAGACTGGATTCAAGAGAGTGGGACAATAGCTGCAACATGCAGTGACTTATTTTTTGCTCATGTTGCTTGCCTACACAGTTTGGTGGTCAGGGGTGTCTACTCCACACACTTATTCAAGGATTTGGGCTCCTTCCAGATAGAGATGTCAGAATCCCCATCTTGGTTCTATAAATCTGATGGCAGCTGATCAAAGGAAGGAGAGAGTATGTGGAGGATCACACAGAAGGGTTTAGACTCCAGGCTTAGAATGGTCTATCCTAAATTTCTACTAGTCAAAAAATCAATTGCATGGGCCTCCCTGGGAGAGGCATTGAAGTCTCAGTGCTATCAAGCTATTCGCAGCCACTGTGGCATAAATTCGATCCCCAGCCAGGGAGCTAACCCACATGGTGCAGCAGACCTCTCCTGTGTCGTTTACTCTCCCCTCAGTAGTGTATTTCAATAGCTCCACCTGTTCTGCTCCCTACTTAGTCTCTGGTGAATTCTCTCACCCCTGCCCCATCCCTCGCATACACCTCTGGCCTACACCCCAATTCTTGTATGCATAAATAAATAAATCTTTAAAAAAATGTAGTTAGCCTCTGCCATGCAGAGATTAAATGACATAATGATGGTGACGATGAGGATGATGAGGATGATGAGTGCAGTCTGGGACTCAAACCATGTCCATTGGACTCCCGAGGCCAAATTGTTTAACCATGTGTTTATGCCCCTTTGCCATCATTTTAGTTTTGTTTTTTTTTTTTGTGTCCTAGCAACATAGCTATGCCATTAAGGCAAAGTAATCCTCTGCTCTTTGTCAGGAGATGCACTGTCCCATTAAGCATCAGACTGAAAATGGAGTCTCAGGGCTGCAAAATGGATACTGTGACACTTCCTCTGTGAAACCATAAAACCTCCTTCTTTGTGTCAGCAGCACAGGGGATGCTCCTGCTTGACTAGTTCCTGTTGGATACCAGGAGGCATTAGGCCATGGGATTTGGATCTATCTGTGGTTAGCCTGCAGAATGCCTTTAAACTGCCAGTGTCATCTTTCATTGCCATGGGGAGAGGACATACCTTTATTGCACAAGTTCAGGAATGTCAGATGTGTGCTTTGAAACATGTCTTTAACTCAAATCACCATGTTTCATTAATTTGAATACACACTGTTTCAAATGTTAATGTCTTTGAACTCAGGGTCTTTGAACGATGGCATCTTTGACTTGCTAGTGGCCAGGTGACAGTGCTGACTTAACTGGCATGGTTTTGCCTATGCAACCTTGGTCATAGCTAGCTTTATTATCATTGTCCCTTCAGTTGAAGCCTAAGCATTATTGATTATACCCAAGTCAAGTTCAAGTTTAGTCACAGTTTGCAGTTCTTTCTGAAAGATCATGTGGAGTTTCAGTATTGAAATGAAAAGTTATAGTGAACAGAAAGACCTGGAAATACAGCAGGTGGTATAAACACATTAGTAAAGAAATTTTCTTTTTTTGAGGAATCACTGTAGAGCAGCAACTTTTTATAAGGTGATCAAGGTAGATTATTATAAGCATATGAGATAGATATATTTTGCTAGTGAGTTCTGCAAAAAGGCATTTCCTGTTAGTACATGCTAAGTGAGAATACACCTACATCGAAACTTTTAGAACAGGTGGCAACATATTGGAAGAAAATCTGGAACTGTTGTAGTGGTGCCACTTGTAAGAAATATTTTATTATCAACGCAAAGGATAACACTGTGCAGAAAAATATGAACATTGATTTAGAAGACTTAGGCTCTGAGTGTGAATATACTTTCATCACCAATTTATTTTTCTTTTTATATACACACAAGAGTGATATATAAAAGCCTGTGTCCTAACAAGTCTAAAGTGCTTTTTCAGCAACTATAAAATAGAAATTCAAAATGATGAGAAAGCATAGATTATTTCATAGATTGATTGTTGCTATCTTTCTTGGTGGTTAACAAATTAATGATGCCTTTTACAATCCATGGCTTGTTGGTGTTAGTGAAATAACTTCTCTTTCATTTGAACTCCTACTCCCACTCCTTTAGGTATTAGAAATTAAATTTCAGCAAATTCACCCCCCCCCACCCCAATGATTATACTGCAGTTCCTGAGGGCCACCATTCAGGCTGGGGGGCCCTACATTTGTCAAGCATCATTTTTTATTGGTGCCAGTTGCAACTGAGGTTGCCATTCTGTGTGGGCTTGGTTATCAGCACGTCATGCAGATTATTGCTGGGTCCTTTATAGTCCGATTTCAGGGTGCTGTCAGAGCTGGATGGCTCTTTCTGCTAGTTTAAGAGGGTGAGGGCTGTATCTCTGTGGACACAGAAAGCCTGAGACTTGGAAGGTCCTGGACCACTCAGTGGGCTTTCTGGAGCATGAAGATTGACTCTTCCCTGCAAATCCTCCTGGGTGGCTGGAACTGGTAGACTCTGCTCCTTCTGAGCTGCTCCTAGGCACACAGGTCTTGAACTTCTCTTCCGTGTCCCTGTGGCGTGAGAACCCAGTAGCTGCTTTGGGCTGCTTCCATGTGCCAGGAGGCTTTTCTACTCTGGCTTCTTGTGCCTCCCTCTCTCTACCTGGGAGACGGGCAAAATACCCTCAAGCATGCCGATGTGGGGTGGGGTTTGTGGCCTTTCCTATCCCACTCCCACACCATCAGGGGAGGTGGCTAGTTTGGGACCCAGTGTTGAGGATTCATACTTCTCCAAGTGCTCCCAGTTTTCAGTCCATCCCTATCTGGGTAATGCTTTCTAATCTTGAGGACCAGCAGTCTCTTGCTTTTTTCATGCCCCAATTCTTCTAGCTCCTCAGAGGCTTTGGGCTCTAAAATCCAGGCCAAGAATAGACTTGTGGTTTTCTCTACTTTCTGAACAAGTGACTCAGAAGACACAGTTGACTGAATGGAAGAAAGGTCCAGTGAAAAGAAACACAAGAAAATCACATTGGCTAACATTTTAAATTATTATCCTAATACAAATTATCATTGTGGTTGCCCTTTCACCGTTATTTTAATGTGATCTTTTAGGTTCATTTCTCACATTGCTGGTGTTCTGTCCTTGTCCTCATAGTCTGGTGTATGATTTCAGTGATCCCTAATCACCTCAGAAACAGAGTAAAACGGCTGAATTTTATGGTGATGGTGGAAGAAAATTTCATTTTTTTAAAAAAATAAATATGTTAGAAAAAAAAAAAAAGAAACTGAAGCAAAGGGATAGTCATTCCCTTCCTCCTGTCTTATTTTTATAATGTAATATTTATAATTTTTGTTCCATTATAGCAAGTCAGTAACATGCAGACTAGTTACAAGGAAGGGAAAAAATCGCGTATAACCTCATTACTTTGAGACACCACTGGCGACATTTTGTTGTTTTTCCTGCTAGTTGGTTTGCAGGGCTTATTGAGTTGTAACAGGGTGGTCCCAGGAAAAGGGGAAGTTCCAAAAATCCTGGTTCCACCCTAACTAGGTGGAGCTGAGGAGAAAAAGAAGATTTTTGCAGAGAAGAGAGAAGGAAGATAGGAAGATGGAGAATAGCAAGGAGACCTGGAGGAGGCACGTGGAGCAGAGGGACATGTGAAGAAACTGCGCTTGCTTTTTGGTCTTGGACTGGTTGGAACAGATGTGGGTGAGAGACTCTTGGGGAGGTTAACAATGGCAGCTTTCCTCTTGATTTTAATTTTGCTCTTTTCCTCCCAGATTGTCTGACTCTTTCTGACCCTTTTCTCTGGGTTTCTACTGAAAGGTCCTTTAGATGGGTGGTAGGTTTTTGGGCCTTGCTTTGGGCCAATCCTATTTGGCTGGACTTTTACCCTCAAGGAGATGGGTAACTTTGGATGCTTCACTTAGTAACTATATTCTTTGTTCTTNCTTTATTGTACCCTAGTTGTATTAAAGTTCCTTTCCATTAAAGGTTTTATGTGTTTGTCTTAATGCGGCAGATGGCAGAACCCATTCAGAGAGGGCAGGCTTGGGGGTTCTGAGGTGCTCCTCTCCCTGCCCTATAACAGAGTGTACATTTTTATGATGTTAACATTATATCAGACACAAAGCCCTATATCCTGCTTTGTTTATTCAACAATGTGACTTAATATTTTCCCTTTAACATCAAAGTTTTCAGAAACATTAGTTAAGTGAGATAGTTTTATTCAGCTATTTTTCTAATGTTGACTTAGTTTATTCCCATTGTTATTAATAAATAATAGCATTATGATTGATATCTTTGTGCATGAAGACTTTCTTACATCCAGAACTAGGATCGCTAGAAAGGTTATTTTAAAATGATTTATTTATTTATGCATACAAGAGCTGGGGTACAGGCCAGAATCGCGGGAGGTGAGAGGATTCACCAGAGACAGAGAACGGTGCAGAACAGGAGTATCGACTGAAATGCACTGCTGAGGGGAGCAGGGGCCAAGGCAGGAGAGGTCTGCTGTGCCATGTGGGACCCCTTCCTGGTGGGGGATCGAACTCACACTGCAGTGGCTGCGGATGTTTCACAGTGAGGCGCTCAACCCACTGCGCCACCAGGGAGGCCCTCGACAGATTATTATTTTAAAAACAAGTCATTTCTATATAGTCTGTGCAGTTTCTTCTTTCTAAATATGGAATGTCTTTTGCCTGGTCCATTGTATTAGATCAGACTGCTCTTGATGTTTCTGGTGAAAATAACTGTTGCAAGAACACTGGACAACTTCACAAAGTAAAGCTGATGATACAAACTATGGAAAGTCAAAGCTTGTTCGTTCTTTGTGCACTTATCAGTTGTAAAAGTAATGCTTACCTGCAGGTAGTATGTACTGTTTGGTCAGGAGTTTTGCACAAACTGCTTCTTTTCTAGGTATCTTGCTGACTTTTTCTAGCTTTATCATGACAGTATGGCCTTTCTCCACAGATGCTCTGTACCTACAAGAACAAAGTCAGACTCCAAGAATTACTTCTAAAGTTTTGTTGTTGTTTTTTAACTTATGCTGTTGATAGACAGCACATGGCATTTTATTAGAGTATTAGGTTTAATATAAAATTGACTTTAACGTTACATGGTGGATTTAGTTTAAAACAAACACCCAAAACCGACACATTTAAAACATTGTCTTTCCCAAGCAGCTATTCTAGATGGCTAAGCACTTATTCCAATCATGTATCATCATCACTTAAGATGTTTTAAAGTTCTCTCTTTCATCTGCTGTGCTGTCAGAGTGTCTGGTACATTTTTTTGAATATCCTCAATGAAGAAAAAAAATCTCACTCCTTTGAGGAAGAATTGGATCTTTTGAACCTTTTAGTGGTAATCAGAATGACTGAGCAGTGGATAATGGGTAGTGGAGTGAGTGGGTAAGTAACAAGATTGAAAAAATAAAATACCAATGTATTACTATGAAGCAAAGAGGCTGATTTTCTCATGCACTGGTAACTAGCACAGCATATTAAGACAACTCTCAGAAGAATTACATTTTAAGTGTAGCAACCAAGTTGACATCTGTGTTGAAAGGCTATATACTCCAAAGTATGTGTATTTAACTTAGGATCATTACTTACTAGTGATATCATTAACATCAAAACATTTACGTATTTTTAAAGAAAAGTCAAATCTGAGATTAAGAGGCAAAATAAAATCTGTGTATTGAAATTCACAGGAAGGATCCTACCTCTTCCAGAACAATGTCATTTTATCCATTTGAAGTAATTAATACAAATCCATCATAGATAGTTTGGAAAACCCAATAATTTTTTCATCCAGGGGTAGTCCCTCATAATAGTTGATGTAAAAATATTTTAGATCAGGTTTTCTGGGAACACACTGAGACAGAGCTGCAAACTGAATGCTCATTGAGACGGGAGGAAATGTCCCCTGGGGTTCTTCTCAGGCTGGTCAAGCAGCCAAATTAACATTAGAAAGAGTAGTAGGAGAAAAGAAACCAAATGTAATTACATACCTATGGAAAATCTACAAGGGGCAAAATGAGAGTATTTACATTTTGAGCTAAGGAATGAGGCAGAAATTTAGGGCTTCACGGAGGAGAGAGGGCTCAGGATGAGACGGTAGGTCATGGTAAAGACCGGATGTTTGCCCTGCCATGTGGGTAGTCTTCTGCCATAGGAAGTTTATTCCTGAGAAAAAATTCAATTCTGATTGGTTAACACTTCCAATCTTCATTCACCTAAGTAGTTGAGGGGGTGGTAAAAGTTTCTTCGGAAACCGCAGGGACTTGATTGACCTTGGCTCAAAATAATCCACATGCCAAATTGACATGTCTTGGGAAGGTCTGTTTTGGACATGTTAGAAGACAGCAGGAGATACCTCTGAAGAAGGTATGGAAGAACTGTGCAGAGAATCTGACCCCAAATACAGTTGCAACTGAGATTCTGCTGACTGTGTGGAGGAGCTGGAGTGGATAAGCGTTTCAAAGTGGTTCCAAATTAAGGTAGAAGGGCTGGCCTTTGTATTCCCACATCAGCATATCATTGGCCCCATGGAGGGGGCTAATTTTTGGGTGGGTATTTCCTGTGGCTGAGAAACAATTCCCAGTGAGGCATGCAGCTGTGAGTTAAGAACTGTGATATTAGCAGCCCTGGGGAGGGATAAGTGCTCTGAAGGGGAGATTTGGGGGAAAACCTAGTCATCCACTATAATGTCATCTCAAAATTAGGATTATACCTTACATTCTACTTTGTTAACTTAACATTAGTTATTGAATTTACCCATTTCATTTTGGAAAAGATTTAAAACAGTTGCTTATTTTATCGTTTGGCAGTACTTAATCTCTTACCGTTGAACTTTTAATTTCTGATAAATTCTCATGATAATAAATAATAAAATGAACCTTTTTGTAGTGAACATGGTAATAATAAAAAACTGAAATTTCACTGAGTGCTTAATATTAACCAAGTCAGGCCTGGTTTTTGGTGATTTTCTGAAAAATAAGTGAGAAAATGTAAGTAAGGAATGTTACATTTAATGACTCAATCCTCTTAACTGCTACATGATACTGAGACTTTGTACTATTTCTATTTTTCAGATGAGAAAACCAAAGCCCTGAGAGGTTAAGAATCTCATCAAAGGTCCCACTACTGGTGAGCATTAAAATACATGCCCTATAAATCCAGAGATTAAGTAAAACACTTTATTATCTCTATATGCTATGTAACTCTCAGCATGCTTTTCTGGTGTTTTCCCTAAGTTTATATTGTTAGAAGGAGAATTCTAAAGTCAAAGGAAGGACTTGGTTTATTTTAAAACTGATGACTCATGGTAAGAATTGCCAGATTATTTTCCAGAAACAGTGAGAACTTCTACCAGCAGAATGTGCTTTATCTCACCTGAGTCAACATGAAGAAACCAAATCCTTAATTTAGTACAAGGAACAAGTCATCTACTTCCTTGTCTTCGTCAGGTATTACAGGCATTGATTTTTTTTTAAGTAGAAAACTTCCCTTTTGTTATTTAGCACGTTTAATTATTTCAAAATTATCTTCTAAATGGCCACTAAAATGTACCACCTAAGGGTCTCCCTGGTGGCATAACGATTGAGTGCTGCACTATGGAGCTTTTGCAACCACTGCAGCATGAGTTCGATTCCCGCCATGGAGGGAACCCACATGGCTCAGCAGACCTCTCCTGCCTCACCCACTGCTCCCCTCAGCGGTGTATTTCAGTCAGTCTGCCTGTTCTGCTCCCCACTCTGTCTCTGGTGAATCCTCTCACCCCTTGCCTCTGGCCTGTACCCCAGCTCTTACATGCATAAATAAAGAAAATCTTTTTTAAAAAAATACACCAACTACAGTTCAGAGAAAGATTTTTTTTTTGGTCTGTGGGCTGAATGAGGGTAGGATGAGGGTGTGGACTAACAACAGTGTACTGTATCAGGAGCTGTGCAAAGGAGGCAAGTAAAAATCTTGCAGAATAAAGTTCTCCAAAAGCAGGGAAGTGATTTTTCATAAAAAATTAAGTAAAAATGGGGCCTCCCTGGTGGCGCAGTGGGTTAAGCAACGCACTATGAAGCGAATCACAGCCACTACAGCACGAGTTCGATCCCTGCTGCCGGCCAGGGCGGGGACCCACATGGCGCAGCAGACCTCTCCTGCTGTGCCCGCTGCTCCCCTCAGCAGTGTACTTTGGTTGATCTGCCTGTTCTGCTCCCCACTCTCTGTGGTGAATCCTCTCACCCCCCCACCCCCGCACACCTCTGGCCTGTACCCCAGTGCTTGTATGCATAAATAAACAAATTTAAAAAAAAATTAAGTAAAAATGAAACTTGTTTTTATTAGTCTTTCTTAGTATATGTTGAATTATTTATTTATTTAATAAACATTTACTAAACTCCCTTACCTGCCACTCTATCATGTGATTGGAAACATGAACTTCTAATGCTCAAAGAGACTTTACGGTCAATCTGATCCCACTACTTATTTCAAGGAAGAACTTGAATTCATGGAGTCCCTTTAGGACATTTCTCTTTTTGGGGGGAGCAATGGGGTCTGCTAGGGTTTCTCTTGTTTTTTTTTTTTTTTTCCCAAGGTCAGAGGAACTGTGTTAGAAGGCACCTGAAGTTATTTTGTATTACTTCAGCATTGACTTAGGTTGCTCTTACTTTCAAAAGTTCCATATTAAATTTATTTCTGAATTCTGGGGTGTCTTTTGAAATCTAAGGATGCTACTCAATACTGATCTTTGGCATTGTATTGAAGCTCTGAGCCAAGTTCATTTCCTCACTGTGTACTCTTTCATGTAGGTGGTTGATGCTTAACTGAGCGAAGTGTAACATTCTTGATAAAATACTCTTATTGGGTGAGCACTTAGTAAACACTGACTTTGATTCCTTTCCTTCCTCTGTGCTGTGTCACGTAACTGTTGTGTGACCTCTTGAGCCTTAATATGTTACAGGGAAGGAAGAGGAGCACGCCAGAACCCCCAAACCTGCCCTCTCTGAATGGGTTCTGCCATCCACCGCATTAAGACAACATATAAGGCCTTTAATGGAAAGGAACTTTAATACAATTAGGGTACAGTACAGAAAGGACAAAGAACATAGTGACTAAGTGAAGCATCCAAAGTTACCCATCTCCTTGAGGGTAAAAGTCCAGCCAAATAGGATTGGCCCAAAGCAAGGCCCAAAAGCCTGCCACACGTCCAAAGGATCTTTCAGTAGCGACCCATAGAAAAGGGTCAGAAGGAGTCAGACAAATCTGGGAGGAAAAGAGCAAAATCAAAATCAAGAGGAAAGCTGCCATTGTTAACCTCTCCACGGGTCTCACCCACATCTGTTCCAACCAGTCCAAGACCAAAAAGCAAGCGCAGTTTCTTCACTTGTGGCTCTGCTCCACGTGCCTCCTCGAGGTCTTGCTGCTCTCCATCTTCTTTTCTTCTTTCCTTCTCTCTTCTCTGCAAAAATCTTCTTTTTCTCCTCAGCTCCACCTAGTTAGGGTGGAACCAGGATTTTGGAACTTCCCCTTTTCCTGGGATGACCCTGTTACAAATATACTCTGAACAAAATACACACTACACTTCACTAGAGATCCACTTCATAGGATTTTGGTGGAGATCAAATCAGGTAATTCATGTTAAGCCACTAGCACTGTGACTGGTACAGAATACGTGGTTAATAATTTATTGCTGTGATTACCTTAATACTTATTAATATAGGGCCTCCCTGGTGGCACAAGGGGTTAAGTCTCAGAGGAGTGGGGGAGAGAGGTTTTACCAGAGACAGAGTGGGGAACAGAATAGGCAGATTGACTGAAATACACTGCTGAGGGGAGCAGCAGGAGAGACAGGAGTCTGCTGCCCCATGTGGGTTATCTCCCTGGCTGGGGATTGAACTTGGACTGCAGTGACTGGTGATAGCTTGATAGTGCTGAGACTTTTACCCCTGTGCCACTGGGGAGGCCCAAGTCAGCAGTTTAATTGGCTGGGGCGCTAAAGGTATGGATCTTATGTACTTGATTACTTTTTAGCCCTGTTGGATTTAGGTAAAGGATAGAATCTATGTAGAAAAAACCGTATATTTAGATTTTATAAAATAATTTCAGCCCAGTGACTTTTAAATTTCCTTGCTTTCCTCATCTCTATTTCTTTTTTCCTGCTTCACATTTCTTCATTCCCATTCTCCCCTCCACCCCCTTCCTTGAAAATAACTGAAGTATGTTTTTCCTTATGATTCAGCTTCAGGGATAATTTGTAGCAGTAAAGAGCAGTTGACATTGTTATCAGTAGGCCATGTAACCTTTTAGTTTCTAGAGCTGATGAATTCGTCCTCTTGGCTTTTGGCAGTATCTGACACTGCTAAATCCTCTCTTCCCTGAACCTTATGAACACAAGTTCTTGGTTAACTGTATTCATCTTCCATCTATCTTTTCCCTTTAAAACGCCCTTAAAAAATGATCCCAGTAGGGTACAAATTGGACTGATACCTGAGGTTATACTCCCTGATTTGCACATTTAAGATCCCAAGTAAGTGCTGTTATTATACTATAGCCTCATTGTATTTTTCTCAGTTGACACTGTGTGTTTCTTAAACCTTCCTTTGCTTACTAGCTATGTTCTGAATTTCATGTGCAATCATCTTCTTTCCTCTCTTCCCACTCTTTTTTCTGAGTGATCTCTCCTACAATGGCTTCATCTCGTTTATATTGAACCCCAAGTCTGACCTAACTATTCAGTAATGTCCAGTGGTTAGATACCTTCTCTTGGTTGTTGTGAAGTCAAGTTCAGTGTGAATAAAACAGAAGCCATCATCATTCTCCCCCAAATTGGCTCAAACTGCAACTCTTAACCACATGTAACCACTAGTACAGGCAGTGCAGTAGAGTGAATAAATTAAGTTTTTTGCCTTTTCTGAGTAAAATCTCTTTCACATTTTAAATGTCACATTCTCTGTGAAGATTTTGACTCAACCCATCATTCTTTTTATTGTACTGAGTTTAAATATAGAAGTTATTTTATTCTCTTGCTATGCTTTATTTATGTGGTTTTTTTTCTTTATAAATTCAAAATGTGGTGGGTTCCCATTCATCTTGATTCAGGGTACTTTTAGTGCTGCTTCAGTCTGAGGGAGCACCCACCTGTAAATCTTGCTTTTCCTCTTCTAGGCTGGCAAGGGGTAGTGGACCAGCCAACACACAATACTACTGTTTGCGCATAAGGTTTAAGACGGTGGCGATTTTATAGTATCCTGGGTATTTCACATCCACGAAATAGGAATTGGGACTCTGCATGGGCCCTTCTTGTGTTTCCTCTTTTTCTCTTTTGGAGAGGGATGAAGGAGACCCTTTGTGAGAGGCATGTTCTCATGGGGAGGCCGTCACTGCCAGAAAGCTATGTTTCTTTTCTTCTAGACCATGGTCAGTAAACTTTTTTGGTAAAGGGCCAGAGAGTAAATATTTCAGACTTTGCATGCCATATGGTCTCTGTTAGAACTACTCAACTCTGTGGTTATAGTGTGAAATCAACCAGAGACAAAACATCAACGGAAGAGTATGGCTCCATTCCAATAAAACTTTATTTACCAAAACAAGCAGCAGGCTGAATGTGGCCCATGACCAGTGGTCTGCTATCCCTGTTCTAGACTCGGCTCTTCAAGAGTTGTTCAATAAGAATTTAAAATTCATAGACCCTTTTGCCTACCAGATGCTATAAGAGGCATGAGGATACAAACACAAATAAGACACAGTTCTCACTGTCAGGAAATCACATAGAAACTGAGCACACAGGCTGTGGTTATGAGCAGCCACTGCAACACAAGTTTGATCCCCGGCTGGGGAGGGGACCCACATGGTGCAGCAGACCTCTCCTACGTCGCCCGCTTCTCCCGTCAGCAGTGTATTTCAGTCAGTCTTGCCTGTTCTGCTCCCCACTCTGTCTCTGGTGAATCCTTTCACCCTCTATCTCTGGCCTGTACCTCAGTTCTTATGTGCATAAATAAATCTCTAAAAAAATGAAGAAATAAATAAAAATTAATATTTTAAAAGATTTATTTTATTTATTTATGCATATAAGAACTAGGGTATAGGTCAGATGTGCAAGGGTGAAAGAAATCACCAAAGACAGAGTGAGGAGCAGAACAGGTGGATTGACTGAATTACACTGCTGAGGGGAGTAGCGGGCAAGACAGGATAGGTCTGCTGTGCCATGTGGGTCAGCTCCCTGGCTTTGGATCAAATTTATGCCACAGGGCTGGTGACAGCGTGATGGCACTGAGACTTTAGTGCCTGCACCACCAGGGAGGCCCCGCATCACTCCACCTTTGCATGATTTTCTCTGTGTCTCTTCATATGGTCTTCCTTCTGTGCAAGTCTGTTTCTGTGTCCAAATTTCACTTTTTGATAACTATACCGGTTGTATTGGAGTAGGGCCTATCTTAATGACTTCATTTTAACTTCATCACTTCTGTAATGATCCTATTTCCAAAGAAGTTCACATATTCTGAGGTACTAAAGTTAGAACCCCAACATAACGTCTTTAGGGGACAAAATCCAACCCGCAACATGGTATGTGCATTTGCTATCTGTACGCCATGGATGGTGAGGCAATAGATATTCAATCTGCAGTACGCTTTCTTATAATATTTGACTTGAAGGATAATTTGTATTTTCGTAGACTGAAGAAGAGGAAAAGAGAAGTCCAGACTGAGAATACTAGCAAGTGCAAAGAGGCAGCATCATGAGAGCAAGAAGTGCCTATTAAATATTATTCTGGTGCAGTTACACAAGGGTGAGATTGAAGGAAGGGCTGTAAGTTGATGTTAGAAAGAAAGCTGGCAAGACTAGAATGTGAAGATTTAAAGAGATGCTTGACAATGTTTGTTATGCATTGGTGAATTAATGAAATGAATTAGTGATGTTAAAAGAATGGTTGTATATAACTGGCAGCCATGGATTCCTTCTCTTTTAATGCTGTGGGGGGCACGGGGGCTTGCCCATTACTTGTTAGCGTTTGGGCTGCTGTCCTTTCTCGAAGGCTTGCTTGGCCTTCGAGCTCCCTCATAACTTTTGTGTCTCTGTGTGCATTAGAAGAATTCCAGGACAAGATTACTAGAGATCTAACTCATAAGCAAATGTCCTCTGATGGAAACAAAACATGTTTATCTTCCTGTAATGAAAATAACCAATTTTATTGAATACTTACTCAGCACCAGGCACTTTCTAACTATCACATGTATTAACTCATTGAAGTCACATGCTCCCCCATGGTGCTATTATATCCACGTAATGTAAGAAGCAATTGAGTGATGAATGGATCCCACCTGGTATCACTGACCTTTAACCTCTAGGCAATGCTGCTTCCTTCTCCTTCCCCTTTGCCATCCTCTGCCTCTTGTCGTGCTTGCCTCTTCAAGCCCAAATTAGATCAATCAGTCAGCTTTTTAATTCAACTCTGCCCTTTATCAACTAGTGTCTGATATTCCTATTCTTTTCTGCTCCCATCCCCCCACCCCACTGTCTCTTATCCTCACGCTTTCCCCTAATTTTTGGTCTGACTTCATGCTCCCACATTGACTTATTGGTCTTTTCTACTTTTGCTGTCAGCAAGAGATGGTTATTTAAAAATGGCTTCATTTTTCTCAAAGTAACCTAATGCTTACCAGCTGCATATAAAAATGTAGCCCCACAGCCCCACAGTTCACCCACTTACAGTTCTAGGAGGGGCTGAAGGATGCACAATGGGTTGCACGTCCAAATACAAAAATATGAAATGTTGTTGTAGTCATGTAAGTCCCATTAAAGAGGATTACAGAAATGCTGAGAACAACAAAATTTGAGCACAGAATGTAGAAAACACTCCCATTTCTTGTACTAGTAGCATAGTTGTCTGGATTACTGTTATTCTGACATTTTACCCAAGCCTGACCTTATCAGTACATATTGTTCGGTATTGAAGCTTGAGAATATTTTCCTAAATTTGCCATTTCTGATTCTATCATAGGAATAACTTTGGAAAGAGCTTGGGGCTAATCATCCAACAGTGGCTCGCTAGAATAAAGGTCATGAACTTTGTACTGAGAGAAGCTTTGGAATTTCTCTTGAGAGGAATTCTGGGGCGATGGTGGGTGGGAGAAGGAGTGGACAATGGGGCCATTTTTAAAATCATTACATGAGATTAAGTTAGATTTTTCCTGTGACGTGTTCTTGAGGTGCCCTAGCACTTTTTTTTTGCTAATTTTCTTGGATAGAAAATAAACAGAGGGCTTTGGCTCCTGACTACCCCAGTACCTACAGAAAGCAGATTTTTGGAACTTGAAGGCGGGTTATGTGTGTGAGTGTGCGTGTTTGGCAGGAATTTTCTGGAGAGACATGAAGCACTACTTTAATTCCCATGGATGCTGCTTGTTCCTCAGAATGGAAAATGTTCTATTTTTAGCGACAAGACTATTTCTGAGGGAAAAAAATGAAAGCATGGTAGCAAGTTCATGTGTGTAGTTTTCTGAATTTGAAGTTTAATGCGTTTGGGGGAAGAAGAGCAGTTCTTGGGTGCACATGGTTTATAGTGAAACTATTGAATTTGGATTCTTAGGTTAGGTAGGACCTGAGGGTTCTGGTCAGAAAGCTCACAGGTGGATGGGTGCTGGTGGGAGGCTGCAGCTTGACTACAGACAGAGCATCCAGGTCTTTGACTACAGACAGAGCATCCAGTGTGGAGAAAACCACTTCACATATCTGAACAGGAAGATGTTCCAAGACAGGTATTCTCTGCCTATAGTAAAACTACTTTGACTTGCAAGGTAATATTCTCTACCAGAGCTGTTGGCATCCCTGCCTTGAGCCATGAGCCTTTCAGGGGAAGGCCTTCCCAGGGCAGATTGCCAGCAGTGTCTGACCTTAAAGCTGTGGGGACAACTACATGGTGCACTCAATCTTTTTGGCCCTTCCCATATTAGATGCCTTTCCTATAAACAACTTTTTGCTGCATGGACTCTTTTGTTGCTGTTTGATAGAATTATGAATATAAAAAAAAAAAAACAGGACCTCCCCGGTGGCGCAGTGGGTTAAGCAACGCACTATGAAGCAGACCTCAGCCACTACAGCATGAGTTCGATTCCTGTTGCCGGCCAGGGACTCTGGCCTCTACCTCAGCTCTTATATGTATAAATAAATAAATATTAAAAAAAAACCAGATAAGTGTGCCACAATCAGCAGCTCTTACAAAACATCTTTGTTGAAGGTGTCTTTTAATGCCCAACTAGACGGTCCAGGGCCTTAAAGACAATCTTGAGAGTGATGGGGAAGATTTTTGTAGGAGTGGTTAGAGTTCTGGGAAAAATGATTACTGGACTTGGAAAGTCCTCACCCCCTGGAAATGGAGCCATGGCTTTGACTCTGATTAAGAAAAGCACAGACTTGTTGAGAGGGAACCTTATAGTGTGACATCCTGGAGCACACCAGACTGATGTTCTGTGAGGCAGCTGGCATTTTCTCTCCCCATTATGCTGTTAAAATATTGTTGACTTCCAGTTGGTTGTTTTTCTCATCTGCTTTGCACCTAGCCATAGAGTTTTGTTTCTGGGTAACACTTAATTCTTGGTGGGAAGGGTTGTTCTCATGAAGAGATATGATACCTTTGGGACTCTGATACAAGTGCTGGTGAGGAGACCTGCTGTTATTCCTTCCTGAAGTGAAACATCTCTGAGGAGCACTGTTCTTGAAGCAGCTCTGAGTCAATGTGTTGTGAGCTTGGGAATTTTTCTTCTTGGCTATGGTGTTTTGAAACATGTGCTTGAGATTTAGGAACTTGCACTGTGCTGGTCCTGAAATATATACAGCTGGTACAGGGTGTCTTTACTCAGAGCCAGATGGATTTCTTGTACCTTTGCCTTCATTTATTCACTATATGTGTACCAAGTACCCAGTATGTGCCAGGCAGGAGGACAAACACAAGTGATATATAGTGTCTGCTGATAGTGCTTACAGTCTGGTGGGGTAGGCAGACAACACATAAATAGACTCCCATTCTGGAGAATACTGTGAAAGAAAAAGAACAGAAAATAATGGGACATATTTTTTAGAAAAGGGGGCAGGGATAACCTTTGTTGTAGAAGTTAACATTAAAAGAATAATGTGGGGGGCCTCCCTTGGTGGCACAGCATGTTAAGCACCGCACTGTGAAGCATTCATGGCACAGCAGCATTGAGTTCGACCTCCAGCCATGGAGGGGACCCACATGGCACAGCAGACCTCTCCTGCCTTGCCTGCTGCTCCTCTCAACAGTGTGCCTCAGTGGATCTGCCTGTTCTGCTCCTCACTCTGTGTCTGGTGAATCCTTTCATCTCCCATGACTCTGGCCCATGCCCCAGCTTTTGTATGCATGAATAAATTAAAAAAAAAAAGAATAATGTGAAGAAATGGAAGTGAGGTGAGATTTCACATAGAAGGCAAGTGCAAGTGTCCTGAGGTGAGAAAGTTAAACATATTGAGAAAGATGATAACATCTGAGGTGAGCTGGAGCAAAATGGGTAAGGTAAGAAAATCTTGAGATAAGTCCTGGACCTAGATCATATAGTGCCTGTAGATCAAAACAAGGAACTTAAATTTTATCCTTGGAGTGTTGTAAAATCACTAGAGATTAAAACTGAGTTTTAAAAGAATAGCAGCTATTCTGTGGAGAATGGGTAGAGATGGAGGCAAGAGTGGAAGCTTTAAAAGATCTTAGCTAATGTTCAGGAAAAAGGTAACTATGGTTTAACCTTGGGGCGAGGTAGCTGCTTCTTTCTAGCTTTCTTTTCCACATCTTGCTTTTTTCATCATTGTTTTCTGGGGAAAACATTGAGTTTCTTTTATAAGAAGTTCTTCACGCGTGTCTTGGTGCTGGAGGTTTTTCTAAAGTTCTCTAACTGTCTCATTTGTTTACCTCAACAAGTTGTGAGAAAAACAGGGAGCTTAAGTTACTATTCCCACTTGACAGATAAGTCCAAGGAAAGTTCTGGAGACTTTAAGAATTCCTAGTAGAGCAAGGGTCTCCACTTCCAGCAACTCTCTGCTGCTTCCTACAACCTAGCCTGTTGACCTTTTGGTGTTACACTGCCACTGTGGTTTACAACTTGTGTTAAACAATAATTTTTCAAAAAGGTAAAATCTCTACTCTCAGAGAAACATAAAAGCAACACAGTCAAAGATTTTATTTAGCTCATTAATTTATGAAAGAACCAATAAGATGTTATGATCTGCTCAAAGATGATTTAAGAAGCGAGATTATTTATAAACAATTTAATAAAAAAATAAGTTGAGATAAAATTGCTAGGTTAGATATAAAAAGTTAAATGTCCAGCAGGCCATAAATTCTAGGGGTTATCTGTTCAAACAGACAGAAATTATTTTTATGTTTATCAGATAGAAATCTACAAGATAACAAGTAACCTTACTATGTTAGGGACCTTTAGTCAATATCACAGCATGAGGTGAATTAAGTGCATTCTGGAAAAAGAAAGATGTTCCACTCACCTCTTATTTTTGCCTTATTTTGACTATTTTTATTACTGAGTCTAATGCCTTCATTATGTTGTTTACGGAAAGCCTAATGAGTAATGAGTAGACATGAGCTGGAATTCAGGCATTTGTCAGACATATATTGAGTCTTGGTCATGGATATGAGGAATCCTGTGCTAGACTGTGGGAACACAAAACTTCACTGTGGTTCCTGTCCTGTGGACTTAATGGTCTAGACAGGGAGACAGATGCATATAAATGGATGCATTCCAGTGGTGATTAGGGTCAAGTAGAGATGTGGGATTTGTGTAGGCACCAGAGAGGGAACCACACCATCACCCTAGAGTAGTTAAGGAGCACTTCACAAAGAAGGTATGTTTGAGCTTCATCTTGAAACATGGCAGAGGGCCCAGGCTGAGAAGAGCTGAGGCAGGGAAAGCCATTAGGTGGGGTATCAACTACCAGCTGAGAAATAGCATGGATGTGTACAGAGAGTCACCTTTTGGTTATGGTAAGTTAAAAAATTTCAATTCTCATAGGTACTGGTCACAGAATTATAAGGTTCTTTGGGATGGGAAAGGGAGGGATATAAAAGGGAAGAAGCTGGAGTCTCTTGGGTAAGCTTGCAAAATTTTCTTAAAATATTAGGTCAAACTCTCTATAAAAACCCTACTTAAAACTTTCTGAAAGACTTTGAAGTCCCAGAGAAGCAGGAAGTTAATTAGAGTGGCTTTGATATCTTAGGGTATGTTTTAACAGCTGCTTAAGACAGTTTAAACAATATGAACTTATGTGGTTTGAGATGCGCCTGTGATAGTTAGCTCTGACCAGAGTGAAATATCACTGCATCTGAGAGCAACAGCAGTTGGCTTTAATTTTAGAAATAGTTCAAGTCAAAATGTTCTCTAAAACCCAAGAGAGGAACTTCTGAAGAAGAATATTGCTCCTAGAGATTGTTTTTGGGGGTAAAAGATGAATTGAGCAGGGAATGAATGATCTTAACTTGCTTTGTGGAGGCGCACAGGGCATGCTCACCCCTGAACAATTCTCTTAAGGTGGATTTAACCAAGCATATTTGTTGTCTGTTGTCATTTGTGAAAGGAGTCCCAATGGAGTAGATTAACATCTGTAAAGAATACGTGAATAACTCAAAGTGTGTCTAATCAATTTAAATTTTCTGGGGATTGTCATTGTGCTTGAATAAACACTTAATTTGGTCTTCTGGTCAATATCTGCAGCCTTCCTAATTATTAAAATTTTTCTCAACAACTTATTCCTCAGACTGGATCTGACTGGATCTTTTCCATGCTGAAGATCACATTGAGGAATCCAGCAACAAGCAGGAAGATTCATTGAACAATAAGCTGCCTGTAGAGTGGATCAAGAGACTCTGGAAAGGCCTGTTCTGAAGGTCATAATGTGAACATTATGTGATGCTGTGGCTGCTACTGCTGGTGGTGATGAGGTGGTGGTGATATTGATGATGATGATGGTTATGATGATGGCAGTGATGTTGATGATGATGTTAGCTAATATCTAGAGAGTTAATATTTTTATGATGGGCACCCTGCTGAGCAGTTTATATACATCCTCATGCAATAGCTATTTTACTCCCATTTTATAGATGAAGAAAGAGAGGCTCAGAGAACTTCAAAGGCATGCCCATTCATCTGTCCATCCACTCACCAAAACTTTGGCTTTTACAAATTCTCCTAAGAGTCTCATAAAATAGTGTATTGTAGTCCTTCCTTCTACATGTAAAATTTGACTAAAAATATAAAAGTGGCTTGTAGGAGGATACCACTAATTGACAAATGACTGTATCCAATTGAAGAGACGTCTTTCTTTTCCAAAAATATTGCATTGGTGTCTTATACCAAATTTCCAAACTTTCCATTTTCCATGGAGTAAAGACCAAATTCTTCTGTCTAAACCATATATGCCAGGGCACTCTTGGTAGGAAGGACTTGGGACCTAATTGAGTCATTGTTTGCTGCTGCAATTGGGGGCTGTCTTGTGAAGGGATGTTGCTGGTTGTTTTTAAAAAGTGCCACCACTGCATTTTTTCCCCCTCTGGAAAAATTCTGGGATTTATTAATAAAATAAACTAGAATGAAATGAAAGCTGCACAAGACCACATTTTGGCAGCACATACGCTTGCACTGACTAGATTGAGAAAAGATTGGCATGGACCCTTGCACAATAATAATCTTTTCTTTAAAAGTTCATGTTTGGTGTAGTAGCTACATGAAGAAGAAAAAACTGCTCTGTGACTGGGGTGCATTTATAAATGAGGCGCCTTGACAGAATGTCCATGCATAGAGTATGGCATTCTATAATAGTGAATTTTTCTTAGTAAATTGTCCTCAAACTACTGAATATTTTTTCTGTTTATCTAACAATCTATTGAGCCATCTATTTATTATTTTATTGATCTATTACTTCTATATACAAGTACCCAAGTGAGTGGGGTTTGGGGGATGCTTGGGAAGGGTGGGAAAAGTGGAGAAGAAATATGTATGTGGAAGACATGATGGGACTGATAACTTTTCTTAAGGAACTAGCACTTTGGTGCAAAGGAGAAGGCCACGACAAGGTGTTCTAGAGTTCACTGCTTGCCATAAACAGGAGGTGGGAAAGACACACATAAGAGAGGAGTCATGAGAGCCTCTCTTTTGTCCTGAAATTGCTGGCATCTTGCCTATTTCTCAGGGAGCCTTTAGTGCTCACCATCTGTGGAATGTTCTTTGGGGTCTCCATTTCCTCTGATCTTACAGCTCCTGAGTCCGCCTTCTTCTTTGTCTGATCTCCTGGGATAGGTTTTTCTTTCCAAAATATTTGTTGCACAAATTTGGGTGGAAAATTTTGTCTAAGGTCCGCATTTCAGTCTCTGGAAACTAGGATTTGTTATTCTTTCCCTTGGGTTTCGGTTTGGCTTTATCTTGCTTTTATTGGTTTTGAAGTACCACGAATAACTTAAGATATCGACAGTAGGACATCCAATTCATCAAAAGCAGATTGAGTTCCACATGTGACAGTGAGCACTCTGGAGTTCATACCTGAACCCAAGTCTCCTACCTGAGAGATTCTGCCAACAATGACATGTTAACAACTGGTTACGTCCAACTGGAATAATTTGGGTCTGCCGCTGTTGCTTCCAAAAGCTAAAAGGAATACATTCTTTGGAGAGGGAAAAAGATGTATCTAACCATCACATTTAAGAATTCCAGTGTTTCCAAATTTCCAAGATAATCATCTTCAGGATTCAGTGATGAGAAATTAGAATGCCTAGGAATGCGTAGAAATGTCCCAAATCCTGGGCCTCCCTGGTGGCGCAGTGGGTTGGGCAGCGCACTGTGAAGCAGACCTCAGCCACTGCAGCACAAGTTCAATCCCTGCCACCCGCCAGGGAGGGGACCCACATGGTGCGGCAGACTTCTCCTGCTGTGCCCACTGCTCACTGCTCCCCTCAGCAGTGTACTTCCGTTGATCTGCCTGTTCTGCTCCCAGCTCTGTCTGTGGTAAATCCTCTCACCCCCCCACACCTCTGGCCTGTACCCCAGTGCTTATCTGCATAAATAAATAAATCTTTAAAAAAAAAAAAGAAATGTCCCAAATCCTAAGTAATTTTCAAAATATGTCAATATCCTTCATTTATTACAAATATCTAAGAAAGCTTATTTAATAAATAAAAACATTAAGTTTAGTAGTGCTTGCAAAGAGTTATAGCATATATTTAAATGCTTGACAACGCCAGCAAGTAATACTGGATAATACTTGAATAATAAAACACTGGATCTCCAAGCCAGGTTAACAGCACAAACAGAATCACTTTTTTTTTTTTTTTGGTTTGTTTTAGATTTATTTTTATTTTTAAATTTTTTTCCCTTTTATTTATTTTTTTCTTACAATGTTTGCTTTCTTTTCTGGGTGTAGTTCCCCATAAAATTTCCACTGCCAGTTCACCCGTGCACATTCACCACAGTCCCTTGTGCTCTTCCCATCTCTGCCTTGATCCCAATCCCTCCCTCTTTCCTGCAGAATGTCTCAGTTTTGTAGCTGTATTTTTATTCTCGTACAAAACAGAATCTCATATTGAAACATTTTGCTTCTAAGTCTTCTAATTTTTTTGGAACATCACTTATAATATTTTTGATAAAATATACGTGTATATACATTTATCAATATATCTATTTTAAAGATTCATTTATTTATGTGTACAAGCACTGGGGTACAGGCGAGAGTCATGGGAGGTGAGAGGACTTACCAGAC
Organism: Galemys pyrenaicus; assembly: GCA_019455555.1. NCBI lineage: Eukaryota > Metazoa > Chordata > Mammalia > Eulipotyphla > Talpidae > Galemys > Galemys pyrenaicus. The sequence goes on from JAGFMF010011418.1 coordinate 10,789,372, forward strand.
ACAGAGTGGGGAGCAGAACAGGAAGATCAATGGAAATACACTGCTGAGGGGAGCAGCAGGCGAGGCAGGGGAGGTCTGCTGTGCCATGTGGGTCCCCTCCTTGGCCACAGATCAAACTAACGCTGTTGTGCCGCAGAACCTTCACAGTGCAGTGCTCAACTTAGTTCGCCACCAGGGAGGCCCCCATTTATCAAAATTATTTAAAAAAAAAAGACACCATTGGAAGCAAACAGGACCACAAACACACACTTACAATGTGGTAACTGTTAACAAGCAAGACCAAGTCGTTGAATTGTGGTGATTTCTCTCTGGTTATGCCTATCCCAGTTTCCTGAAATGTCAGCCTTAATCTTTGACTGTATGTGTCAGCTACTTTACTCCTTTATAAGTGAGGTCAGTGAATTCTTGTGTTGATTGTTAGGCTTTAATTTGTCTAGTGGGATTACATTGCTTTCTTCCATTTTCCCAATTTCTTGACCGAGTTTTCCAGGTAGTTGGGATTCAGAGAAAACATACATTTTCAGAGATAAGCTAGGAGGGAGTGTCGTCATGGAGATAGTAAAGTATTTAATGTCTGTTTCTGCCTTTGGCCCCCTTCACTATGACATGCCTTAAAAAGGATCACCCTTTCTGGGAGTAACGTTGGTCGCAGTCATTGCTCAAACTACAGATGACAAACAATCAACTCAAAAAATTTACCTTATCTGATCTTAGATACCCATCAAAACCATGATTCAATGGTCTTTGCAGGATTTTTCTTCTTTAAAATTTTTAAATTTTACATTTGAAAGTGTAAAATCTGATCCACCACAGGCAGGGGAAATTTATAACTTGAATGGGTTAGAATATATTATCTAGGACCCGCCCTGGTGATGCAGTGGGTTAAGCAACGCACTATGAAGCAAAACTGTAGCCACTACAGCACGAGTTCGATCCCTGCTGCTGGCCAGAGAGGAGACCCACATGGCGCAGCAGACCTCTCCTGCCTTGCCTGCTGCTCCCCTCAGCAGTGTGTTTCTGTCAACCTGCCTGTTCTGCATCCTGCTCTGTCTGGTGGATTCTCTCACCACCCCCACACCTCTAGCTTGTATGCATAAATAAATAAATCTTTAAAAAAAAAAGAATATATTATCTATCTGGGAACTTTGTGGGTCTTTGGGGACAATGGTTGTTCTGGGCCATGTTGGAAACTGAGACCTTACCTAATTTTTTCATGGAATATGGAATAACTATAAAGGACAAGAGTGTCAGACAACTGAAATCCTGGCAGTAATTGTGAGACATAAGAAACTTGCTTATAAGTGAAATAAGTCAGAAGGAAAAAGCTAAATATCGGATGGTATCACTTAAATGTGGAACACAGAGAAACTGAATAAAGGGTCAGGAAAAAGACAAAATGTGTAATCTGACTGTAGATCTGAGACATCCAGCAGCAGATGGGGACAGAGGGGGTTAAACCAGGGGAAGGGAGAGCAGAAGAGACTGTGGTAGTGGATCTTGGTGGCTGTGGTGGTGGGACAACTAGAGGGACCACACCTGAGGGGAGAAATCTAATACTGTCCAAAAGTCAAGAACAGTATAAAAAAAAAGAAGCTGGTTAACTTTTCTAGACTGCAATTTTCTTGTCTGTCAACCTGACAGATCCGGTGTGAGAATTAAATGAGATAAATGTGTGTTACAGCACTCTAGCACATGATAACTATGAGCTGAGAAGAACCTACTGTTGAATTTTTTTTAAATCGATGCTCCATTGGTTTATAATACTATATATGTTTCAGGAGTAGAGCTTCACACCTTGACAAATGTATACACTCCACTGCACCCACCACTACAGGTATAGCTACTGTTCACTATCATTCAATCAAAACCCCCTACCCATTCCTTCCACCCTCATCTTACCATCTGGTAAGGTAAAGGTTGTTGTTTTTGCTTATTCATGTGCTTATGTACCACATATGAGTAAAATCATATATTTGTCATTGTCTATCAGACTTATTTCAGCTGCCAAGTTCCATCCATGTCACTGTAAATGCCAGGATATCATCTATTTTGTAGCTGAATCATACCACTGTGTGTATATATTCCATGTCTTTGTCCACTCATCCATCCATGGCACTTAGGTTATTTCCATGTCTTGGCTATTGTGGCTATTCCATGTCTGCCATGAGCACAGGGATGCTTATGTCTTGTTGAAGTTGTCTTTTTTTCTTCTAGAAAAGGGAACATGGGATTAATCAGAGTTCTTCTTACCAACACTTTCATGCATTATTCGGAGGTGTAGTTGCCCACAGCTGGGAGACAGGCAAGTGCTGCTTACTGTTTAGAGCCCTGCCATCTGTTTTGGTACTGTACATTTCTGAAATGGTGTTGTGAGACATAGGCTGAAGCCCTCAAAATGGTGTTGGGAAATGACTTCATGTCTCGTGATTTTCCACCTGAGCACATCACAGGACTTCAAGGGACAGCTTTGGATATAAGCTTTGCTAGAAACGCACAGGCAGGGGGTAGGCTGAGCAAATCAAAGACTGGGCAGCATCGAGATCAGCTGTAGAACAGTGAGAATGCCCCCATGAGAGACAGACCTCTGGGTGTCCTACAATACCCTCTGTACACTTTATGAGGTAGAGATTTTATAAGGGTTAGGACCATTTGGGAAGAGTTTGTCTTTCTGAATTTAAAAGGAAATTTGAGATGTGGTTACCTAATCTAACACTGGAGCCTATTGAACTGTTATGGACAATCAGGAAATCGTTTGGGCTGGATTAAATAGAAGGTTCTGGGGTAAGAATATTAGTTCAGACCTTAGCACATTTAGGTTTAAAAATCATTTTCTTCTCTTGGCTGTGTGTCTTTGGATGAGTTAGTCATTATCTTTCAAATTCTGTTTCCTTGGTAATAAAATGGGGATAATAATTGTACCTACCTCATAAGGTTATCTTCAGGATTCAATAAAATTATCATGTGAAAAGCTCTCTACACAGATCTTGGAACACAATAAACACTCAAGAAATTTTAGTTATTTTTAATATTACAGTTGAGTCAAGGAGGTATATAAATACTTCTTGACGTACTCAAATATTGTGTTCTTGAATAGACAAGGGAATTTTCTCATAAAATTAAGTATGAGATGCATTTTATCACCCTAGGGGACATAATTTTCTATCATCTTGGCCTGTTTTCACACAGTATGTGGTGTGACGGGGACAGCAGGAGAGGTAGGGTGGGTGGGATGAAAAGGAAGGGGTTGCTACAAAGGAAAGGCAGGAACCACTGTGTCATGCATGGAAGATGCTACAGGTGGTGTGAATCTTGCCCGGGACCATCAGAGGTTGTCATCTGGGAAATCTACTTCAGACTTTTCCTGTCACTTGTTAACATATTTCAGTGGTCTAACTTACTCCAATCCTTGTCTAGTTAAATACCAAGATTGTTTGAGAGATCCTCGTGTTATAAGGCTTTTAAATAGTACCCCAATTCACCACCTGCTATGCTTCGCTAGGAGGAAAAGTGTTTGCAAAGGCCAAGTTTATCAATAGTTGATCTATAAATACCTGTGATGGGACTTCATGGGTTGTAAACACCACCCTTCATGGGGAGGAAAATGATTCTTCAAAGATGTTCTGAACAAAACTGGCAGAGATGGAGTCTTCTGAAAGGTGTCATTTTCTGATCTATTTTTACATTGCAGAATAATTAGATATTAAAATAAAATAAAAATAAATGTGAGACTGGAAGTTTTTAGGATCTTTTTCTTAGATTATGTTGTAGATATTGTTGAGCTACTCCTGCCATGTGTAAAGAATATGCAGTCAATAGTCTTTGGTTATTGACAGCTTTTAGGGTATCTTTCCAGGTGGACCCCCACCTCCAGAGGGAGATATTCCTAGCACCCAGGTATATTGTGTGACCTTCCACTTCCTAGAATAATTTCTAATTTGTACTCTGCGTGAAAATAGTCATTATCATAATAACAATTAGCTATTTGAGTAACTTCTATGTGTCAGGCTTATCTTCCATTATATCACTTAATCCTACAAACTGGTTGAATATAATCTCTAGCTTATAGATGGACATACTCTGATTTAGATGTGATCACTAATTTGCCACTAAAGTGAGTGGGATTAAGATTTAAATATGGGTTTGTGTGACTTCAAGGCCTTTGCTTTTAACTTCTAAACAGTGGCATAAGTGGACAGGACCATAACATCAGCTCCTTGTATTGGAAGATTGGAACTACATATATATCTATATATCAGATAATTCCTGTTGACTCCAGCTAGGCCCTGACAATTTATGCTGATTACAAGTCTCTCTTGGTTCTTCATCTAAGAGAGATATTATCCCTTTATTTTTGACCCTTTGTATAGAGCATTGGGAATTCTTGCTTTGAGTTTGTGTTATGTGCATGTCAGTTGGTATCACAGTTTTTTGGTTATTGGTTAAGAACTTGATCCTGGAGTTATATTTGAACCATAGATTTGAATATGTACTAGGTTTGTGACTCTGGGAAAGTTGCTTAATGTCTCTCAGTTTTTACATCCATAAAACTGGAAAGTAACAGCCCTAACTCACAGTGCTATTGTGAAAATTAAATGAAAGTAAAAATAAAAATGAAATGAAAATTGGCTTTAAAAAAACCAATGGTTCATGTTAACTGCCTAATATAATTATTCAAACTTAGGAAAATTCACTGCACGTAAATTAAATTGTAACTAACAAGGTGCTGCATTTATATAGTGCCCATTTCAATCTCTAATTTTCTGACTTTGGTTTGATTTTTTAACAGAGTTTCTTGAGAGCTTATTGTGTGTCACACTCTATACAAAGGTTTATCGATACAGAGAATAAAACACCTCTTGTTACCATCCTCAAAATGTATGGGTGCTAGACAGATGTATGAACTGCTACATTCAATTTAATATGCTGAGAATGCAGGGTTGATTAGGAGCCTGGCAGCGAGATACATGGATTAACCTGGCTATGCAAGGAAGGAAGAGCAAGTTAGTTACACACAGAAGACTGGAAAGGATTGCTATGCAGAGAAAATGTTAAAAGACACAAAGGTTGGAAAAAGGGTGGGAGGACCTGTTAATGATTTGCTGATCTTAGAATATGTCTTAATCTGTAAGTGAGACTGGAGACAAATGTGGGACATGCAGTTTGGACTTTATTCTATATATATGGAGAGTCATTGAAGTAGGGAAACTGCAGTGTGAGGAGTGTGTTTAAGAAGACAACAGAAGGAGTCAGTTTTGGAGTGAGGAGAAGAGGTGGTAGGCCACAGAGAGACAAAATGGCACAAACTAGAGAAGGCAAAGGAGGATGGAAAGAAGGATGAATTAGAGAAATATTTGGGAAATGAGAATGCAGGATCTGGAATTGAATGGAAATGAAAGGGAAAGGAGTCTTGAATGATACCTTCTGCTGCAATAAAACCTAAATTAATGCACTCTTTCCTCTGTAAATTCTAATTTTAGAGGGTTCTTATTCCCTAGTTTTGGAAGGAGCAACTGGATGATTAGTTGCAAAGTTTCCTGAAGTCCAATAAAGAAATGACCTGAGGAGTTGATGCCATTTCTAAGCAGTCAACTTAAAAAGGCAACAGAGATAAAGCACTTAAGATCGCTGTGATTCACTTTCCTAATCTGTAAAAGTAATGCTTGCTCAATTGGACTGATGTAAGGATTAAGTGACCGGAGTTTTCATAACTATACTTATTATTAAGCAAACACTCAAAATAGGCAGGCTGCATTTAGTATTGTTCATGTGCCTGTTATTAATTTTATAACATAGCCTTATGAAATTATCTGCATTCAAATTCAAGTTCCATGAAAAATTTAAAACAAATTTCTTCCTTTTTTTTACAATCAGAAAATAGCTTTATTCTTTTACAACAATATGTCTCACCTGATTTAAAGGATTTCCTTCCTTAAATTTTTAAATATAATAATTTATCTATTTATTTTCTTACATTCTTCCCTTCAAATGTTGTCACTGTAGTTCTCCCACTACCATAGCCCCCGTGAACAATCATCACAGTCTCTTGTGCTCTTCCTTCTCTCTTTTGACCCCACTCCCTCCCCTTCCCTAGATGTTTTCTTCAAGTCTATGGTCAGCTTGCAAGTTTTGTCTTTTTTACTGACCCTTTGTTCAATTTTCCTATGTTCCACCTGTAAGTGGAACCATCTGATATTTTTCTTTTTCCCTCTGACTTATTTCTGAGCATAAGCCCTTCTAGCTCCATCCATGTTGCTGCAAATGGCTTGAGTTTATCTTTTTCTGTTGCTGAGTAGTATTTTATTGTGTATATACACTACATCTTCAGGATCCAGTCATCTATTTTTGGGCATTTGGGTTGAATTTCCATTTACTAGCTATTGTAAATAGTGCTTCAATAAACATAGGAGTGCAGGTTTCCTTTTGAATTAGAGTTTTTGTGTTCTTTGGGTAGATTTCTAGTAGTGGAATCACTGGATTATAAGGTAGGTCCATTTTTAGTGTTTTGAGGAACCTCCACACAGCTTTCCATGGTGACTAGACAAGTTTATATTTCCACCAACAATATAAGAGGTTTCCTTTTTCTGTCTCCAACATTTGTTTTTTCCAGCGTTTTTTTTTTTTTTTTTTGGTAATGTGGGCCATTCTCATCCGTGTGAGCGTGTGAGAAGGTATAGATCATCGTGGTTTTGATGTTCATTTCCCTGCTAATAATAAGTGATGTTGGACATTTTTTTCATATGCTTGATTACTATTTGCTTTTACTCTTTCGAGAAGTGTCTTTTCAGCTCTGCCTATATTTTGAGTGGGTTGTAAACAAGTTCCTTAAATCCATAAAGCCTCAGTTTCCCATCTGCAAAGTGGGGAACAATAATAAATCATAAAAGTGCCACTCTCATAAACTTTTATGCAAAGTGAATGATAGAATGTATATTAGACATGTTGCACAGATCTTGGCACAGTTTCAGTGTGTGTGCTAGGCATTTGTGTATGTGACATAATTTCATTTTAATTGAATCCAGTGTGGATGATATGATGTCCTTTTATAAATTAAAGAGTGAAACATAAAGAGGTTAAATGCTGTCTTTAAAATCAGACACAGTAGTAATAAAAGTGGACATGTTTGTTCATGATCTTATATATGATCTTTATATATATTCATCTTACATATAATCCTTATTAGGTTGAAATAAATTTTGTGTCCTCACATTTTATTGCGTTTTCATCATAAGCGGGTGTTGAATCTTGTCAAATATTTTTTCGATGTCTCTTGAAATGAAAAATTGATTTTATATTTCTTTTTGCTAATCTGATGACATTGATTGATTTGCATATGTTGAACGAAACTTGCATCCCTGAAATGAAAACTTGGTTATGATGCATGATTCTCTTCATACATTGCTGGAATCAATTTGCGAATATTTTTGTTGAGGAGAAGCACTGGGCAGATAATTTCCACAGGATGTCACAACCTCCACAGACTCTGAGCTTCGCAAGCCTCCATACTTCCATAGTCCTTCAGAGGACTGACCGCTTCACTTGCCTCCATCCGTGCTTGTGACATTGCCTGATGCCCAGCAGCGAGGGAGCAGAGAAACAAAATGTGCTACATCCATATGACAGAATAGTAATGATGTGCTGTTATGTGCTATGACATGAATGAACTTTGAAAACATTATGGTAAGTGAAAGAAATCAGACCAAACAGGCCACGCATTGTATGAATTCATGATATTAATGCCCAGAATAGATAAATCCATAGAGACAGAAAAAAGGTAAAGTGGTAGGAATCAGAACTAACACAATGGACATGGAGTTTCCTTTTAAGGTGGAAATTAGTGCTAATGATTGCATAACACAGTGATTATACTAAAAACCACTTAGTCAAACCCTTTAAAATGGTAATTTTTATATTACATGAGTTATATCTCAACATTAAAAAAATTAACAAAGTTTATTTTCTTCTTTATTTATATACATTTGGCATCAAGTGTAGTCCCTGTGGAATTCCCACAACCATTTCACCAGTGCAGCATCACCTAATCACCTCAGTCCCTTGGGCTCTTACTGCCCTCATCTTAGTCGCTCTCCCTTACCCTGCCCCCCTACCCCCCCACAAAATTTCTCTAATTTATCATTGTCTGTCTGTTTTTGTTGTGTTGTATTGTGTGTGTGTTTTTAAATTGTTATTACTCTTTTCCGTGATCTCTTATTTGGTTCCCTTATATTCCTCCTAAAAGTGAAACCATTTGATATTTTTCTTTTTCCTTCTGACTTATTTTAGAGCATAATACCTTCTAGTTTCATCCATGTTGCTGTGAGTGACATTAGTTTATCTTTTTTGATTGTTAATAGTATTTTTTGATTGTTAATAGTGTGTATATGTACTACTTATTCTTGATCTAGTCATCTATTTCTGGGCATTTGGGTTGTTTCCAAGTCTTGTCTATTATAAATAGTGCCACAGTAAACATGGGCATACAGGTATTCTTTAGAATCAGTGTTTTTGTGTCCTTTGGATAGACCCCTAGGAGTGGAATTGCTGGGTCATATGGTAGCTCCATTATGTTCCATTTGGAACATAATATGGAACATAGGTTCCATATAGAACCTCCATACAACTTTCTATAGTGGTTGGATTAATTTGTATTCCCACCAGCAGTGTAGGAGAGTTCCAAAAAAAAAAAAAAATAACAAAGTTTGAGTGACAAGTGGAATATTATTGGTTATATTGATAAATATGATATTTACTTTTATTAAAAATTTTTAAGGGTTTTATTTATTTATGCATACAAGAGCTGGGGTATAGGCCAGAGTCCAGGGAGATGAGAGGATTCACCACAGACAGAGCCAGGAACAGAACATGCAGACTGACTGAAACACACTGCTTAGGGGAGCAGCAGATGAGGCAGGAGAGGTCTGCTATGCCATGTGGGTCTGACCCTGGCTGGTGGCAGGGACCAAACTCATGTTGCAGTGGCTGTGGTTTGCTTCATAGTGCCTTGCTTAACCCACTGTGCCACCAGGGAGGTCCTACTTTTATTACAATTTAAAGAAACAAGTTCCCAGTATGCACCTCCACTTTAAAAAGTCTTCATCCAATAACGAGTTACTTGTTTATTGAGCTGTGTGTCATAGCACCTGGCAGACAATATACCCTCAATAAATGTTGAATGGATAAATACATGCTAGAACCCCACATTCAATTTCCTCATGGACAAAAATTTTATAGAGACATTAACTTTGGGATATAACAAGAAAGCCTAGTAGAATCTGTCCCCACAATCATTAAGAGTCAGTAAATCCCAGTATAGTAAGCTCGTTAAGAACTGAATAAACACCAACATCCTTGATGAGGGTCTTCTTCAGTCTCAAGGATGCCCTGAAACTACAAGAGCTTTACTGAATGAATTACTTGAATCAGAAATCTCCACAATTTGTGATGTCTTTAATTACATCCAAAGAAATCTTGAAATCTCTAGGTTCTCCAAACAATATTAGCCAGCCTTCCTTAAATGGTTGAAGTCAATCTGTCCTCCCCAGTACATTTAGACAGAGAAGGGCATAGTACTGAGCAGGCTAATCAGAGCCAGGAGAAGAAACTCAATAGGATTTGGAATTACAATAACGAATCAAAGTATTCGACTGAGACTTGCTCAACTCTCATGAGCAATTCTAATAGCCCAGTGAATTGTAATTCTAATGGCTACCCAAGCTGGGACTGCTCAGTCTCTTGACACAGCAAGTCATATGGACTGAATCCTTCATGTCTAAAGGGGGAAAACAAGAAGTAGGGACACAGAGAGACCAGACTGAAATCACCCTTTTAAGTAGGGTCCAGTTGAGGGTAGAACCCAGACAACTTAATTTCTGGTTGGATGTTTGCTACTGCTATCCTTAAACCAACTGGAATATGCTGAGAAAATTTGGGGTTTTAATGTTCTCAATAAGTGTGTGGGGATTTTCTCCCCTTGTCAACCTTTTTTGAAGAACTTGAGTAGGATAGGTATTAGGTCTTCTTTGAAGATTCGGTAGAATTAACTAGAGAAATCATCTGTCCCTGGACTTCTATTCTTAGGGAGACTTTTTATTACTCTATATTCAATTTATGTGCTTGAGATTTGTCTAAGTTCTCTATTCATTCTGATTGTCATGAATGGTTGTGTGATTCTAAAATCTGTATATTTTTTCTAGATAGTCCAGTTTGTTTGCTTAAAGACATTCATAGTAGTGCCTTATAATTCTTTGCATTTCTGTGGTGTCTATGTAATTTCACCTCTTTTATTTCTGATTCCTTTTATATGGGTTTTCTCTCTTAGTGAATCTAGCTAAGGATTTATCCATCTTATCCTTTCAATAAAATAGCTCTTAGTTTCATTGGTTTTTTTGAACTGTCTTATTGTTTTCTTTTTAAAGATTTATTTATTTATGCATAGAAGAACTGGGGTACAGGCTGGAGTCATCAGTGGGGGGTGAGAGGATTCACCACAGAGAGTGGGGAGCAGAACAGGCAGATGGACTGAAATACACTGCTAAGGGGAGCAGCGGGTGAGACAGGAGAGGTCTGCTGCGCCATGTGGGGCACATCCCTGGGTGGAGGCAGGGATCGAACTCATGATGCAGTGGCTGCCTTTTGCTTCATAGTGCGTTGCTTAACCCACTGCACCACCAGTTTTTTTTTTTTTCTATTTCATTTATTTCCACTCTAGTTTTTATTATTTCCTTCCTTTTGCTTATTTTTGGTATCATTTGTTCTTTTTTTCTAGTTCCTTTAGGTATGAAGTTAGATTGTTTGAGATTTTTCTTTTGGGTTTATTGATTTGCGCCTGTATTAGTATGTACTTTTAATACCATGTTTAGTACTTACCATTGGACTTGATAGTTTGTCTCTTCATTTTCATTAGTCTCCAGATAATTTTTATTTTTACTTTGATTTCTTCTTTGACCCAGGAGTTATTCAAAACATTTTGATTAGTTTTTGCATGTTTTGATTCATCCTGAGATTCTTTTGTTGGTAATATCTATCTTTATATCATTGTGATTAGGAACAATGTTTTATTAAATTTCTACCTTCATATATTTTTGAAACATTTTTATGGTCTGTCTTTGAGACTGTTCCATGTTCACTTGAGAACGCTGCAGAGATGTATTTGGGGACACAACCCCAAAGGCAAGAGGAAAAAAAGCAAAAATAAACATACAGGACTATATCTAATTAAAATGCCTTTGTAACTTGAAAGAAATCACTACTAAAAACAAAAACAAAGGTGAACAAGGGAGTAGGAGAAGATATTTGCACATAACAATTCTGACAAGGGTTTAATTTCTAAAATATACAAAGTTCTCATACAACTCAACAATGAAAGAACAAACAACATAATTAAAAAATGGGCAAAAGACTGAAATAGACAGTTTTCCAAAGAAGACACCAAGATGGCCTGCAGGCATGTGAAAAATTGCTCTATGTCACTTATTATATAGAATTGCAAATCAAAACTACAATGTCCTATGAGAATGCACTATATCAAAAATACCGGAAATGGGAATGTTGGCAAACATGTGGAGAAAAAGAAATACTCACCTGCTATTAGTAGGAATGCAGTTTGGTCAAGGGAATGGAAAATTGTGTGACGATGTCTAAAAATAAAAAAATCATAGTTCCATATGATCTAGCAATACTACTGTGAGGTATTTACCCAAAGAACATAAAAACTCTAATATGAAAAAATTTATAGACGCCTATGTTCATAGCAGCATTACTTATAATAGGTAAGTCTTGGAATCAACTTAAATGTTCATCAACAAATGTTTAAATCAAGAAATTATGAAATATGTACTCAATACTACTTAGCTATCAAAAAAAGATCTGGAGGGTACGTGAGGTGCTTATGCTAGGTGAAGGAAGTCAGAAAGTGAAAGACAGTTAACTGATTGTTTCTTTCATTTGTGGAAGATAAATAACCAAGCGAACAAACCAGTAAAGCCCCCCAAAAATTATTATTGTTTTTTGTTATCTGAGGGAATGGAAGGCAGAAAGGAGGGAATAGAAGAAGGAAAGGGTAGGACTTTGGCTCTGGAGTTCTGGTGGAGGTTGAGCGAAGCATGTACACTTATGGAGATGTGAAATTGTACTTGCAAAGTTATTTAGTTATGTAAATGACATATCTACAAATTAATAAAATTGAATAAAATTATATACAGCTGTTGCTGGGCTGGCATAAGATATTCTATTTTGAGCCCCGTGATAGTTTTAGACTTTTTAGGAAAATTGCTCTAGGCCCATAAGAAAAGGAGCTTTTAATTACAACTAGTTCATGATTATATTGATTTCTACCAGAAAAGAATTAGAGTTATCATTAAAAGTTCGAGTTGAAAGTAGCTTTATTGAAATTTACATTCCGTCTGGAAAAATAAATTACAAGCTTGTGTTAGTCTCACCCTTTCTTGTGATAAAACAATAAAACAAAATCTAATATATACAAAACTTATGCCAAAGTTCAGTATGAAAAACAGGGAATCGGGCAGCTTTACTTCCTGGAAGAGAGGGGGCTGAGTTCAGCCCTTTGTCCTCACCTTTTCAAAGGGCTCCACAAAGCCCTGGGAGGAACATACTTTGAAAACTCCTGATCAGAAAATGATTCCTTTGACTGATGAAGAGACCACACAAAGATGGATAAAGTGACTTTCCAAATTCACATAGCAGGGGGTCACATCCAGGTCAAAGTTAGCGATCTTCCTGTGCTTGTCCCAGCTGCTCCATCGCTGGTGTTTCCACCCCTTCCAGGTACTATGTGGAACAGTGAAAAGGTGATGTTCCCTGGCTCATGAAAGCCTGTATTAATATCCATGGCACTAATGCTTAATTTCTTTTTAAAATGATTTCTGTGTTTTCCAGATTTGCTATAATAATTATGTATTACTTTTATAATGAGAAAAAAATAATTTCAGAATGTTAAGTTGGTTTGGGTGTGATCTGCATGCTAAGCACGAAATGATGCCAAGTTGTGGACTTTTCTTCAGTTTTGATTTCTCTGAGTGAGTTGTAGCAGAGAGCTTTGGATTGGGTCTGGGGCTTGTTCCAAAGAGATATGCTGCCATTCTTTGAAGGTGTGCCTGCTTGCTGTTTATTTTTAATGCAGTCCTGAATAAAGTCCAACTTTGGAGACCATTCATCTCTCCCCAACCCACCCTTCTAATACCATCTCCCATGATTCTAGTTCAAATGGCTAATTTCCGGGCAAACAGGCCAAAACAATTCCTGCCTCTATTATTGCCCCCATAGATCTTTCTGTCCAAGAAAGACCTTTCCCTCTTTCTGCTTATCAAAACACTGATACCGTTGTTCAAAGACCCTTTTCACATCTATTTCTCTCATTCACTGGTTTATTCATCCATCAGCAAATATTTATCAAGCCCTACAAGATGCCAGGCTCTGACTATTTAAGCACTGGTGATAGAATGGTAAACTAGACAAATAATTTCTGTAATTACAGAAGTAAATTTTCAGTGAGAGAGACTGATATTAAGTCAGTAAACATGAATCTGTATGTCTGTCAATCCATCTATCCATCCACCTAATTTCAGGTGATGTCACAGGCAGGGCAGGAGGCAGGTGCAGCAGCCAGTTCTCTGTGAAGAGCTATAGAGGTCTGGAGGTCTGCAGAGTTCTGTGACGTCCCTGGAAGTCATCTGCTCAATGCTTTTTCTTTGGAGTCCATTGATGACTGCTTTTCTCTCTTTGGAGGCTACCGGTCGAATGAATCAAGCTGGATGCTTGCTCTGCTTGTGTCCTCTTCAAGGGTCCCAACTTGGAAAGCCTGATTAGACTGTTTTTCAATCCTGTTTGACTGGTGCCAGTTAAGCACCAATTTCCAGTCTTCGATCTGCATAGTGAGCCCAAGCCCTTGACTGACAAATGAAAAACATGACCCCGAGTGGTCCATTTATGACTCTGGTGTCAGATACAAAAGGGAAATCCCGGTGCCTCTATCGACTTGACCTGCTCTGAGGCCAGGATAGGCTTGTAGGCCAGAGGCACACTGCATCTGCTGCCCTGGGTGGGGTCTGGTGTAACTACACTGGGTGGCCCTACAACAATGTTGGGACTCAGGACCCAGTGGCTGCAAGATGGGCTGCCAACAGGACCCTGCCATTTGGCTTGGCACTCTCTGGGCCCCTCCGCCTACAGCCTCAGGGAGCCACAGCACTTGAACTGCTCCAGTGAGGCCCCAACATTCCTCCAAGTAGCCCCAGGCCTGGGAGTCTCCACTGTCTCTGCCACCACGCCATTTGGAGAGACCTGGGTGCTGCCCACAGGCAGTGTGCTTGGGTGAGGAGGGGCTGTCTATAGGCAATGAACTGAGGTTGGCAGCCATGCCATTACTGGAGCCACAGTGGGGCTTGTGCTGGTGGATGTGGGATTTTCACTTTCTGTGCATTCAGAGCCACCTGCACCAGGAAGCCCGCAGGCAATATGTGCTGGGTCAGGGGAGGGGCTGGCTGCTGCTTGACACCAACAAAGCCAGTAGGACCCACTGCTCAGCTGGCAGGGCACAGGAGGGGGCCCTGGAACAACAGGACTATTGTATTGGTAGGAAAAATCATGGTGCTGGCAGCAATGTAGATAGAGACAAAAGGCTGAATTTATGATATATTTTGAAGATAAGAATAATAACTGATTGGTGGGTTTTGTAGCATACACTTCCATTCGACTTCCCAATATCCAATCCCCCTTTCTTTACTGATATAATGCTCTGTAATATAACTCATATGACATTTACAATAGAAATGTTGTTTAGAGAAACAGTGTGCCTAACTAAAAAGAAAAATAAGTGTATAATTTCTTCCAGTTTCTTTTGCAACTGAGAGTGGCCATGAGCTGTAGTCCTAGCCAATGAGAGTAAGAGGGAATTGCTCGACAGGAATGTCTTCAAAAGGAAGTATATTCAACTGTCACTTGACTTTTCCCCTTTGCTTTTCCCTTCTTCCTGCCTGGATTTCAGATGTTGGAATGGGATAGTTACCTTGAGGATAAGGGCAAAAGGCTTGAGTATAAAGTCACCCACTAAGGAAACAAAGCCAGGAGCCTACTCTGATGATTTTCCAGAGCTGCCATTCCACCCTGGCTGCCTATCTGTAGACTTCCTTTGTTAAAAAAGTCATCAAACTCATCCCTTGTTGAATCACTGCAAGTTAAATTTTGTTTATATACTACCAAACACATTTCTAACTGATTAAGATTGGATATAGGGGCCTCCCTGGTGGCGCAAACGGGCTGAGCGCTGCACTGTGAAGCCTCCACGGTAGAGCAGCACGAGTTAGATCTCTGGCCAGGGAGGGGACCCACAAGGCGCAGCAGACCTCTTCTGTCTTGCCCACTGCTTCCCTCAACAGTGTACTTCGGTCGATCTGCCTGTTCTGCTCCCCATTCTGTCTCTGGTGACTCTGCTCATCTCCTGCGACTCTGACCTGTACCCCAGCTCTTGTATGCTGGGGTAGGATGTAGATTGGATGTAGGAAAAGCAAGAAAGAATCAAAGGTGATTTGGGACTTTTGTTCCCCTGAATAACTATATAAATGGAAAACTAGGTTAGGAACAAAGTTTAAATGGGGTAGTGTGTGTGTGTGTGTAAAAGTGAAAGAAAGAAAGAGAGAGAAGGAGAAGATAAGAGAGGTGGGGGAGAGAGAGATATACAGACAGAGACAGAGATAGCGATAGAGACATAGATAGAAACCAAGTCTTTAGTTTTGGGTATGTTGAGCTTGTGATGTCTAAGATGTCTATGTGGTGATATTATCCAAATGGCTGATTATATGGTCATGTTTTTCAAAGGTGATTCTGGAATGGAGCTAGAAATCTAGCAATTTACAGCATTATTTAAAGCCATGTAAACGGCAGAGATTTCCCAGCACAGGATGGAAGAGAAAAAAGTCCATGGCAAGGAGAGGAAGAATTACTATAAAAGAGACTATCAGGTGGGGAGAACTGGGAGCGCAAAGTAGTACCAAAAAGTGGGCTTCCTGGGTTTGACTCACGTGTGTCTACAGGACACACCAGTGTTGTGTGCCACCCACGTGGCACTTTATACATCCTACATTGGGAGACTAATTCTCTTTTTGTGTGTGGGCTGCTTTCTCTGTGATGAGACCTTTAGTCTCTAGGGCCTGGGATCATATCTGTCATCTGAAACTCCCCATTCCAGGTGTACCGCAGAATTTTGAGGTTCTGCTCTATAAAACTTGACAATGGTGATCCATGACCTTTGGGTGCAGGAGGAAATAAAGAGGCTGTTCAGAAGAAGGTTTGGAAAAATGAAAGATTATAAATTGTATTCAATCCTAGTTCAAAGGCTCATTGAAAACAGCAGAAAGAGATACATTAAATGACCAGAGGGAAGCCTTTTTAAGAGTAATTTTAAAAGTCTAGGGCTTAGGGAAAGCTAGATGGATAAAGAAAAGCTGGTACAAGAATCCAAGAACTTCATTGAATCAGGGTTCAGGTAGAGAGGGTAGCTTTGACTGAAACACCTAGGGCTTATATTAGAAGTTGAGCAGGAAAGAACAGAATATTGTTCCTTGAGTTGGGATGAGGTCATTGTGCTGGGGTGAAAAGAAGAGGAAGGAACTATGAACCCCTGGCTACATGCTGACACCTTGTCATGGCATTCATAAATTCTCAAGATTTTCAACAGTGGTTTTTGGCATCAAGTTCTGATGTCTTGCTAGAGAGGCATATACTGCAGGAAAGAAGTGTAACCCTGGGGAAGGAGGCCAAACTCCTCATTCACTCATTCATTCATATTTTGGGATATAATGGAGAAAAATACAAAAATGCATCTAATTTTAGGAAACTTGTATTTGGTGCAGACTGAGTTTATGTGAGAACAAGTGCTAGAAAAATTTAACAGATAAGTTTATATAGTGTTAAGAGCAATGCAAAAAATCAGACACCATGTTATCCTTCAGCTAGAACTACCCATTGTGTCACAGATAAAGGGAAGAATCACAGATAAAAAGTAGAATCTCAGGATTCCTCTCAGGTCAGACCTACCTACTAAATGAGAATCTTTTAATTTTAACAAAATCTCTCCACCTCTTGTTTGCTAATGTTTGAGAAGGACTATGCCAGGGTGTTGGGAAAGGGAGATCCTTTCAGTTGGGTAGTTATGGAAGGCTTGTATGTGAAGTGAGCATTGAGCTGAGACTTGAATGAGAAGTAGCCATCCATGTGAAGATATGGGAGCAGAGACTTCTAGGCCGAGGGAATGAAATATACCAGGGGCTGGGCAGTAATAAGCTTGGTGTGTTAAAAAAAACAGAAAGATCTGTTTCCTCATCATGGACTCTTCTCTCCTTATCATCTTTTTCCAGCTGTTAGACCTCAGTCTAAATCTCACTTCTTCCTGGAGGCTTCCCTGATCCTTCAACACCTTTCCCATACAATCCTCCCCCCCACTCTATTCTAGTCCTATGTGAGAATGGCCTGCTTGTTTATCTCCCTAACACATCTGTGATCTTGGTACTGAAAAAGTGCTGGCAATTTTAATGACTTTTGAATATAAGTCAGAAACCCAGAAAGATGGAAGAGGCAGGCTGCAAGAACAGTCTTAACACAGTTTTGCTAAAGGGCAAGGTCATTACCTCTTGAAACTTGGTCTTTGCTAGGGAAGATGCTCCCCTACCCCGCTCTCGGTGCTGCCAACCTCACACATTTCCTTCAAACATGGCCATTATTGCTCAATGATTGCACTCAGGGTCCCCTTAAATATTTCATTTTTATTCAGGGATTCAGGGGCCAGCAGGGGATACAAGACACTTAGAAAGGACATGCATTTAAAGAAGCTGCAGTGCATTGTGTGAGATGCAGTTATATAAATTGAAAACAAGTGATTGTTGAAGTTCTGAGGGGGACTTGGCACCAAATTCTGGAGGGATTTAGGAAGTTCCATTTGAGCTGCTTCTTAAGAGAGAAGCTTTTTTTTCCTTTCAAGTTTAAAGGGATAGTGGTGAAGCCATGGTAATTGGATGGTGATGGTGGTGGAGGAGCAGTGATGTTGGCTTTGAATGGAAGTGGTGGGTGATGGTGGTGGTGGAGATGGTAATGGCATTAGTGGTGAGGTGACTGTGGTGATGTAGTAGTCATGGTAACCAGAGTGATAATGAAATATATTCCAGACAGAGGCCACAGCTGTCCATGAGTATAAAGTCATAAAAGAACTCATTAAACCCAGAAATGAGGAAAAGTTCCCTTGGTTCAGAGGCTGCAGGTGAAGAGGAAGGGTATATTGGAGTCAAATGTTAGGGCCTTGTGGATTAGGGTGAACCCATTTTTTATGAAATGTTTAAGGAGATAATGGACATTGCTTTGTGAGCTTTGGTTTAGCTTCAGTTCATAAGAAGAGAACTGGCAGTGTTGTAAGAGCGTGGTATCTCCAGATATAGTTGCTGCTCTCAATTGCTTGATTATTAATTCCCACTAAAAGGAAATTATTAATCCCCTAAAATCCCACTAAAAGGGATTATTAATTCCCACTAAAAGGGGATTGTCAAAGGGGTGCATAGAATACGCACAAATTCAATTCTCCTTAGACGTAGCATCCTAGAGAAGGAAATAACTTCCTTTTCAGTCAGGATAATAAGTCACTCAAGAAAGAGATTTTGTTATCTCATTTACGTAATTTTTTTATTTACTCAATCATTCCTTAATTCTTTATCATTCAAAATGTGTTTTAATCAGTGATTGCAAACTTCAATGCCTAGAATACCATGTTGAAAAAGAACTGTAGGAAAAGAACTATAGGTTACTTCCTCAACATTATACATTAGTGGATGTACAGGAGGCGGTACTCAGGGGACTGCGTAAGAAAGAGTCAGGATTGTATGTGTTGTTCAGGGATAGTTCTTTAACTTATTTATTCAGCACTTTTTTTTTAAGGTTTTATTTTTATTTATGCATATAAGGGCTGGGGTACAGGCCAGAGGCACTGGAGGTGGGAGGATTTACCACAGAAAGAGTGGGGAGCAGAATAGGCAGATGGACCGAAGTACCCGCAGCGGGTGAGAGAGGAGAGGTCTGCTGTGCTACGTGGGCCCCCTCCCTGGCTGGGGATTGAACTGGCTCTGCAGTGACTGCAGAAGCCCCATACTGCAGTGCTCAACCGTTTGTGCCACTATGGAGGCCTCATTCAGCACTTTCTTCCTGAGTCTTGTGTTTGTGGTACTAGATTGGAGGTTGCAAGGCTAAGTAACGGTTCTTGCCCTAAGGAGTGAGAAGTTTACAGACTAGGGAGGAAATTTCTCCAGACCTTTATACTTTTCATCTGTTTTATTTATGTGTCTGTGTCTAGGTGGGCACAGAGGGACTGACCAGATGACTTTTAAGGTCTTTTATACATTTAATATCTTATGACAAAAATACAAGATTTGTAGAGAGCACTTGGATTATAAATAAACTCAAAGTCAAGCTTTACACTTTATGCCAACCTTGCTAGATTCTCTAAAACTTAATTACAGAAACCCTCCCTCCCACATACAGAGTAAGTTCTCTAAGATTCTTACAAAAGGCTGATGGTGGATTTCTGAGGATATCTCAGTCAGTTTTCACCTGAATGCAGGGTATGGGCCCATCCAAGGGAATTTCAGGAGCCTGAAGAACATGGTTGTGTAACGAAAGACCCAGTCATTCTGTATTCATGCTAGAGAATGTGGTTTTTAGTGGCTGTGGGAACTTAAACTCTCTGACTTTCCGTGTAACCAAAATCTCAACCCCCAAGTGTGTCGAAGTGACTTTTCTGACATAGCACATGTAACTTGGCTCCCTCCTGATGTCTGTTTTTCTTGTCTCAGAAGAAGAAATGGCCTAAACAATCCTCATGGGCCAACAGATGAAAAAATATTTGTTTTGGTTTTCTTGAATGCTTTCCCTATTAAAATGTGAACGTTTTGAAGGGAATGAGATCCCCATTGTATACGTTTGATTCATTTATGCTTAACAAATCAATTGTTTCAAGGAGAGATTTTATGTACAAGAAGGCTATAGAAAGCTTTACTGCCCCTTTCCTTTCAAACAGGAAGTTGCATTTTGCCAAAAGTAAACAACTGTGAACCCGGGAAGGTTTGTTTAGTTTCTAACGCTGACTTCAGGACCTGAGAATGGAGTCTGTGCTTGGCAAAAATGCTTTCTCCGGGATCTATCTGGGCCAAAATGTTCTCTGCTCGGGACCTGGCCTTTGCGCTTTGGTAAACATCCTCCTCTCACCAGCCCCCAGAAATTCACTGCCAAAGTCCCTCGGCAGCTTTGCTTACTTATCAGGAACATTTTAAAGTTGATGGCAACTTGGAAACATATTTTCAATGGAACATAGCTTTCTACAGATTGGCCATGCTGTGGAAATGGCTTGATGTTTAGAAATCCCAGGGATGTGAATGCAATCTGCCATTCTATGTACATGGGCTGGTTTCTCTGGGCGAAGCATCTTCTAGCAGAGGGACTTTTACCACTCAGTTGGTATGGCAGTGGTTAGCTCTTACAAGACTGATCTTAAATAATCCTTACACAAGCCCCAGGAAGCAGGTACTATTATTATCTCCAAATTACAGATGAGACTCAACTTCCTATAATTAGTCAAGTAAGGGAGTTCTCTGGCCTCTCCTACCTTTTGATTTAGAGATTTTAACCAGTGCAAGATCAATATCTGAACTCTAGGAAGTTGCAAAATATTTAGGAGAGAACCACATGACTCAGATAAAGAGCAGTGCAAACCCATTTACTATTACAGTTCAAAGAATTGGGCAAGTGGCAGTTAATGTTTTTAATGAATGAATTGAACCTCTTGTTCCAGGAAGGATTGAAGACAGCGATAACAATCACAGGGATGTTTGATTAGGTAGAAATGGTGAGGTCTCGAGGCATCTGTGGTGATTTTTATGGGAGTGACTTAGGTTCACCCTTGAAGCATGAATTGGAATTAGGTAAGAAAGGACTGTTTCAGATATGGGGACTCACTTCCTTCCTTTGAGGATTTGCATAGACGCTACTTCATGAAAACTTTCTTAGTATTGATGGTGACCTTCCTTGGGTCTCAGTATTGTATCCTTTTAACTCTTACACGCTTCAGAGATATTTAATCCATCTGAACATACAAATAAACATTTGGCCTGTGAAACATTCCATCACTGAGAAGCAGTGGCAAAGCTAGCTGATATAGGATCAGAATCCACCCTGCCCCCACATATCTATCCCAACATAGGCTAATTCTTCCACATCCCATGGCACTAGTCTCGTCATGGCTTTACAGACATGTGATTGCCTAAGATCACTTCTCCACTGTACTGTATAGACATCGTCATTAACCCATACAATTACTCTCGTATGGTAAATTAGGTCGGGCCTATTTCATGCTGAGAAAGCTGAGACTTAGAGTGATTAAGAACTTTACCCAAAGTCGTACAGCTTATCGATGGGAACCTACTAATTGATTGGAAATGCAGTTCAGATGCCAAAATGCATGTACCACTATACCATGTAGTCTCCTTAGAATAGAAAGAAGAGTCCCAAGATAGTTTTTAGCTAGCGTTCTGGGTTTGCTTAAAACTCTTATGTTAACAGCTTTAAGTCCCGTGGGATATGGGACACCTGAAACCTTAGTGCATTTTCTTTTATTTAACTTAACAGGGACACAGACCTTTGGCTTCCCTTGTACAAGGCCCCTTTTGAAGTGTCTATGTTTTCTCCATTCAGAAGAACAGATCAGCATCTCTCATGCAAGACCTGGCTGTGTGCCCATCACACTTTTGCAACGAGTTTAGCAACATCTGCTTTGCCCATTAAAGTGATTTTTCTCTTCCTGGCCCAGAGCCTGCGCGCTTGCTGCAATTGATTACCAGCAATTTCCTTCCCAAAGCAGAGGGTTCAGTGAACTCTAAATTGAATTGTTGCTCACTGGTCTCCTTTGGACCAATGCATACAGCTTACGTGCAAAATGGTCAAGCCACTTAGTTCCTGAATCTATAGGCTGATGATTCTGGTTAAACACAGGGAAGGACCTGGTGAGTGACATTTCCCATTTTTTTGCACAGTGGCCTAAGGCTGTGGTCATCTCTGTGTTTCTCAATTTCAAATCTAAGGTGGGGGGTTGGGAGGAGATGAAGTCACCTTGCTTACAGCAAGCTGTTGCAGAGTTTTCACCTTCCTTTCTTCTAGTCTAATTGCAGCACTGATGGACTCAGATCTAGGTTTGCCCGAGAGATAGACATCTATGAAAAGTTATTTCTAGTTCTAAAAGTAGCAAATGAAGATTTCAGGACAGGTGCATTGTTGTACCCTCCATGGTTCAGGGAACTTTTCTCAATAAAATAAAGCCCCAAATGAAACAGAGCCTGTGTATTAGGGCCATCATTTCCCAGATTGGTGAATTTCTAGTCATACTTTAAGACACAGTCTGGGTGTTACCTTCCAGGAAGAGGGCCCTGATGTCCCCTGGCCTTTCATATGCTTTGGTTACCATATTTGTCATATTTGATTGCCCTTGTCTCTTCACTAGAAGTCTCTTAAATCTGTCCTCCACTAGTCTAGGAGCTGCTCAGGGCAGAGTCCCAATCTCACACCTCCTTAGCCTAATATTTTGTATCGCGAGTGATGCATTGTAGGCCCCTGGTGAAAAGATGAATGTGTCAAGAATGCTATTTGCTTTGTAAAGAAATTTTAAATTTGGACTTTACTCAGACCCGTTCCTGAAATGTCTTCCTCCTCTAACTGTGACTACTTCACAGGACAGTGAGAAATAGTTGGTTATTTAGAAAAGTCTTCTTAGTCTTTAGGGAGTCTTCTCTACCATACAGAAAAAAAAAAAAAAATCAAAAGAAGCCATTACCCATCACTAACCAAATTGTTTCTGTTTATTAGAGTGGTTGAAGTTAGCTATCTAAAATCTAAGATAAAGGTAACATAAATGACTAAATATAGTAATAATGATAATTACTTGAAATCACTTAAGTCCCTGCTTTTTCTATGAAACTCTTTGAGAAGCCATTCCCCATTTGTACTGCAGTTGCTGACAGAAAAGCCACCAATATCATCAAACACTTCTGAAATGACTATTGCAAACACGGCCGCTCAATCCTTTTCTTACTTTCTTTCATAAACATCTTGGCCATCTATCTCAAGTCTCTTTGCTCTTATTTCTGGAAGAGAACTTATTTGTATTACCATAGTAAGAAGTTTTAAAAAGAACACAGTATTCCAAAAATGGATGGTTTGGTTTGAGGCTAGGAGACTCATACCTCATAACCAAGTGGATTCTGAGCTGAACTTCCAAAGCTTTGAAGGATTTCTAGGGTTTCCAGCTTCTAGGAAGGCCTCAGTCATTATTTAACCCTTGCACATTGCACGTGGCCCTGTAGACCAATGAAGGAAATGAAAATGATCTGGTCATTACGTGGAGTTATCTAGTTAAGGAAATGGTTTTTTTTTTTTCTTTTTTAAGCTTTGAGAACCTAACAGAGGTGTAGGTGGGGAAAATGTTCCAGTTGTCTACCCTTGCTCTTTGCCATTCATTTATCAGATGTAATGAAACCTGGTGCCTTTCCTCTCCAAAGCCAGCCGGTCCCAGCAGCAGGGACGTCCGCCTCAGCCTGCCATTAGTGAACTGAGATGGTCTGTGCTTAGTCATGCTGTTTCAGTTCTGCTGCCTGTCACCCTAGCAACTGAGAGCTAAAACATATCTTCCCCTTTTCAGAGTTTCTGACTCCAGTTGAACAGTACTCTTTTAAGAGAAATGGGTCCAACTCATCAAGCCCATGCTTAGTCTAAAATTCTATAGTGAACAAGTCTTTTGACATATGGATTATCTAGAATTTACCAAGAGTGAACTAAACCTCCTCCAGCATCAAATCATGACCAAAATGGCCATTAATGTAAATGAATGTTTAACATCTAATGATACTCAACATAGTCAATTTCATATTATCCTCACATAGCAGCTTCATCATGAAGTGGGTCTTATGTCCCCCCCCCCCCCTTTACAAAAGAGGGAACTGAAATTTGAGAGTTTAATATTTCATGCAACAGATATTTGTCAAAAGGATTGGGTGCCATATGCTAAGGCTAAGATAGAGTTGTAAATGAAATACACATAGTCCTTCCCATAAGAGGTTAACATTTAGCTAACAAGCACAGCCAAGACTAAGCCTTCCATTGACCTGATTCTAAAGCTTGCCTTAAACCCTACATACAGTTCCTCATTTTCAATGATACCCATTGTGGGACCCTTCTGGAAACTCAGTCTATACAGCATGGAGAGTGGATAGACAGAACCTAAAGCTTAACATTATATCATTGTGAAGTGTAAATTCACTTGGGCAGGGATCACATCTGTCTTCTGTTGAGCACACAGTTGTCCCTGGGTTCATCTGTGTTGAATGAGTGAGTAACAACACTATATTTTGGGTTCTGCTCTTCTGCCTGAGAATGGTTACCCCCTGGGTTCACATTAGGAGCAACTGAAACCCATGTGCTGTGACAGGCATCAGAGGAAGCCTCTGAGTCCTTTGCATGTAGTAGGTTTAATTCTTCTTTTCTCTCAATTTTCACACGCCCCTGCACTTCCTGCTCTTTCCTGGGCTTGGAAGCGGAAGTACTGAAATACTGAGACAAATTGTTCTTACAATTTTTAGAGACTGACCCAAACCAGGAAGGATGGGAAATCAGAAGGCTGAGTCTCTCAGCTTCTCTCTGTCTGGGGACAAGGCTGGGTCTGTAACTCCTTGACCATGTTTTGACTCTTCCTTTGAGTTGGTTGGGCTAAGCAAGGTCAGGCAAGGACTTGATCTTAGCTGCAGCTTCATTCTTCAGTGATAGATTAATCACTGTTCTTTTGACTCCATTTTCTATCTGTAACTGAAAGGATATGCTTTCAGTGGGAGAAAATGTTGATATGTATTTATTAATTATAGGTTTGTACACACACTGATTTCTTTAGCAAACAAATATTTAGCAAGTCCCTACTCTGTGTCCTCTATGAGGAGCTTTAATAGAGCTTATATTACCATGGAAGAAGTAAAGTAAACATATACAAAAAATATGTAGTATGTTAGAACGTAGACCCGCTATAGAGAAAACTAAAGTAGAGAAAGAGAATGAGGAATATTTGGTTGGGGTTAGTGCAATTTTAAATAAGGTCATAAGGGAAGGTCTTGGAAAGAAATTAAATTTGAGTGAAGATCTGAAGGAGTTAAGAGAGCCATGTGAATCTGGGGGAAGAGGATTCATGACAGAGAAAATAGCAAATGCAAATGTCCTGAGGTCAGAAGCTGCCTGGCATGCCCTAGCAACTTGCAGCAAGGCAGCCAGCAGAGCTGGAGTAATTTCAACAAAGAGAAGTAGATAGAGATACAGTAAGATACAAAATGGAGTCAGTTTGGGTCTTAAGAATGGAGGAAATCTTTTTAGGTTGTCCTGGAAATTTTGAACAGAGAAGAGGCCTGGTCTTATAAAGTTAAATTATTTTGCAGAAGCATTGATGTTGCCTACTGACTGATTGGTGCATGAGAAACCAGGGAAAATGGATTTGAAATTTGATGATGCTTCCTAACCCTCTGGGACAAGTCTCCATTTTAATTGAGGCCAAGGAGACACAAAGGTTTGAGTGGCTTCCTTAGGCCATTAGCCAAAACTAGTAAGTGGAAGAGGCAGGCAAGCTCGGCGACAGTTTTTAAGTGCTTTTTGGCTGTGCTCCTGAAGGCTCTAGGGAAGAATTTATTTTTTTGTCTCTTCTAATGTCTAATTGCTGCCCACCTTCCTTGTCTTGTGATCCTCATCACCATCTCCAAAGCCAACATCATCACATCTTCAAGACCCTTCTTCTTCTATCATTAGTTTCTCTTCTCTGACCCTAGTTGGGAAAACAAAAGTGGTTCTCCACTTTTAAGGATTCATCTGAGCAGGTTCAGAAATAAGGTTGGCCCAGGATAATCTTCCCTTCTCAAGGTCTATAACTTTAATCATATTTACAAAGTTGTTGAAAAAAAGCACCAATATATATTCCATTTATAGATATGATTATATCCTTTAAACAAACATGCTGAAATTGTAGGCCAAGACAATATGAATTAGATCTTATTGGATCTTTTAACAGATCTAATAGAAAAAAAATTTTCTTAGGGGCTCAGATTAACTTCAAGAGAGAATGTGATTAAGAGAAAAGACCAGGAGAAATGAAAAACAAAAACAAACACAACAGGACCAAAAGGATCATCCTCATTTGGAATAGAAAATAAGTGGATTTCTAGCTGTATGATCACACACATAAATCACACACACAGTTTTTTTGCATTGCAAAAAATCTAGGTGAAATATACCAAATGGCAATGGTTTGTTATATGTAACAAATAGTATATGTATTACATACATGTTATTTATATAATACTATACACATCACACATGTATTTATACACATATACCCATATACATATATTTTATAATTCAATTCTATATGATATACATAATATATACATATATGTGTATATGAAGACTAGGAAGAGTCTAGTATCTAGCTATTCTTGGACTTCCCTATCTGTGTCTCCCACTTTTCATAATTCTTAGATGCTAGAGATTCTTTCTGGAAAGTCTTCATTTTGGTCCCTCCAGTTCACACTGTTGTAATACTTCTCCTAGGCAAATCACAATAACTAGGGCGGGGTAACATTAGTCTACTTCCAGCCCATTTCCAGGGCTAGTTTCCTCTAGTGCAGATTCAGTCATGATTTAAACTCTCCAGTGTTTTCCATCACATGAAGTAGAATAGTCTCAGTCTGCTCCTCAAGGCCAGTTGTATTGTTATCCTACTTTATCATCTGCCTGACTTGCATTCTACATCTCAGCTAAGTAGAAGGGACTTTCTACCCTCATACCACTTCCGGGTCTCTGGTCGCTGTACCATTGCTCAAGTGTTTCTCCTTCTTTGGAATGTCTCCCATCCCCCTTTCCTGTCCTTTTTTGGGTTGCTGAAATTCTACCCATTTTTCCAGGGCTTATCTCAAATGCCACCTCAAATCTCCATGAAGTCTTTCTTGACCTGCCAGCAGGCGTGACTTATCCCTCCTTTGAGCACCTTTTGTGGGGATTTTGTAACTCCTTTTTGGGGCTTATCCTATTTTACAGTTACTTGTGTGCTTGTCTTTTCTTTCCTACTAAATTATACTCTCTTTAGGCTGGGAACTAGTTCTCACTCTTCTTTATGGGCTTCAGCACAGGCTCAATGCCTTCTGGATGATGGCTGCTTTGAGCAGGACATAGTCTGAGAAGTGCTATTTACAAAATTGTTGGTTAATTTATCATCAATGGGTGTGCGAATGGGCAAATGTCCACTGAAGGGTAATTGGAACCTCTTTTGTTTCTAATGGGCCTTACACATTTTTATTTTCCCAGGCATTATCTCAGTGATTTGAAAGTGTCAGTTTGAGTGGTGGTTTCCCAATCTTTTCTGTCCCTGAGGCACCTCCACTATATTTGCTTAACAGTTTTTTGAAAAAATTATTTTATATTATTTATTTAATTAAAAATTTTTCAGTGTAGTTCTTTTTTCTTACAGCATAATTCATTCAGGGGCAATATGCAATTTCTCTCCTTAGGTGTGGCCACCATACTTTTCCCACCACCCAAGCATCCACTCTTTCTTCCCTTCACCATTTTCACTCTTCCTTAACCCTTCCCCTCTCCTCCTAGATGCCTTATTTTTTATGGTCAGCTTTCAAGGTTTGTCTTTGTCCGACCATTTGTGTGGTTTTTCTGTTATTCCACATATAAGTGAAACCATCCATATTTATCTTCTTCCTACTGACTTATTTTACTTCGTATTAACCCTTCCACTCTATCCATAAATTTGTTGTTTGTGATTGCTGAATAGTATTTCATTGTATGTATATATATATACACCATATCTTCTTGATCCATTCATCTGTTTTGGGGTATTTATGTTGTTTCCTTATCTTGGCTATTATAAAAAGTGCTACAATAAACATAGGGTTGTAGGTTTCCTTTTGAATGAGTGTTTTTGTGTCCTTTGGGTAGATTCTTATGAGATGAAATAGCTGGATCATGTAGTAGATCCACTTCTAGTGTTATGAGGAATCTCCACAGTTTTCCATAGTGACTGTGCCAATTTGCATTCCCTCCAGTAGTGTAAGAGGGTTCCTTTCCTCTCACATCCTCGCCAGCATTTGTTTTTGTTTTTTAAATATGTACCTTTCTTAATAATGGTGTGAAGTGGTATCTCATTGAGGTTTTGATTTATATTTCCTTGATAATAAGTGATGATAAATATTTTTTCATATCTGTTGACAGTTTGTATTTTTTGGAGAAGTGTCCTTTTAGCTCTCTACTGCTTGATTTGTTTTTGTTGAGTTGTGTAACACTTTGTAGATCTTTGATATCAGTCCCTTATCAGTTGTAAGGAGTGCAAATATTTTCTCCCAATTTGTGGGTTGTCTCTACATTTTGGTTACTTTCTCTTGCTCTATAAGATTTTTTTAAAACTTCTTTTAAAGAATTAACTCACTATTTTCAGTCTTATGTCATAAAATCCATGAAAATACTAAGTCTGATATCCGATGTGCCGTTTACACATTAAATAATTGCAAAACAACCAACATAAAACATTTCCATAGTACCATAAAGACTGTACTTTGGAAAATACTATCCCTGATAGGTGTGAAAGGACATGAACAAGGTGACTGAGCCATTCTATCTTTCTACTGGGCCATATTGTCTCAAGACACACAGTCTAGAAATAGAATGTGCAGCGTCCATGACATTGTACACTGCACTGGAATGGGAGCCCACATCTGAATACAGTTAGTATCTCTCTGTTTCATTCATTATTGACTTTCATCCTTATGTTTTCCTCAGACTTTATTGAACCAGGTGATGTTATTTTTCTATTAGCCCCAAAATTTGGCTTCACTCATGAACCTTTGTAAGTTTCTGTGGGCGTGTCTGTGCTGGGCCAGCCAGCTGGCATGGCTTGTTGCTTCCACTGCCCGTGCTTTGAAGGCAGCTTCCTCACTGTTTTGCCCACTCCTTTCTGCAACTGGCTGTGCAGCATTTCCCAATATACAGGCCATGAGAAACACTTCATAATTCTACCTAGGTCTTTTGAAACTTGCTACAGCCAGTCACAAGAGTATCTGCCGCCAGAACCTCTGAAATGTCTTCACAGAAGAAAACAATTGCTCTGAAGTTATATCACTGGCAGGAAATGGAGCCACCATAGTGTCACTCAAGAACTACAGAGCAGCTCCAGGTTCCCTTTTGCTCTTCCCTCAAAAGGAACAAACTTCTCCAGTGGTGATCTTCTTGACTGTCCTTCCTTGAAGAAGTATCTGCTCAGGAACAGACAGATTGTGGGAGAAGTTGCCTAGCCTAAGAAATGAGAGCTAGCTAGATGTTTCTTCGTTTCCACCTCAAACACATCAATGCATGAGGAAAATGGGAGTCAAATGTGAGGGTACCCACTCTAATGGGAATAACATTCAGGGGTCTCAAGGTCACAAAGAGTGGAGTTCAGATCCTGGTTTTGCCCATGTTAGCCTCCAGGATCTAGAGCATTTTACATGTTCTCTCTATGCTTCAATTTTCTCACTTATAAGAGGGATAAAATACCTTTTTCTCAATATCGCTAGAAGGGGAATATCTTATCACAATGAGTGGCACATAGCAGGTTTCTCCTTTCTACACAATATCCCTGCAGCATGAGTGACAAGTTCTTCTGACAACCTTCTCTCCTTTATTAATGCTTATGATATTCTCCAATACTGTGAGCTCCTGAGACAAAATAGATACATATGAAGTGATTTATGAAGCCATAGGTCAAGACGTGTTGCTTAATTGAGCTTAAATTCTGCTGTGATTCCAAAGGTATTTTGAACACTAGGTCAGACACTTGGCTGAAAGATATTTGGTGTGCCTTTCAGTACAGAGATTCTGTAATTGGGTTGTCTTTGACCTCACATCACCTATATGTCCAAACTAGGGAAATTTTGAAAGTGAAAGAGGTTCTATTAAAAATGACAACGGAACAGCAGGTATAAATTAGGACAGTTTCAGGAAAGTGGGGTATATTTTTACCTTATCAGAGTGCATACTTTTGGCCCCAAGCTCTGAATGAGCTTCAATCCTTCAAATTTACCTGGCTTTCAGGCAGATTGAATGATAGCCACACTTTCAGTCCCCAACTTTCGACTTTAGTTATTTAGGCAAAGCCCTTCTGGGAGGAGGGTTAAAGATGCGTCACATAGTGCACATGTAAATAACATGTCAGATATACATCAAGGACAAGTGAAAGCCCAAGGATGAGCCAAACCAGCAACCAGATAATCCTTCAATTCCCCCACCCCCATTCTATAAGCCTCCTGGCTTCCAGGCTGCAACCTACATCACCACCAGCTGTGTGTGTGTGTGTGTGGGAGGGGAGGGGGTAGAGAAGTAAGGGGAAGGCCAACCAGATGTGGCTCCCAGAAAAGCAGGCCAAATTTAACATCTGTTTGTGGTCTCAATGACTGGCTCTGATGTTCTAGACCCATGAGGATAAAAATTAAAGGGTGAACTTTCATCACTGAGGTCCTCAGGTACCATGTGAACCTCTTAAGCGGTTCTGGGTATTAGTTTGCTGCAGCAGCTGGCTTCAACTTTACAGAGAGCATTACCCTGCAGGGGGACGGCAGCCGGGGAGGCAGGTGCAGAAGCACAGACTGTGAATTTCAAATGGCCAGTAGAGAAGCTGGAGGGGAGAGGAAGAACTCTGGATTTCTAATTGGTAGTCTGGCTATTCCTCTCTGCTACAGAAGAACCACAGGCTCCTCATCTGGAAATTGAGGATATCTGCCTACTGGGTCCATTGTTCAGAGTCATTGGGAAGGTAAAATGAGATGATGGACCTGCAAGTGTTACATATCAGGTGAGGGGTACCCCCAATCTGCCTTCTCTCAATAGGTTCTGTCTTCTGTCACATCAAGACAAAACATATTCCAGTGCATAAGGCCTTTAATGGAAAAGAACCTTAATACATATTGTGATAGAAGAAGAAAAAGAATATAATTAAAGGTTTCCAATTAAACACCCAAAATGACCCATCCCCTTGTGGGTAAATGCCCAGCTAAACTGGGTTGGCCTAAAGCAGGACTTCTTAGGCCCAAAAACTTGCCAGGAGTCCAAGGCACCTTCTAGGGGGAAACAATAGGAAAAGAGCAGAAGGAGACAGATAAGTCTGGAAGAGCAAAATCAAAATCAAGATAAAGCCTGCCATTGTCAACCTCTCTGTGGTTCTCTCACCCACATCTGTTTCAAGTGTCTCCTTCCATGTCCCCCAAATCCCTGGTACAAGTCCAAGGTGGAGAGGCAAGCACAGCTTTTTCAAATGTCTCTCTGCTCCATGTGCCTCCTCCAGGTCTCTTTCTTCCTCCTTCCCCTTCTTTCTCCCAGTCTTCTCCTCTTCCCCTCCCTGTCCAGCTCCACCCTTCCTTAAGATGTGGCAGGGAACCTGCAACCTCCCTGTTCCCTGGGGATTACCCTGTTACAGAAGTAGCTTACAAACTGCAAAGTCCTATACAAATGCCAGGCGGCATTTTAATTAGAGACCTTCCATTCAGATCCCTGAATTTGTGGATGAGATTTTTGGGTCCAAGGACATCAGAGTCTGATTCTATATGGATGGGTACCTCTGTAGAGAGGGATGTTGATAGCATCTGTGTGATGGGGGAGGGCTTTGCTGATAAGGTAAAGTTTAAGAAAAATAGAAAAACTGAACAAAAAGGAGTCAAAATCATTTTCAAGGAACTTAATTTAAATCTGTGCTAGCTGAGATGAGAGAAATGATTCTGTGGTTATTTTTTCAGGCAGCAGGAGCCTTCCCATCTTTTATTCTTCATCATCATGGACTTTGACTGGCATTGATTTCATCTGAACCTTTTCATCCTGAGGCTTTGCAGCAAGAGCTGATTATGCTGGTAATCCAGCGATGCTGTTCTCTTATTAAAAATGTTCCTTTGGCCTGATTGTGCCCTTCTGATACTAACATAGGCAGTGGGGGCCTGGCCAGGTTGGAAAAAGATCTGAGGGCCAGAGAGGATCTGTCTCACATAGGAGAAGGCGGCTTAGCAGAGCAATTAAGAACATAGACTCTGCAGTCAGATTGCCCAGGGAAGAACCACTCTCTCCGTCACCTTCGGCAAGTCCCCTCACTGCACAGCACCCATGGTCCAGGGTTGGTGTGAGGCTAAAGCTAGTTAAAATGCTTAGAAAATTACTTGACATCAATTCAACTTTTTGTTTGTTTTAAATAAAAATAAATTAAGTAAGGGTTTATTTTAAACTTAACTAAAAGACAGACTTGAGTGAAGGGCAATGAGGAGTAATGGAAAAGACATGGGCTTTGCATTGGACAGACTTGCATTTGAATCCTAATTCAATAACCTTTTTTCTATCAATATTTATATTTTCTAATTATAAATTCATGTGTGTTTATAGTAGAAAATTTAGAAAATGCAGAAACAAGCAGGAAGTAAATAGAGACCAACCCTGATCCCGCCACATAGATACAGTCACCATGTAAGTGTTGCTGGCAAGTGTATTTGCACTGGAGTTTGGTTCTGATGCTGGTGACTTTGGCTTTTATTATTCCTTCTATGTTTTCATATCCCTCAGGGAGAGATCCGAGAGCCACTTGAGAGCAAGGAACTGTGAAATTCTAGCAAATAGAACATTTTTTTGGATGCTGATGAGACCCTAGATATGTAACTCAAAACCCTTAATCTGCATGCTTCTTACAGCCCTCTGTTCCTAACTTTCAGGAGCTCAGTTTTCTAGTGATACGGCATGCCAACCATTTAGATTGAAACTCATAAATTTTGTCTTCCAACTTCCCTGCTGTAATTACTTGGCCGCCCACATTATTGTTGCCAATTGCCAAGAGCGGCTGGTGAGTGACAGGTAGATTATTTGTGCCTGATGTGGGTCACACTTTTGCTTGGTCTGAGCGTTTTTTGTTTAATGCTCTACAAGAAGGCCATAGGTGGGTAGCCGAGTAGGAGTAATAGGAGAAGTCTACTGGGCAATGCTTTGGCAGCTCAAGGAAAGTTGTAAATTAGGCTGTCAGAAGGGAACTTTCTGGCAAACTTAGTGAACAAACACAAGGTGTGAGGTGGCCAGAACTTGTAATAAGCTACTTTCTCTCTCACTGGTGGTTTCCTCTTGTTGGTCTTTTGGTGAAGTGGTTAGATGTGTTAACTATCACCCAAACAGATTCTGAACTGCTTTGGGGTTGTGGATGCACTGGTGGTAAAGAGGAGGGTGTAAATGTACAGACCCACAGGCAGGGCAGAGTTCTGTGGGCTTGGAGACTGGTTGAAGTTGTAACCAAATCTATTCCTGGCCATGATCATACCCAAGAGCACTCAGACTAAGTTTCCCTGTCATTTTAGACACTTCATTTGGACTGTCCCCAATAACCCACTCGCTCTGCTTTTAGCTTCAGGGGAGGAAAGGGCCTCCATTAATGTTACAGAAAACTTTAAGCAAGTTATTATAGAATCTTAAAGAATTTTTCTCTCTCCTCTCCCTGTCAGTGGACAAAAAAAGCCTTGATGTGTGTGGTCAAACCAATTACATAAGTTAACTTCCCTCCAGACCATCTTCCTCAGTCAATGTAACAGCAACTCACACTGTTGATAAATTTAGAAATGGGTCTATATTTCTCATTATGGTCTGTGTTGACATAGCCAGTAACTACCTTAATTAGGGTGACCAAACATTTGGCACAAGGTAGCCTTGATTTATTATGCTTCTTGTACCAACCAATACATTTTCATAGAACCCCACTTCATTCTCAGAAGTGTTCCAGTAGGTTCATAAAATATATGGGCCCCCACCATGCATACTATCGGGGAGGAGTTTTCCAACAGAAAGGCTTCCTTTCCTTTACATATTTTGACTTTATACAGAAACATTTCTAAAGCATCTCTCTAAAAGTCTCTCATGGTCTGATTTCTTTCATTTCTTTAGCAATGGTCCTTCTCAGCTAGGGACCACTATCTTCTAGCACATTGTTTATCTAACTTTTTTTTCAGCAGCAGGATTAATTTTTTCAGATGAACATTTGCAGAGGTGCCAATATTTAGAGCAGATAAAAGGAAACTTCCTGGCTGAAGTGGGGGAGGCAAGCTCAGACACCCACATATTTGGCTTGTCTCTCTCCTTCTGAATCTCATAACTTTGTGGTGTATAGATTAAAACTACTACTGTAGCATATGCTACCATAGTTGCCATTTTATAGGGTGAACAAGAATACTCTTGTTCCCTTGTAAAGTTAGGTTAGCAATACAGTATTTAAGGTGGGCATAGACAATAAGAATAAGATTCTTCAGCACTACTGCAGGGCTCAGTCTTAATTCTGTTAGGCTACTCTTGTGGACACAATTCCTTAAGGCACTCAAGTCTTGACTGCTAGCTTTGCTGTCCTTTCATGGAAATATGAGTAAAAAGCAACCACACTGATCACCGTTTCCCTTGACTTTGATCTTGGTGATTCCCTGCCCCCTTTTGGGATCCTCCATCCTAATTCTGGCTTCGTGGCTACTCCTCTGTAACTATAACTTTAGTGCTAGGTTTGAAATACCATTCCAGCAGACCTTTCCTCCCCCTCTCAAATCTTGAGGAGACCATCCTCATCTCTTTTATTAAATTTCTAGTCTATTTTAAACTTCCTTGTATCTTTAAAAATACCTTCATAATCCTTCTCCAAAGAAAACACACAGAGTGCCTACAGGCACATGAAAAAATTCTCAACCTTGCTTATTATAAGAGAAACGCAAATAAAACCCATAATGAGATATCATTACCTCACCCCTAAGAGAATGACCTACATCAAAACAATTGCAAACAGAAAATGCTGGTAAGGATGTGGAGAGAAAGGAAGTCTCATTGGCTGTTTGTAGGAATGTAATTTCGTATAGTGTTTGTGGGAAATGGCATGGAGATTCCTCAAGCATATCCAACGAACATGAAAACTCTAATATGAAAAGATTTATACACTTCTGTGTTCATAGAAGCATTATTCACAATAGCTAATTCATGGAACCAACCTAAAAGCTCATCATCAAATGACTAGATAAAGAAATTGTGGACTATGTACTCAATGGAATACTACTCATCTATTAAAAAAGATGAAATAGTGCTTCTAGGGATGGATGGATTTTGAGATGATAATGCTAGGTGAAATAAGTCAGGAAGTGAAAGACACTTACCAGATGGTCTTATTCATTTGAGGAATATAATTAACTGAAGAAAACAAACTGGCAAAACAATAAGGCCAATTCTTAGACTCTGAAAACTACACTGCTTATCAGAAGGGATGAAGGGGAGGGTGAAGAGTGATAGGGTTCTGCACTGCAGTGCTTGTGGAGGCTGGGTGAGGCATATGAAGCTGTACTCTCCAAATTATGTAAGTGTGTAATCTAGTGGCAAATCAGTAAAACTTGAAAAAAAAATGCCTTCATAGAACATTCCGTACACATCAGTGCATGAAAAGCCTGTACTCACTGACTCTCAGGAGTCTCTTAGCTTTGCCAGTTTCATTGTTTCAGACATCCCAACCAAATATAGCCTTTCATCAGAAATAGCCACATATGTACTATTCCACACATATGTTTCAACCATAGTTGGCTCACCAGCCTGACGACCCCCATCAATTCTCAATGATTCTGGGGACAGGGTTATTTTTCTTGGCACAAATCCAAAATATTGAGGCTAGAATTCAATATTAAGCTGGTCTCCCTAGGATGTCATTAGGAGGATTTAGTTACTGAAACAGTAAGGGATATTGTCATAATACAGCAATTTTACCCAAAATGGCCTCAGGCCCCAGACTGGTAAGACTGCCACATTTCAAAGCTCTCTTGCCTTTGGGGCAGGTTATGTGATTGGCCCAATCCGAAGTGGATGCCTTTGCTTATTTGTTTGTCTAAAAATATTTGGGATTTTCTTGGCAGCTAATTTGACATACTAGTAATTATTTTTAGATGTACAGAAATATTCAAATGAAGGTTTTCTTCAATCAACTCTTAACTTACTCAGGATGTTAAAGGCAAAAGAATCCATACAATGTGAAGAAAGTATGCATTTGTATATATTGCAAAATGTCTGCAAAGTTGTCTTGATTTATTTATTTATTTATGCATACAAGAACTGGGATATAGGTCAGAGGTGAGTGTGTGGTGGGGTGAGAGGATCCACCAGAGACAGAGTGGGGAATAGAACAGGCAGAATGACTGAAATTCACTGCTGAGGGGAGCAGCAGGCAAGACAGGAGAGATCTGTTGTGCCGTGTGGGTCCCTTCCCGGGCCAGGGATCGAACTTGTGCTGCAGTGACTGCGGATGCTTCATAGTGTGGTGCTTAACACTTTGTGCCACTAGGGATGCCCTGTCTTGATTTTTTAAAAAAAGGATAATTTGATATATTTAATACATTTACCACACAATTCCTTAGACTCAAGCTTACACACTTTCAAGAAAAGAATCAAATACTTTCAATTTAAACTATAGAGTTTCCTAACCCTGGCATTGACATTTTGGGTTAGATTAGTCTTTGTTGTTGGGGGCTTATTAGGGCTTAGTCACAGCTCTGCCTTCCATTCACTAGATCTTCCAGTGACACTCTATCCCTCCACCCAGTTATATAATAACCAAAAACATTTCCAGATTCTGTCAAATATTACTGCAGGACAAAATCACCTCCAACACCACCAGGAAAAGACAGAAAGAAAAATGGAAGAGTTGAAGATGGAGCTAGTTGTGGCACTACAGCAACTGCAGCTCCCCTCCACCTTACAGCAATGAGGAGAGTCAACGATGGCCGGCGTGCTGAATGGAGTCACAAGGAACTCTAAGGGATTTCCTCCAACTGACCTTGTGAACTCTTCTACGTTTCTCCTCCTATAAATGAACCCCATATGGAATCAGGTAGAGGTTAAAATGGTAAGTAGATGGTATTACTTTCCTTTGGATGAAACTAGTAATTCAGGAACATGATTCTATCAGTTGACTTTTGCTACTTAACAAGACAGTCCAGAGCCTGGTGACTGAAAAACCATTTATTATGGCTCATGTATCAGATTGACTGGGTTTTCGTTGATCTAGGCTGAACCTGATGGGGCAGGCTCTTAATGTAGGTCTGTGGGTCACGTCAGGCTTTAGCATCTGTCTGGGATCCCGTCCCATCTCCTGTCTTCCTGAGCCAGGTAGGCTGCTCTAGACTTGCTCATGTCATGATGGAGGCAGAGGTACAAAAGCACAAGGCAGAAAGGCAGGGGGTCTCTTGGGGTTAAACGCAGAACTAGCATACACACCATCATACCCGCTTCACTCTGTAGGCCAGAACGAATCATGTGGTGTCATTCAAAGTCAATGAGAA
The DNA here is from genome assembly GCA_019455555.1 of Galemys pyrenaicus. NCBI lineage: Eukaryota > Metazoa > Chordata > Mammalia > Eulipotyphla > Talpidae > Galemys > Galemys pyrenaicus. The sequence goes on from JAGFMF010011418.1 coordinate 10,826,826, forward strand.
GGAAGATACGCTGTGCCTCTTCAGTGAAAGAACTTTGAAGTCATATGACAAAAGACAGGGGCAGGGGTGAAGAATTGAGATCATTATAGTTTCTCCCGAGTGTTATTTTTAGATTTGCTTTTCTATAATTTCATATCTGAGTTATTTTTCTGGTCCCATGTGTCATGAGAGAATATTGTCACAGGACCCTTTTAAGAATGACACTTCTGGTAGAGATGAGTGAGCCAACCAAACTACCTGAAATTTATTTTAGTCCCAGTTAGTTCAAGCTTGCAGGAATCAAGCAGCATTATATTTCTGTGGTTTTAGAGGATGGAAAAAGTTGGTTTGCCAGACATGGAGGTAGAGGAGAGAGGTCTTTTCAAAGATGTTTGTGAGATTAAGATGCAAAACACCAGTTTTTAAGGACTGGCAGATTGCAGATGTGTTGGCCAAAGGAATGTTGAGTGAAAATCTCTGGAATGTTTTAGCAACCTTTTAAATTTATTACCAGGAAATGTGCACTGCTTGCCTTCTCTGCATCTTTTCAAAAGATCTCTTGTAAATCCAGCCGAATCTATTCCAGGTAGGGAGGCTTGGAAGCAGTGATAAGTGAAAGGTGTTTTCTGCAGCTGGGCTGGTGCAGCACTCGCTTGACCAAACACCACCGTTAATATGTAACCTGACTCTGACCACTTCTTTTATGTTTACATTTGGTTTCGGTATTATTTTTAACCGGTGAAAGAGCAGTTCAAAGTCATCTTTTTTTCTTGGCGCTTACCCATAATCTCTCAAGACTCAGTAGCAGAAAGGCAACAAGTCACGTTAGGGGGATTCGGGTCTTGAAGATTTAAAATCACTTGCTTTATTGTTCTTTTGACTCTGCTGAAGGTGAATGGATCATTCTGGGCAAGGATAAGACATTTTATCAGAAATAATCATCTATTACTTATGCTGAGATCCTAGAGTTAAAGGATGAGCTCCATGTTTGCTATAACTCGTCAAAAATGGATATGGACCCCGTACCTACTGGAAGGGTTAGTGCAAGACAAAACAAACCCAAAGCAAAATGCTGACAGTGACAAGTGTTGGAGGGGATATGCAGCTCTGAGAACTTGCCAGGATTGCTGTTGGGAATGCCAAATAGTCCAGACACTCTGAAAAGCAGTTTTGCCATTTCTTATTAAGTTAAGCATATGCTTAGCATAGGACCTTAGGAATCCTAGAATGCTACTCCTAAGAGAAATTCAAACTACTTTCACACTAAATCTTCTATATGATATTCATAGTGGCTTTATTCACACCCACCAAATGTCCTTCAGTTAGTGAATGGGTAAACAAATTGTGGTTCATCCATACAGTGGGAAGTAATTTAGCAATAAAAAGAAATGAGCTGCTGATATATGTCATGGTTAAATCTCAAATGCGTTATGTTAAGTGAACGAAACCAGACTCATGTGGTTTGAAACTATGATTCTTGTTCTGTGACATTCTGGGAAAAAAACATGCATCCGTAGAGAGAGATCAGTTATTTAAAGAAATTGAATTAATAGCCAATATTAAAAATGGAAGATATCTTTAAAAAAATATATATGCACATATTTTACATCATTGTTCTTTTTTGTACAATGTTTGCCTTTTCCTATCAGGTGTATTCCCTGTAAAATTCCCAAACCAATTTACCTATGTACCATCACCACAGTCCTTTGTGTTCTTACCTCCCCTGTTTTGATCCTTCTACCTCCCCTTCCCTTGCAGAATATCTCTGATTTATAGTTGCCTGTTAATTTTTTTTAATGGAAGATTTCACATAAAAATCCAGATTTCCAGCTTCTTTGGAATAACTGGGAGAATCTGGTAAATTAGACCCAAATGCCCCCATGGAGACAATGGCTGGAAGGGTTACATTTTGTGTCGTTGTCCCCCCCCCCCCCCCCCCCCCCCCCCCCCCCCCCCCCCCCCCCCCCCGCCCTCCGCACACCAGCATGTCCTTTTTGTCAGCAGACCACCCACTACTGCTGGTGAAGCTGAGAGGTGGTTGTGCTTGTGTTGTTAGTTTGCTTCTGTGGGAGTGGTTAAGAAACAATGAAATGTCTTGTTTTACAAAGATTTTTTTGTTGAAGTAATGTTGGTTTACAACTATAATAGGTGTCAGTGTACAGCACTATCTTTCAACTGCTGTATATGCTACCTTAATGACCTCCAACAAAAGTCTACTTTCTCTCCTCCATCATGCAGTTGACCCCCTTTGTTTGATTTGCCCCCCTTCCCTTATGATCACCCTATGGTCCACACCAGCAAGCAATTGACCTCCGTTTATATATTTTTCTTGATACTTCCCACCCCCACTTTCTACCCCTTTGGTAACCATCATTCTGTTGTTGCTAGGCAGTTAGGCTGTTACCATATCTTGGCTACTGTGAACAATGCTGCAATGCACATGAGGTTGCATACATCTTTTTAAATTAGTTTTTATAGTCTTCAGATAAATACCCAGGCATGGAATTGGTGGATCATGTGGTATTTCAACTTTCCTAACGTTTTGAGAACTCTCCATATTGTTTTCTGTAGTGGATTTCCATCAACAGTGTAAAGGCCCCCAGCGTTCTTGTGCTGTTGTCATGAAATACTCATACTTTCCTTTCTCTATCAAAAGTGGGAAAGCTAAAGGTGTTCTGAAAAACAAGAATCTGTATGTTTGAGTCACAGTTATTCCAGGGGCTTATAATGAGCAAACCAAATGTGTGTGCTGAAAGAATTAAGATTCCTTTCTGAAACAAGCTTGGCTCTGTATCTTTATCTATATTATCCACTTGGTCTCTTAGGCATTTGGGTTTGCACAACTCCCCCAATCAATGTCTTTTTGCTAAGTTTGCATAGAGTTAAAGATAAATAGTCAACATACAATTATGTCTTTGTGCAAACTGTGATCAATGGGGAGAAGAAATTGAGAGCTTTACAAAGAAACAGGTCTGCAGAAATTAAAAGTGTATGTGGGTGAAAAAGAGAGTGAGAGAGAAGGCAAAAGAGGAGGAGACATTTGTAATATCAGAGTATGCAAGTGAATTTCCTTTAATCACTTATAAAGAAATTGGGATTATAACCAGTCTCCCAATCAGTGCTTTTCAAAACTGTAAGTGCTCAGGGATCCTGGGGGAGCTTGTGAAAATGCTCCTTCTTATTCTACAGTTCTGGAATGAGACTGAGACTCCTCGTTTCTCACAAGATCCAAGATAATGTTAATGCCAATTCCCAGTGGACTGTATTTTAAGCAACAAGGCTCCAGACTATACTATCTACAAAGAAACGATAAAAATTCACCAGCCAATTTTACTTAACTACCTGCTTTCCACTGCAGAAATACTTGGTAAAAATCAATGTTTTGTTTTTTTTTTTGTCACTTACCAAAGAATATTACTCCCCATGAACAAGAGGCTATTTAAAAGGTAGTAGAGGACGGTAGTGTGGGAAGAAATAATAATTTTGCGATTAGCTGGCTGGAGTCTTCAGAGAGAACTGGGTGAGTTGTCCAGCTGAGTGATTGCATCTTGGCTTCCGAGTCTTGAAGGCTTTGCTCTGTGACCTTAGCAAGTTACAGCAGTATGTGCTTATCACCAGTCAAAAGGAGATGACATTTTGACCTAGGAGGCTATTGTGAAAGAATAAATTAGCATTTGTGGAAGCTTGCAAGGTCTATGAAGGAAAGGTACTGTTGAAGAACAAAGTAATTTATAGTCACCAACACCATTTTATTAAATGGTTTATTTGATATGCCAGACAACTCAGTCTAAAAAAAGCCTTTTCCACAATCTCTAACTTCCTATGGTTGACAATTTGGCTGTGAAGAACATTGTAGAAATTTGTGGAAGAAAATAAATGGTGCTTCTTTTTCAGACTCTTGATATTACTTAGAAATTTTCCCTTTTGGGTTTTTATATGATAATTTTTTAATGAAAAGAAGGAAATTCTCTTTTCAGTCATCTCTTCCTTCCAAATATGGGCCACAACGATGTCTGTGTGAAACATATGGGATCTGGTTCGAAAGAATATGTTCCTGCATTTTCCTTCTCTGAATCAACAGTCTAGAGAAGCACCATCCAAAAGAAATATAATATACTTTAAAATTACTTTAAAAAATCAGACACCGTTAATTTTAATAACACTTTATTTAATTTGATTTTTGTAATTTTTTTCAGTAGTTAGTATACAGCTATTCATGTTCCTTTTCAGTATAGTTTTACTTCAGATATGTTATACTTCAAATTGGATGTTAAATTTTCATTAAATAATATTTAATTCTAAAATTCACAGTTGGAAAAGTAGGTTCATATATCCAAGTTTTCCAAACATACTTACATTTTTTTCTACTGGGGGAATTGAGTATCAGTTTTGAATTTTGTCAATTATAGAAAAAGATAACATTTGAAAATCAGTTCTTTGATTACACTGGCATGTTTCAAGGATTTGTTAGTCACATGTGGCTATTGGACAGTCAGAGCTAGACCCTGAAGGATAGGCTTCCCCACGATGGGAAGAAAAGAGAATTAGACCTTCCTAATGCATATCACTTTAGCATGTGCATTATTTTGAAATTAGGTCAACTGAGGTCCTGCAGACTCATGAAAAATTTTTTACCACATCCTTAACTAGATTAATGAAAATAGGGTTATTTCCAAAAATAACCCTATTGCAGAAAACTATCAGTATGGCATACCTTCATTTTTTCTTCAATTACTTTAGAGTCCATGTAATGTAGATACACCATACATTTGTAATTAATTTCTTTTCTCCTACTAATTTGTCTGAGGTTCATCGATTTCTTGACCAACCTGAGAAGAACCCAGAGGGTAGAGGGAAATTTCCTTTCTGCCTCACAACTCTCAGAGGAGGGCTGCTTTTGTTTCAGAATTACACAAGTCCTATTCCTGCTTCTACCTCTGGCAGTGTATGTGAACCCGTTGTTGATGGAATTGTTCAGAGCTGGCAACTTCTGTGAATGTGGTGAGTAGGCTTCCCTCAGTCAATACACATTACTCACCCTCTCTTCTGAGTATTGCTGTTTATGGCTTTTCTGTTACTCAGAATGACTCACATTTCCCAGAGGGACCGTGCAGAGGTCCAAACTGGGCGCCACTAGACTAATGTAGCATCTATCTACCCATTACTCCACTCATCCATTCACCAAATATTTATGAAGGAAGTTTCTATGTCCAACCCTTGCTAAGCTCTTGGGATTTCATCCGCCATGAGAAAAGATGACAGGGTCACTGCTCTCATGAAATTTAATGTGTAGAAGTGGTGACATGAAATGTAATTATACAAATAGTGACTTAATAACAATATGTTATCTATGAAGAAAAGCGGACATCTCTTTATTCCTTAGGGAACCCAATTCAGTCTGGAGGTTCAACAAATCTTTCTTTAAAAAATGACTTTTCTGTTGAGATCTGAATGGGTGAGGCAGTGAAGAACTAGGAGGAGGTCTGCTCTTGGTGGAGGAGACAGTGTGCTAAAAAAAAAACTAGCAGGTTGGGGTGAGACAGGAAGGACAGAATGGTGAGAAAGGGCCAGATTTGAAGGGCCTGAAGACATCAAGAAGGAACTTATCTTTATCTTTAGAACAACTGGAATGTCACCAAGGATTTTAAAAAGAATGACTAAATCAGATACGGGTTCCCTTTTGGGTTTTATAAGATGGCATGTGGCTGTAGCTCTTGGTGTTGTTTAGTACATATTCCGTTCCACATCAAAATGATTGTGGAAGCATGATGGTACCTTCATTTCATTGCCCTGCTGTCTGACAATGGACCCCAGGGTCCTGAGGAAGAAATAGCCCATAAATATGGTGATTACAAAAGCAGTCTGATAATTCAGAAGATAAGAAACAACAACAAAATTAAACCAAAAAGTCACGACAAACAGAACCCTATTCCGGATCCAATTTAAATTGGATCTGTAAGGACTACAACTCAGTATTATATTATCATTTGTGATACTACATTAATTAAGATGACTACTGCTGTATTTATTGAGGACTCATTGTTTGCCAGTTGTATGTAAATACATATACACACACATATATATAAGTATATACAAATATAAGCACTGTAAATATATCAATACAAAAATACATAATACATGAAAATATATTTAATATATTATGTATATAAACCTGCCTATAAAATAGATTATATAAGACATAATTCTTAATTACATGTTATTTTGTATGGTGTAGATACACTTTCTTATAAGACAGGCACTATTATTTCCATTTTATTGGTATAAAAGTGAGTCTAATGAAGTTTAAGCTACTTGTCCTGAGTGAGGGGATTAGTTAGGTAGAGGGAGTATCAGAACACATGTCTGTCTGACTTCAAGGCCTTCAGTGTTTAGGGAGTGGTGTACATGACTGGTGCCATGTATAATGGGGTATGGCGTTGGAGAGCTGATTGGTGCCTACAGGGCTGTGTAGTCATTACAAAAGATTTTTGACTGGTTTGTAGGAGTACTGTTTTTTTGACCAGCAAGAAGGAAAATAGACCCTAAAAGCACAAGGATAGAAAGTCAAAGACAAAAGCAGAAGAGTCAGAAGGCCGCTATGCGGTACATGTGAGTGATGGTGAAACTTAGTCAAGGGAAAAGTGGGGGAGGTGGTGAGAAGTGGTTGAATTCTACACACATCTTGATATAGAGTCAAGTAGATTTGCTGATAGATTGTATTAAAAAGGTGAACTTTTTTTTTTAAAGATTTATTTATTGATGCATACAAGAACTGGGGTACAGGCCAGAGTGAGAGGATTCACCATACAGAGTGGGGAGCAGAACAGGCAGACTGACTGAAACACACTGCCAAGGGCAGCAGCAGGCTGCGCCATGTGGGTCACCACCCCGGCCTACGGCAGATATCGAACTCATGCTGCAGTGGCTGCAGTTTGCTTCATAGAGTGTGTTGCTTAACCCACTGCGCCAGCAGGGAGGCCCCAAAGTAAACTTTTTGAAGTCATTTTTTTCCCTTCCTAAAAGCCAGTTTAGTCATTTTCAGGCCCAGAAAGGAACCTACCTATGTTGTTGATTACCCTTGCTTAGATTCTTCTTACATTCTATTAAATACTGTTTTAATTGTTCAAATCACATAGATTGTTATAAATCATATAGTGCAAAATGAAATCTCCCATTTACTCTTCCACAGTTTTCCTTTTCTAAGAAAGAGATGATCTTTGCTATGTTTGGTTTTTTGGTGCATTCTCATGTATACAAACTTAGAGTTTATTCTTTTATGAAAGTGGAATCATACTGTCCACATTGATTTCTGCTTAATATACCTTGAAGTTCTTTCCATGTTAGTAAATAGAAGTCCACTTTATTCTTTTAAATTGCTCAGGGGGTCCTTTAGAAATGTATCTGACTTATTTCACTTCTCTCTCCTAATCAGTGTCTAAATTAGGGGATCAAAGACAAATGCCCTAAGCAGAGTCTCCACGTCCAGAAAACATCCACAAGATACCATTTTAAAGTTGAGATAATGAGGCCAGCATGCAGAACTGATCTGTTTGAAATGTCTTCCCTTTTCTAGGAGGGGATTACAGTGGCCTTGAATCATTTTAGTTTGAAAATTCTTTTGCTATGAAAAACTTTGGGGGCATTTTGTGCCCCTGGATTCCCAACATCTCACCCCCTAGTATGTGAGCCTAGAGGAGAACTCAGCATCATATGGTAAACAAACTTTCCAAACTAAAATGTAAGCATCTGAGTGAACAAGAACAAATCCTGTTTATGTCTGAAAAGAATTGTCTATCTATGTAAGCTTCCCCCCAATTATTATAATATTGAATTTTATTGTTTATCATAATTAAGGTAATATATTAATATTGGGGGAAGTTAGAATGCATGAATATTGCAGGAAAATAGAAAATAAAGGAAAAAAAGTTAAATCATAATGACCAGAAAGCTCCTGCCTAAGAAACTACTTGGTGTTTTTGAGTATTAGAAGTTGGTGGTGTTTGTGGCATAGTGGTTTACGTAGTTGGCACAGCAGAAGCTACTAGCTTTGCTTGGTTTCTCTGCCTCTGTGTGGTACTATGCCGTGAAGAATTGGCATGGTGCACAAACACATCCTATTGGAAAACCAACTCTAGGGATCTCCTTTCCAATGTTGGGACCTCTTCCTGTAGTAACCTGTATTTGCTGCTGGAGGGGGTTAAGCTGGTTGACCATGGTTTCCTGTGCTTTAAAATTTAGCAGCTGTCCTCTACTCTGTTCTTTTAGTTCTCCATAGAGGCAACTGCAACACAGTCACGTCTGTCTCGTGTTATTTTATCTTTAAAATCAATAGTAGGGACCTAATGCCTTACCTTTCAATTGCCCGCGCCAACAGAGGGCAGCGGGAATGGAAATGGGAGGAGGGTCTGCCTGGTATAGTGAGATCCCCTAGGACAATGAGAGCCCCTAGGACAGGAGACAGAGCTTGGTAAAGATGCTCTTCTGGCACAACTAGATAGGGTCGGCCTTCACAGCAGGTGCCACTCTCCTGAGCTCTGAGAGGATGGCTGGACGCACTGGCCTGGAGTAAAGGGAGAAACACTTGGACATGTGTCAACAGGACGACTAGGGGCCATTCTAGGGGCTGAGTGAAACTCAGTACTTTAAACCTTTACCCTTGAGTGTTAATAATAAGGCTTATTATGGCTTTGGATGTGGCAAAAGGCATTTTTTTTATCACTATGATCAGAGCACTTATTAAGCATAAGAATAGTAGTTTTAGAGATAGGTTAGACAATATTCTTGGTACAAAACCCCCTCATAATCTGGTGGTAGAAATGGAATGTGAGAGAAAAATAGTATTACCAGGTAACCAGTGGTGAGAGCTAGAATAGAACAGAATAGAAATAGAATAGAAGAAGAAATAGAGCAGCAAATAAATGTGAAGAGAAATGAGACATCACCATGTGGTAAAGTGGACATGATATGAAAGCTTCATGAAAAAGGGAGAATTTGTTTGGGTTGGAAGGAATCCAGTATTTAGAGAAATGGGGATGAGACTTGTAAGGAAAGCCAAGCAGAAAGAAGGCTCAGGTAAAAGGGTGGGAGATGTGTAAGAAATAATGCTGGTAAATATTACAAAGAAAGAATCAAAAAGTGGGAAAAAGAAGAAACATGTCAGGCTCATGAAGAGAAGTTATTAAAGAAATGAGGCCACTGACAAGTGAGGATTTCTGGAAAGGTGATTAGTTTGGGGGAATTGATGACTTTTGGGGCTTGATAAACAAAAGGATGAAGGTCTCTATGAAGGGAATCGTCTAGTTCAAGAGGGCAGACAGGGCTGAAGTAATCTATTGGATGTCATTTTCAATGTTCAATAAAATGGTATGACCTAATGAGATCTCCAAAGATGGAGTAGTGCAGAACCATAGTCTATGTCTTGCTTATGCTTGCAGATCAAGAGAAGGAGGAAGTGGACAAAGATGTGGGCCTCTGGCCATGATAACAGCACCACTAGAAGATCCACAAGAGAAAAAAGAAGAAGAAAATGTCAAGCAAATAAAGCACTATTCCCTTCTTGATGGCCACAGAGAAGCCATGGATAAGCCTCGAGAATAATCCACTGGACACAGCAATTAGAAGTCACTGGTGATTTTTGAGAAAGCAGTAGTGACCAAATCAGCTTAGCAGGTGTTTGGAGTGGGCAGTGATGAAACTTGGCTGAACATTCCAGGGTTGGAGTGGACCTGAAAAATATATACTCCTAGGCCCCATCCTAGCCATCCTGAGTCAAAGGAAACCCTAGGAAACTGAATTTTCATTTCATGAGGCAGCTCAGAGGAAGTCAGTCCACAGATAAACATTAATGAGCCACTGCTGTGAATGAAAGGTGAGATATAGGATGTTCTTGAGGGAAAAGTAGGGTTGAGGAAGTTTTCTTAGTATTTTTTTTCCCCTTGAATTTTAGTTTTAGCATAGAGGAAGCTGAGTTCTTTTCCCAGGCCATGGAGAAAGTAATATAATTGAAGATAGAGAGAAGATTGGAGAGGATGCTGTCAAGTGTCTCCATGGAGAAATGAATTGTAGAAAATACTAGAGGGACCCCTTGGTGGGTGGGTGGAGAGTGGACAGGGAGGAAGTGGAGAGTCAAGCCGGAATAAGTGAAAGGCAGCCCTTGCCTTCTTAGATGAGTCCACGAGGAGCTCAGTGTGTTCTTCAAAGACAGATTGAATGTGCCTAAGAACCCTGTTGATTCCTTCCTCAGACCATGTTGAGCAAATTACACGGCACTTTCATCATGCCAGTCACATCAGGAAATGCTGGTTACAAAAATTTAACATTATGAAATGACAAAAGTGGTGTGGTTAAACATGAGCTATCTTTTGAAAGTTTCTATTTCACAGCTTCTGAAAGGATGCACCCTGCCTGACACTTAATACCTGAGTTTTCAGGAGACTAGATCTAAGTGGAAGAATTTGCCAAGTACCTGCTTTAGCCCCAGGCTTCCTCATCCTTAAGTCCAGGGGTGGAGGGGATAGCCTGAGTGTAGGGTCCATGGAGCATGCTAAGATGGGGGTCTCAGCCTTGTGGCAGGAAATACTGGGTCATGAATCACATCTCATACCTTCTCTTGCTGGCTCCCTGGGCCCTGTGTGAAATCTAGGTCTACCATCTCTTCCTGCTATCTTTTCCTGCCCTCTATTCACATCTACACAGGCCAAATATCATTTATAGATTATCTTTGCATTCCATGGAGGGCATTTGGGGTATTCTTATAATGGTAATGACCTTAGTGGCCCAGGTAGTGAATAACCACCATGCTATTCTTTTAAACACTTTATTATGTGCATATTATCTAGCACCTTTTGAAACGAGGTTAGGCCAGATTTCTGTATTTCTATCCTGTAACAATGAAATAATTTTTTTCTTCTTATAAAAGACAATACAAATAATATTACTACTACTACTAATATAACTAATATTACTAATAATAGTGCTCATTGTTTGCCAGAAACTCTTCTAAGTAGTTTAGATTTTGATGCACTTAAACCTCATAACAACTTAATGACTAAGTTATTCTGATCTCCAGAAACTGATGCTCAGAGAGCTAAAATAGCTTGCTCCACAATCACATAGTTAGTGAATGAGTGGTAGGGCAAGGATTGGTGCCAACTACCTGATACCAAAGCCAGAACTCTTACACCATAAATGATGAAATAGAATGAAATGTACTTAACCATAGGGGAAGCCATCTTTGGAAGACTTGGAAGACTTTTTAAGACATCTTAAAAAGACTTGGTCTGGTGGCTCTGAGGTTTTTTTTTTTTAAGATTCACTTTATGTATAAAGAATTGGGGTCTAGTCAGAGGTGCGGGGGTGAGGATTCACCAGAGACAGAGTGGGGTAGCAGAATACGTGTGTCTACTGAAATATACTGCTGAGGCGAGCAGCTGGTGACTGAGTTTTTAGCATGGTCTTGGTCATGTATTCTTCAAAGAATCTCATTCAGTTTGACTACTTGGAAGGACTTGGGGTCCTTTGTCTTCATCTTCCCAGGTGCTGTTCAGGTTTAGTAAAGCCTGTTGGATGAGTCCTGAAATTTGTCATGTCTCACATGAGCTCACAGGCCATACATGTGAGACAGAGCCTGACTCTGTTGTGCATTTCAGAGAGTTGATGAACTGGGAGGCCATTCATTCATTCATTCATTCATTCAAGACACAGACTACATCCTGCCTACCTCATGAGCCAGGTCCTGCATATGCTTTGTGAGAGAATACAGTCCCAGGAAGGGACTCTCACAAGGAGACAAAGAGACCTCTGTGGGAGGGAGATCCACCTGTGACAGCTGGGCAGAGGGCCTTACTCAGACAAGGTGGTGAGTGGGAGGTGTTAGTTCCTGTGAACTGAAGTTTACCCCGTGGGTGACACAGGGCGAAACCCACCAATGACAGATTTTGAGGGTTATGGGTAGGAGAGTCGTAAATTCATTTCTTTTACAGTAGGCCACAGAGGTGCCAGAGACAGCGATTTGTCTCTTTCTTGAGGAGAAAAGTATGAGAATGGTAGTTTCCCCAACAGCCACCTTGTGTTCAGGCAGTATACCAGCTCAGCAAGAGCTGGGGAGCAAAGGTCACGCTGAACTTGATTAGAGAGCCTCCTCATAATTTGCTTGTCTGAATGACTTTAGGCGAGGCATTTAGCTCATGAAACTCAGTTTCCTTGTATAATAAAGCTGGGGTTATTACCTACCTCACTGTGTAGTTGGGAGAATTAAGAAGCTGATGAACATCAGGTATTCAGCATTACTTCTAGCAAATGCTCAGGACAAAGTACTGTTCCTTGCCTGTGGTTTGCAATTGGGGGTGATTTTGCCTTCCAGGGGACAATTGGAAATATCTGGAGACATTTTTGATGGTAACTATTGGAAAGAGGTTGCTGCTAGCATTTTGTGGGGATACTGCTACATGTCCTACAAGCACGAGACAGCACACAGATAATTCTTTCCACAGCAAATAATTATTTGATCCAACTGCCATAGTGCCAAAACTGAAAAATTCCATTCTGTGTGTATGCTAATATTCATAATTTCATCAGAACTCTCTCAGATAATACTATTATTATTCCCCTATTTTAGATCAGGAATCATTGGACAGACAAGTGACTTGAAAATTAAAACAATTTACCCCAAGTGCAGGAAGCTAGTAAGAGCTGCTATTTGAATCCTGACAGTCTGGTTTAAAAGTTCTTCCATTAAACCACTTTCTCCCAGGTTCCCTTCTGTGAGAGTGGGTTGAAAGGCAGTGTAGGGGCCTCCCTGGTGGCGCAGTGGGTTAAGCAACACACTATGAAGCAAACCGCAGCCGCTGCAGCACGATCGATCCCTGCCGCCGGCCAGGAGGGGGACCCACATGGTGCGGCAGACCTCTCCTGCTGTGCCCGCTGCTCCCCTCAGCAGTGTACTTCGTTGATCTGCCTGTTCTGCTCCCCGCTCTCTGTGGTGAATCCTCTCACCCCCCACACTTCTGACCTGTACCCCTGTGCTTGTATGCATAAATAAATAAATCTTTAAAAAAAAAAAGAAAGGCAGTGTAGGTAGGATATCAAGAAGCTTCCCTTTCCCCTCTGCCATCAGAGATCTTCAGAATGACTTGAAGGGCAAATTAGAAATGCAGATTTCTAATTCCAGGCCTCCACCCCGATCATCTTGATGCAGCTGTTTTGGGGACACTAGGCAGTCATGCTACTCCTTGTGCCTCAAAAAGCTTTCATGGACAATACAGTTTGAAACGACCTAGCAAATTTCAGGATGTTTTCTGAATCTCAGTTTATCAGGAAGGACTGTGTGAAGAGCTTAACATAATTTTAGGATGTAGTCTAAGAAAAAAAAAAAGCTGAGTGCAAATCTTTTGAATCTGAGATTATATGTCCTCACAGAGGACCCCCAACTCTATTAATTCACCCCTAGAAACATCTCCAAATGAGGACAGGATGATTTCATGTGCCTGTCCTCCATTACCATGAATTCTCAAAACTGGATTTGAGGTGCCTTCCCTTCCTTCTGCCCCCCTTCCTCCTAAAAATATTGTCCATATAGCTGACTAATCAATGTTCAGGCCACAAACCTTAACACTTTGGAATTTGTCTTCCTTTCTCTATGTGGCCACTCTCCAAGTTCATCATGATTTCCCTGATCACCAATTCTTCATGGTTACCACAGATTTTAATTCAATTCTTTATCAGCACAGGCTAAGACTCCTATAGTAAACTTCTACCTCATCCGCCAGCCTCAACTCTTTCCTCCTATGCATTCGGAATGATAACTATGAAAATGCCACTTTTTAAATGTTTTTATGTGCCTACTGATTCACTAAGGGGTATTGAGCTGAGTTCTGTGCCAGGGGCTACTGGGGCTGTGGGAAAAGGAAAATGACTCTTCAGTGGCCTTAGCTCCTTAGAGACTCATGGACTGCTCTCTTACCTCATATTTCTCTCAACCCCATATTTCTTTTTTTTTTTTTTCATATTTATTTATGCATAGGAGAGCTGGGTTGAAGGCAAGAGGTGTGGGAGGTGAGAGGATTCACCAGAGACAAACTGGGGGCAGAACAGGCAGATCTACTAAAATAGACTGCTGAGGGGAGCAGCAGGAGAGACAGGAAAAAGTCTGCTGCACCATGTGGGTCACCACCCTGGCTGGGGATCGAACTCAGGCCTCAGTGGTGATAGAACTGAGACAAACCCTAGGCTACCAGGTAGGCCCTCAACTCCACATTTCTTTACATAGGCTCTCAGTTCTGTTCACTACCACTGTCTCACTTGGCTCATTCTTACCTTTGTAGCTTTCTTTCGAATCCCACACACCTGACTTCTATTCCTCCCTCAAACCTAGTTCAAATTGTACTTCCTTAATGACTGCTTCCCTAACCATCAACTCCAGGTCAATTTTCCCTGTTCCATAGTTCTAAAGTACCTAAAGTCACCATTAGTTTTGGAACTGTTACTTAAAATACACACATGGATTCATTTTTATGCATGTCTGGTAGGGCAGAAAAGGTTGCAATCTGGAACAGTTTACTGTAAAGGATTTACTCACTCTGGGAGGCCTGGTAGATATAGACACAAAATAGGCAGCCGTCTGCCAATTGTAGTTTTAAGTTCCTGTGGATGGATCTTAGAGCTCAGATCTGTAGGCGGTGTGCCTGGCTTACCCACTTGGACCAAATGTTATTGCTCAGAGTGGCTCAAATCCACAGAGGCCCTATTCAGTATCTGTATCAAGCAATCATTCCAGGAATTTATGATTTGTCTCTCAGTGATTCTTCCAGAGTTCTGACAACTAAAGGAAAAAGGAGTATTCCAGCCATGGCCAATGTTTATTGAGTGCTTATTATGTACAGCAGCATCACATCAGGGCTTTACATACATTGTCTTATTCAACCCTCACAGTAACCACATCGAGTAGGTTACTATCTCCAGTCCACACATGAACAACTGGGGCTAAGAGAGATTCAGTAACTTGTTCAAGTTTATGAGACTAGTAGCAGCTACTGTTGGAATTTTCACACTTGAATTTGTGCTATTAGCCTGAATTTCTACTTCACTTTCTTTTAAAAGATTTTATTTATTTATCATACAAGTACTGGGGTACAAGCCAGAGGCGTGGGGGTGAGAGGATTCACCAGAGACAGAGTGGAGAGCAGAACAGGCAGATCGACTGAAATATACTGCTGAGTGGAGCGGCCGGACTGGGCAGGAGAGGTATGCTGCACCACATGGGTCCTTTTTCCCTGGTGGGGGATCGAACTCACATTGCAGTGGCTGCAGAAGCCCCACAGCTCAGTGCTTAACCTCATCATTTAACCTTTCCATGTGATCCAGGGTTGGGGATTAAAAACATTAATCAGGGGCATCTCCCTAGTGGTGCAGTGGGTTAAGCAACGCACTGTGAAGTAAACTGCAGCCACTGCAGCACAATTTCAATCCCTGCCGCCGGCCAGGGAGGGGACCCATATGGCATAGCAGACCTCTCCTACTTTGTCTGCTGCTGCCCTCAGCAGTGTGTTTCAGTCAGTCTGCTTGTTCTGTTCACACCCAAAGCTTTTCAACTTTTGAATGAACCCTGGATCTTAAAGATTTGTCATCTGAAAAGCTTTGTACTCAAACGAGGATTACTTTAGAAATGGTATGCTTCCAGATGAAAAGATGTATTGTTCATACTCAATAAAAAACATTTAAAATAAATGCTGCTGGGCCTCCCTGGTGGCACAGTGGGTTAAGCAATGCACTATGAAGCAAACTGCAGCCACTGCAGCACGAGTTCCATCCCTGCTGCCAGCCAGGGAGGGGACCCACATGGCGCAGCAGACCTCTCCTTCTGTGCCCGCTGCTCCCCTCAGCAGTGTACTTCTGTTGATCTGCCTGTTCTGCTCCCTGCTCTGTCTCTGGCGAATCCTCTCACCCCCACACCTCTGGCCTGTACCCCAGTTCTTGTGTGCATAAATAAATAAATCTTTATAAAAAAAATGCTGCTTGGTCATAACCCCATTCTATTCTGAAAGCCCAGCTCTGGCCAGACTAGGAGATAGTGTGTTAAAAAGCACACACATTACAGTGTTTTCCAGGAAAACTAGTGGGTGAAAGGCTTCCTGAGAAATTTCACTCTGGAAAGAAATGTTCCTGTTGGTTATATTTCAAGACAGATAATGAAATATTTTCTTTTGGTGACATGTTTCTTGCCTGTGTTTATAGTTTCACTAGTTAAGGTGGTCTGTAATGCCTGATGTTGGAAGTACACAAAGGGTAAAGAACATCTTTTGGTCTTTATGAACAGTTCAAAGCCAGAAGATGGAATTTGTGCTGTTAGCTGAGGTAGCTTTTCATGGTTTCAAAGTGTGTCTATTTAAAGAGAAAAACTTGAAAAGGATAATGGTTGTAGAATTTTAAAAATTGCTGTTGCTTTATCAACATTTTATAGAAGTCTAGATTTTGAGAGGCATATAGCTGAGTTTAAGAGTGCCAGCATTTTGGTCCAGAAAGAAATGAAGAAAAGAAAGAAGCTCTTGGTGATTCTGAATGTTAAATCTTGTCTGGAGTTAGTTGTCATTTTACTTCAGTTCTTGCTAAAGTAATAGCAGACACATTCATATGAAACTTTACTAAAGGTGGACAGGTCCCTGAGAGAATTGCTGGCAGTAAGAAGAATGAAAATTGTTTCACTGAACTTGCTTTTAAAATTTTCATTGTCCAGATTCTCCTGGTCTGTTGAAATGCAGCTTCTCGCAGAACACTTCTCATTTTAAAGTTTTCTTAATAGTGTGAAAAACCATGTCACTTTTATTCGTTTTTTAATTTTAACATCTGATAAGCCTCATCCTCATGTTTTCACAGTTGAGATACTTATGATAATGCTGGAAAAAAGTGACTTTGGTTATATTTCTTTCAGAAGTTGCTAATGTAAAAAAAGCATGGTAAAAAAGATATTAGACTTAATGAGAAGTCAACTTTTTTTCTTCAGTTCTGCAGCAGATCAAAATAACATAATGGAATACTATTTCTTCCCAACTTGGGTTAAATATTAAATGGTGAACTTTTGTTCACCATTGTTTACCTCTTAACACAATGATACTGTAACTGGAATATGTGACATAAGGTCTTTACCAATTCAAACTTAATATCTCTTTGCTAGTAATGGACATTTAGCTGCAGTACTTGAAGACATGGGTTTTTATTTATTAAACACAAACAAAAAGGTAGGGCAGACCTTTTAGCACAGCAACTCCACCATGTCATCAGGGGACTAAGCTCATTCTATCTTTCTGCCCACAACCCTTAGTTTGTGACTTCTCTTGTGAAGCACGCCTCATGGTCTAAAATGGCTGTCAGAGCTCCAGTCATTACACCTGAGTTCTCAGCAAACAGTAGAAGGACTTCTTGAAAAACTGATGAATAACTTCTATATATATTCCCTTGACTACCCTTAACTGATATGTAATGTAATTTTTCAGTCAGGCATATTGTCTTACATTTTGTAAGGAATAAATAATGAATTGCCATCAGCAGTCCCTGTCACCAGGTCTGCGTTTTAGTCTGGTGAGGCTAGACTACATTGTAGCAACAAATGTTAGCGATTTGACTTGATGTAGAAGTCTTTTTTTTTATATGAAATTTGATATACATCCAGTGCCTGTCTAAAGCAGCCACTCTTCCTGTGCTGACTGCTTCTCTTTATAGTCCCTTCTTCTTAGCATATGGATTCTAGGATGCTCAGGTAAAGAAAGATATAACTGGAGGGTCTCCCGGGGGTTTTTCATTGCCCTGGTATGGAAGTGACACATGTCACTTTTGTTTATAGTCTTTTGGTCAAAAATAGTCATGTAGCCCTTTCCAATTGCAATGGTGCTGGGAAGTCCATCTTCCTTATGTGCAGAAAGTGTGGTGATGACTTCTCTGTCTATATGATTGAATCAATATGTCCTAAAGTAAGACACATAATAGCTTGCTTTTTAGCAATCATTTTTCAACTGTTCATTTATATACCAAGGTACAGTTTCAGATGTTAGGGGTACAGACATGAAAAAGACACAAATCTTTTTTCAAGGAACTTACTGATAGAAAGAACATAAGCCCATAATAATAATAGCACTCACAAAGGTAAAAATCAAATGCTATAGAAATTGAAAATCGGGAGAATTTCTTCTACTTGATGCTCAGAGAAAGGTATTAGAGAAGGTGATATTTAAATGGATCCTTAAAAATTTAATAGAATTTGCTTAGGTGATGCCTTCTAATCAAAGTGTCTGCTTCAAGTTTTCTAAATTAGTAAGATTATTGAAATGTAATTTCAGCGCTGTCAGTGTCTAGTTATTTGATCTTGGATAAGTTTTTCTTCTATGTAAGATGAAAGAGTTGGATAAAATTGTCTCTAGTACTCCTTCCACCTCTGAAGTCTGTGATTTTTCCATTTCTTAAACTAGAATTCTAGAAGTTGAATGATGTGGTTGTGGAACATACAAACAACAAAATCTTCAAAAATGGAAGTATTGCTGATGCTCACTGAAATAATTGTAAAGAAACAATTAAAAATTGTCTACATATCAGGTAATATACACCTTCATTCTTTTATTTTATTTTATTGCAACTTCTTCCAGGATTTTTCATGCACAAGTTTAAAGATTTTGTTTTGCTTTTATTTTTTGAACATAGTTGCTAAATAGAGCTTGGGCTATTATAGCATTCTTTATTCTCTTGGTATACTACCACAAGCATTTTTTCATGCTATTTCAAACTCTTTAGAAACATGAGAAAATATGATAAATATGATATTCAGGTCCATTTTTAACGCTTCCTTCTGGGGAGCTATTTAAAGGTCAAGTTTCCCTCACGTACTAGTGAAGCTTAGTAAAAAAGAAATAGTCCTGTAGTCACGTTAATGTTGCGATAGTAGGCATTGGGTTGCTTTATTGCAACTTGTTGCTCACACTTGTTGTATACTGACTACATGACTATTTTATGTGACTTGAATAGATTTTTGACTCACGTCTCCTAGCGGCAGATATACGGCCGCCATTTTACAGATGCAACAACTGCAACTTGGGGAGAATAAGTAACTTGTTTAAGATCTTGTAGGAGGTGAATGCAGTGGGAGCCACACTTTGTTATTGTGCTTTGACAGTCTGTGTAATTACTGCATGACATTGTCTGTCTGCACTGCAAAGGACAGACACTGAACTGGAGCTGGTATAAGCAAAAATCCTGCTTCAGGTATGATGAGATGCGTGTTCTCTTTTGGTGCCCTTGGTCTTGCTTACCACTTGGCTCTGCTCTGCATTGTCTCCACTGATAGGATCTTCAAGTGGCTCATGTGGCTTCTGGTGGCTCCTCACAATTGACTTAATGGCAAGAGTTTCCTTTCCCCAAATGCCCAACAAAGTTGGAGAGCAGAGTCTTATTCTCTAACTTGCACAAGACCATCCTTGATATAACTACAGTTGTGGCATATAGAATATTCTCACTGTTCTAGGTTCAGTAACATTTGCTGTGAGGAAGGGCTAGTAAATTTGAGTTCTGTCCAAATTTCATGGGGAGGGGATTCTTCAGAGAAAAAGAAGGCCATTTTTTATCAAAAAAGGCAAGATGGGTGCTGGGCAGACAAAACCAACCACTACCCTCCATGTTGGACTCTGCAGTTTCTCTCATGCAGTTGTTATACTTTCTCCCCTTGCCTGCAAAAGAACTTACACTTTTCCATGTAGTGTTACCTCACAAGAACACTTTACTTATGTCTTAAAAAATAAATACACAACTAATTTGCAGATTATACCTTCCTTAGTTCTGGTATGAATTATATGACTTGTTCTTGGCATAGCCTGAAGTCAGGCTGGTTTTTCCCCTTTACTAACTCAAATAATGAGTGACATTCACTGAAAGGTGTGAGTCCAAAGATGAATTTGCCAACTGAAGGGGATATCTAAATTAACAGGAAAAATGTCAACTTTTCAGATAGCTGCAAACACTAATGCCCGGGTGAAAGCCTATGAACTGGTTGAAAATATATATATATATATATTCATAAAGTTGAATTTTGGCCAAACCTTCACTTAAGATATTTATAAAATTTGTGAACCTGGAAGACACCAATTATGGCCACCTTAGCCACATTAAAACCCCAAATTTTCTCAGCATATTCCAGGTGGTTTGAGGACAGCATAATGTATACTATTTGGCAGTGTAAAAAACATCCAACCAGAAATTAAGTTGTCTGGGTTCTACCCTCAACTGGACCCTACTTAAAAGGGTGATTTCAGTCTGGTCTCTCTGTGTCCCTACTTCTTGTTTTCCCCCTTTAGACATGAAGGATTCAGTCCATATGACTTGCTGTGTCAAGAGACTGAGCAGTCCCAGCTTGGGTAGCCATTAGAATTATAATTCAGGGCCTCCCTGGTGGCACAGTAGGTTAGGCAACGCACCATGAAGCAAACTGCAGCCACTGCAGCATGAGTTCGATCATTGCTGCCGGCCAGGGAGGGGACCCACATGGTGCAGCAGACCTCTCCTGCTGTGCCCGCTGCTCCCCTCAGCAGTGTACTTCTGTTGATCTGCCTGTTCTGCTCCCTGCTCTGTCTCTGGTGAATCTCTCACCCCCACACCTCTGGCCTGTACCCCAGTGCTTGTATGCATAAATAAATAAATCTTTTTTTTTAAAAAAAAGGAATTACAATTCACTGGGCTATCAGAATTGCTCATGAGAGTTGAGCAAGTCTCAGTCGAATACTTTGATTTGTTATTGTAATTCCAAATCCTATTGAGTTTCTTCTCCTGGCTCTGATTAGCCTGCTCAGTACTATGCCCTTCTCTGTCTAAATGTACTGGGGAGGACAGATTGACTTCAACCATTTAAGGAAGGCTGGCTAATATTGTTTGGAGAACCTAGAGATTTCAAGATTTCTTTGGATGTAATTAAAGACATCACAAATTGTGGAGATTTCTGATTCAAGTAATTCATTCAGTAAAGCTCTTGTAGTTTCAGGGCATCCTTGAGACTGAAGAAGACCCTCATCAAGGATGTTGGTGTTTATTCAGTTCTTAACGAGCTTACTATACTGGGATTTACTGACTCTTAATGATTGTGGGGACAGATTCTACTAGGCTTTCTTGTTATATCCCAAAGTTAATGTCTCTATAAAATTTTTGTCCATGAGGAAATTGAATGTGGGGTTCTAGCATGTATTTATCCATTCAACATTTATTGAGGGTATATTGTCTGCCAGGTGCTATGACACACAGCTCAATAAACAAGTAACTCGTTATTGGATGAAGACTTTTTAAAGTGGAGGTGCATACTGGGAACTAGTTTCTTTAAATTGTAATAAAAATAAGTACAATATTTATCAATATTATCAATAATATTTCCACTTGTCACTCTAAACTTTGTTAATTTTTTGGAACTCTCCTACACTGCTGGTGGGAATGCAAACTAATCCAACCACTATGCAAAGCCGTATGGAGGTTTCTCAGTTTGAAAAATGGAGCTACCATATGACCCAGCAATTCCACTCCTATTCTACTCCTAGGGATCTAGCTAAAGGACACAAAAACACTGATTCAAAAGAATACTTGCATGCCCATGTTTACTGTGGCACTATTTATAATAGGCAAGACTTGGAAACAACCCAAATGCCCAGAAATAGATGACTGGATCAAGAAGATGTGGTATGTATACAGAATGGAATACTATTCAGCAATCAAAAAAGATGAACTAATGACATTTTCAGTAACATGGATGGAGCTAGAAGGGATTATGCTCAGCGAAATAAATCCGAATGAAAAAGGAAAATATCAAATGGTTTCACTTTTAGGAGGAATACAAGGGAACCAAATAAGGAGTCAGAGAAAAGAATAATAACAATAAACACACACACACAATACAACACAACAAAAACAAACAGACAATGTCAAATCAGAGACATTTTGGGGAGATGGGGCGTGGAGGGTATCCAGAGAGGGACTGGAATGAGGACAAGAAGAACACAGGGGACTGAGATGATGGTACACTGGTGAAATGGTGGTAGGAATTTCATGGGAACTACACTTGATATCAAGTGTATATAAATAAAGAAGAAAAAAATAAATAAACTTCAATTTTTTAATGTTGAGCTATAACTCACATAATATAAAAATCACTATTTTAAAGAGTGTTATTCAGTGGTTTTTAGTATAATCACTGTGTTATGCAATCATTAGTACTAATTTCCATCCTAAAAAGAGACTCCATGTCCATTGTGTTAGTTGATTCCTACTGCTTTACCTATTTTCTGTCTCTATGGATTTAAATATTCTGGACATTAATATCATGAAATCATACAATGTGTGGTCTGTTTGGTCTGATTTCTTTCACTTACTGTAATGTTTTCAAAGTTCATTCATTTGTAGCACAGAAGAACATCATTACTATTCCATCATATGGATGTAACACATTTTGTTTATCTGCTCCCTCACTAATGGACATTTGGGTTGCTTATATTTTGGGACTATTATGAATAATGATTATGAGCCATGAGGTATGTGTAAACTTTTGTGTGATTGCATGTTTTCAGCATCTTGGTATACATTTTAGAGTGGGATTGACTCTATTTGAAAAGATGTTAATTTGATATGCAACCTTTTAAGGAACTGTCAAGCTGTTTTTCCAAAGTGACTTTGTGCTTTTACATTCTCACTAGCAATAGACACTTTCTTTTTAAATAGAAAATATCTGTGACCACACTAGGAGTTTAATTATTACTTTTCTTCCCAATGTCTGGATGAGGACACCAGGCAATATACTGAAAATTTCTTTCCCAGAGCAGATTCTAGTATTATTCACTTATTCAGCATTCATGGAGTCCCCATTCTGTTCTCAGCATTTTTCCCAGCTCTGTGGATACAGGGATGAATGAAATATGGTGTCTGTGAGGTGTTCAATCTTGAGTCTGTTAAACTTCTTCTGAAATCTATAAAAATGGTGAAGATTCTCATCTATGTGACTTGGTATAATGGAATCTGTCCAGAATCAAGGGATGAGCTAGAACAAATATCTTTAATACTGGACAAGTTTTGGAGGGTGTTCCTTAATTGTAAATACCGTTTCCTAGTCTCCATGATAAGCTATCAATTCATGTTTTATTTTCTTAATGGAGAAAATGTGTGGACATCTGGCATTTGCTGTGTCTTTGAGAGGAATGATTTATAGCAAAGCATCTAATCTCAGGAGTTTGGGATCACTTATGTAATAAGTGTATAACTTAAGTTGAAAAAGAATAACAATCCTGAACATAATTCTTTACTTATTTCAGAGCTATTTTGTGTATGGTTTCCATGTCCACACTGGGCCATACCCTTGTGAAACTAGGCAAACACATTATTTCTTTTTTAAAATTTATATATATTTTACATCATTGTTTATTTTTTAAAATAATTTTTGCTTTCTTTTCTCAGGTGTAGTCCCCAGAGAATTTCCAACATCAATTCACTCATGTACCATCACCAGTCTCCTGGGCTCTTCCCTCCCTCATTCTGATTCCTCTCCTTCCCCCTCCCCTGCAGAATGTCTCTGGTTTATAGCTGTCTGTTTATTTTTGTTTTGTTTTGTTAAAGTATGTATTATTTCTGTTTGATGCCTGAAAAATAGAGAGATATGCTCCAGGTCACGTGAATGAATCAAGGGGAAACTTTTCTGTAAAGCAGTCATTCTCAAAAACGTATCCTTGGACTAGTTAGAGCATAGGGTAGAGTTTTCACTGAAACAGAAAGATACAAGAAAAGTAAGGGCAAAGCAGTAATTAAATTCACATGATTAAATTTATTTAATTTTAAGAATTATATTTTATTCTAAAGTTAAATACCTCTTATTTTTATGTTGGCAAAATGTCCCTTTACTGAAATGCTGTGACAGTTGATGTTATCTTTTCTCTATTTTAATTTGGATTTGGCAAAAAGAAAGTTGGCAATCTCAAAAAATTTTTTTCATTTTTTCATAAAGTCTGCCCCAGTAGGATCAGTCCTGTTCTAACTTCTCTCCTGAGTACCTTGTCCTAGGCAAAGTAGAAAATATGTCCTCGTGTAGATATAGTCATTTACCCTCTGTGCCTACGTCACACGCAACTTTAATATCCAGTCTTCTGGTTTTCAGTTCATTCCTCATAGGCTAATTTAATTCACAGACTGTGTGAAAACATCAACATGCAAGCAGAATGACTTATTCAATCCAGTCTTTCACTTCTAACTACAAGTGACTATGTCCTACTGTTCAATTTGTTAATTATTCTTGTGATTTGGAGGGGGGTGGTTGGTGAGAGGAGATTGGCCATGACATTTTTAGCAGAGCGCAATGGACTCTGTTTGAAAAAATGAAGAAACTATTCATTTTCTACATGGTTTTCTATGGGGTAGAAAGCAAAACTCAACCCAGACAGGTTAATTAACTTGCCCACATCACATACCAACCAGAAAAACTAGAAGTGGAAAACCTTCTACTTCTAAATATTACTCATCAACTTTAAAATGTAATCATGGGAACAACATGCCAATTACCAGTGGAAAAATCCATTTGGCTTTTTGGAAACACTGTGCAGAAAGATACAGCAGGATCAGAGCCTTCCCAAGTCCCCCTGGTTGTTCCACTGGGTTTGTGTAAGGAGGGGGTCCCTGAGTGCCAGACACTCCCACCCTTAAAACAACCTTTCCCAAAGAGTCACACTGACTCAGTGTTAAGTTGGAGTAGGGCTACTACACTCCAGTAAATTGAAGACAGCAGGCTAAACAACAGCAACAAAATGCTAGTTCTGTAATGAATTTAGCTTACTACGGGGGTGTGAATACCCAGGGATGACAGCTGTAATGTTCCTCACACTCTGACTAGAACCCACCTCATCCACCATGCTACTTTCTCCCTCTTCTGATGTCTTTCAGAATTATTTTCTGCAGAAGGAAATGCTTCGTACGTGCTCTACCTGCCTTCTCTTTTGATCCTCATGGGTGCTTACTCTACAGGTAGGTAGTAATATTCTCACCATCATTTTGCAGGTGAAGAGCCCAGAAGCAGAGCACCTACTCAAACCAATAGTTGGACATCAGAGGTGCACCCTTGTGTAGTGCTGTCTCCTGTGGCTAAGTGTCCACTTACCCTTCCTACATAAGAAGGCTAAATTGTCCTCCTATGTAGTGTGTTTCCTCATCTAAACAACGTTGGTAATGTAAACTAGAAAGTATACTGAAATTTTCCAATGCACTCAGCTTGCTGGTTTTTCTTTTGCAAGTATAATGGAAAGATCAAAGCCTTTGGAGTGATACAGATCTGAGCCTAGTTGATTTTGTAGCCATTCCCTAATAGTGTGACTTTGACTAGTTAATTTAAAAGCCTGAACATATTAATTTGTACATTAGAGATAATGCCACGATGTGTCCTGCAAAGGTGTCAACCTGAGAATGTAAGAAAGACTCAAGAAAAGAATGGTGCAGGGCACATTCTATGTCCTAAAAAAGTGTATTTAATCCAATTTCCTCCTCCTCTCTTTCTCACTTCTCCCTTTCTCCTACTCAACTGTTCATATATGTGTGGTGTTTCCTCTGATGAAATGGATTTTGCCCTAACTTACACCCACCTGCAGCTTTATATGGAACAAGGCAAAGGTAGAACCCATTAGCCATTGCATGTCATAGAAAAATGAATTCAGAAAGGAAGCCAGTATCAGATGTAATGTTCTGTTAGGAGATTGGAGACATCAAATCAAGGGAGTGGGTCTAAATACTCTGAATCATTCCCAATGAGAGCTTATACTAAAGGGAAGTAAAAAACAGAAATTCAATGGTAGGTATTGCAGACTCATCTGATTTCCCATATACCATTGATTGAAGAAGCTGATGAATTTTTTATTGATTGAACTTTATTAAAGATTCAATAATAATAACTGATTATTAGCTGGTGAGGGGACCACAAGGGTGCTGGGGTAGTATAAGCCTGAGGAAACTGCCTGCTCCCTACAAGACTCTTATCAGATAATCTTAGGAGTTCATCAACTCAAGGAGATGCTTTTACTTCTCCAGTTTTGTGAATAGGACACACAATTCTCTTGTCAAAATATTGTCATCAGGCGAGATAACCTGATAAACTTGGAAGCCACTGTACAAAAATGAATGTATTTTAGTAGTAAACAACCAGCAAAGATGATGATTTGGAGAATTCGGATTTCAAAATTCTTTGGGGCCTTCCTTGTGGTGTGGGAGCTAAGTCTCAGCACTACCACTGCTAGGTCTCAGCTAGATTCCTGGTCAAGGAGCTGACCCACATGGCACAGCAGACCTCTCCTATCTCACCCGCTGCTCCCCTCAGCAGTGTGTTTCAGTAGAGCTGCCTATTCTGCTCCCCACTCTGTCTCTGATGAATCCTCTCACCTCCTGCACCTCCGGCTTATACCCCAGTTCTATGCATAAATAAATAAACCTTCAAAAACATTTTTTATGCTTTAATTAAAAGGATGAGACAACAATGTTAAAGACAATTTTGAAAACAGGATTGAAAATCAACTATGATTCTGACAGAATCATATTTTATTCCCATTTTTGTATATTAGATTTTAATCCTTTTCTTCATATACAGATATTTTTGAATGATTTCAAATGCAACATGTATGCCTTCCATTAAGTACATCAGAGACTTGTGAGTTTGTATGTATGTTCTTTATAATTGTTGTTTTCATGGCTTATGTGGGAGAGGATAGTATTATTCCCACTTAAGAATGGAGAGAGAATGACATCCAGGCATTATATATAACCATGTGACATCATTTGCCAAACCATTTCCTTATTGGTGATACCAATTTTGTACAAGTATAAACAATACTATGTAGCAACTAAGAACATCTTATAACTATAAGAAACAGAGACCCAAAGATAGTGTCTTAAATACATTTTAAAAAAGCCAAAGATGTATAATGATGGACTGTTTAGGGCTGACCTGGTGTTGTAAGAAGTTATCAGTGGCTTAGTTAGCCTGCTTCTGTTTTTGGTTTGTTATCCTTTTCCTGTGACTTCTAAGTTCAAAGTTACAACAGGATTTCTTAAACTCTAGCCATAATATCTGAATTCTAGGCAAGAGGTAGGGAGAAGAGGCAAAGGCTAAAAAGGTGTCTTCTCCACTTCTTCATTGTCTCTTCTCTTTTAAGGAACTTTTCCAGAAGTTCCATGTCAAAGCAGCTCATTCGGTATGTGATCGTGGGTAAATTACACACAAGCTCTTTACGGTTCAGTTTCTTCACCTATAAACTGACAGTGATAGTTCCTACCTCACAGGGTGTATGTGAAAGACATTAAGGCAAAGACACTTTGCAAATGCAAATATTAAAGTAAAATAGTACTTGTAATCCAATGCAGACTGCAATAGCTGAAATATTGCCTATGTCTGTGTTCTTGCTGCAGAAGCACACATTATAATAATTTACAGTCACTCCCTTTTTCCACCCTGAGGTACAATTAGGAAGGAGAGAAAGCAGAACTAGGCCATATTAGGTTCGTGTCAACTTTTGAGAACTTTGAGATTCCAGGCAGCAGTAGAAGTGATGAAATGCCAATGCCATCTTCATTTCCCCCGTGACTTTGGTGTCTGGAAAGGTAATATTATGCTGGGGAAATGGGCTACCCCAAAACTCAGAGACTGAAAAAGCCTGACATAGGCAGTTCCTTAAGAACTGGTTACCAGGCTACCTAGTGGGCAAACCCTGCCATGGGTAGAGTGGCTCTGATATCACTAATAAAAATTCTAAGATTCCCTAAGCAGACACCCTATCTCTATTTACCTGTGCATTCCAATGCCCAGTACCTAGAAGTACCTGAGTAAAAAAATCTACTTAATAATTTTAGCCCCACCCTAGAGACTGAGAGTCAGTCTTGCCTGTGACTTGTGTGACTTTAAGATATTGTAACATTCAACCTGTCATTGTTAACTGGAACTAAGAAAGAATGCCTTAGGTCCAAGCATAATTTGGAATAAAAATAATGATAATGATAATTATAACTAACCCATTAAACATTCACTCTGTGTTGGCACTTAGTACTTCACACATTTTAAACCATTTAGTTCTTCCACTAGTAGCTATTATATTATGCCCATTTTACAGAAGAAGAAACAGAAGCTCAGAGAGGGCAAGTAATATATCCAAGGTCACAAAACTAGGAAAAGTAAACACTGGTTCAAAACTACCAAATATGGACAGAGATTTTTCTTGGAAAAATACAGCTAGATTCCTCAAATATATTGTAAGTTCCTTCAGAGAACATTTTTTCACCTAATTCATTTATTTGTAAATGGCCAGTTTTGGGCAAATGAGTTAGTGTCTTTAATCTTCAGTCTCTAATCCTCAGTTAGATGTTTAGAACTAATTTCTTAACAGGTAAGCCTACTACCCTAATGATTTAGAAGTGAGGAACCCAGAGGTGAAAAATGAGCAAGGTCAGAGATATCCATTGCCTCAGCCCATCCTGGTATAAGAGCCTGAACCTAGCAGGGTACTGATTGATAGGTGATCAGGATAAAGCAACGACTATACACACTAGAGCTGGATGGTGAGGATGGGTAGGAAGGGGAAGAAGTGAAGATGACTTTGTGATTTGAGTCTGGGTGATGGGAAAAACCATGCTGTGACCAATAAAAGGGAAGTGGGGTAAGACTGGGTTGAGAAAGGCAAGATGAATGTATTGAGCGTGAGGTATCTAGAGACTAGGTACACACACCTAGGAGTGAGGTGGAAATGTGTCTTTCAAAGGGAGATGGAGTTACACACAGGCAAATAGACAAAGTGAGTCAGCTGTATTGTTGAGTATTGCCTTGAGTCTCAGCAGTAGATGAACCTTGAGGAAAAGAGAGTGAGTGGTTTAGCATATGTGGATGGGCCTCTTGGATGGGGAGAGATCTGTGAGCTTTTTAAGCAGACTAACATTTAACATTTTAAGCAGACTATCATGTGTGTGAAAGATTCCATAATTTCACTAGGTGATTTATCCTAAACAAAGTTAAGAAATACTAGTATGTATAGAAAGAGGTGAGTTGAGATGGCGTTCATGGAATTTTTACACCAAATACAAAAATCAACTTAAAATAGGCCAAAGATCCAAATATAAGAACTGAAAGTATATAACTCATAGAAGAAAATACCATTTAATATATGAATATTTTGTGACCTTGGATTAGCAATATATTTTTTAGATATGGTACCTAAAGCACAAGAAACCAAAGAATAAATTGGATCTTATCAAAATTCATCTTCTGTGTTTTAGGGAAACTATTGAAGTGAAAAACAATCCATAGAAGAGTAGAAAATATTTATAAATCATACTGCAAATATCTGATAAGGGTTGAGTATAATATATGAATAATTTTTACATCTCAACAGTGAAAGGACAAATAATGTAAAATGGTAAAGGATTCAAATAAGCATTTCTCCAAATAAAAGATATAAATAACCAGTAAGCACATGATAAAATGTTCAACATCATTAGTGATCAGTTCAACATCATTGGTGATTAGTACCCTCCAATAGGTGGGTAATCATCACCATCATCACCATCATCATCATCATCATCATCACCATCATCATCATCATCATCACCATCATCATCACCATCATCATCATCATCATCATCATCATCACCATCATCATCATCATCATCACCATCACCATCATCATCATCATCACCATCATCATCATCATCACCATCATCATCATCACCATCACCATCATCATCATCATCATCACCACCATCATCATCATCATCATCACCATCACCATCATCATCATCATCATCACCATCATCATCATCATCACCATCATCATCATCACCATCACCATCATCATCATCATCATCACCATCATCATCATCATCACCATCATCATCATCATCACCATCATCATCATCATCATCACCATCACCATCATCATCATCATCATCACCATCATCATCATCATCATCATCACCATCATCATCATCATCATCATCACCACCATCATCATCATCATCATCATCATCATCATCATCAACTAACAACATGTGATGGAAAAGATATATAGAATCCTCATACCTTGCAAGGGAGAATGTCAAATGGTATAATCATTTTGGAAGTACATTTTGGCAGTTCCTTACAAAGTTAAATATAGAGTTACCATATTACCCAACAATTCTATTCCTAGATAAATATCCAAGATAATTGAAAACATATGTTCACAGATACTCATAGTAGCATTATTCATAATAGACCAAAACTGGAAACAACCCAAATGTCTATCACCCAATGAATAAATAAATATAATGTGGAATAATCATATATTACAATATTATTCAGTCATAGAGAAAAATGAAGTACATATATATGCTCCAATATGAATGAACCTTGAATATATTATGCTAGCTGGAATAAGCCAGACACAAAAAGCAACATACATATGGTATGATTCCTTGTAAATGAAACATCTAGAAGAGGTAAATCTAGACAAAAATAGGTTAAGTGGTTGACAGTATCTGGGGAAGAGAATGGGAAATGATGACTAATGGGTATTGGGTTTCTTTTGGAGGTGATGGAAAGGTCCTAGAATTAGTGGTGATAATTTCACAACCTTGTGAATACATTAAAAATCTGATCAATTTTATGATATGTTAAATTATATTTCACAAGAACCCCCACACCGAATCCCATCATCTGACTTAGTACAATGATCATGACTTAGTACATTTCCTTGGAATATATTATTGTGCCATAAATTAATATGCTATGTGTAAGTTAGTACTAATCTAGAAAGACTTTCGTTTTACAATAAAAAAATAGAAGTTTCGGAAATCAACATGAATAACTTCTTAAACCTTTATAGTTTCTGTATTCAAATATAAGATGGTGTTGAAATGATCATTCTGAGTTAACTTCTGTGCTTAAAACTTTATTTTTTTCTGCTGAATTTAGGGGACATTTGTGATGTTATACTTTGGAACCTTGATTTAAATGGCTTAGTATTCTCAGGGTGAAGGTCACACAGTCCTGGAAAAAGTAATGTCCCCTGCTGGTTTTGAAAGAGTCTCCAGCCTCCTGACAATGTGAATGTGCTATGTGGCTGCTTTTACTCCCACATTAAACCCTACTTTACACGAGACTTTTGTTTTATAGTTTTTATTAAATTTTGTTTTCAAACTGTAAGATAATCCTGTTTTATTTTGGCATCATAAAATAAAAATCAACTACCTTTGTAAAAATATTACATTTTGATAAAAATATTTTGTCTTCTTTGATTCTGGTAGTTTTTAAATGGTATAGTAGTAATATTCATAATCCAAGAAGAAGAAATCACAGAATAAAATCACAGAGAGAGGAAAGTGAAGATGTGTCAAGGAATGGTGGATTTGGATGGAACATAGATAGGTACATGCATTGGGGAGACAAGAGATGAAACTGAAAAGTGGACTGTATCAGTTACTGACGACTTGATGTTCTCAGCCCAAATATTTATGAGGAGCTTACGGGGTGCCAGCCATTACTCTGGATGTTTATACATAAAGATCTGGTCCTAGCACAGACCTCAGCAGTGAAGCTCTGGTGACATTTAAACAAATTTTCAATTCAAATTTGTTTAAACAATTATCAGGGTGTGAACATGCACACATATAAGTATAGTTATAGTTTCTTTCTTTTATATTACTCACACACTTATGTATACATTAATTCATATACATTCACGTAAATAAACTTATGGTTTTATTCATTTATCACTCTTGCCCAGAGATCTGTAAATCCTGGTCATAATCTGACCAGCACTAATGCTGACAGAGTGCAAAACAGCAGTTTGAACCTTAGGTTCTGTGAAGCTCCATGCATTATCATATGTAAAGATCAGAGCTGAGGAGGCTTCTGTCTTAATCTTGATGTTCAAAAGGGCCAAGAATATGGTCATTTTGACTCACCCAACCCACAACACAGTTTTCTGAAAAGTGTCCTTTGGACCACATCCAGCATCAGAGACTTTTAGTTCTAATCCCAAGATCAATGGTTCTCAAGCACAGGCATAAGAAACTCCTTGAGATGATTAGTAAAATATGAACTCTCTACCCTGACATTTCAATTTAAGTACCAACACTACTCTGAAATATGCATTTTGAAGAGAATTGATGCTTCTACTTTAGATGTTCACTTGAGGAAACTCTGCTCTAGTTCCCTGCTAGGGAAGGCTTGCCTCATGTGGGGCAGTAGGACAATTTGGTGCTGTGTCTAGGCTTCATTCCTGGCATGCCACTTATACACTGTGTACATTAGACAAGAGCTTCCTATTTTAAAAAAAGTTGAGAAAAAACCTTTCTGAACTTTTCATCCTCTTTGTTAAAAAGAGGACATAATATATTTCCTAAAAAATGTTGTCCTTCTAGATTCACCTTAAAATTGGCCTTTTGCTGCCTTATCCTTTTACAGGGCAACCCCAAAGGGAAATGGGATGGCCAGGGTGTGAATCTTCACCTGTGCACTTAAAAAAACTCAGAAGAAGACACAAGGGCAAGCATACAGAGAATAAAAGGTTAATAAAAGGTTATAAGGGAAAAGAAAAGAGGAGGGGTGGGGTAGGGAGGAGGAGGGGGGAAGAGAGAGAGAGAGAGAGAGAGATTAATAATTTGTCATTGTGTCTAGTGATTCTGTCCCAGCTGGGACTGTGGTGCATGCTGAAACCAAACAGCCCCTGCAGGCCCACATGTCTTTGGTTTCATACCAAGCATGGCTGCTCAACTCAACTCTTTGTTCCCAGTAACCCCCTTTCAAGAAGTCAAGAGTCATGGCAGACCCATGGTATGGTGGGAGTTGTAGTCTTCAGTGCCTGGGCTCTTTTTGGCATGGAAGTGCGGGTGGAGTCCATAAAACACCAGTGGGTGGGGTTCATTCAGGACATACTGTACCCCCAACAATCCCACTGTTTGGAGTGCCCTGGGAATATGGGCACAATGGCAGGGAGGGAACTGAAGGCAAAGGAACTGTAAAATTTTATTTTTAAGCTTCCCAAATCCTACCTTCTAGGAATTTTTATGAAGAAGAAAGAACAGCATTCCTGCCTGAGGAGTGACAATGTGCTTGATTTGTCTTGACAGTGCTGAGAGCGCTCTCCAATTAAACTCCAAGTATTACTCCACTTCACAGACTCCCTGTAGGTTCTACAGGCACATTTTCTGTCTCTACAGCACAATTTAATTCAATGAACTTTTGTGATGGGCCAGCCAGAAGCCAGGCTCTTGGGAGGTGCTGGGCATGATGTGTGGGCCTGGACTCAGGACACTCCCCATTTAGTGAGAATAGGTCCCACATGACAGTAATATGGACTAAGGTTTTTTTGCAATCCAGGGAGGGAGAGGTTAATTCCCTCAACTGGAAAACTGAGAACACTGACAGTCATTAAATCTGATATGTTAATGTATATTTGTAATTTCCTGTTCATAGGTCCTCTTAATTCAAGCTGCAGGTGATAGTTTAAACTTTTCTGAGCAGGAGCACCCAAACCCAAAATAAAAGAACTGAAAATAGCAAAAGAAGAAATTTAATGGTCAAGACTTCTCATGCCAACTTCAGACCTCAAGTACCTAAGACAAGAACTGACTACTTTTTCCCTTCCAATTTGATCTCCAGAGAGGCCGCAGGGTGTTTTGGCTCGCTCTGAATTCAGCCACTCACTGACATATCCTACAGGCCTTTGCTTCCAGCACCACCTGCAAGCTGGCGACTGAAATCTCTCCTTTCATACTAAACAACTCTATTTCTAAGACCAGTGCTTGTTAGAGGTCTGGAGCAATTCTTACCTCTATTTTAAAAGACATACCATAGTGGTAAACAGAAGAGAAAAGGAAGGATGTGGGTTAATTGGGTAAAGGGTTAATCATACGGTAAAGGAGGATAGAATTGGACCACTTGCATCTTACAAGTTAATGTACTATATGTAGGTGTTGATTTATAATGTTGCATTCCTGAAACCTACCTATTATGAACCAATGCTATTTTAATACAAAATAAAAATAAAAGCATACAACTGTAAGGAAATTTTGCTAGAAACAACAAATACATTGCCTGCCTTTGTCACTCAGCCTCTCTAGCTCCTTCCAGCACCAGTCACTCATGCATACCATCACCTGGGGCTTTTAAAGTGTCTAGAAGTCATTATTTCCTGAGCAAGTCTACTCCCTGGAGAGCTGCAGTGTGGTCTGTGACATTCTTTTTTTCCTAGGATTGTCTAAGTGGAGGGAGGGTGACCAAGCAGGTCGGTGGAGCTCAGTGCTTTGAAAAGGTGGGAGCTTGGAGCCCCTTGCCCCTGGCTAACAGGAGTGGCCTCCTACTGACCATCAGTCTACAAAGATGTTAAGTCACCCGAACTGCCCTATTGTGCTGGTTGCTATTGGCTTCTTTTGTTTCAACAAACAAAAAAAGTAAAGTGGTTGTTTGCTGAAGAAGCTTTTGTTCAGTGGGAAAAAAAGTGCTTCTACCTTAGAACAGGAAAGGCGTCAGCAGTGTAGAAGAAAGCACTGGGCCGCCTTCTCATGGAGCCATCTGGTGGCTTTTTGCTGTAAACGCGTGCTGGGAGCTGCCTCTGTCTGGGCTGAGCTCACTCTTTTTGGAAAAATGGCCTTCCTCAGCTCAGGAAAGACTCTTTTCCAGATGAACTGAATAACTGCCTACTTTGATCTCCTCGCCTCGGCTTTTGAGGGCCTACAGGAACTGCCACTGGACTTCCTGGTCAACCATCTCCAGATACAATCTCCAGCTCCAATCCCACTGGGGCTTTGCACCCAGCCCCAGGGCCTTTGCATTTCCTGTCCTTTGTGCAGGATGCCTTTCTTCAGCATTTTCTCAAGCCTGGGTCCTTCTCATTGCTTATATCTTAGCTGAAATGAGCTTTCCTCAGAAAGGCTTCTGGCACCACCTGCAAACTGGTGACTTTCTGTAAAGCACCAGCTCCTTTCTCTAAAGTGGTCACTACACCAAGTCATTCGCCATCACAATTCTTTGCTTTATTTCACTCATATGCTATTTAGTGGTATTTCAAAAATGGTTTCTTTCAGTCATCTGCTTTTTTCCTTATTTATTATCTGTACTAAGACTGAGAGAGCAGAGCCTTTCCTGTTTGTCTGATCTCTGTAACCCTGCCATCAAGAAAAGTGCTGGCTTATGTATTTGGTGTTCACTAAGTAGATGTGGAAAAATTAATGAATGGAAGGCATAGACCATGAAAAGAGAAAAGTCTTAGTGCCCAGCTAGGTCTATATGATATTGTGCTGGACTCCTCATTCCCTCTGCTTCTTTCCAGATGGCAGTCTATTGAAAGATATACTTCCATGGCTAACATTTTAATATGGGACTATATTTTAGCTGTTAGGAACTTGGTTCTTTCCCACCACCTAATCCTGTTCTCTCCCTTTCTTGGTTAAGTTTTTCCTAATGTATATTCACACACACACTCTAATAGCTTTAACAGGAGCTGCATTTATAAGGGAAAGTCATCTCCCATCTTTGAGGGGCCATGGTTTTTTGACATTTCCAAATATTTCCTGAAAAAGTGTTGAAAAAGAAAGAGAAATTCATATCTCACCTGATCTCTGTGAAGACCTTGTGGAGCGCATGGAATTCCACACCTGTTGCAGTTGTCGCTCTGGTTTTAATGATCTCATTTCCTAGCCAGCGGCCAAGACTCTACCTGCTTCTTTAAAGAAGGGACCTCAGATTCCAGGGGCACCAGGTCATTGTTAGTCAGGATTCCCTTAAATGTGGGGCCTTGGCTCGTCAAATGTTCTCTTTCACCTTTTTTTCAGTTTTTACCAATTGTGTATGTTCATTTAAGAATGTGCGTGCTTATGTGTACATGTGTACACATGTATGTGTATGCCTGCACTCGTGCGCGTGTGTATGTGTACAAGTATGTACATACACTTGCATATAAAATCTTTTTTCCATTCGACACCTAGAAAATGTGAGTAAAGCACCACCAATTCAATATACTGTGAATGTCCTGCTTTTGTTACAGGGCAGGGAGAGGAGCATCCCGGAGCCCCCAAACCTGCCCTCTCTGAATGGGTTTTGCTATACGCCACATTAAGATAAATATAAAAATTTTTAATGGAAAGAACTTTAATACAATTAGGGTGTAATACAGAAAGGACAAAGAACATAGTTACTAAGTTAAGCATTTAAAGTTACCCATCTTCTTGAGGGTAAAAGTCCAGTTCAATAGGATTGGCCCAAAGCAAGGCCCAAAAGCCTGCCACAAGTCTAAAGGACCTTTCAGTAGAGATTTATAGAAAAGGGTTAGAAAGAGTCAGACAAATCCAGGAGGAAAAGAGCAAAATTAAAATTAAGATGATAGCTGACATTGTTAACCTCCCCACGGGTCTCTCACCCACATCTGTTCTAACCAGTCCAAGACCAAAAAGCAAGCACAGCTTCTTTACATGTCCCTCTGCTCCATGTGCCTTTTCTAGGTTTTCTTGCTGCTCTCCATCCTGCTTCCTTCTTTCTTCTTTTTTTTTTTTGGCAGAATTTTTTTTTTTGATCAGCTCCACCCGTTAGGGAAGGACCAGGATTTTGGAACTTCTCCCTTTTCTGGGGAGGACCTTATTACACTTTCTTATTTTGTGGCTGTGCTTTTTCTTTTCTTTTTTTAAGATTTTATTTATGCCTATATGAACTGGTAGCTAGAGGTGCAGGGGTAGGGGGTGGGAGGATTCACCAGAGACAGAGTGGGGAACATAACACGCAAACTGACCAAAGTATACTGCTGAGGGGAGTAGTGAGCAAGGCAGGAGAGGTCTGCTGCACCATGTGGGTTACCTTCTTGGCTGAGGTTGAACTCGTGCTGCAGTGGCTGTGAATGCCTCACCGTGTGGTGCTTAATTCCTTGTGCCACCAGGGAGTCCCCTGTGGCTATGTTTTTTCTGCTATTCTATTTAACATTTGACTCATACCTCAAATTAAGCCTCATACCTGAGTTCTCTAACACAAACAAATGAGAAATCAAACAAAAAAATCACATTCGCATATGGAAGTTCATGGAAAAGATTTGATAGCAGATTTGAAAAGATGATGGAGAGGTTTTTAATTGCATCAGGACACAACTACACATCAAAAAAAGACATCCAAACCCTGGAATCACATCACTGGGAATTTTTGCTGGACCATTTCTTCAGTCTCCTCTCTTTTATTCATCCCCTCCTTCCTGGGTTCTCCCACAAATTCCAATTCTTATGCAAAGGCATTCAACTGCTTCCCACATTTTGCATATCCAAGACCATCAGAGTATTCAATTAATTCAAAATGTTTCCATCACTCTCTTTAGGAAACAGTTATGGTTTAAGCAGCATTTCCCCCTCTTTTGCAAGAGAATTCTCCAAGTTAAGTCAATTGGAGCCAAAATGTCCACACTGACACTGACTTTTGAAGAGGTCACTCATTATGTTCCAGAAGCCCCATCCTGCATCCCAGAAGCCCCAAACCTGCCCTCTCTGAATGTGTTCTGCCATTTGCTGCATTAAGATAAACATATAAGACTTTTAATGGAAATGAACTTTAATACAATTAGGGTACAATATAGAAAGTCAAAGAATATAGTTACTGTAAGTTAAGCATTTAAAGTTACCCATTTCCTTGAGGGTAAAAGTCCAGCCAAATAGGACTGGCCCAAAGCAAGACCTAGAAGCCTGCCACACGTTTAAAGGATCTTTTAGAAAAGGGTCAGAAAGAGCTAGACAAATTCAGGAGGAAAAGAGCAAAATTAAAATTAAAGTGAAAGCTGCCATTATTAATCTCCCCATGGGTCTTTTACCCATATTTGTTTTAACCAGTTCAAGACCAAAAAATAAGCGCAATTTTTTACACGTTCCTCTGCTTCACGCGCCTCCTCCATGTCTCCTTGCTGCTTTTCATTCTTCTTCCTTTTCCTCCCTTCCTTCTATCCTGTCCTTTCTGCAGAATTTTTTTCTCTGCTTAGCTCTACCCACCTAGGGCGGAACTGGGATTCTTGAACTTCCCCCTTTTTGGGGGACCACTCTGTTACAATTACCTACTTACCATTCTCTTTTGAGATATTAAGTGACTTGCAGATTGGTGTGAGCTGCTGAAGTGAATCTGTTAGCTTATGACTGAGGGATACCCAGGGATCTCAAGTTGTTAAAGGAATCTTTCTCTAAAAAGGGTAGAGCCATCTCTCACACAAGTCAAAGAAACCCTACTCTTATTTTGAAAGTTTTTCAATAGAATTTGTGTGGAGAGAGAGAAA
Source organism: Galemys pyrenaicus (assembly GCA_019455555.1). Taxonomy (NCBI): domain Eukaryota; kingdom Metazoa; phylum Chordata; class Mammalia; order Eulipotyphla; family Talpidae; genus Galemys; species Galemys pyrenaicus. Next base: position 10,865,087 of record JAGFMF010011418.1, read on the forward strand.
GAAGGATATTCCTAATTACAGTTTGCCATTAAAACTTCCAAAATTACCCATCCATTTGTGGACAAATGCTCAAATAAGGTTGGTCTGAAATGAGGCTACTGAAGCTCAAAACTTGCCACAAGTCTGAGGTAGCATCTGTTGGGGAGCCATAAGAAAGGAATTAAGCAGGTCCCAAAGAGCTAGACCAGAAGGAAAGAGAGACAATTAAAAATCAAAATACAGCTCAAGATAATGGTTGCCATTATCTCTGCCAAGGACAGCCTCCCCATATGTCTCTCACCTCTGTGTCTCTTCCAAGTGTCTCTACATGTCTCTCCTCCAAGTCTCCTTTCCAGTAGTAGTACCAGGATGCAAGTTAGGCTGCAGAAGCAAGAGCGAGAACTGCCCGCCTGTCTTCTGTATTATACAGGGTTGCTCAGCTCCACCCTGGTTCCCATTAGCTCTCCAGACTAGGAATTCAGGTTCAAAGTGTAATGGGGCTTATAATCCAATGTGGCTGCATGTAAATGGGGTTGGGGAAGATGACATTTTTTCACCACACTGTCCCTCCTCCCTTTATGGAGATGCATTCTGTAGCAAAATTCACCAAAGTTTTTGGAGTAGTTTTATCTCCATCAGGCAGCAGAGAACCACTTAAGTCTGTTTGCCCTTTTACTAGGTGCATCTTTCATTCTTGAGCGAATGAGAAGTTTTTGTGGGTTTTTCTCAGCCTGGAACTTAGTACAAAGAAAAAAACAAAACAAAACAAAAACCAGCTCTCTATCTTTTTTATGGCAACAGAAAAGCTGGGCTGGTGGCAGAGGATTATCTGGGGTTGGAGTTGTCTTTTGAGTGATTGTGTTGTGAAGGACCACAAAAGTGAGATGAAAATCAGAGTCATAGAGTGTGTAGAGTGTCCTTGGGGGACCTGGGGAGAAGCTGCTCCTTACTTTGTAGCTGTTGGGTCCTAAACTCAGAACAGTGAAGCAAGTTAATTGCTCAAGGTCATACCCCAAAGCCATGTAATTTATGGTCCATTGTTCAGTTTGGAAGAAGGAAATCCCTTGGACTTCCCTGACATTGGGAACAGACACCAGTAAGATGTGTCAGGACTACCAGGGGGAAACCTCAGCTCTTTGAATCAAGGAAAAATGAGTCAACTGCTTGTTCTTTTCAGCTCTTGAACTTTAAAAATCTGAGTTGTGGTTCAGTGTTTGAGGTGGTGTGTGTGTTTGGTGAGGGGGTGGGAGGTGACAGGGAGGATTCAGAAGATGGTGATTAGGTTCTTTGAGATGTCTGGGGGAGGAGGAAGAGTATGAAAAGGAGGTGGATTCTTGCTTCAGTGGAGGAATAAAGAAATGCAAATGGGTCAATTGGATGTCAGCTCTTTCCCTCTTGGACTGCAGTGCAAGTAAGAGCTTTTCTTAGGCTGGGTGAGTGCTATGTAAAGTGGAAATGTGGCGAAAAATGTTGCATAAGGTGGTTTGTCACAGAGAATATGTGTTGACCAATTTAATTTAGCTCAACAAGTAATTCTCATGCACCTAGTGTATGCCCAGCACAAGGCCAGACGTGTGTGGGGAAGTAAAAAGAAAGACTTTTCAGTATTACCACATCCAAAGCTGGAAACCAAGACCCATCAACATGGAACAGACAGAAAATGAAATTAAATGGCTTCCATACCAAAAGTTGTGGTTCAGTGATGTGTGTTCTGGAAACCCATGAAAAAAAGGAGTCAGGAGGAGGGCTCAGGAAGAGCTGGAATGAAAAATGCTACTTTTGAGGGCTGTGTCTTCCAGTGTACATGTATTCCTTATCATGAGGTGTTGATCATAGCAGGTGCTCAATAAAACCGTCTCAGTGATGGAGGATGACGACTCCACAAGAACAAAGGAGTGGATGTGGGGATATCCAGAGCTTGGCAAGGGCCAGACCAACCTAGCAGAGCACAGAACACTGCCAGAGTTACAGGGAGGGAAGGAGGGCTGGGCTGTCTCCAGCTGTGGAGTCTGTACTTGCTCTTAAGGCCTAGGGAAGCACAAGAGATGAAAAGGTGGTGCTGTCCTGTGACTCAGGAAGAAGCCTGCTAGATTAGGCTCTGACCTCTGTTCTGCTTGCCTTCGCTTTTTAACATGCCAAAGGCAAATGGTGCTCTGAAATCTCTGTCAGGTCTACACTCTAGAAAATGCACTTAGGAATGGGGTGCAGGGTGGACACTTGGAGACAGAGAAACTTGTTGGTTCCAGTAATTTGGGGGTTCAAGTCATGGACTGGGGTCATAGTAATGAGAGTAGCAAGAACGGGAAGGATTAGGGAAATTTGAAAGTGATTCTAGAATGTTTTTGGGTGTACTCAGTGGAGTTGGAATTATCAGTGGAGTTGGAATTATACCAGCTGGAGTTGGTTTTTAGAGAAGGTGAGATTGGGGGGAGTACTGTCTTTGTGTCTGAGGTGACTGAGAATTCTTAGAAGCAGCCAGAAATATAGGGTTAGTGGCTGACTGTATGAATCAGAGCTGGCAAGAGTGGGACCTCTGAGTCAGACAAGAGGTTGCTTTGACTCATGCTCTAAGCTGTATGACCTTGAGCACATGACTAGGGGAGGGGGACCAACTCATTCAGTTGCATGGGACTTGCCCAGTTCTAGCATTCCAGAGCCCATCTCCTGGGATCCACTTTGCATGGGATCTTTCTGGTTTGAAAACTGCAAGTCCCATGTCCTGGAAACTGCCTCAGATGTGATCAAATCAAATGATTGGTGAGCCTATTTGAACAGAGTTAGCCTTATTTCTTCATTGGAAAAGTAGAGGTATAACAATACCTGCACCAGAGTGTAAAGTGGATTAAATGAGGCAGTAGAGATAATACGTGTAAACACTTAGCGTAAAGACTGACAAAAAGGCACACAACAAGTATTGAAGAATGCCTCCAACGGTCTAGAAGTCCAATGCGCTATCCATTGTGCCATAGAGCCCGGCAACAAGTATTGAAGAATGACTTAGACAGATCCAGCAAATGAACTGTTTGGCACATGGGGCTGGGACACTGATCCAGTGTCACCATGAGAAGTCTGCAGAGACAGGTGGCTTTATGCATAGAACTTGTGGATTGGGATTCTACTGCTATTCATTAAAGAGGGCTTGCCAAGAAAATTGGTAATGCAGAACAAGGGAGATGTTAGCCCATGGAAGAGGGCAAACCTTAACAGCAACATTTACATTTTAATAATGCTCATGCTGATTGTAAGTGAATATGAGACTTTGGCCAGAAAAGCTTGCATTTCTGCTCTCTGGCCCAATTGATAACAGTGCGCAAATGAAATAAAACCACATTTTATTTCAGTATTAATTTACTCATTCAACAAATATTAGCATTTTACATGGCACAATGCTAGACTCTTTGGAGGCTACAAAGAAACAAGAGAAGTAGACCATATTCTCTGAGCAGTCACAATAACATTTTGTTTAATATTTATTTATCTTCCTTATTGAATTTGAGCCACCATTCCTCATCCTTTATTCTTTTCCATCAACTTTTTGATAGCCTTTTACAGCTACATGTAAGATCTTGCAGTGCCTTTAAAGGCTTGGAAGCCAGAAATAGGGAAATAAGAATCTTGAAGCAATAGGCTGGGGATGGGAAAGGTACACTAGGAGAACAGAAGGAGAGAGAATGAGGGGAACTGAAGTGGTAGGGAGCAGGGAGAAAGGAGAGAATATGGAACATCAAGGAGAGGGGAGAAGAGAGGAGGGGAGAAGAAAGAAGGGTGAAGTAGAGGGGGTAGGACAGTGGAGAGGGGAAAGAGAAGAGATGGATGGGCAGCAGGGAGGAGGAGGACTGAGCAGAATAGGAGGAGTAGAGAGGAGGCAAGCAGAGAGGGAGAGGGAGCAAAAAGTGAGGGAATAGGGCGGGAGGAGGGGTGAGCAGAGAGAAAGGGGCAGGGCGTTATCTAGGAAGGTATTTCAAATGATGGCATTTCAAAAGAAGGGTCTGAGGTGGGGGTGGGAAGCTGAGAGAGCAGTGTGAGGACTGAGGCCAAAGGGAGAGAGGAAGGAAAGAAACAGGTATAGGGAGCAGGCAGAGAAGGAGCAGATGAAGAGAAATACTAAGGGCAGGTAGAGGCTTAATATGCTTGCTAAGTTACAATGACTTGGGACTTGACACTACCACATGCACTGAATAAAATGTTGAAATTACACACATGAGGGGTTTTTGCTTTAAAGGTGATTTTTTTCTCTAACCACAGCTGAGAGGAAACCAGGGTAAAGACCAGAGAAAGGGGAGGAGGAGGTGGTCACAACTATCACACGAGCTCTGCCCTCATTCCACTTGACCAGGTTCTGTCTCCTGCTCCGGGTGTCACTTCTCTTCTCAATTCTAAAGGAGTAGGACATGGCTCTCAGCTGGTGGTGGCCAGCTGAGACCTCCTGATGGATGTAACTCCTCCAGGAGCAGCAGCTCCCCTGAACCTCACAAACTGTGCTTCCTCAAACTTCTTCCTCCTCAGAACTGCTCTGCTGCAACCCTGACACCACCCTTCCTTTCCTCCACCTGAAGAGGCAAAGCAGGGTCACGGACAAACTTTACTTCCTCTTCCTTTCATTTTTCTTCAAAACTGATTCCCCATTTCCATTTTCCTGGGTTGGATATCCCTGAAGCTTTCATAAAACCATAGACTTAGGATAGAAATGTTTCACACACTCCAGAGTTTGTGAAGGAGGAGTTATATGTAAATAATTGGTTCACTTGGGCTTGGAAAATGACCAGGCTGGAAGGACCTTCAGACAGCACAACTCTTAGCCAAGAGCTGCAGACCAGGAGGTTGCAAAATTCTGTGATCTGAGCCAAGTGGTCAGATCACTGGCTGCCTTAACTGGCAAAACTTTAAGGCATTCCGGCCAGCCCAACAATGGCCGCCATTGGGGTGCATGTTAGCAGTCCCACGTTTGCTTAGTTCTTGGGTTATAGTTTGAAGGGACAAAATTATTTGGACTGTAAGGGTGGAGAGAAAATGTCCCCTTCCCCCTGTGGGGCCTTTTTGGACTGGTCAAGCAATCAAATTAACACTAGAGAGATTAGTGAGAGGAAGGACCAAATTTAATGACATGCATATAGAGAATCTACATAGAAATAGAATCTAAAGTAAATGGAACAAAATGAGGGTATATTTATCCCCATCTAAGGAATAGGATAGGCTTCAAGGAGAGAGATGGGGATTCATATGATGAGAAAAAGGTGGCTTGTATGACAAAAACCAGATGTTCTGTAATTAGATATTTGCCCTACCATATAGATAGGTTTCTCCAATAGAAAGATTATTTCTGGTAAAAGTCCTAACTCTGAGAAATACCCCAATTTTCATTCTTCTAGGTGGTTAAGGGAGTGATAAGGATTCTCATGAGCCTATAGCACTTCCATTGACCTCAGTTCAAAATAATCCCCATGTCAAGGTAATTTTGGGAAGGTTTGTCCTAAACATCTTAGGGGTTCTATCCTTTAAGACTTTAGGCTTGAGAGGAAGCTATGCTACTGCATATTGATTTTTTTTTAAAAGATTTATTTATTTATACATGCAAGAGCTGGGGTATAAGCCAGAGTCCAGGGCGGTGAAAGGATTCACCAGAGACAGAGTGGGGAGCAGAACAGGCAGACTGAGTGAAACACACTGCTGAGGGGAGCAGCGGGCACAGCAGGAGAGGTCTGTCTTCACCATGTGGGTCCCCTCCCAGGCCGGAGGCAGGGATCGAACTCTTGTTGCAGTGGCTGCGGTTTGCTTCATAGTGCATTGCTTACCCATTGCGCCACCAGGGAGGCCCCATATTGATTTTTTTTTTTAAATTAACACCAATCTATTTAAAAGATGCTAAGTACAATCAGCCTGTCTGAACGTGGCTCTGTGGTACACCTCAGATACTTTTGAGTCCAGGCGTCCATATTTCTGGACCTTGCTTTTGCTTGTATCCTTAGACTCTAAGTATCACTCAGTTGCCTGGACAGTCATGGTCCAAAGTGTGGCTTCTGCTGAATGCTTCCAGAGACGTGGGGCTCGCTTCAGGATGATGACGTTACATTATGCTTGCATGTCACGTAATAGTTGGCAAGCACTTTGCCTCGTGGTATTTCACATAAGCCTGTAACAACTCTGCCAGATGGGTATGATTATTCCCAAATTGCAAATGAGGAAAGGGAGCTCCAGAGAGGTGAGTTGACTAGCCCAAAGCCTTCGAACTAATGATAGATCTAAATTAAGCATACAATTTTATGACTTAATTGTATGCTTAAATTGTACCCTGACTTAACTCCCACCAAACCTGTCACCTGCCAATGACACGAAAAGTAAAGATAACTAATATGGGTTGAGTTTTCACTGTTTGCCTGGCACTGTACTAAATACTTATACATACATGGTTACGAGGGAGTTCATGTTATTATTCCCATTTTACACAAAGGAAAATGGACGCCTAGAGGGATGAAGTAAACTGCCCACTGTCATATGAGGCAGCAGAGAGCAGGGATCTAAATCCAGTTCATTTGACCTAGAGCTGGTGTTCTGAAGCCCTGACTATCACCCAGCTGTGCATGCCAGAGGTAAGGCATCCGATCAGACTTGGACCCTTGCATTTAATTATCAATTTGTCACCTGTTTAAAGATGTCAGTGCTCTATATTTCAGGTTCTGGCTTTCCAAAAGTCCTGTTTACCAAGTCGCCTGTCACCTGCAGACAAACACAATTAAATTTGTTCCCAAGTCTCTTGGATTCCTGTGGGAGAGGAGAAAAGGAGGTTTTAGAGGACAGGGGAGTGTGAAGTTGGAAGAAGGAAACGGGGATTTTCTCGGAGTGCCGAGGGCTGAAGAGCAGGACAGTGTCATGCATGTGCAGGGACACAGTGTCATCGGTCCTTCCCAGCCATATGCGCCGCTGCAGTCTTTTTGATAGTGTCGCATATGGTGCTTTCTTAATTGAATTTTTCGTAATAATTGATCTGACCTGTAGCATTCTGTTAGCTTTAGCAAAACAAATTCTGACAGGTTTCGATATTAGAACTAAAAATATGTTTTCAACTAGCTGAGGAGCCATAAAGCAAGCTGAAATCATACTAATGATAATGTACAATCTGCTTGCTACCATAAAGTTCTTATTATTTACATGCAGCAAACCATCCAAAGATAATGTGAGCCTTGAGTCTCCTTCCAGTTTTTGCTGATCCTCTCTAATTTACCAAGTGGGGACTAGGGAGAGGCTAAACAGACTTCCTAGGTCACTTTGTGTGCCCTTCTCCATGCCTCTGTGTATTGTGTGACTTCTTCAAGTCGCTGCTCATGAATCTCTGGGCTAGACATCCTTGTGGGGCTGGAGTACTATTTGGTTAGAGTCTTTGGTTCAGAGAGGGGAGATGCAGATTCATTTTCCCAGGTGTTTCTTCTCTGGCATCTTCCCTGAAAGGGTCCCAGAGGCATTCAGAGGGGAGGTGCAGCCTGCCTGCCAGTGGCCTGGGCTCCGTCTCCTGAGTCAGGCTCTGGCTGCAGCATACTTGGAGTTGGGGGTAGCGGTTCTCGGGGCTGAGGAACCACATCTGTTTGGAACACAGGCCTCTGTGAAGCCTAGTGCTGGAATCCTGGATTCCTGTCTAAACAACCTGAGTCCTCTTCACTCACAGGCCTCATTCCGAGTCTGACTTCCTGAGAGTCCACCCTGCTGTGGAGATTATATGCAGAGCTCAGTTTTGAGTTCTGAGGGCCTGGGGAGAGGTCGTGGTGATAGTGGGGACCTGTGAATGAAGCTTGACTGGTGGCCAGAGGGTCTATGTGCATGTGAGCCAGGCCCCTGACAGCTGGGACCAAGCCAGGGGCTGGAAGGGAAGGGGTGTGGGCTTGGACTTGGAGCCACTTCTTGTGAGTCATGTTCACTGAGAAACTGAGGGTTTGAAGTTTGAACTTGTGGGTCATTATGGAGGTTTGTTTGCTGAGGCAGAGGATGGAGCTTATTTCCTTCAGCAGTTTGTTAGCTTGGCTTATACTTGTTATGTCCTTAGACATATGGTGAGTGGGTCTCCATTTCTACTCTTTCTCTAGCCCATGGAAATTTGGCCAGGGCTGAGCTTGTTAGATGAAATAGGTGGAACATACAGTGGGCAGAACATACAGTGGGCAGAACATAGGACTTCTCTGTCTCCAGCTGATGACTCGTTAAAGAAAGAGTGGTGGGAACGTGGGTTCTCTCTTTGGATTTGTTATCAAGTACTGAATGTTCTGGCCCAGTTCTTTTGAGGGTGCCAGCTTCCTGGTACACAAAAGAGAAAGTACTAGATCAGCATTTTTCAAATTGTATTCTGAATCGCTTGCCTTCCCTGATGACCTCTGAAAAACAGTTCCATAGTCAATTACATTTAGCAAACACATTCTTTTTGAGAGTCTTAATGCACACGTGAATAAGGAAGCCTTCTAGAAGTCATAGAGTCCAAAAAAGGATTTAGTTTTATATTTAATTTTAATTAACTTAGTTTCTCTCTCTGAACATTTATTAAGTGTTTATTGTGTGCTAGGAAATACATTGTGTGCTTTTTATGCATGTTTTATTTAATTATCACCTAGTCACATGATATAGTTGTTATTTGTATTCCATTTTATAGATGTAGAAAGTGGGGGCTCAGAGAGACTGAGTAATCTGCCTAGAGTCAGCACTGAAGCCTTGCCACCTGATTCTGGGGCTGAAGTCTTCAGTCATCCCCAAAAGTAGACTCATGATCTTTTTTCTTGTAGGTCACTAAAGAATTTTTTTAGGTTATTTTTCTCTTTAGGTGGTTATTACCACAGATTCAGAACAATTTCCTGTGGACTTCACACTTATTGCAATGAAACAACCTTTCTTTCTCATTCTAGATATTTGTCTAAATAAAAAAAATTAAAACACTATCAAGTGCTAATGGCACATAAAAAGATCATGGATGTCATTAGTCATCAGAGAAATGTTAATAAAAACTACAATACCATTTCATACCCAATAGGATTGTTATAAATCCAAAAGTTCAGAAAACAAGAAATGATGGCAAAGATGAAGAGAAATCAGAAATCTCATATACCGCTGGTGAAATGCAAAATGATGTAGCTACTTTAGAAACCATCCTTGCAGTTCCTCAAAAAGTTAAACATAGAATTACCATATGACCTAGCAATTGCACTCATATATATGTATATAAGAATATACATATATATATATATAAGAATATTTTCAAGGGAAATGAAAGTGTTATGTCTGCACAAAAACTTGTGCACATATGTTCATTTCAGTATTATTCATTATAGCCAAAGGTAGACATAGCCCATCATCATCAATTGATGAATGAAGAACACATTACAGCATATCTGAATTTGGAATATTATTTTTCATAAAAAGAAATAAAGTACTGATACATGCTACAACATGGATGAACCTTGAACACATTATGTTAAGTAAAAGAAGTCAGACACAAAAGGTCACATATTGTACAATTCCATGTAAATGAAAGGTACAGAGTAGGTAAATCTAGAGCTAAGTGTGGGGGAGTAAAAGGGGAAATGATAACTAAAATTGATTGGGGTGATGACTTTACAATTCAGTGAATATACTAAAGACAATTGCTCTTCACACTCTAAGTGAATGAAATGTGTATATGAACTATATCTCAGCAAAGTTGTTAACCTCCCTAAATCTGTCACAATCTTGAAGATATTTTTGAAAAAAAGATCAGTTGAATACCCTAATGCCACAATCTTCCATGTTTCATCTTCTTTTCTTATTTCTGTCCACTGCATTCCTGGCAGACGTGTGTACATTCACCTATTCCCTCATATTGAACCTAGTAGCAATGATGCTAGTTATTCACTGATTCCTTTGATTGAAAACTATTTTGTTTATACATCCATTCAAAGAATCCATTGACTCTCAACATATGCCAGGCACTGTGCTAGGATAAGGTAGTACTGAGTAAGACAAGATCTCAGTTCAAAATGAGCTTGCTGTCAACTTGGGGCAACTGAAAAGAGCATCAGCAATTTCAGAGTAGTGTGAAAATGCTGAGACTGGGAACCTTGTCCCTGGGGAGGTCATAGAAGAAGCCCTCTTGAAGAAAAGATACTTTTGCCTTAGTGAAGGGTGACATGTTTTAACCATTTCTAAGGTCTCAATGTTTCAGAGATATAGGGCAATTAGGTAATGGATGAGTGAAGGTTGGAGGTGTAGATACAGACCAGATAAAGTAGGGCCTAATTGCCATATATTGGAGACAGCGCTTCAATCAATTGCAGTGGGAAGACAGTGAGGATTTTTAAGCAGGTATTGGCCTATTTTCAAATTATTTTAATTGAAATATCAAAAGTCAAAGCAAACTGAAGCATTGAATCCAATTTGAAACCAGTTATTTTAAATGAATTCTATGTTTGAGAAGATGAATGTTTGGGTAAATGATTTGTAAGCAGGAAAATAAAGCATCATCTGTTGTTGCAGAATTTGTAAAACCAAAGTAATAACTTTTAGATTGTCCAGTGATTTCGTTTTCAACTAGTAGTATTTAAAAACATAGCTATGAAACTATTTGTTATTATCAAGTAGTTAATGATTACAGAAAAAAAAGTAAAAGCAAAATATTTATTATTTAGTTTATGTTTTCTGGAACTCTAGGAGTCTCAGACACCTCACACACTCTTACCTTGAGAAAGGAGATTTGCCAGCCTTTGTTTTATCAGAAAATGGACTCATAGTGCAGTATGTATAACAACTGTGCATTTTAGTAATCACTATCATAAATGATGATATGAAATCAGTATAAAATTTATGTGTAGAAATGAACCACCTATACTTACTTCTTTTTTTTTTTTTTTAAAGATTTATTTATTTATGCATACAAGAGCTAGGAGTACAGGCCAGAATCCTGGGAGGTGAGAGTATTCACCAGACAAGAGTGGGGAACAGAACAGGCAGATGGACTGAAATACACTGCTGAGGGCAGCAGCAGGCAAGGCAGGAGAGGTCTGCTGTGCCATGTGGGTCCCCTCCCTGGCCAGCGGCAATGATCAAACTCATGCTGCAGTGGCTGTGGTTTGCTTCATAGCGCGTTGCTTAACCCAATGCGCCACCAGGGAGGCCCGCTATACTTACTTCTTTAAAATATGTGCAGTCTCCAAGGGACTATGGTGATGGTGCATGAGTGACTTGGTGGTGGGTATTTTACAGGGACTACACCTGAGAGGAAAAGTATATTTTGTTTAAAAAAAATGATATAAAATAAAAAAGAGAAACATCCATATTCATTATTTGATTCAATATTTGTTTACCACCTTACATTCATATGTTTAAATATTGTTGCCACCTTACATTCATATGTTTAAGCCTGATGTGATGGTAATAGGAAGTGGAGTCTTTGGGAAATGCTTCAGCCATGGGGGTGGAATCCTCATGAATGGAATTGGTGCTTTGTCAAAGAGCCTTCCATCAAATGAAGACACAGCGGAGGAGGCCATAGCGAGAATGAGGAAGAGGACCCTCACCAGAACAGCATCATGCTGTTGCCTTTATCTTGGTTCCCAGCTTCTGAAACCATGGGAAATAAATTTTTATTGCCACCCTGTCTGTGATTTTTGTTAAAACAACCCAAATGGGCAAAGACAATATTGTATTCTCAAATGTTTCATTTAAAGTGTTTTTTTTTACACAGGTGTCTCAATTTTTGTTTACAATGGCTGTTTATTTTGCTTATAATGTTATATTATTAAATAATATGAATAAAACGAACACCATGTTTTATTACATTATAGCTCTGTTGCTGGACATGGAGGTTCTGTTTCCAATTTTTGTGCCACAGTCTCTCCTATTTTAGTCAACACAGCTATGGACATGCATGAAACCACTACGCCTCATTCCCCATTCTGGTTAACACTGGGTTAGGGTTAGGGTCAATGCTTTATTCACATCATTTTTCTAGGAGTTATTTCCAGGAGTTATTGTCAAAAGGATTGAAATCCTTCAGCTTTGATTTAGTCTTACCAGTGTGCTTCCAAAATGGACTGTGCTAATTGATACTCTCTACCAAGACAAGAAAACCAAGGGTATTTCTTCATGTTTACTTTTCCCTTTACTGGTAAAGGGAACTTCTTTCTGAGCATACCACTGGTCTAACTTCATTGCTAAACTGTCTAAACTATTCATCATTTACTAGGCATGACATATCAAAAAGTAGGAAAACCACACATAAATTTAGACTATTAGTCAGGGATAGAGTCTTTGAAAAAGGAAATTGTCCAGCACATGGATAAAAATAAAATCAGACTTAACTCACAGAATCACAGTGTTGCTGATACAATTTTTCTAAGCTTTCTACCTTGCAGTTTTGTGTAAAGAATCATTTTTTTTTTCATGAGATCCCCAGTGCTTAAAAAAAAGAACAAAAAAACTCTATTGATCAATGTGTAATAGTCATTTGGGAGCTGATTGACCACTAAAAGAAGCCAATAAGGAAAGGCATTGGTCTTCCATATAATAAAAATTAATTTAAATAGAATGTGACATTAATGCCTTCCACTGAAAAACTGTCAAAGTAAATATGATATTTAAATACACTTGTTATCATAGCACATGAAAAGTGAATTACCTCTTATTCTGTGGAGTCCTATAGATAACAACATTTCTCTAACTGCATAGTCATTACTTTAGTTGTGTTTGTGTTTTCCTGAGGAGGAACAGTTGGTTCCAGGAAAGTTCCAGCTGAAGGAGATTGTCTCAGCTCACGTTAGACACATGGAAGTGGAGTATAAGATCAGGTCAGCTTCAAAATGATTGATTTGAGACTTGAATATTAAAGTTTATCATTTCCCTTTTGGGATCTCTCTGCAGGAACACTGGGCATGAGAGACTTTAGAGTAGAAGCATATGATACACAGGGTTGGGAGAATTGGGATCTCATGTCTACTTTGAACTTAGTTACTTCATTAATTATCTGCAAAGCCCTGGCTAAGCAACCGTTTAAATCTCTTGATAAAGTCCACATGAATTTATTGGTAGGAAAGTAACAAAAGTTGGCTTAGTACTTGTGTGGAAGAGGATATTAAATTCTTTTAGATTGTCTATACTGTCAAAAATGTATCAGCAATGCTTGGGGCCACTCATGCCAGGTTAGCCTGTTCAGGAGGTGAGGGATTTCCTAACAGGCATCTGACTGATGAGAGGGGGTATGGAGTAGTAGGAGACTATAGGGTGGAATCAGGAGCCCTGTTAGTGGGAACTGAGCTTTATCAACATCTTCCTTGGCATTTAGGGAAATATCTTCAATCATTGAGCAGATTGGCTGGTTTTGTGATATCCTTCCAGTTTGGGCATTTAGCAGGTCTATAATTTTTTTTTTTTTTCTGAAGAAGGTGAAGACCCTATATTTATTTAAACATGGAAAAAACACAGCCTTCAGTGTACCAAATCTTAGAATCTCATCCCAAACAACAGTCTGTTGAGTTGAAGGTGTCCCTTGCACTGTTTAGATCATAGGGCTGAAATGCAGTTGTGATAGCATATGTTATCGTGTATTATCAATGAGAAAATATTTTTAGAAGCAGAGGAAGAAAAAGACAGCATTCATATTTCATTCATATTTCCATAGGGTCATACAGAAGGTACAACAACATAAAGGCTTGGAGAACTGCAAATAATTATATAGTGATAGAATGACTGTCCTTGTGAAAGAAATGCAGTATCAAAAGGGTATTCCAAGATTGGGAAACTGGAACTGAGGAAAAGTTGCAGGTGGGTCAGGTAGAAGTTCTAAGTCCTTTGCTTTGTTAAAAGTGGATCTTGGGGCCTTGGCTCAGCAAGGAAGCTTCAATTAGTGTTTCTTACTGACAGGACATAGGAAATTTAGTGTTATTTGCAAATCTATTATTTTTCAGATATCATGTTCAGGTTTTTCCCCCTGCACTTCATCTTGGTGGGCACACACATCTTATAAAATATCGTCATTTTCAGGAGCAAACCAGCCCTTCCTGATCATTATAAATAGATAATTTGTTCTTGCTGATTGCCTGATTGAATCAATATAATGAAGATTCTCCTTTTATTATGTTCTCCATTTCTATTGTGATTTTTCTTCTATTATTAGATTTTATTCAAGTCGCAGGATTGTTTTGGAAAGTAAATATCTGAAGCTCTTCAACCAGCATTGTTTTAGGAGGGTGAAGGTGGAAGAGGAATGGGGAATTGAGGAGGGATAATTTTGTGCCAGCTAGATCTTGAAGGAGATTTCAATGCAGACTTCAAGGATTTTAGGGCAGAATGAGTATCTTCCTTTGTTTTCTACTCACTATTTCCATGAAACCAACTCACTAATACTAAACACATACTCTAAGATTTAAGACCTGGTGTTGAATTTGTGAACATTCCATCTTGTAGGTTGAGAGAGCTCAGTTCAACGAAGAGTACAACATCCAAATGGCTTTTGTGGGTTCTCATGACAGCCACCCACGTGGTTGTGCAATGTGGGAAGAGTTTGTGTCCCTACATGACCCTTCTCTGCAGGCCGGGTGGCGGGTCACATTATTCCTTGGCCAAGGCTGTAGATTTTCCCATCATTAGTATAGATAAATCATAACAGTAGAAGGCTCAGATAATGTGGTTCATTTACCTGTGGTTTGTTTATCTTTCTAAAGATACTTAGTAGACAGGGAGTCCCTGAGAGTTACCAAATATTCTCTCTATGCAGAAATTGGTTGCTGATGTAAGTGACTGAAGATTATATAATTGGTGATGGTTAATTTTATGTGTCAGCTTGACTGGGCTAAGGGATGTTCAGATAACTGGTGAACATTTCTGGGTATGTCTGTGAGGGTGTTTTTGGAAGAGATTTGCATTTGAATCAGAACACTGAATAAAGATTAACTTCACCGATATGGATGGGCATCATCCAACCCACTGAGGACCTGCATAGAACAAGAAGTTGGAGGAAGGGCAAATCTGCTCTCTGTTGAACTAGGACACCCACCTTCTCCTACCATCAGATATCAGTGTTCCTCAGGCATTTAGACTCAGAGTGGTCGTTGTATCTCTCATAAGCCTGGGTCTTAGGTCTTCAGGTTTGGCTGGAACCCTACTTGCAACCTTTCTGGGCCTCCAGCTTGCAGGGGCAGATGGTGGGACTTCTCAGCCTCGAAATCCTATGAGCCAATCCTCATAATAAATTTCTTTCTATATATATATATATATATATCCTCTTGGTTCTGCTTCTGTGGAAAATCCTGACTAATACACTTGCTAAAATCTCTTCAAATTATTACCAGAGAACAGTCAAAGCCTTACATTAATTCACAAGCATTAATTTTCTGAGCCCCTAAAAATCAAAGTCATGCCCATTACTTCATGGCAATATCTCTCAATGGTAGGGGAGATTAATGAGAAAACCCCAAAGTACAGTAAGTGCAATAGGAATGGAGAAAGTCTACTTTTACTCAAAGGTATCAGGGAACATCCCCCCAAAATCAGAGTTGAATATCCCCTTAGGGAATCTGGAGATGTCATCAGGAAAAAGGTCTGGCCAAGACATTCTAAGTGTGTGTGGGGGTAACATACAAAAAGCAAAAAAAGTAGCAAAAAGTCCACACATTTCTAGGAACCATGCATGGTATGGAATGGCTAACATACAGTGGTATTTATTATAGGACAAGATAGTAAGGATGGGCCTCCCTGGTGGCACAGGGGTTAAAGTCTCAGCACTATCAAGTTATCACCAGCCACTGTGACATGAGTTCCTCTCTGGCTAGGAAGCTGACCCATATGGCACAGCAGACCTCTCCTGTTTTGCCTGCTGCTCTCCTCAGCAGTGTATTTCAGTGGATCTGCCTATTGTGCTCCCCGTTCTGTCTCTGGTGAATCCTCTCAACCCCCTCCCACCCCACCCCAGTTCTTTTATGCATAACAAATAAAAATAAATAAATAAATATATATTTATAAAAGAAAGGATATGATGAGCAGAGAAGTTGGAGAGACCAAGTCATGAAGGATGAAGGTTCTGCCCTGTCTGTCATTTGAAGGTGTTTTGTCTTTATCCTTTACTGATAAGCATGCAAATATTTCAAGCATGAGAATGACATTCACTCAGTAAATCAACTGAGTGCCTACCATGTGCTGTTGTGGTTTTAGGTATTGAAGACACATCAATAGACTAGAATTCTTGATTCATGTCAGACATGATCTGATATGTATTTTAAAAGGATTTCTGTGGCAGCAATATGGAGGATTGCCTGGGCTTAGAACCAAGTAAGAAATGGAATTCCTACATTCTTTTTGTTTTTGTTGCATCAAGACTGTCTGTAACATGTCAATCACTATTTTCAACAGTCCCAGAACAGAGCAGCAGCTTCTTTGTAGTAATTCTCAATACTACAACCCAGGTAAACACTGATGAAAAAGCTGACGAATAAGCAAGGTAGGCTGTTTATTGGAATAAAAGTCAGTTTTATATGTTAGGTTACTAGGAGACAGAAGCACTTGAAAGATAAAGGAATTGTGCAAAAAGTTTAGGAAATAACCATGGAGGAGCAAGCAAGTAAGGTAGAGAAGGAGGTGTGGTGTACAGTCAGCTACCTCTTAGGCAATGCTCTTAGTGGAGAATTCTGCGTGATAGCAGGGAACGCACCTTGGAACTATCTCAACCAAGGGGTTGGAAAGCTGGGGTGTTTATCCACTTATTTCTTGTCTATCAGTGGCTAAGGGCTGTTCCAAGGGTATCAACTTTCAACTTGCCCTGTTCATAGATGAAACACTGCTACAACCAGCGAGTCCTAGGTATCCATGGGAAGTAGCCATATTATATTGAGGTAAAGTCAATGGAATATGGGTGGGGCAGTGGTAGCATCTACTGCAGGAGAAGAGCATTTCTCATTCTTATATAGCAGACTATCTTTGCAACAATATGTATGAAACAACAATCCTAAGGATTAGTTCAGGTCAGTGGTTATCAACTGGGGTTAATTTAGGCCCCAGGGTACATTAACCTAGGTTTGGAATCATTTTGATGGTCACAACTGACATGTAGTGGGTAGGCCAGAGACGTTATTAAACATTCTATAATTCACAAGTTAAACCCAACTTCTCTGTCCCAAAAAATATACAGTCCAAAATGTCAAGAGTACTGAGATAGAGAAATTCTGGATTAGATTAATATTATTTTAGAAATAAGAACTCCATGTTTCAGAGAAATTTTATAATTTGGGGGATTTTATAAACTCAGTGCTTGTCCCAGCCAGGATTTGAATTGATTTTATTTGCTTCCAGATCCTACGCTTTTTGATTTATGTTGGTTTACTTTCCAAAGAAAGAGAAAGGGTGAGAGAGAGAAAAAAATGAAATCCCAGAGGCTCACTGAAAAAGCCTCAGTATTGACCATGCCTTCTGGTGTAGGATTTCAAAGGAGACCGGGGCTGGTTGGAACTAGAAGGAGATGGGAGTGAACACCTTTCCCATCTTACCTTGGCCTCCCTCTCTTCTGGGCAAGCTGGGACAGGTTCAGTGGGCATAGATCCTGGATCTGCATACCAGGGCTGGCAAGGTGCCCTTCTCTGGAAACCCTGACTCCTTCCCAATGCACAAGGATGTCCTTCTTTGCCAAAGTTGGCTGGTGATCCTTTCTGGAATGGCAAGTCTTCCCATCCCCCCAAGGTCTGGGACTATCTCTGGCAAGCACATGTATTGAAGAGTTACAGGTGGTGCAGACACGGTTTGGAAGGAATCCCAGCTGGGCCTCCTCCCAGGAGGCTTCTGATCACTCACCAGATAACTCTAGCTGCTTGCAGAATCCCAGGAATCTTTGCTGCTCCAGGAAACTAGCTTCAAGGGCAACAAGAGCTTCTGAGAAACTAGAATAATCTTGGAAGTTGAAACTGCTTTGTCCTTTTGCCTCCTTAGGTTAAAAATACTTTTGCAGTAACACCAAATTCTTCATTTTTTAGTAGGGGGTTTGGATATAATAATTAACAGAGTGGGGAATATAAGAGAAGGAAGGACAGGCTAAAAATCTGATGATTTGCTCCAGATACTTTTGGGTCCCTGAACTTGTGTTATTATTATTATTACTGGAGATGAAGTGCACATCATTTTTCTTTGGACACAGGACACAAGCTGTTTTGAGAACTTTCAATTCTGCAATGTCAAGTCTTCTGGTCTCCAGACCCACGTTCTGTCCTGGGAGGTGGGGGGAGGATTCACATCTCTCACACATGCTGTTCCTGGTCTGTTTAATCAAATTTTCATTTGATGTTGGTTGGGATTTCACATGTGGACCGAATATAGAAAAATTAAGTGATTCCAGCAGCTTAAGGGAAGAATTAGCCTTTGGTATCAAATGAATTAAAACACAGCTCATTTCAGTAATATGTTTTGGAATCACTGAGTAATAGCGAGTTCATTTATTTATTAATTTTATCTTCATCTTTTTTTCATTTATTCAACAAGGAACTATAATGTATTTCTTGTGTCAAAAGCTTTTAGTAGTTGCTGCAGGGACATAAAGGTAAATATGAAAAAGTGCTTGACCTTGAGAAGCTTCCAGTCTGGTAGGAAGGAAAGACGAATAGCTACTTGTATTGCAGGGTAAAAATATGAGAAGTGTATGAAAAGTATGGTGATTCTTTTTTGTTTTAGGTCATGAAATAGTTCTGGCATGGTGATGAAGCAGCAAGTGTGGGCTATAATTTGAAGACAATAGGTCCTGGAGAGGAAGAGAAAAATAGTTCTTTAATCTAAGAGGTAGTAATCTTTAGGAAAAAAAATCTATCAAGTAGGCTTGGTTCTCAAATAATTTAAATTTTCTTTAAAACTTCTTGTTCTGTTCTGCCATTATTGTCCTCATTAAAGCAACTGACATTGTATTTTATATCACAACTATTCAAAATGTGCCTGTAGTTGCTGGCCAGGGAACTGTCCCATAACATAAGTACAAAAATGTATGAGGTTTAGAAACACTAGCAATTTGACAATAATTTTAAGTCTGAGGACTCTAACAATTATTAAAAAATTTGGCTTGTGTTTTGTATATTTTTCTAAATTTTCATTTTTCTTATATTTTCGAAAAGTGTCCATTTGTGATACATTGGAAACAAAATAATTGTTATGGATGACTTAAGAAGCACTATATAAGTGATTACTTGCATTTGTTTTCCTACTAGAGTATAAGTTGCTTCAGGGCAGGCAGGACCTACATTTTTCATGCTTGTATTTCAGTCCTGAAATTTCTAGTAGTTTCCCCTTAATTTTTTGTTGAATTAAATGGAAACATAATTATTCACAATAACCAAGTTATGGAAATAACCTAAATGCCAAACAACTAATGACTGGATAAAAAAATGATGGAATATAAACTCAGTAGAAAACAATGCAACCTCATTAAAAATGATGAAATAGTGCCTTTTAGGACATAATAGATAGATTTTGAAGTGATTTTGTTACATGAAATAAGTTAGAAAGTGCAAGACAGTTACTGATGGCTTCACTCTTTTGCAAAATATAAATAATGCGAGAAAACAAGCTGGCAAAGACCAACAAAAAGCAATTCTTAGATTATGTGAAAAATACACTGGTTACCAGAAGGAATAAGAGAAGGGAGGAGTTAGGGGAAGGAAGAGCATAGGACACTGGCTCTGGAGTTTTGGTGGAGGGTGAGGGAAGGACACACACATGTGGCGGTAAGAAGTTGTACTCCCAACATGACATTGTTTTGTGAGTGACTGACAAATTAATAAGAACAAAAAATGGAGACATAAATGGGAATTGGGTCAATCATCCATGAATTCATTTCAATCTTTAGAAAGCCTGCTTGTGTTTTTTAATTTGAATTTGCCCTTGGATTCATAATGGCTGAAATCGCTGCTGTTCCTGAGGCAGTGATTCCCCTCGTGTCTCTGCATCCTGTGGTCCAGCAAGCTGTGGAGATTCCATCTCCATGTGTGATTTCCACAGGAAAGGTCCTTGTCCCTGGCTATGAGCTCTTAAAAATTCCCGTGAGTAAGTTTAATTTTTTTCTTTTAGTGATGCTTAAGGGAGTAGTGTTTCTGATTTTTTCTATTCTGCCATCTGTGGGTGGAGCAGCCTCTTGATTCAATCCTTTATTTCCAGTGAAAACAATTCTTGATTTTATTGTTCCCAATAATACTTTCACGCTTCAATGTTGTAATTCTGCTCTTTAATCTTTTGTTTTTTCCCCACCATATTCATGGTTCAGGAATCTAAAAGTTGAAACCTTCCATCCTTATTCTTTCTCCTTTACCCTACACATTTAATATTTTGAAACTTTTCATTTTCATAGTTTTCCTATATTGCAGAAATAGTGATGTTACCCATTATTGCCTTTTTCATAATGCCCATTATTTTATCATTCATTCAGTATTTGTTCCCTAGTTATTAAATACATGCTATGTGCTTGACACTGTCCTAGGTATGGGATACAAAGAATAATGGAAAATCTTCTGATTCTCCAAGATTTATAATCTAGTAGGAGAGATAGGCATATAACTACAAAAGGATACTAAGGAATTACAAGTATAGTCATGTATCACTTAACAACAGGGTATGTTCTGAGAAATGAGTCTTTAGGAATATTTGTGTGTGAACATCACAGAGTGTAGTTTCACAAACCCAGATGGGGTAACCTATTCATACCTATGCTATATGGTATAATCTATTGTGACCAGTATTGTATATTCAGTCTATCACTGACCAAAATACCACTAAGTGACTTATGATTATACTAAGATGGACAGCCAAATGAGAACCAGAAGGCATGCAAGTTTGGGAGTGGCCTGTTCTATGTTGGAAGCCAGGAAAGGCCTTATGGAAGAGGTGTTTTAAGTTGAAGTGGAAATGTTACGTGCATCAGCCAAGGAGACAGCAATTTTGGCAGAGAGTACTCAGGGGATATGTATGGTGGTGTGATTGAAACTATAAATTCTGGAGCCTAGTCCAAGTCCTAACTATACCACTTCTAGCTCTGTGATTTGGTTAGTTAGTTATCAGGTTTGGGTCACAGTTTCCTTATAAGTAAGAAGGAATAATAATAGCCACAGCTTCATAGTTTATGTGTTTTAAGGGGTATTTTTTTTTTTAATATAAAGTACTTAAGGCAGATATGTATAGGGAATTCTATATTTGTTATGAAGATTTAAGGAAAAAAGCTCAATTGAGGTCAATTTTACAATCAGATCATCTGGAACATTCTATATATTCTGAGGAATTTCTACTTTATCTCGCAGATTATGTGAAATTACTAAAGACTCTTAGCACAAAGAAACACATTAAGATTTGTGTTTTTGAGGTTTCTCTGACTCAGGAGAGAAGAGGGAGAGTGGGAGTTATCACAGTTACTGGGAGACTGTGGCTCTCTTCCCAAGACTACATGACAGAGGTATGGAAAGGGAGAGGGGGTACAGCTGAGCTCAAACCTAGAGGACTGAGAGTTAAATCTCATGATGTGAGAGGGTGCTGTATAGTTTGGTGATTCATGTCCTGGCCTGATGAAGAGTTGGTAGTTTTCACAAGGAGAGGTCACATTAGAAGGACTTAGCTTTGATGGAAATGTAGGTAGTGAACTCAAATTTGTTCCTGTTAAATTCTAGGCATTTTGTACATCCACAAGGAGATATCAAATAGTCAATTGGATCTATGGTTCAGGGGATAGATATCGAATCCAATCTCTGGATTCGAAGACCATCTACTTTGCCCACCTCACCACTATCATCAGTGGAGACTATGCAAATGGATGAAATAACCTTAGAAAGTTGTTTTTTTTGGAGACAATTTTTTTTTTTTGAAGATTTATTTTTTTATGCATACAAGAACTGGGGTACAGGCCAGAGTTCAGAGAGGTGAGTGGATTCACCAGAGACATAGTGGGGAGCAGAACAGGCAGATCAACAGAAGTACACAACTGAGGGGAGCAGCGGGCGAGGTAGGAGAGGTCTGCTACGCCATGTGGGTCTCCTCCCTGGCCAGCAGCAGGGATCGAACTCGTGCTGCAGTGGCTGTGGCTTGCTTCATAGTGCGTTTCTTAACCCACTGCGCCACCAGGGAGGCCCTGGAGACAGTTTTTAAACTAGCTCTTTAGAAAATAATTGATAATATTCACTTGGATCTGAAGGAGTTTGGGTGAAACCTCCTAGCTTGGTAGAAGCAGAGTATAAGCAGGATCATTAAGATCAAACCAAAGCCTCAAGGAAAGAAAAACTTTGTAGAGTGATCAGGAGTTTCCAGACAGAAGTAGGAAAAAATAGAAAACAAAACTGGGGTGAAAATAGATAAAACACAAAGTAAAAAAGGGAATTGAAGCTATTCACTCATTTCAGAAATCCTGGAATGTAAGAACATGAGGGGTGAGGGAAACTCCTTGGTTTAGATAAAAAGTTTCAGTTTACCAGGGTTGCAGGTTTTCTTGTTGTCTTATGTCGTTTTTGCATAATTTTTTGTATTTCCAGCTCTTCTTTGAAATTCAGAAAATCTGGCAATAACACCTCATGGCATTGGTTGCCTGCAGTTGAGTAGCAGCTACTTGCTTTGGAAGAGGAGTACATGCCCTCCAGTTTGTCACTGTCCCCAGCACACCCTACTGTGTCACCCTACCCACTCCTGCCTTGCTCCTTGAGGTATTTAAATTTGCAAAGGAGGGAACACAGATCATCTAGGGGAAAATGACTCCATCTGGGTTGTATTTAGTCTTGCAACGTAGTTTTTTGTTTTGTGTCCAACTGCTTTGTCCATTTACGGCAAGACCAATATTCTTTTATCGGTCAGAATAATAGTTGAAACCCCATGACTCTATGGCTAAGCTTGTGTGTTTCTACTGTAGTTTATGTTACAAGATGAAGTCCATCTAGATCAGTTCTGCTATCACAATCATTAACACCACTATTGTAACCACCTTTACTACCACCATCACTGTCATCATTTTGCCCATCTCACCACTATCATCGGTACTGTCCTTTGCTAACATTTTTGGATCATGTTGTGGGTTTAGGCACAGTCCTAAGGACTTCATTTGCATTTTCTCATTAATATTTACAAACTATGAAATAGGCACCCTCAGTGCTCCCATTTTAAGAAAATGTAACCTTTAAGCAAGTCTCTCATATCAAGGGTCTGCTTGATATTTAGCCCTATTATTTTGGTAGGTACAGACAGCTTTTGACCTAAAATATCCAGCCTGTACAATGGTATGAAAGCAATTTACATTCAGCAGAAATCATGCTTGAAGTTTTTTAATTTTTATCTTTTTCTGGGCAAACAATATTTGGTCCCATACTCAGTCATATTGCAAGTAGGCATCAATGTCAGTCACCAGTCAGTTACCAGTCAGTCACCAGATCATTAGGGTAAACAACCTATCAACTATTTCAAGCCCCATCAGAAAAGAGAGACTAGCGAACCCTGTCACCGTAGAATTGTCGTCACCCAGCAGTCAGTTTTAATTCAATGTTACAAACATTTTTTGGTGTGCTTTCAGGTATGTATTTTAATGGTGGGAATGAATACAACCACTCTATTTTTCACATTCAGTACAGTATTCAATAGTTATGGGAAATATTCAACACTATTAAAACCCAGAATTTGTGTTGCATGATTTTGCTCACTTGTAGGTTCATGTAATGTTCTAAACACATCTAAGGGAGGCTAGGCTAACCTCTGACATTTGGTTGTTACAGGTATTAAATGCATTTTCAACCTCTGATATTGTCAAATTATGATGGGTTTATCAGTCTGTAAGCCTATGGTAAGTCAAGGAATAGCTGTAGTTTACTGCTTGGAAGCTCTGTGTTATTTGTGGGCATTTGTTAGTTGTTTATTAAGGTTATCTATGAAAATGATGGCAATTATGTGGAGAAATAGGAACCCAGTACATAGGGGCTCTAGCCCCTATGGAAAACAGCATGGAGGTTATTCAAAATATTAAAAATAGGGGCCTCCCTGGTGACACAAGGGGTTAAGTCGCAGCATTATGAAGCCATCCACAGCCACTGAAACACAAGTTTAGTCCCCAGCCAGGGAGGTGGCCCATGTGGTACAGCAGACCGCTCCTGTCTTGCCTGCTGCTCCTCTCAGCAGTATAGATCCGACTGTTCTGCTCTCCACTCTGTCTCTGGTGAATCCGCTCACCCGCCCCGCCCCCACACCTCTGGCTCACACCCCAGTTCTTTGTGTACATAAATAAATAAATCGCTAAAAAAATATTAAAAATAGACCTACTATCAGATCCAGCAATTCTACTCCTACATATTCACCTTTAGAATGCAAAAATACTAGTCTGAATGGACATATGTGCTCCATTCTTTATTGCAGCACTATTTACAATAGTCAAGTTATGGAAATAATCTAAATGCCCAACAACAGACCAGTGAACTAAGAAGATAATCCATCCTCCTGACAGTCTCATCTATTCAGCTGAGCTGAGTGAGTCTTAAGTTGTTGATGGCTCTTTTGCACAACTGTTCTGATAGCACCAGTATACATACACAACAGAATACCACACAGTCATAAAAAAACAAACAACAACAACAACAAAACCCATGAGATTTTGCCATTCAGGACAACATAGATGGAACTAGAGGGATTATGCTCAATGAAAAAACTCAGATGGAGGAAGACAAATACTTGATGATTTCCCTTATATGTGGGATATAAAAAACTAAGGACCAGACAAAACTAAACAAAAGCAAATCCTAGAAAACTCACTATAGAACTGGAATTACCAGAGGGGAAGGGTGGGAAGTAGGCAGTGAAAGGGAGAGGGGGCTTCATGTACCATGGTGGGGGATTAATGGGTGCTTTGGTGGAGGGTGTGTGTGGTAACACAAATCTGAGGAT
Organism: Galemys pyrenaicus; assembly: GCA_019455555.1. Lineage (NCBI taxonomy): Eukaryota > Metazoa > Chordata > Mammalia > Eulipotyphla > Talpidae > Galemys > Galemys pyrenaicus. Next base: position 10,889,918 of record JAGFMF010011418.1, read on the forward strand.
GAGTGAAACTCTCACTCATATACAGTATTTAAACCAATGGTACAACAATAAAAATATGTATAATTAAAAAATAAATATGCAAAATAAACCTACACAAAATTGAAAAACAAAACAAAAGCCTGTAGAGACAAGGAGAAAACACCCGAAGCCTTTCCTGTGCCCGAGAGTCTCTGAAGTATCTGGGTGGTGTCGGTTCTCATCCCTGTAGTTTCATAATGCACTTTTCCCTCTCCCAGCCCACATTCAGACACTGCTTCAAACAAAAGGTATGTCTATTTTCTTTCCACTAATGGGTAAACTTGTTGACTGACTCTAGCTTGACAATTATTACTTTGAAAGAAACTTCTAAAAATTTAATCATCAAGGATGCTTAGTCAATGAATATAATTCTGAGGGGTTTTAAAAAGAAAATAAATAATCTTGCCTTCCCCATCCTGTATGATGTGGTGGGAGCCAAACGAGATGATGTTTTAATTTTTAAAAATTATAAGACTTTCTTCTAGCTGATGTAGAATCAGTTTTTTAAAAAAGATTTGTTTATGCATATAAGAACTGGAGTTGTAGGCCTGAAATGTGGGGTGGGGTGGGGGTGGATGGGTGAGAGGATTCACCAGAGACAGGGTGGGGAGCAGAATAGGTGGATTGGCTGAAATACACTGCTGGGTATCCTGTGGGTGAGACATGAATGGTCTGCTGTGCCATGTGGTTTAGCTCCCTGACTAGGGATCCAACTCATGATGCAGTGGCTGGTGACAGTTTGATAGCACTGTGTCTTTAACCCCTGTGCCACCAGGGAGGCCCTGATGTAGAATCTGTTTTTAGCTGTGACTCTGATCCTTAGAAGCAAGAAGTCCTGGGTGCAGTTATTCTGAAAGGAGGTAAATGAAGTCTGAGCAGAGAAGCTGCAGAAGAGGAACATGTGATGAGTGTGCTAATCAGAACTTTGACCTTGGGTTAATTTTCTAATACCTCTCAACCTCAGTTTCTTTTTCTGAAAATGGAGATGATAATGGAAAATCTTCCTGGGGTCACCAAGACTAGTAAATGAGTTAATATGTGTTAAGTGCTTAGCGCAGGATATGCCATGGAGTCATGGCTGCAGAAATGACAGCTACTCTACTGTTCTTACTCACTTTCTTGATCTTCTTGATTATGGCATCTACCCACATCATCTGGATGGGCCTCAAATTGTCCATTGCTCTTGAATACAGCTGTTCTAATAGATGCCTCTAGACTGCCTGGTTGCTGACCAGGTATTTCTGCCCGCCCCCCCCAGCCCCCCGCACCTTCCTCTTTTAGAATGCTATCATTTTCTCTGTGCAAACCATAAACACTGGTAGAAAACTGGGCCTCACCTACTAGGTTGCCACGGGCTTAGTTCCTGCGGCAGTGGCTAATGAGGAAAAGGAGTGGTTTCACCTTACTGGGGAGAAAAGATTCTGATTTTGTAAGTCGGGAATTCTTCAAATTGAACAAAGTATTGTCCCACTTACCACCCTCATTCTCAGATCCTTCAGAGAGAAAAAGAAAACACAAGAAACTAAAAAGGAAAATGGAAAGAAAACTCAGCTTCTCTCTTCTTCCAGGTTGCTTCTTTAACTGGTAGGTCTGGATGTAGCCCCACTCACCCAGCGGTCGCATTAGGCCTTAAAGACCTGATCAGCTGTTTGCACTCACACTTGTCCTAGTTATTCTATACTTTCTGCTGTAGGTCAAAATGACTAGACATTTTGGTTTTGCAGGGACTGTCCCCAGTGGCATGGTTCAAAGTGTTTCTTTTTAGCTACCATCTGATGTAATGTGGCCCTTTATTATTTCCCTCTCCCCTTAGACGGAGACATAAAGTGATTACTCTTGCAAAATGTTAATTGGAAGGATTAAATATCATCCATATTTTTCCTTTCTTTAAATGGAGGCTGAAATTAAATTGAGAAGGGCTAGAGTAGCCAGTAATTGCAATCTGAAAAAGCTGGGGACTCTGAAAAACCAAACCGCAATGTAATTTCTATCACTGAGGGGGCACAGATTTGGTCAAACTAGTTTGGAGAGTCAAGAGAGTAGCTTATTGAAGCAAGTTGAAAATTAAGACTCAAACCACCTCAGGAAAGTGAGTCCATGCCAGCACTGAGAGTAAAATTAATTCGAGGATAGCCCTCAAGTCAGGGCAAAGAAAGTGACTCAAATAACAGAGTTCTAATTTTGCCTCTCACTGCTAAGCTTACCATGAACACCATAACTGGACCTTTTTAAATTGTTTCTTTATTTTCAATTTGACTTCCCACATTTTCCCTGTGTTAACTACTAGAATGATTCTTAGCATTCTGTCAATAGGATTCGGAGGGATACTGATAGTTATCTCGTCCAAAATCCTGCGGAGGATATTTTGAAAGCATTTCTGTATGCTGCATGTTAGCTGTGTCCCCATGCACAGACAGTGAGATCTGGGGGAATCACCCTGGAAACTCTTTGTCCATTTGCTAACTTTAAATTGTGCTTGAATAAGTTGCTTCTTAGACCATTTTAAAAAATATTCAATAAGATAAATGATGGCAGGGAAAGGTATTTGGACATTATCATTGGGTTGCCTATCTCCTTTTCAGATGTAGCAGTTGAGTGATTCGTTGTGTTACATTTTAGAAAATGGTGAATCATGGTGTGTGTGTGTGGGGGGGGGATATGGCTGAACCTAGATATTTATGATCTTCAGAAGCTTATGAATAATCAAATTAACTGGTAACGATTGTGAAACTTCTGATACATTTTTTTGGGCCGGGCTGTTAGATCCTCTATTAGGTGGACAGAACTATAGCCTAAAAATAACAATAATAAAAAATATTATGGCAGCTAATTTTACTGAGTATTTATCAAATACCAAGTATCATACACTGTTCTAAGTGTGTGTGTGTACATGTATATACAGGTGTATATATACTTACTCAATCTTTTGGAACATTTAATTAAAAAAATCTACTTCATTTATTTTGATTTAAATGTATTCATTCCATTTATTCTTTTATAGCCTCTTGTAGCTAATGAGTACCATACAGACAGCAAAGATATAGAACATTTGCATTATCATAGAAAGTTTAATTGGACAATTCTGCCTCAAAACTATCTAAGGTGTGATATTACAAATATAAATGATGGAACATTGTAAATGGTGATAAATGCTGTCATAGTTAGGGAGTCTTAGAAAGAAACAGAGTTCACTAACATTAGCTGAAGTGAAAAAAAAAAAGGATTTATTTGATTAATTCAGGAAAACATTGATCCCAGGGCAGAAAATACAGGTAGGTTTCAAGAGGAATTAGAACCAGTTCCAAAAAAGATTATCAGTGACTTCATAAGCATTTAAGCCCCTCTGTCTTTCTTTTGTCTTTTCTTTTTCTCTCCCTGTGTCTACTTGTGCCCTTGTCTTGGTTTCTCTATCTACTGGTGGCTCTTTCCTCCCCACTCCTTTCTCTTTCCTTTTCCTCTTCTCCCTCCATTTTTTGCACACCATTTTCCTCAACTGTGATAACTATGGTTCAAATAGATGTCATCAAGACCATGTTTGCTTCCCTTCTCCTGGAAGATACCTAACATTATTCCTGATTCCCAGTTCTCAGAAGGAGAGTCTTATTATCCAGCTCGATGTGATAGCTACCTTTGCTCCAATCGCCTGGATGCGGGAGGTGGCAATAATGGCCCAGGCCTACACAGGAGGAGCAGTGGCAGGGGTTGGGGTGAGGCCAATGCTTCAAAAAAGTGGACGGGTGGGTTGGATGGGTCACCGAATAACATGCTCATCCTTAACATCTGGAAAGGTGCACTGAGCCTAAGATTACGTGAGGAAAAGTCAGCAGATATTTGACCAAGGCATGAAGAAAAAGCGTGTGCTGCCTTTTCTTTCCTTTTGTTGATTAGATATAATTGACATATAACATTGTATGAATTTTAGTTATACCATCTAAACAATGTTTATGTTTAATCTCTACAATGTCTTTTTAAGTAGAAACTATTAAAATTTTCATTTTACAAATGAGGCCCAGAAATTTGAGTGATTTGGCCAAGGCTATTCAGTTTAAGTTAGATGGGATCAGGATGAAAAAATCTAATTAAGTCTCAATTCTTGAGGAGGACAATTTCACCACAAGGGGGGTAAAGTGGTTTTCTCAATACCAGAACTGAGACTAGATCGCTAGTTAGCTTCTCTTTTGTTATGTCACACTTTCCAGCCCCCTATTGAATGGGAGTTAAATTAGGTGATTTCTAAGTTCAATCCCTAAATTGATATTCTATGAGTAAAGGAAATATGAAATTTAGTATTAAATTAAATAGAAAAATCCTTTTTCTATTTAAAATTTTTTTTCTTACAGAAGATAGGAAAGTCTTTTCAGAAATGAATTTGAAAGCACTAAGCTAACCATTGTTCAATAGAAATGATATGAAAACACTTATTGAAGTGACTCTTTTCTTTGATTCACCATTACTTATAAACAAAATATTTAGTGTGGGGACATACATGTTCTTACATGCTGACTTTGGAATCCAACCCCATCATACAAATAATTTTCAATAGTAAATAATAGAAAGAGAGAGGTTAAAGGTAAGAGAAGGAAAGGATAAGACACGTTAGAACACTATAGAATTCCCTGACCATCTCACATTCAGTTCTGGAATATTAATATACATATTAAAGCCAGAATGGAATGCACACACATCTTCATTGAGAATTCCCTTTCAAACTTTCAATAGTCAAGCTCAGGGTTCCTTGTACTTTAATACTGAAGAATTCTCATAGATATACAACATGATGTAATTTATAGTATACATTAATTTTAATGTATATTAATTAGGTACTTTTAAAGATGTGAAATTTTCTCTTTTATGTACAGGTTTTACAACCTAGTAGTTAGAAAGGATGGGCTCCCCTCGTTAAATCTACATATATGATTCATGATAAGTACAGTAGAACAGCAATAGGAATAGCAACCATTACTGCTGATAATTATTTATTGCGTTGTTTTTGGTGTTATGTAGACATCATCAGTGAGGTGTGCCCACAGTATTTTGGTAGCATCTGCCAGAGAATTCAAAGGTATAGATTTAAAGTTTTAAAACTTTATGACAAATAATAAGCAATGGAATGTTATTCAATAAATAATTCTGCCACTTAAAATAACATGGATGGAAACTGGACATCAAGCTAGGGGAAATGAGTCAGAGAGACAAAGACTACTACTCTGTGATCTCACTTGTGTGTAGAAAATCAAAAATCCAAACATGAGTTATAAGATAAATAAGTTCTGGAGACATAATAAATAGCATCATGATGAGGGTTAAGATTAGTATATCATGTCTATGAAGGTTACTAGCATCTTAAATGTTCTCACCACAAGAAAAAATTATATTATGTAAGGTGGTAGATGTTAACTATATTTATGTAGTCATTTTGCACTGTGCAAACATAAATCATCATGTTTCACATCTAAAGTTAATCAAAATTATATGTTAGATATGTCACAATAAACCCGGAACAAAAGGTTATGACTTTTTATCCAATCAGGGGCCTGTGTGCCATCCTTAAACATTCTTGGATTGGTGAACATGTATTGCACCTTCAGGAAAGATTTCTTTGACTTAACTACTTCTCTAGTGCTGCCCTGAAATTAGCACAAAATTCTATAAATGTGATTATTGTTGTGTGTGAATGATTTTGTTTGTATACACTCTATTAAGTCTCTCCCAAGGTGGGACCTATGCCTTTGCAGTGTTGCTTCATCAGCCCTTTGAAGGGCTCTCTAACTTGGACTCAGTAATTGCTAGCTGACTAATCCCAATCACTAGACCATTTTAATTTCTGAGTGATTGAAGGACAGCAGGCAGGGTCTAAACTTTTGGCATATGCCCACTTTATATTGTGCTAAACTTTCTAATAAAAACAAATGCCAGGCCTCCCTGGTGGTGCAGTGGGTTAAGCAACGCGCTATGAAGCAAACCGCAGCCACTGCAGCACGAGTTCGATCCTTGCCGCTGGCCAGGGAGGGGCCCCACATGGCGCAGCAGACCTCTCCTGCCTCACCTTCCGTTCCCCTCAGCAGTGTATTTCAGTCGATCCATCTGTTCAGCTCCCCACTCTGTCTCTGGTGAATCCTCTTACCTCCTTCAACTCTGGCCTGTACCCCAGCTCTTGTATGCATAAATAAATAAATCTTTAAAAAAAATAAATGCCTACAACAATTGGACTTAAAAAGTTTAGGCATTCTACTTTGACTAGCTGGTTTATTCCTGAAAGGTCTGCCTGTAGAGCTTTCTAAGAGTCTCTCTTATTAAGAAGAGGTTACTGCTACCTCTTCTTTCTCAGAAATGTATTCAGCTGATTAGGGCCTGTTTTGGGCCAGGCGTTGACCTCTGGCCTCTAGATCTCCCAGAAAGAACAGGATTACTTTGACTATTCAGGGTCTTTTGTGGTTCTAAATGAATTTCAGTGATGTTTCTTTCTATTTCTTTGAAGAATACCATTGAAGCTTTGATATGGGTTGACTGAATCATTACATTGCTTTGGGTAGAAAAGTCATTTTGGCAATGTCAATTCTTCCAGTCCAGCAGTAGGGGAATATCTTTCCATTTTTTCTTTAGTTTTCTATTTCTTTTAACAATGTCTTACAGTTTTCTTTGTATAGGTCCTTTATCTCCTCTGTTAAGTTTACTCCTAGGTTTTTAATTCTTTTTCATTTAATTGCAAATGGGATTGTTTTCTTAATTTCTTCCTTTTCTAGCTCATGGGTTGCATACAGGAGGGAAACTGATTTTTTTGCATGTTGACTTTGTACCTGCTACTTTACTGAACTGGTTTTTTTGTCTAGTAGTTTTTTAGTGGAGGTTTTTTTTTTTTTAAGATTTATTTATTTATGTATACAGGAGCAGGGGTACAGGCCAGAGTCATGCGGGAGGTGAGAGGATTCACCAGAGACCAAATGGGGAGCAGAACAGGTAGATCAACAGAATTACACTGCTGAGGGGAGTAGCAGGTGAGGCAGGAGAAGTCTGCCATGTGGGTCCCCTCTCTGGCAGGGATTGAACTCCTGCTACTGTGCCACGGAAGCTTCACAGTGCTCCCTCATCCCACCGCACCACCAGGGAGGCTCCTTTTTAGTCGAGTCCTTAGGGCTTCAATATACATAGGTTTCTATGTATTATCATGTCATCTGCAAATAATGAAATAATGATTGCTTTACTTCTCTCCTGATTTGGATTCCTTTTGTATCTTCTTCTTGCCTAATTGCTAGAACTTCTTATACTGTATTGAGTAGTAGTGGTGAAAGTGGACTCTTTTTTTTTTATACCAGATATTTGTGGAAAAGCTTTCAGTATTTTACTATTGAGAATGATGTTAGCTGTGGGTTTGTGATATATGGCCTTTATTATATTGAGGCATGTATCACCACTTTTTGATTCTCCTCATAAATGGGTGCTAAAATCTTATCGAATGCTTTCTTGGCATCTACTGTTATGGTCATATTATTTTTATCTTTCCTTTTATGAATGTGAAGAATTATGTCAACTGGTTTTCAAATGCTGAACCATCCTTGTTTCTCAAGTATAAATTCCATTTGGTCATGGTGTGGAATCCATTGTTGAATTCAATGTGTTAAATTTTTTGTTGAGGATTTTTACACTTATATTTATTAGGGAGTCATAATTTTCTTTATTTGTGTGTTGTCTTTGTCTGGTTTTGGTGTTAGAATAATATTGCATCATAAAATATTTTCTGAAGTATGGCCTCTTTCTAAATATTTTTAAAGAACTTGATAAGGATAAGGATTATTTTCATCTTTGAACTCACTTGTGAATCATCTGGTCCTGGACTTTTGTTTTTTGGGAAAGTTTTAATTGCTGTTTCAATTTTCTTATTTGCAATTAGTTTCTTCAGGTTTTCGATTTCTTCTCTATTTGGTCTTGGCTGTTTGTATATATTTTAAGATATTATCCATCTCTTCTGGGTCATTCCACTTAAAGGAACACAAATGTTCATATTAATCTCTTAAAATCATCTGTATTTCTGAGATGTCTGTTGGTACATCTCCTCTTTAATTTCCGATCCCATTTATTTGAATAGAAGCTTTCTCTCTTCATTTTTTTGTGAGCCTCAGTAGAGATTTATTTGCCTCACTATATTTACTTTTTCAAAGAACCAACTTTCGGTTTCATTAATTTTTTAGACTTTTTTACTCTCATTTTATTTATTTCTGCTCTAATTTTTATTTCCTTCATTCTACTGGCTTTTGATCTTGTTTGTTCTTTTGCTAGTTCCTTAGGGTGAGAGGATTTATATGAGCCCTCTCATTGCTTGCTGTGGGTCTGTGTTGCTATATTCTTCCCTCTTAGTACAACTCTTGCTGTGTTGCAGAAGTTCTTGTTCTCATTGTCACTTGTTTTGAGTTTTTTTTTATTTCATTTTTAATTTCCTTATTAACCCAATCATCATTCAGTAGTGCGTTGTTCAGTCTCTGCATATTAGAGGTTTTCCCTGCTTTTATTTTGGGTTGATTAATTATTTGAAATCTCTGTCATCAGTAAAGATGCTTGTTATGATTTCAGTCTTCATGAATTTATGGATATTTGGCTTGTGGCCCAATATATGTTAAATTTCAGAGAATGCCACACATGTACTTGAAAAGTATGCCTATTTAGCTTTTTTGAGGGGCAGTACCTATAAGTGTCTATGAAGCCTGTGTTGTCTCCTTTGTTTAAGGTTATTATATCCTTGTTTTTTTCTGTATGGTTGATTCGTCCACTGGTGAGTGTGGGGAGTTGAAGTCCTCTGTGACAAATGTGTTTTTCCCAAGGTCTGCTTTCAGATTTGATAGTAATTGCCTTATATATTTTTATGTTTCTTAATTTGTTATGTATATGTTTATGAGTGTTATGTTTTCCTGATATTTTGTTCCCTTATTAGACACTATATAGTGTCCATCCCTGTCTCGTGTTACCTTTTGCCAATTCATGACTACGGAATGTGTTTCTCATCTTTAATGACTCTCAATAAGGATTTTTTTTTTTCATATTTTCCCCAATATAGTCTTTCACATGTTTTGCTAGATTATTGGTGGTGACTTATAATGCAGTTTTCTCTGTAAGATAATCATATGATTTTCAGAAAACTCTGATAATGTTGTGAAATCCATTGATTTATTTTCTAGTATTAAACAAATTTTGAATTCTTGAGATCAGTCCTATTGGTTATTATATGGTAACCTTTTTATGTATTGCTTTATTCAACTAGTAATTTTGCTTGTGATTGTCTTGAAGTTTGCTTATGATTTCCTTTTCACATTGAATTGCTTTTGTTGATCTTATCATAGAGGTTGAGATGTATTTCCTACTCCACTCAGTTTTCCAGAATAATCTGTGTAAAATTGAAATTGTTTTTCCTTAAATTGAGTCAATTTAATTTCTTCAGTGTTTTTGGAAATACTTCATGTGTATTTTTCCTTATGTTAATTTGGAAGTTACATTTTTAAAAAACTTTGTATTACATCAGCAATTTTTAATTTATTGATATGTTATATGAGCTTTATGACTTCTGAAGGGTTTGCGGTGAGATCTTCCCCCCATTCCTCATATATTTATGTCTTCTTTTTCAAAATTATCAACTTCCTCAGTGACTTACCAATTTTCTTAGTCTTTTCAAGGAACTAATCTTTATTTTTATTGACATTCCCCTTTATTTACTTTATATTTTATTGATTATTGTTTCTATAATTACTATTTCCCTTCTTCATATTTCTTAGGTGATTTTCCCCTTTTTAACTTCTTGAGAGTGATGTTTAGTTTATTAATTTGAATTTTTTCTACTTTTTTGATACCATATTTTACATATGTGATGATTTGATAGATGTATACTTTGTGAAATGGTGATCACTATCAAGTTAACTAACACATTCATCAGAGTTACTTTTATTTTCTTACCTTTTTTGATGAGGATGGTTAAGGTCTACTCTCATGAATATATAATGCAGTGTTACTAACTACAGTCACCATGTTGTAGGTTAGATCTTCAGAAATTATTCATCTTATAATTGGGAGTTTGTATTCTTTGACCAACATCTTTCCATTTACCATCCCCCAAACCTTAGCTACTATCAGATTCTATGAGGATGACTTTTTCCCCCTTGAGAGTCCATATAGAAGTGATACCATACAGTTTTTTTCTTCCCCTGTCTGGCTTATTTTTCTTAACATAATGCCCTCTAGTTTCACCTATATTGTCACAAATGGCAGGCTATGCTTTCTTTTATGACAGAATATTTCATCATATAATTCTTCCATTTTTCTCTCTCATCTCTATATACCTATCTCACATTTCCTTTATCCAGTACTTTCTTGGTAGACATTAGGTTGTTTCCATAGCTCATTGATTGTGGTTAATGCTGCAATGAACATGGGAGTGCAGGTATTTCCTTGGGGTAAATATCTAGTACAGATATGGCTGAATCATATAGTACTTATATTTTTATTATTTTGAGGAAATGCTGTACTGTTTTCCATATTGACTAGTCTAATTTACATTCCCACAAACAGACTACAAGAGAAGTTTTGCATTTTGACTTTTATCTACCTTGCCTACAAAGTCACCACAATTTAGATTTATAGCTTTTACTTTATATTAGCAAATATCCTCAGGACTAGGAAAATTTGAATGCTGGACTTATCTTCTGAGTCCTGCTTTTCCTAGATGTTTTTCCCGGAACTCATTTTTTGTTGTTCTTTAATACTTTATACAGAATATTTTATTTCAACATCCTGTCCAGTTTTAAAAATTGTTCTGAAGAGGAGGGCTGTTCTGCTGTAATTGTATTCATCTAGTATATATATATATATATTTAGCAATGGAAATATTTTTTAAATGAAATCTTAGGCAGATTTGTGATACATCGAACACATAAAATATGAGTAATTATGCAAGTATCAGTTGGCCATCTATTTCTTCCAGAGGTTATTTTCCTTATGGGGTCAGGAATTGTTTCATGCTTCCTGTTTGGGTCCAGAGTGGTTTGTACTTGTTAGGTGCCATTACCTTCACTTTTCATCTTAATGACCTTAAAGTCCCTCAGACTCAAGTCCCCCAGAGTTCCCAATACATTAAAATCTTAAGAAGAAGTTGTTAAAAGAAATCATAAATATTATGATGTATTGAAAATCTTATCTAACAAGTTAAAATTTTGGTAAAAATGTGGAATTTTGATTTCTGTCTTTATGTTTTGATCACCTAAGTTATCCTTTTGCTGATATAAACCCTGCTCATTTTCCATTGTCTTCAGAAAGATTTACCCCTCATCAACAATGTGGTTCTTGATGTCCATACTCATCTCCTCTCCCTTCCTTTCTCCCTCCCTCCCTTTTAATAAATTATTGACTTTTTGTTGTTCATCTCACAAACTAATTGGAAACTATTAAAGTATCTGAATTCCCCTGAGGGTTTGTTCTAAATGAACTTGTGAATAAGAATTCTTTGGTGGGTAAGAATTTTAATTTTTTTAAACTTACTGAATTATTTTATTTTTTAATTTATGACAGTAGTTCATATTTTCTTTTCTATAACTGAATAGTACACCATCATGTATATGTCCCACATCTTCTTAATCTAATCATCTATAGCTGGACACATAGATTGTTTCTGTAACTTGTCTGTTGTAGATAGTGTCACAATGGACAAAAGCATGAATAGATTCCTTCAAATTAGTGCTTTTGTATTCCTTGGATAAATGCCAACTGTAATTTCTGGATCATATGATATATCTATTTTTAATATTTTGAGAAACGTCCATACTATTTTCCACAGGGGTTCTACTAGTCTGCATTCCCACCAACAATGTATGAAGGGTGATATGGGTAATCGAAACTTCCTTTCCCAGCAATGAAAGAGTAGATAATAGCAGAAAGGAAAGCACATAGCCCTGACCCAGTGTAGCTGATGGCCAGGGCCTACCTATTTTCATTTACATGAAGTCAGAAGTAGACTTAGCAGACATTCTTGCTTTCTGAAGTGGGCATGCGCTATGCTTTTTGTTTCCCAAGTTGAGTGGAGTCCAGGTGGATGTGTAGGAGTCTTGAACAACCCATTAGAACATAATTTATTCACATTTTTTCTCCTCCCAGATTACTTAGGGTGAAGAAAGCCTTGGTTTATTTCTCTGTTAAGCAAGGAAGATGAAAAATGAAACCACCAAAACCAAACAAACATCTGAAACCCAGTTTCTAAAATGACGACTTAGAGTTTTGCAAACAAAACAAGTCTTTGCATGGATTTTAGAAGTTGGCTATGGAATGAAGGTTGAGGGTAAGTTTATGTATCCCTAATTTATCTAATTTATGTGGGGCAGCATTTCTCAGGCCTTTTTTTTATGCTATCCCCTCACTAGCAAAGACATTACCAATTTTTTTTCAAAGTTTGTATTATGAGACTATTGAATTTCATTTTTTAAATATAATATCATTATCATATTAGATTTTTTTTTTCAAAATACTGTGCCTTGCTCTTCACTCCATATTGCCCCCTTTAACTCTTCAGTCCTTACTGAGGATCATTGAACAGTACCTTTCATCTGCCCTACTTAGGCTGCAATAAATCTTCAGCCAATTCTTACAGAGGGTCTCAGTGCATTCTCTACTGAAAGTTCAACTCCATCTTTGCAATGTTTAGTGAAGTATGAGAAAATTTGGCAATTCTTTAAGAATATGATGCACATGCAGGCACTCAGGTTTCTTGATGAGACACTTTCTGAAATTATTACTCTGACTTGAGTTATATTATTTGGAATCTACAAGTGTCATATGGGTTATGAATATATTACAATTTCTTGACTAAATTAGATCTTTCATTTAGCTCTTCCTCAGTCTTAGAAAGAAGTTTTGATTTTTTGTATCATTAGCACATGAGGGAACAAGACATAAAGAGGTAAATTTTTCCCAAGTCAAGAAATAAGCCAAACCCAAGAATTCTTCACAATTCCTCAGTGCTTGATATAGTGCTGGGTGTGTAGGTGATAACTCGTAAATATGCTTAGACTGAAAATTGAAGTTTCCTGCATAGACATATATATTTGAAGATCAGTCTTGGTCTTGAATCTCTCTGAGACAGGAGAAATATATTGGATGAGGTAGTGGAGGTGTAGAGGAAAGAGGAATAAGACAAATCTTGGTTACAAATGCCATTTCTGTCTTTTATTTCTTGACATAGAAAAATTACTTACAGGCCTCAATTGGTCATCTGTAAAGTAGGAGTTATAGGGTTTATAGGGATTAAATATGATGAATGTAAATTTCTCAGCACATACTTGTCTTTCATTAAGTGTTAGTTGCAGTTATTATTAATAAAAGAGCAACAATGTTGTCTTCAGAATTCTTTTATTAGGGAAAAAGCTTCCCTGAGCTAATTCCCTCCTAAATCCCTGTGACACGGTTTGGCTTAACTCCAAGTTTCTGAAACACGCAGCCTTTGCTTGAACTCTGCACCCAGTCCCTTTTCTGTAATCCCTGTAGACCCCAAGTTCAGCTGACCCCAGAGTGTCTTTGCCATGGGGGAATTAATGGGACATTTGGCCAAAAACTTCAAATGGACATCTTCCAAGGACAGAACATTCTGGAACCCACGGTGTTTCATATCTTCTTCTCACAGTGGCTGGAGTCAAAACAAATCTAGAAGGGAAGTTGTTTATGGGGGCTTAGACCCAAAAAAGGCTAAAAACTGTTTTTAAAATTTGTGTGATTTTTGAATATATATTGGTATCATATTTAGAATCCTTTCAATGAACTGGTTTGTCTTAAAAGTAATGAAGTTAATTTGAAAAATGAAAAAAACTTTTAGCAGTTGAATAATAATCCTTACAAAAATTCATTTTAGTGATTTTTAGTATCACTTTTTAAATATATTAATTTTGTACACTATGGCCCAAATGAGAACAGTTGTCCCATTTCAAATTTTGGTCATTATAATTGCAAATATAATTTTAAAAATATCAAGAGTCACATAGTTGGTAAAAGAATCTTCTTTTAAATCCCTGGGGGTGGGCGGGTGAATGTTTTCTTAAATTATCTTGGTTAGAGGGCAAGTACTTTGTAAAATTTATCTTTGGATCAGCAGAACCTATTTAGCATAGTGGCTGACACACAGAAGGCAATAAATAAATGTTTGTTGAACAAATGGAAGAATAGACTAATGGAGATACAGCATGATGAGACAGTTAACTCCACACAGAACAGAAGTCTTCCATTTTGCTCTTGGCTTTCTCACTAAACTGAGACAAGTCATTGAATCTCTCTGAGACAGACAGTTCAGATTGTGAGGCGAAGAAGTGTAACAATACTGAGTCATTCTACTTGTCTCATACAAGTGGTATGGAGTGAAAATAAGATAGTGAATGTGCCTTATAAACCAGCATACAAATATTAGAAAAAATATGGAACTTGTTGCCATTTCTTTAGTTTTTAACCAAAATACCTTTGAATGTCTGAGATGCCAGCCATGCTGAGAATAACTAATATTCTCATTTAGATCATGCTGTATAGTGACATAAGTAATAGTAATAAAATTAATGATGATTCTTTTATTGAGTAATCGTAAGTCAGATCCTGTGCTAAATGTCACATTATTTTTAATCCTCACAACAACCCTATAAAACAGGAGCTATTATTATCTTCATTTTGCAGACAAAAAATGGGAGCTGTAGGCCATGCCATATAATGATAAAACTGATAGTAATAATATTAATAATGATTTGTTTATTTAATATTAATAATGATGTGTTTATTTAATATTAATAATGATAACATTAAGAATGATGAATTTGCTTATTACAAAGTAATGTAGGTCTTGTGCTAAATTTTTCCATTAATTTAAATCTTTGCAAGAGGTCCATAATACAGGGACCACACTGAATCCATTTGTGAGGAGCAGTGTGGTGCAGGGAAAGAGTTTGAATGCTGGACTCAGACAAACCAAGTGGTAAATATTACTTGAACTCCTATTTTCTTATTGGCCAAAGATTATCACATTTGGAGCACTACTCACCAGTCTTCTTCTTAGGGTGATTTTATGGAATCCTTACAACAATGAATGAGGTAGAGTCTTATGGCCTCTTGCAGATCAAATCTCCCGGAGTAGCTGTCCTTCTGGAGGAGAGCACGAACAAATGGATTCAGTGTGGGTGTGGATCCTGACCTTCTGCTGCAGTGCACCTGGCTTTCAGAAGCTGCAGCTTCCTGAAGGTCTCATGGTGTGATTCCTGCTGCAGAGGTACAGGAGGTTCCAGCCCCCCTACCCTCAGGGGCCCCCTCCCCTCCCACCCCTGTGCTGTGATGGGAATAAAGAAAAATAAAGGGATGGGAATAAAGTAGGTCTTGCTACAGGGATTTAGAAGAGTTTTTGTGTTTTAGTGCTCAGATTTTCTCTTCCAGTTCTTGGACATTGCTGAAAGCCTAACCTTGATCTGCTTCTCCAACTGTCCTCCACCTTCTTCTCCTTCCTTAATCCTCATAAAAGAAAATCCTAATAAAAGAAAATCCAAAATACCCTCTCCCTGGTTAAAGAAGCTAGGTGGATTTCATTACTGACAGATAAAGAGCATAAAAATCACGCCAGATTCTGCAGTCATGAAGTTCAGTCAGCAGAAGTTTTAAAGGATTTCTATTTAATGTGCTCTGGGCAGGGTCTCTGGTCAGTTCTCCGCAATGTCCTGCAGTCCTTCTTCAGTGGGATCCAATCTCTGCATTTTCAGACTGCTTCTGACGGGGTGATGTGTGGAGACTTCTTGTACCAACTTCTGAGAGTACATGGTTAAATTTCCAGGAATTTTATGTATCCATTGACAGCACAGAAATGGCCAAATGCTACAAATAAGACCTCTGTCACCTCTTTGTAGGTGAAACATTTTCCAGTCTATCACTGTCCTGATATCTTGTAATTTTGTAGTTTTTACTCTGAATACTTTGTGAAATGTCTTGCTAAGCCCTATTCAATGTTGTTAATTTTTTAAGATCTTTATTAAGTGCTAATGTCAAATCAGAAAACATGTTTTGTAAGAACTTTGCCAGTGTTGTTTCTGAAGCCCAGAATCCCCATTTGCTGTACTTCTCTCTCCAAAAAACAGGATCCTGAACAAATGTTCACCTTCCTTGGACTTTAACTGGTGACTTCAGACAGAATCAGTTTCCATCTCCTGAGCAGCGCACCCCCCCCCACCCTTGGTACATGGATGTACTTACCTCATCATAGTTCTTTTTCTTTTTTAAGATTTTATTTATGTATACAGCAGCTGGGTACAGGCCAGAGTCACGGGAGGTGAGAGGATACACCAGAGTCAGAGCAGGGAACAGAACAGGCTAGATCTACTGAAGCACACTGCTGAGGGGAGCAGCTGGCGAGGCAGGAGAGGTCTGCTGTGCCATGTGGGTCCCCTCCCTGGCTGGTGGCAGGAATTGAACTCATGCTGCAGTGGCTGCTGTTTGCTCCATAGTGCATTGCTTAACCCACTGCACCACCAGGGAGGCCCTCATAGTTCTTTTTAAATGTTTGCACACTGCTTAACATTGGGCTCTTGCCAAGAGCATTCTAGTGCCTGTGATACATTAATTCTCTAAAATATATATATAAATATATGTACATATTTATGTTTATATATATATTTAAATTGTCTATATCCTCATGATGGCCCCATGAGATTAATACTATTAAACTGTCCTTTTAGGGGAAAACAGGCCCAGAAAGTCAAAGTAACCTGTCTATATTCAAAAGTCGTATCTGACGTAGACTGATTCTAAATGCTTTTTGTTGTTTATGCATCTATTTTCCCTGTGCTCGAGATTTATTGTTTGTCTATTTGTTTTTGGTTTTTTTCAAGGGCAGCATCTGGGTCTCACCTTCTTTTGGATTTACAGTGCCAAGCAGTTTGTGCTACCTCCACATACTGTGCATTCAACACACGTGAGGGGAAGTGCTAGCAGTTTCTCTGCCATGTCCTCCTCTTGAAAGTGCTTGCATGGAAGCACAATTCCTAAAAGAAACAGAAGAGAAATTGTTCTAGGGGAAAGAAGGCCCATTGAACTTGACTGTGCTCCTGGAGGCAGTCCCTCAGGCATCTCTACGGGGCCTCAGACTGACAACACTATCTGCATATTGTAGAGTTAGAATGTAGCTCCAGAGTTCAAATTTACACAGTAAGGTCTCAGTTTTAGTGCTGAAGTTTAGGTATGGTTAGTACTAATGTTAGGGCAGGGTGGCTGGAGCAGGGACAGGGCAACAAAGAACAGAGTGGGAAGCCACTTAATAACAGAGATCTTTGAATTACTCTCTACTTTGGGAGATCGCTTCAGGAAGATGAGGGTGGAGAAGAAGGGAAGACAGATTTTAAAGGGTGGAACCCCACATTCAAAGAACTCTGTATTTGTGGACTGCATGAGCGGAGATGCCCTCTCTACTAAGGTATGGGCCCATCCAGGTTAGGCCCGCAAACATGCACTTACCTCCACCTACACTGGCCATACTTCTGGTAGGAATACCCTACTCATGACCAATGATTCTAATCAAATGACCCATCCTCTCATCTCTGGGAGGTCTTCTCTTTTTAACTATGCCACAACAACTGAGTGGATTATCCACGACAATGTAGAATGCATCAAAGCAGCTGAGATTATGGTAGCTGCTGTTGGTGGGGGAGTCCTCTTGTTCTGGCTTCAGAGAAACCAGGTCTTACTTATTCTTACATGTCCTCGATTCTTCTATGGTTATGGCCATAAGAACATGGCCACCTGGGTTTCTTTGGAAGCTTGCCTCCATCTCCCATCACATATTTCTTCTGGCAGAAAATTACTAAGATTCTGGAAGATGAAGTCACCTTGACTCCGGTGATAGGTGTGTGGAAGAGTGTGCACGTGTCAGGAGGTTATGAACTATCCTTCCTTCACATCACCTCACCAGATATCTTTCTGTAACTCATATGACAGTTTATTTGTTTATAGGAAGGGGTCAAGTCAATGTTTGGCATCTAGGCAGCTATGGAGAAGAATCTGTACTCAGAATACACCAAGCTCAAGTGAGGCATGCCAAAGGATAAGCATTGATAATTGTAGCAGCAAAGTTCTGGGCAATTTGGTCCGTAATTAGGCAGAGTTCTTTCCCACTTCTATCTCTGGGATTTCTTCTAGCAAACAGTGGATTTCCTCCCTAGACTATGTTGGGGCAGTCTCTGTTCTTCCTGGACAGCCTTGTGTTGCAGACCATGAAGGAGACTGGGATGGACAAAATCTGCCCAGGCGCCTGGCTCATGGTTTTGATTCAGTAATAGCAACCACATGGCATTTCAGAGTCCTTGCCATGCCTGGAGGACTTGTGTCCTATTCTTATCCAAAAAGATCTCTGACTGCAACCAGGCTGAAAGTGACATGGCCTGCTTCGTAACCCTCAGTGTCCTCTTACGGGATTCTCTGACTCAGAACTCACAGACAGGATGTGATCTCAGCTTCTCACATATCTCTTTGTACATGGGCACAGTTGTGTGTTTCCTCCATTGCTAACTGGGTGGAAAAAAATGTTAAACATGTGTGTGTAGGAGACCCACAGGAATTTCTTGGGGAGGCTCTTGAAGAGATCCTTGGGGAGACCCAGCATGTTGATTTTTCTTCCTGACTAGCTGTTCAGTTGTCTAGTACTCAGCATTTTACTCAGGAGTGACTGATTACCCAGTAGGAACCGAATAGTCACCTTGGCTCTAGTCTCCCTGCTCCCTAACCCTTGCACAGGTGCACCAGAGCAACATGTTCTGCTCTTTCTTTTCTTTTAAAGATGTATCTATTTATGTATACAAGAATTGAGGTACTGACCAGAGGCACTGTGCTAAGGGCTTTCCATGAATTATTATAGTTAATCTTCATGATAATCCTAGGAGGTAGGTCCTATGATTATTCCCACTTTTCAAATGAGAAAACCAAGGATCAAAGAGATTAAGTGACTTGTCGACCTTAATACCTTAGAAGTATTAAACTTATACCAACTCAGGGATTTGAACTTAGGTTTCTTTGATAGCAAAGTCAGGGCTCTTACTTATGATAATATATTGTCTTCTAATCCAACCCCATGCTGTTTATTTTCCTTGCCTTGAATTCCTTTAGAATTTGTGTAGATAGTTTAGGATCCATTTTTGGACATTTGGGTTTTTGGAGACAAAGAGTGGGGGAAATAAGACCAGATAGTTAAACACATTTTTTCAGCAGTTGAGAAGATTAAAGATTAAAGTGACAAAGAGACATGTCCATGAGTTTGAGATGGGTTAATGGAGGAATCATATCCTGGTCCAAGATCTCCAAACTCATGCACAAGACAGTGCTTGATAGTATAGCACATATCATGTCTTGTGAAAATTTGTTCTCCACATATTTCAAAATTATGTTTTGCCTTGTAGTATTAGTTCTTTAAGGACAGAAGTCATATTTTCTACTTTACAAATATGTTTCTAGTCATTTTTTAAAAAAATATTTATTTTTATTTATGCATACAAGAATTGGGGTGTAGGCCAGAGGTGCAGGGGTGGTGGTGAGAGGATTCACCAGACCGAGTGGGAAGAACAGGCTGATCTATGCAAATGCACTGCTGAAAGGAACAGCGGGTGAAATAGGCGAGTTCTTCTGGGCCTTGTAGGTTAGCTCCTTGGCAAGGTATTGAACGTATGCCACAGTGACTGGCAATAGCTTAATAGCACTGAGACTTTATTCCTTGTGCCATCAGGGAGGCCCCATGTATCTAGTCTTATGTATGAAGAAGAAACTAAGTAGGAGAAGAGAGTAGGCAAGCTGGTGCTATTTAAAAACTGTCATCGTCTATATGCTGGTAACTGAATGGAAGATATAGCAAGCACTGGGATTACCTAGTACAGAGTGCACACTCAGTAAGTACTTTTCAAGTGAACCAGTGAATGAATGAGATGGTGTCAGGAAGACTAGAACTGAACTTGAACTGGAGGGTGTTTCCAGGAATAGAGATGCCATTTAGCAAAACGAAGGAAAACACCTAGTTTTGAATACTGCTGACAAAGTGGTCTTTCAAGAGAATCACAACACATGTGTGTGAAGAGATGAGTCATTGGAAGAGAGTTATTGAACCTGACAGGCAAGGTGAAGGGAACACCAGTGGTCTCTGATTGCTTACCAAGTATGTTAAACATCTGTCAACATCACCAAGACCAGCTCTGCCTACTGCTCAGTGGATGTGTCTCTGTCAATGGTGGCCTATCATATTTGGGGCTGTTCATCTTAGGGAACTGAAAGTTTTCATTATTGCTGTAGGTAAAGTGCCAGGTATTGTAGGCAACCTTATGTACCATATTTAGTTCAGTGAGTCCCAAACTTTAATGAACACATAAATCACTGGAACATTTTTTTGAAAGTCTGATTCTAATGCAGTAGGTCTTGGTGTAAAGCCTAAGACTCTGTATTTCGAGTAAGCAACCAGATGAGCAACCATCCTTAAAGTGACAGAATTCTGGATGCTCTGTGGAAAAGTTCTGGAGTACTCAGCAACTGAAACTAGCTCTCTGTTCAC
Source organism: Galemys pyrenaicus (assembly GCA_019455555.1). Taxonomy (NCBI): domain Eukaryota; kingdom Metazoa; phylum Chordata; class Mammalia; order Eulipotyphla; family Talpidae; genus Galemys; species Galemys pyrenaicus. The sequence continues at coordinate 10,910,493 of JAGFMF010011418.1, forward strand.
TTCTTAACAACGTCCTTTGGTCATAGATTCCTGTTCTATGGCTAACTCTCCAACAAAGTGCTGGTCTCCTAATGGACTGACTATGTGCTTTCCTGGGGACTGACTGGATTTGGGATCATGGAGTTGTTATGGGATTAAATTCATAGAAGCATTAAAACTCATATTTCTGAGATTTACACCTAAATTCCACACAAGGAGGGTTTGAGTCACTTGTAGACTCATGTTTATTTCTAAGGTCTGGCACATAGTAGGTCATTCAAAAATGCCAAATGAATCACAAAGGAGAGAGAAGGGAGGTATTAATCAGATAAACTACAGTCAAACTATATCTTAGTAAAATTGGTTTTATGTATAGGATGAAGAACTAAGTCAGAAAAGCACCCAAGTAAACTAAAGTAGATGCTTCAAAGATGGTGCAATTTTTTTAGGAATATTATTATTTTTTTTAAAAGATTTTTTTTAAATTTATGCATACAAGAGCAGGGGTACAGGCCAGAGGCGTGGGAGGTGAGAGGATTCACCAGAGACAGAGTGGAAGCAGAACAGGCAGATCGACTGAAATACACTGCTGAGGGCAGCAGCAGGCGAGGCAGGAGCGTTCTGCCTCGCCATGTGAGTCCCCTCCCTGGCCGGGGATCAAATTCATACTTCTGTGCCATGGGTGCTTCACAGTGCAGCGCTCAACCCGCTCTGACACCAGGGAGGTCCCAGGAATATTATTTATGGAGGAAATCTAACTCCTAACTCACAGCTTGCTTGTGTTTTTCTATTTATCAATGAAAGAGGGAAATAGCTTATTATCAGTATAAACAAAGATATGTGATATCTCACCTTTTCTAAGATTTTGTAGTTGACAATGTACTTAAAAGCAGCTTATTGAGATATAATTCACATTTCACAAATTTTACCCTTTTTAAGTGTTATTTATCTGTACTTTTTTTTTTTGCAAAATCTGACTGTCTTTAATAGTTGAGAAAAGGTAAGTTAAATGGGTTTTTAGAGAACAGGAGACAGACACAGGCAGGCAAGTGACAAGACCACTTGTTGTAAGAGACAGGACAAAAATAACATTAAAAGAAGCACAGAGAAGTACAAAGAAAACCCAGTAATCTGGAACTATTTAGTTTAGTGTAAACCCTTTTCTAACTTCATTACCTCCCAGGAGGGTGGGTCGTATACAACCCAATATAATAACTGATGCTCTTGATGATGTCTTTGAGTTGTCAGGAAAGGGTAAGTTCTGCTGAGTGTACTCTGCTTAAAAAGGCAGCAAGATCTGTGATCTATTAACAGTCTCATTACACTGGCAATAGAAACAATTTCTAAAGTTTTGGGTGGTTGATGAAGCAAGTCTTCAACTCTTTCCACATTGACTGAGTCCACGGGAATCCAGAAAGTCAGCGTTTTATGGTATGGGTTGAGGGATGAGAGCAAAGGGCAGCCACATGCACCTAGTCCTGCTGGCTTGTGTGAGGAAGTCGTTACTGAACATCACCTAGTGTCTTAGCAGGGGTGTCAAGCTTCCCGGGCTTGTCTTTCTCCTCCCTGTTGACACCCTTCCCTTTTCTTTTTGGACCGCTGTCTGTTCGTTGGAAGAAAAGTATGTCTTGAATGAACCCCACCCACTGATGTCTAATGGACTCTACCCCGAGCTCCGTGCTAAAGAGATCCCAGGCATCTCTCATCATGCCTTGAATCTGCCATGACTCTTGACTTCTTGAAAGGGGTATTTCTGGGAACAAAAGATGAAGTTAAGCTGTCAAACTTGGTGTAAAACTGAACACATGTAGGCCTGGAGCTGACTTGGTGTTGCCTGCCTTCAGCATGCACCCCGGGTCCCAGCTCAGACAGTATTTCCAGGAGGTCATATTAACCAATGAATCTCTCTCTCTCTCTGTCTCCTTGTCTTTCTTTCTCTCTCTGCTCCTCCTCTTTTCATTTCCCTGTAAATAAACCTTTTATTAACCTTTCTCTGTGTGCCTACCTTTAAGGCTTGCTCTGAGTTTTTTTTTTAAAGTACACAATCCCTTTAAAGTTGCCCTGTAATGCCTTGAGATCCTGTTGACCAAAACAGAAATCTTTCTAGGTGGGAATTAGGATGATTCTGCCCTTGCGATTCAAATCCATTTTCCTTTGGTTTAAAAATCTGAAACTCATTGGTCCACCAACCAACCCTTCCCCAGCTGTAGGGGCGGGGTGGGGTGCAGAATGCTACTGTTCAGAGCTCTCTTATTTTTGTCGCATGACAATTTTTCTGGTTTCTTTCTCCGAGGGCCTGTACTCTCATAGGATTAGATAAGATACTCTCTGAGCTTTAGTTTGTTTTTTCACCTGTAACGTGGAAAGAGCAAACCTGGCCTTGGGCATGTCACAGGGTTAGTGTGGGGTTTATTAATTATTTTAAAAGGTAAAATGTATTGAGTGCTGTTTTTTTCAGGTACAATGTGAATATATTATCCCATTTAATCCTTACATTAGTTTGCATATATTCTCTCATTTAGTCCTTATATTAATGCTTAGAAGGGAATAGCTTTATGATCCTCATTACACAGTGATGACACTCAGCTCATAGACATGACCGGTCCAGTTCTTGATTAAGAACTGATGGAAACTGAATTTAAAGACAGGTTCTCCAATTCCAGAAATTAAATGAGATAATGCTGACATATGTACGCTGGAAGCAGCACAAGTCTCAGAAATATCTGAGATTAATTTTACCTCCAGGACTATATTATAGGACCATGTGACCATCCACCTGCCACCTTCATCTTCCTAATTTGACCATCCTGGCTAACTCCCCTTCCAGACTACGATGAACTTTGGTGCTGTCATAGCCTCGTAGGCGTCTTTTCCTGACACCTCTGGACCATTGGCATATTTAACCGAAGGATTGTGGTCTGACACAATTCTGGTATTGGTCAGACTCCTTCCTAAGGAGAAATGCTTTATATAAATCCTTGGTAAGGAAGAGCCAACCGTGTTTTCTCCTTTATTTCTAATCACTTGGAAATAGAGCCACTTTGCTTCTAGGGTCAAAATGACTTGGAGGTCACAAGGATCCCCTGTGGGGATTGCTTGTTTATCTTTTCTCTGTCCTAATACACCATCTCAGATGGAAAACTTCCGCCTGGCATGGAGCATGTTGCCATGTATCTGAAGCCTGGACTCTGAGCATGGGTGTGCCAGGACTGTGTGGATAGCTTTAGGATTTGCGAATGTTCATTTCATTTCTGGATGGCCACTTTTTTTTTTTAAAGAAGATTTATTTATTTATGCTTATAAGAACTGGATACAGGCCATAGGTGCAAAGGTGGTGAGAGACAGAGTGGGGAGCAGAACAGGCAGACTGACATAAGTACACCTGAGGGGTGCAGTGGAAGAGACAGGAGAGGTCTACTGTGCCATGTGGGTCCCCTCCCTGCTGGGGATTGAACTCATGCTGTGGTGGCTAAGGACAGCTTCATAGTACTGGGACTCAACCCCTTGTGCCTCCAGAGAGGCCCCTGGATGGCCACTTTCATGCAAAAATCTGTTTCCTTTGGTATGCTGGTCTATACAAAGAAAAAAAAAATATCTTTTACCTTAGCTTTCTTCCTAGCTACTTCCTGTTTCCTTCCAATGGTCAATTCTATTCCTCTTTGCCCTGTTATGTGATTCAGTGTTACGGTACCTCTGTCCTATTTGCGTTTATCCAGTTTATCCAGTTTATAAATAGAAATTACTTATTTTTTCCAACTGTATTTCATAGACTACTGCAAACTCTTAGTTTGTTTTCCTATTTATATTGAGAACCAGTGTTCATAGTTAACTATTTGGACTTTTGATTTCACTGATTCCCTTTTACTTCCAATCCAAAGCTCTGGTGATATGAACCCTTTACTTGCTATCTTGCAGTACAGCTTTGACCTGAGAGAAGCTTTCTGACTGCCATGACTGCTTCTTATTTCAACATCATCTTCATAGGATACCATCAGTTCTGTGCCTTCTGCATCCTTTCCAATCCTACCCATTCCAAGTTCTTTTCCTTATGTCCTTTGACTTGATAGGTTTGCTTTTCAGACAGAGTTAGGAAGAGCTGCTGGTGAGCTCACAGCTGGAACCAAAGAAGAAAACAAGGCGTCCAGCTGATAGCCTTACTTTTTCTCTAATCAATAATTCATTTTGAACCAGAATGTTTGAGGAAATTGAGACTCAGCCTGATACAGTTCTTCACAAACAAAAGGAAACGAGCAGAAATCTAAAACAAAATGCAATTTGGGATGTGGACCAAACAAAATGAAAACATCTTGCAGGGTGATAAAGACTGTGTAAGCTTCTTTGTTTCAATAGGATTGCTTTTGCAAAATGCAAGGGCACGGCTTATGTTTTGTTTTGAAATGTATCTGAGTTATATAAACCCAGTAACTGTAGCTTTTGACTTGTCCTTGTATGAATGGAAGTACCCTAAAATCTTACATAATTTCAATGCCACAGTTTAATGGAAGGCAAGGGCAGAAGGTACTTTATCATTGCAAATAAAATGCCCAACAAAGGAGATGTGTAATTACCCATACCAACGAAGACATCTTATCTTCCTCTGGAGAAAACCACCAGGATCAGAAATTTTAGGGCTGCCTAACTGATTTCAAGGTTACCCATAATTGAGAACAACTTGGGCTTCTTGTTCCCAAATGCATGATTTGTTCCCTAGCCTCACCCCACCCCCATCCTATTTCCTGATCTCTTCTGGCCTTATTTTAGTCTCTTCGTGCTCCTAGGACTCATGTTTACTTGCTAAGCATTAGTTTTTTCGTGTTTCTCCTTTGACAGGAGAATGGTGACATTTCAACAGTGCCAGGGGAGTCTACCTATTTCTCCACAAAAGAGTCCACTGATGGTTCCCATTGTACAAGCTTCTTTCCCTGTCCTGTGTCCAAAGTCCAGTCTGCTCCCTGAAGATTGAGAGCCCTGAGATGGGAGGGAAGTGTGTCATGTCCCTTTTATTCAACCCTATTTTAGGTACACCCCCAGACCTCCCATGCCCATCTTTTCCATGAAGGCTTACTCCTCTTATTTACTACCAATATTTTCTTTTTAAGTTAGAAGACTCCTAGACTTGTGTGTGTTCTTACTTTGTTTTCTCTCTCTTTGGCCTGTTTTTCTTTTTGTGTCTGACTCTCAAGATCATGCATCTTTTAAGAAGTATCTATTATGAAATAGCATTGTCACTTTACAGTAAATGAAAAAAAAAAAAGTCTTTACATGTGGGAAGAGACCAGAGCTGGAAGTTCAAGAAGCACCTAGAATCTGAGAATGTAAGCCTGAATGGGGAAGGGATGTGGAAGGACAGGGGAATACAGTTCAGTTAAACTTCCTCCTTTTTTTCCTGTTCTAGCACTGTTATTCCAGCCTTAGCTTTTAAAGAGTCACCATTTCCAAGCCTCTGTGAAGGGCAGACACTGCCCGCAATTCAAAACTATTTTCAAAAAGCAGATGCATACTGTTTCTCATCAGGGAAGAAAAATTTAAGAAATTAATGAATTATGCTTCTATTGATATTTCTATTTTCAAAGATAAATCTTTCTTTGATTAAGGTCTCTTGAGAAAATATTCACTATGACAGGCTCCTGTTTATTAAATAGAAGGTTTATACACTACAAAGACCAATATTCTCTACTGATGGCCATAAGAATGGTAGGATCTCTCATTTAAGGAATACTCAAAAATAAAAAGACACATTTGGAGGTAGAGATCTATGTTGAAGTAGTTTGTGACTTGTTCTTTTCTGCTGGAGATGTGCCAGAGTTTACCCAAAGTACGTCTTGCACACATACCTGCACACCAATACTCAGCTGCCTCTTCTCTTTTTGATTGTTGGATTTTCTGGCCTTGGATTTTCTTCTGTAGGACTACCAGTTGGCGCATTAGTTTGGGGGAGGGGATTGTGGCACTTTCTGGCAGGGAGAAAAAGATCTTAAAGCAAAGATTGTATGTTCTAAGTTTTAAATTGTCTTCACTGGGAGTGACATACTTCTGACAGTTTGGATGACTTTTAAGAACTTTTGCAAGAGTGCTATAAATATATTTTTAGTCATATTCATCATGAATATTCCCATACTTAGAAGTAGGTTTGAAACAAAGAAAACTACTTTGTCATGAAGTGGCCTCAGTGACCGTCACTCTTAACTCTTGACCAAGCTTGTCTGCCTCCTACAGATGTCTTACTTTAACCCTGATTTTTCTTTATATCTAGGTTAACTGTTGACTCTGCAGATCCAAATGATAATTTAGACATATTTCTAGTTTACTTCTTTAGAGTATATTTAAGAACTTCTGAGGGAGCAGTCCGTTTACAGCAAGATAATCTATTCAAGCAATAATTTATTGTTTGTATCACATTTGATTGGCCACCAATTTCTCTTCATACACAGTGACAGCAAAAGGAACCATACCTCTTTCGAGTGACAGATGTCTTTCCAAACTCCAGTTTGACAAAGGAATTGTTTTTTTAAAATATAAAATATATGTAAAAGTAATACATAATAGTAACCAAATTGGTGAAATATAAAAGTAACCAAAAATGTAAAGTCTATAGCTCACATTTTCTTGCCATGCTCTCATTTAAAAGTGATAGGGTAGATATTACTTAAACTGAGATCATTTGATTTGTTTCCTACCATGGATTTTCTGTCAGTTATTACTGATTTTCTTTTTATCTTATTTGACATAGTTCTATAGTCCATCAAAGGAGAAGCTTATGATCAAAGTAGTTTTTATGAAGTTTTAGGAAGATATTCAATGCATCTCAGTGCCAAAAATTTTTTTCAAATTAAGAAGATGGAAAAAGAAAATTAGCAAAATGAAAATAAACAGACGTGGTTCCCAAATAGCAGATCACACTATAGGAACATAACTGAGTAGAATTTTTAACTATCTCTGGAGAGACTCAGGGTAAGTGCTGAAGGCACAGCAAGGCCAACCAAGCTGTGGTTGCTCTGAGTAAATAATGCATTTAGTCTGAAAGCAGTGACCCTCTATCCCGGTACTGTCCAAATGACATCTATACATCATTAGTCTTACATGACGGTAAAGTTTCTATGGTCCAAGGTATGTAAGATGCAAATTCACAAACATATTGCAGTCAAGAACCATTTAAGACACTGTTTGACACAGTATTTCTTACCGCTACCCTCCCGATGACACCTATTACAGTCTCATGGAAGAACAACCCCACTGATCAGGCTGAGAAATAGCTGTGTCTTCTCCCTCCTTGCTTTCTTCTGTGGATTCAGCAAATTGCATTGAGCCCCTGGTTGTGTTTATGAAGAGTGGTGTTAAGACCAGGCAACACTTTTACAATAATTCAATACTTACAATTTCATTTCTACCTTGGCAACATGGCATTTATAATTTCAAACTAAACAAGTTGAAGATGTCCCTAATGAATCATAGAATTCTCATCAAATCCATTCCCTTATCAGGGAATCTAGGGACAGGAACACCAGATTCCCTCCCTTCCCTTAGGGTACTCCCAGTTCTGATCTTCTGTGATTTTAACATATTGTTTCATGTTTCTCTTTCCTTTCACATCCTCAGAAATGATTTCTCTATGGGCTTACAGTTGGACCAACCTTATATTCTCTTTGGAATCACCAGTAACTGGTTAGAGGAAGGCGGTAGACTCCTGTTTTATGTTTGGAGAGCTTCAAGGGAACATATTCTTGCTGGATTTCTAGTCCTTAGCCATCAATGTTCTGAAGTACTTTTGTATTTGAGCCTGAGGCTTCAAGTTCATTTCTACGAGATAAGTGGGCACCAACCCAGGTGCAGTGCCATCAGGTGCATGGCCAACAAGCATGAGTCTTCCAGGAAGGAGCTGAGATGGCTATAAGATTTTCTTTACTTAGTTTGTTTTATTTGAAATATTACCCTGATGACTTTTCCAATTTGATTTCAAATATATTGAGCACTTCTAGAAAAAGTGGAATATTACACATACACACACACTCATAGAAGAAAGTAAAAATCACCCACAATTACATCACCAAAGTATAGCAACTATTAATTTCATAGTCTTTATCTTTTATATAGTTCAGTCTCTGCTGTCAGGGGAAATTTATTCCCTATTTGTGACATTTCTTCCCATATTTAGGGATACCCATTTCCCATAATACTGCTGAACATGTATCTTATTTCTTGCCTGATTCCCAGGAGGGCAAGTGCTATTGGACTGACAAGTTTGAGAGACAAACTAGGTATAAGTAGCCCAACTCCTCCTTTCTCTTTGCTATTGGAGTGTGCTTTGCCCAAGACTTGTGGCTCCAGTTACTCACAGTCATGCAGTAACTTCAGTGATAGATTTACAGGCAGCATCTGGGGAGGCTGGGTGGTGAAATCTGGCTGATAGGAGTTCAGGATTAAGATATTTGTTTACTCACAGATGTAGTCACAATATATGACAATAGGTTGTTGATCAACATTGCCAGCAGTGAAGATATGCCTTCATCTGCTTTCCTCTTCTCCATTGTCTCAAGTCTGGCTCAGAACTCAGCAGGAAAGAGCTGTAGTTTATGGTCTTCCTGCACCTGCAGTAACTCCACTTCTAGCTCTCCATCTTGTCTTGAGGCCTTTTGTTCAAGCTGAGCAGAGACCGAGAATCAGTAAGTGCTAGAAACATGCCCTGACTCTCTCTTCCTTTGGAATCTATTTGTACCTTATAATGTAAAGGGATTTTGTTTTATTATTGGTGGAGGAGAGGAAGGTTTGGGATTGATAGGGAGAGCAGGAAGACTGATGGATATAGTGTAGTATCTTATTCCCGTCCAAGTCATTTACTGGACTGGAAGTTTATGGTCAGAGGGATAAGACTCCCAAATCAGAACTTTTCAAAAGAGCTCTGGAGCAAGCAGAGCTGCTTTGGGTCCTAGTGACAATTTGTGACCCAGAATTTTGGAGACAGATAGTTTTCCAAACTCTGGATCAAACCCAGCAGTGTTTTGGCACTCCTAGGAACAGCAATGAATCCTTGGCACAGATAGCATGGTTTTGACTGTTAGATAATGGTGATAGTTTCATGGTCAGATGACAAGTGATCTAAGAGAAAGAATTGGCAGGGTGATGAAGCTGATTATGGGAGTAATACTAGATATATTCTTTTGGAAACTTCCTAAAATTGTTGGGGAATATTTGAAAGGGACTAATTTCTAGTTATTATCCAGGTAAGAGTCTAAATTGCAACAGATACTCATTTATCTCATAATTTTTTATTGAGTACATGCTTCAAGCCAGATATTCTTCTGGAGTCTAAGAATATCAAGGTGAACAAGATAGATAAGGCTCTTTTTCCCCCAAGGAACTTAGACTGAAATTTAGAGATAAATTTAATAATGATCAAAATGGTAATGATGGTGATGTGATACTTATATTTGTCTGGTAAGGTGTGGGACATCTGTATGTTCAACATTTTTATAAACTTAATAAATCATAATCACTTTCTATAATTAAAATTTTACTAGAGCACCACTTTAATATGCCTACATGATATTTCCTCAGATGGCCATGTCTTCCCTTCTGTAAGTCATCTCTTAGGTTGGGCATTTGATGGCTTGTGTTATAATCATGGTGTTTAAAATAAATTACCTGACAACAGCCCTACCCTTCATGTTCCCTAAGATTTTCTCTGTACCACTTAAAGCTGATTTACCAATGGTCAAAAAGATTCACCCTTCTCCCTTTTCGTCTTTTCTGATGTTCAACTGCCTTTGCCCTTCAGGTGACTTTCCTATGTGACTTGATCAAAAGTCACTCAGCCACCCTGACTGCTGCAGGTACAATATTACTTGACTGGTGGTGACTGTGTGAGATCCCATGGTGCTGGAGCGATGTAGAGTTGCAAAAACAGCTCTGTTCTTCATGAGTCTTGCCTTCTACAGAAAGGCTCCTAAGAAGTGTCCACTGGGCGCCAGAATGTCTTCAACTTCTGTGAAATTACTTTTAGTTTTCCCTTCTAGCTCTCTCTTTTCCCAGGTTTCAAACAGGCCTCTAGGGCAGGGGGTGGAGATAGATGTCAGATAATAATCTTCAACCTGTCTTAGCTTCTCTATCCCTTTTAACCTCAAGCTAAACTTAACCTGCCAGGTTTCTTTCCTATGGGGGGGATTGCTTCCAGGCTGCTTTTTAGTTACTCACTTACCTCCTCTCACCTCTGACCTGGACTAGACTTCTGCACCACTTTCCAGTACCCAGACACGCCCAGCTCTCTCTGACCCCAACAGTAAACACAGTTCAGTTCTCTTGCAGCCAGGCCTGCTAGTGAGCACACATCCTCTCCTGCCCAGACCCCAGTAGTCCTGCAGCATGGCCAGATGATAGTCCTTTATGATGACCTTATTATTATTTAAATTAAGCTGTGTCCATGATTGTTTTCTTTTTTTTAAAAAAAAGATTTATTTATTTAGGCACAGAAGAGCTGGGATATAGGCCAGAGTCCAAGGAGGTGAGAGGATTCACCAGAGTCAGAGAAGGGAGCAGAATAGGCAGACAGACTGAAACACACTGCTGAGGGGAGCAGCAGATGAGGCAGGAGAGGTCTGCCTTGCCATGTGAGTCCCCACCTTGGCCTGAGGCAGGGATTGAACTCGTGCTGTAGTGGCTGTGGTTTGCTTCATAGTGTGTTGTTTAACCCTCTGCGCCACCAGGGAGTCCCCTTGATTGTTTTCTTAAGCTAAAATTCTTCAAACTAAATTTCTGGGTGAAGGACATGAACATTTTTAAGGATTTTGATACATTATATAATGTAATATACTGAGACTGAACTAGTCTTGCATCAAAAGCATAGAGACCAGAAGCCCTGTTTTGTTTTGGGCAGGAGAGCGTCCAGGGCACAGAGTTAGGGACAAATGTCGTTAACAGTCCTCCTTTTGGAGAAGAGACTCAGTCATTAAAATGAACAATCTCCAAGAACTAAAGGTCATTAGGGAGATAAAAAATCATGGACTAGTCTCTTATTTTTCTTCTTCCTCCTTGGCCTGCTCTCCTTCCCTCCAAAAAAAAAAAAAAACGTGGTCACACAGTTTCATAGGATACAGTCCCAGTGCATGGGAGGGCTGTTCTCCAAGCTGGGAGATGTTCTCAGAGCTTCTGGTGCTATCACCCCTTAGAGGGGCAGTCACCAGCACTGTAACAGGGTCATCCCAGGAAAACAGGAGGTTCCAGGGTCCCTGCCGCACCCTAAGCAAGGGTGGAGGTGAAGTGAGAAAGCACTAGGAGAGGAAGCAGAGAGAGAAACTGGAGGAAGATTAGGAAACTAGATGGAGGGAGCTGGGGTGCCGCGCCCATTTCCCACTAACAGTACCTTCATCGGACAGGGCTGCTAAAGAATTCCTGTGTGCCTCATCCAGAGCTCAGGCCTTGGATTTGTTCACCTTTCTGAAAGCACTTGAGATGGTGTCTTCTGGCAACAAAATGTGTGCCTGAGAATCGTGTTTGCTGCCTGAAGGGGAGTGTGGAGCAGAGCACGCCTATGTGCACTGGAAGTCTTGTCTGCTGGGGTGACCAGCTGTAGCACTGCAGGTCCCAGGCAGATGACACAGGCAACTTTACCCAAATAAGCACCAGACCTAAAATTTCCACCTCTGGGAAGACTAACCAGTTAGACAATCAGAAGGTGGAGACAGTGAGTTTGGAAGGACTGGTTAAAATGTGGTGAAAATAATTTGGGGCTGGAAACCAGAAGCCCTGAGTTCAGTTCCTCTTTCCTCTTTTTATGAGCTTGGAGAACTTGAGGAGGGGGGGATGGTTAGCACTCTGCCCTGTGTTGCATTTTTCTCCACTGGAAAAAAATCGAATTGTAAACTTGCCCAGCTTACTTCGTGGGATGGCTGCAAGGTGATATTGTATGAGAGAGAGGTCTGTAGATGGTAAAACTCATAACCAGCATAACCTGGTCTTACTGTTCTCGGGCACTTACCGTCAATGATACGTGAGACTCAGTGGTGATCTACTCTTCCTATTCTCACATTTGGCTCAGGGTAAATAAACACTCGTGTCAAATGCTATAGATGGTGACTGGGAAAGACCTGTAGATGTGGACCAGGGGACAGTTTCAACCTCAGAGCTGCTCTGACTCCATTCTTTGAAAAGGCTGTGTTATTACCTTGGTGCCTCGGGGCTCAGGCACCAGCTGTGTCTGCCTGTCTTTGGGTCTTTGTTCTGATACCCACCCTGCCCCCACCTCTCAGAGGAGGAAGGGTGAATGTGGGGTTAAGGTGGACAGCAGATTAATTCAATTTTGTCAGTCACAGAACATACTTTTCCAAAAAGCCATCAGTACATGTCTCAAGAAGAGCAAAAAAGGAGATGGGCTTTCTTTTTTCCTTCTCTTCTTTCTTTTTTCCATTTTGTAAGAGACCAATTTACTGAAATGGGTCTTTAGTGGGACGTGTTTTAAATGAGACACTCTTTGGAACACAAAACATGATGGGCAATGTGAATTGCTTTTTGTGTTCGGAGTTTTTGGTGCCCACATTTGCCTGCTTGCAGTTCACTACTTGAGGGAGAGGAATAGAATGGAAAATGCTGTAGGCACTACAGAGGGCCCATTATCTCAAAATAATTCTTCCCTTTTAGACAGTCATTGCAGCAAGGCTGGGGGCAGAGAACAGATGTGGCTCCTAGTCAAGAATACTTAGAACCCAAACCAGAGATCCCACTATGGGAATAGTTAACATCCAAAGGAAAGGCCATCCTTGGCAGGGTTCTCACTGAGCAATAGTGTCTAGCCCTTCGAAATGCAAATGCTGTTGTTTGCAGCACAAAAGCACTGATTTTCCCTTCAACAGAGCGTGTACTATTAAAATAGCATGTCTTGTGTGTAGTTGCCGCACATTCTTTCCATTTTTTTTTTTCAGTGTGAGTCAGAGTGCAGATTCTCAACAAGACCAAAAAGAAAGAAAGCCATCTAATTTACATGGGCATGGAGTATCCACATCTGGATAGAGTTAGGAGGAGCAGGAATTACTTGCAGCATTTAAATATAGGCGTGCAGCGCTTCTTTCACTTGACCATATGAGGCATTTACGTATAATTCCATGAAAGCAAAACCTAAAAGACTCTTTCTTATTAAAAGGGGCTGTTGCTCCTGTGAGTCAGTCATTATGGGAACTGACCCAAACTTACAGGAACTGACCCAAACCCAAAAGGCTGACAATGAGTGGCAAGAGGCCACCCCACTCTCACCACCCCCAGATGCCCAGAGTCACACATCACTGTTGGAGGCATGCTGGATCCACTGTGTCTGTGCCAGGAGGCTGACTGGGTCTGAGAGCTGTCTCACTTGGAATGCCCAAGCATGGGCCTGAGCTGCAGATGCCAGGAAAGCCAGAAGTCATTGATGCTATCAGCCACTCTCCTCCACTCCCCAGGGGTCCTGTCCATATTAATGCCTACCCTGGCAGACTCACTTTCAGTTCAGATAAAATGTGGACAAAGAGAATACGAATAGCAGATATCCAGACCCAGGAAGGAGACTACGAATAACCAGTGTAAGCACTAGGTAGAAAGGGGAAAGATAAATGGCTGCCTTCTAAAGCTGGGGGCTCATCAATATCTAATTACTGGCACCTACAGAAACTCTATGGATTTTACAAGGAAGCAGATACCTTCATTGATGTGTGGATGGTGGTCATCCTGTTAAAGACCTTGGTGAGGAAACTGGTACATAAATATAGAAGATTATATTGTGAGAAGCTAACAAGGCAGAAAATAAATTTCATTTTATGGACTTATTCTCAAAATGACTCACCAAGTGTTAAGACATCACTTAGCTCCATGGAGTTGCTGAAACCCACTTTCTCTAAAGATATGGAAAAGGCTGTTGATTACTCATATCCATTCATTCTCTTTCCTATCATAAAAAACTTGCTGAGATTTAATGGGTACATTGTCAGTCAGGTAGACACTACATTTCTTTAAACCTCGTGTAAGGTGACATATGATGGTTGATGGCCATGGAGTAAACTTTATGTACCCTTGAACCATGACATGGCTGGGGTGCCAACCCTTTCGCATACTAGAAAACCCACATATCACTTCTGACTCCCCAGAAACTGTATTACAATAACCTCTAATGACAGGATGTCTTACTGACAACATAAACAGTGGGTTGACACTTATTTTGTATGTTGTGTGTGTTATATACTATATACTTACAATAAAGTAAACTAGAAAAAAGAGAATGTTATGAAGAAAATCAGAAGGAAGAGAAAATATTTACAGTCTTGTACTGTTTACTTGCGCCGTAAGTTTACAAGAAAGTCCACGTATAAATGGACCCATGCAGCTCAGATCCTTGTTATTCAAGGTCAGCTCTATTACTTTTATGTTGTACTTTTAAAAGAAATGAACATTCACTTCTTTAACTCACCCCATTTTGGGAACTAGTCAATGATGGAAGAATTAGAGCAACCATCTTGCAACAAAGGCAGAGTCTATTGTTGATAAAAAGAGCTGCCCACAGCCCTGAATACTTTGTATCTGGACTGTTAAAATGTGAGAGAAATATATGAGAAAAATCAATTCTGAGTTGTCATAAATTGCAAAAAACACTGTTGTTTTATATAACCTCAAGAAGAAAAACACACATAGCCCAATTAAGTTATGACACAATGGTAAGACGTTATTGATTATAAGACACATTCCCATTTCAGGTTGTTCAAAAGTGAAAAATTGTATCTTAAAATCATTGAAATATAATAAATGTTTAAGCCATTACACTTGGAATTTCTTTGTGACAGCAATATATGATATATCATATGTAACACAGGAGTTGCTGTCAGAAGTGGAAAGCTACCATAGTAGAAACCCCTAAGTAAGTGACTTAGTGTCCAGGTGGCCAAGAAAACACTGCAAGCCAGACATCTAGAGATTTCTGTTATATCATGACAAAATAATTGGAAAAAATTTTCTCTGGTGGAACTTTGGGAGGCAAAATGCAGGGTGCCAAATCTAGAAACTTGAGTAAAATTGGTCGAGACAATTCAGAACATTTATGTGTTTTCGAAACTTTTTACATTTTCAGATTGATGACCTCATGCCAATTATAAAATGTGACATTTTCTAACAATGTTTTGTTAGACACTACAGATTGGGAGAAAATTTTTGCACATAATACATCTGATAAGGGACCCATCACAAAAATCTACAAAGAGCTCACATGACTCAATAAAAATAAACAATCCAGTCAAAAATTGGGCAGAAGGGCTAAAAAGACAAGAGGAAATGTAAATGGCCAACAGGTATATGAAAAAAATGTTCAACATCACTAATAATCAGGGAAATGCAAATCTAAACCACAATGAGATACCACCTAACACAAGTGAGAATGGCATATATTAAAACAAACAAACAGCAATGTTGGCAAAGATATGGTGAAAAAGGAACTCACCTACGCTGCTCATGGGAATGCAAACTGATCCAACCACTATGGAAAGCTGTGTGGAGGTTTCTCAAACTATTGAAAATGGATCTACCACATGACCCAGCAATTCCATTCCTAGGAATCTACCCAGAGAACAAAAAACATTAATTCAAGAGTATACCTACACCCCTATGTTTATAACAGCATTATTTATAATAGGTAAGACTTGGAATCAACCCAAATGCCCAAAAATAGATGACTGGGTCAAGAAGAGTTGGTATATATATGCAATGGAATACTATTGAGCAATCAGAAAAGATAAACTCATGCCATGTGCAGCAACTTGGATCGAGCTAGAAGGGATTATGCTCAGAGAAGTAAACCAGAAAGAAAAAGAAAAATATTGGTTTCACTTATAGAAGGGATATAGGGGAACCAAATAAGGGATCAGGAAAAAAATGAAAATAATAATAAATTAAAAAATTAGGAGGCAACTATAAAGCAGAAACATTCTGCAAGGGAGGGGGAGAAAGGGGGCTTTAAACAGGGAAGAGAAAAGGACAAGGGACTATGGTGATAGTTCACAGGTGAATTGATGGTGGGAATTTTATGGTATATCCTATACCTGAAAGGAGAAAGCATAAATTGTACAAAAATGAACAATGCTGTATATATATATATACATATATATATGCAAGGTGACATATTCTAAAGGAGCATCTTTAGTAAGAGATAATATTATAGCTGTAGACCTCCCTGATCACTTCCCAGTAGGACTTCTTGCCCAGAGCTAAAGCAGAAGCAAAACTCAGATTAGGAATGTTGACTTCCCACTCAAACCTAGAGTCTCAGAAGATCCCAAAGAAGGAGAGAGGGACATGGGTGGGTAAAATTAAGTAAATATAAGATCAGTTAAGCAAACCACAACTTTGGATGAGTTCTTTGGCTGTAGTTAAACGTACATGAATCAGCTGGAACCAAATAGCCAAATGCCTATAATTTCTCCCTCCCCGAAACAAACTTAATCTCCCAAATATGCTCCAGGCAGGAAGGGAATTATAAAATGTACACAGCTCCCAAGGAAGTGAGTTCTTCACCACTTACATCAGGTGTGACAAGTGAGAATAATGGGAAAGGAGAACTTTTTGGTGGGCAGAAGTAGGGTCAAATCAAGGCAATTTTTTGTCAGGGGAGGGGAACTTTGATAATTGCTATGGACAAGTGACTGCCGTGTTTTCTCATCTTCCCTTTGCCTGATGGGAGTTTCAAATTGCAGTTCATTTGTTCTTGCTCCACCTTTGTGTGTAGAGGGTGTTTGCACATAAGAAAGGGGCCGATAATACTCCTTCAGCCTGAGGAAGCCTCTTACTGACTTGGTGGCAAAGACTGTGCCTCCCTGGAGAGCCAGCACAATAGCCAGATGCAATAGCTAGGGGAGGCATTTGAGGCATCTGCAGGGGGATGGGGCGAGTGTGTTCCCTTTGTGGGAAGAAGGATGTGAATGTGAGTGAGTGAGAGACTGGAGAAAGGGACTGGGTGGAGACTGTTGGTTGTCCTCCCGCATATGTTCTTTTCTTGCTTTACGGAGAGAACAGTGGTAAACTAATTTTGTATTTAGATCGATGACAGTGCAGGTAATGACTTCAATTTTAAGTCTCTCTTCTCTCTAGTTGTGCAGTGCAACACATTATAGGTAATGGGGTGTGAGTGGGCATGATGAGTCACTGCTGCAGTGTGCCTTTATAAGGCATGAATGTGAGGTCTGTGTGTCATTGCCCTCTTGCTGCTGTCTGGGGTGCCTGGGCTGAAGATGCCACTGCAGGGGCTGGGCCAGTTAACTTGAACTCAGGCAAGTGCATACCAAAGAGCAGAGGGGCTTTCCTTCCTTAGTCAGGAAATCTCTGGATCAGTGCTTGAGAAAGAATAAATTTCTTTCTTATTAAAGCTGCTGCTGTTTTGAGTATTTTTATTATAGAGCAGCTTAGAGTAGACCCTAAGTAATATCAGTTCTACCCAAAAGTGTGTTCAACTCATGAATTCATCGAAATCTTATAAAGGGCTTCTGCATTAGGAAATTTATGCCAAATCATAACTACATCTCAAGGGGGAGATGAGAAAGAAGATAAAAATCTAGCTCTCCCATGGGCCTTCCATTTCCCATAACAGACCAGAAATCCCAGACAGGAAGAACAAATAGTAATATTGCTGTAGCAGCTGAATGCTGACCAGGAAGCAATGTGAACCTCACCTGTCCAAAGATGGGTACAGTTTTCTATGCTAAGTGTCATCGGGTCCCTTTCTGACACTACTGCTTATAAACCAGTACTGTACTTCTGTCAAGGACAGGAAGAGACACATTTATTTTCCCCAACTGAAAAAATGTATCCAATAGTTTTTAAGCCAAACGTAATGCAAAAGTCATTATTTTTTTTCTTTTCTACTTGCCAGTCACTGTACTAAACTGGGCAGTTTCTGTTATGGGTTTCTTGGGATTCCTGGCACAATCTTTCTGTATAAGTCACCCAGATTCTCTAAGTAAAATGGAACATGTAACTCTCTTTGCCAACTTCAACCAGGTACTGTCAGAAGCTTTGATAAGGGCGACTGAAGCAGTATGAACATATGGGCATTAAATAAATGCTGATCCAATGACTTGTTCCCCATTCTACCCACATTAATAAGGACATTTTACATCCACAGGAAACTTGACCAATCACTTCACGGCTGTTTTAGATTCAAGAAAGCGGAAACAGTTTGACTTCTAGTGGTAGCAATGGAACTGGAACAGAGGTTACAGACACTTAGCCTACTCTTCTGCCTTCTCACTCTCTTTAGAACCTCTGCTTTTTCCCTTCTCAGGAAAAAGACTCACAAGACAGGATTCCAAATGGGATTTTCAACAAGTGGCTTAGGGAGGTCTGAGTTGAAATTTTGTGATATTCATCCCTCCTTCACAGACCAAGCCTCCACTCTTGAAAGTCAGCAATCATCCATCCACTGAATGAATAATTATATAACATTGACTATAAATCAGGTGTGAGTCTAGGTGCCCTGGACATAACAGCAGGAAACAAAGATTCCCCCACCCTCCTGGAATTTATGTAATAGAAGACATGATAAATTATAAAGAATGTTGAAGTGAAGTAGAAGCAACTAGATAATGTGGATGGGGAGACCCAGACTGGGGGTGGTGTGATTTTAACTGTGTGATCAACATGAACTTCATGGTGATATTGTTATGACTTCAAATAATAAGGAAGTAAGAGACTGGACTACATGATATTTTGATGAGGAAGCACAGGATTGAGGAAAAGATCAATTCAAAGACCTTGAGACAGGAGGATACCTGGCTAAAGCTTCAGCTTCTTATACTCTTTGTAAATGGTCATGATTCTTTTAAATATCAGTTTTCTCTCTCCTCCCTCCTTCCTTTTTCCCTGCCTTTCTTTTTCCTCCCTCCCTCCCTCCCTCCCTCCCTC
>JAGFMF010011418.1:10929634-10948524 GCA_019455555.1 Galemys pyrenaicus
TTCCTTCCTTCCTTCCTTCCTTCCTTCCTTCCTTCCTTCCTTCCTTCCTTCCTTCCTTCCTTCCTTCCTTCCTTCCTTCCTTCCTTCCTTCCTTCCACCTGTTCTTCTCTCCTCCTCTGTCCCTTCCCACCTCTTTCTTTTTGTTAAAAATATAAATAGTGCTGCTGTTTCCTTCACACATTCTCTGATAAGTCCTCTTACTAGCATATAATAGTGTTCCAACTGCTTTATAGGTTTAATTCCTTTAAGTCCTTGGATGTAGGTAATATTATTATCTTCATTTTGCAAGTTGGAACATACAGAGTTAACTAACTGGCCTAGGAAACACAGGTAATAAACTTCAGTGATAAGATTCAGACTTAAGGGTTTGGACACCCCAAGATTTTGGTAGGATGATTCATACATTTATAATGCTATAATCTGTTACTGATAGGACATAGTCTACAGTTCAGTCTCAGGTAGGGGTCAAGTCTGCTAGATTTTCTAAGAATAAAACTACATTTGGCGACTGATTCTAAGTAGGATCCCCAGGGTAAAGTGGATCTTCCATAAACAGGAATGGTTGCTGAAGAGAAAAAAAAATCCCTCTGTTTTATTTAGAACAAAACATCCAAGTTACATGAGAATGTACCACATGATTTTTGTGAATTGAAGTCAATTTGGCACCAGCAGAAATAACCTTAGGAACAAAGTTTGTATACAGTATGTTCTTACGGAAACCACAGTTAGAATGTAGAGTAAACTGTTAAAGAAAGACCCTTCTTTCTGGAGCTGCATTAGCTGTCTTTGGGTGGAGACAGCAAATTGTTTCGTTTATAAGCTTTGTACATCAAAAGCTAGATCTGCTTACACTTTAAAACCAAAAGGAGGAGAAAGACTTATTTTTAGCTATCTGAAATTTAAACCAAACCCAGCATTGACATATGGATGTCCCAGGCTGCACCATGTCAGAAAATTTCTTAGAGATGACATTAAACAGCAATATATTATAGCAGCTGTAGAAAGTCAGTGAGGTTCTCCTCTTATTACTTAGTTTAATAGCTAAAGGGCCACTGGATTAGAGATATTGGATTTCTCAGAATTAGGGCAGGCTGCCTGGGATTGGGCTTGTCACATGGGAACTGAGTTCAGTCCCATGAGGATAAGAATATCAGTGTATGTAGGCGAAACAGATTTTTTTTTTTTTTGGGGGGGGGGTGAGTCAACCAGCTGACCAAGGGCTCTTTACTGCATTTAACTTGTAAGAGAAAGGTTTAATTTTTAAATTTTATGTAGTAGGTAAATTCAAAAATACATATTAACATAAAACAAATTGCCAGTAATATCAAATAACCACTCAACATTTTTGGTAGCAACTTTATACCTAGGTAGATAAATAAAATATTGAATCAATGTTGAGACAGTTATAGATATGTAGACACATTAAACTGTAGATTATTTTGCTCTACATAAAATGGGATAAAATCACCCCCACCTCACTGGAAAATCTTTTTGTTGTTATTTTAATATTATTCAGTGTGATATTTCACTTAGAGTTTCCTCTGTTATTAAATATTTTCAACACCATTACTTTTATTTTTATACTTTTTAAGGCCATGCAGGTTCCACATTTTATGGGGATACTCTATTTTGGTGGATCCCTAAAGCTGGACATGACCTTATTCCTGGATGGCAACTGCATTAAGTTAAATGACCAAAAGAATTTTACAGATGGAGTTAAGGTTACTAACACGTGGATAGGGAGATTATCTTGGATGACTGGGTGGGTCCAATGGAATCACCTGGACCCTTTGTAGTGCAAGGGGGAGGCAGAAGCTTAGCTTACAAAGGTGTCATGTGGGAAGGCCTGGTTCTACGGCTGTTAACTATAAAGGTGAAAAATGGAGGGTCATTAACCAAGAAAAGCACGTGCCTCTAGAATCTGGGAATGCCTCTTAGTTGAGAGACAGAAAGAAAATGGCAACTTCAGTCTTATTACCACAAGTCATCTACAACTGCCACAAGGGAAATGCAGCCCTGCAGAAACCTTGATTTTAGTTCAGTGAGACTTCAGTAGAGAAATCGGTGGCTGGACTACTGATCTACTAAACTGGGAGATAGTAAATTTGCCTGGTTTTCAGCCACTGCATCTGTCATCATGTGTTATAACAGTAATAGAAAATGGTTATGCTTACTGTATTTTTGGGTCATTTTCAATTTTTCACTAATGAAGGAACATCCTTATAGCTAAACCTTGATGTACATCTTTGATTATTTCTCTAAGGTCAATTCATTTAAGGAGAACTATGGTCTCCAGTATATCAAATTTTCAACTTTTTGATGTGGAGTACCTTTTCAAATTTAAAAAGTATAATTTTCTGATTGGCTAGGGCAAAGGGATAAAGGAAGGTTGGTATTTCTTTTTTAAAATTATTGATTCTAGCTATTGGTTATCCACAGTGTGTGTATTATAACTCTTTTTCCTTTTAGGTGGCCATAGCAGCCTTTGTCTTTTCTGTGTGGATTGAAATAATTGTTGCATTAGAGGGATAATGGCCAACTCAAGAGCTGCTTGAGATGGCTTTGATGAAGCTGCTCCCTCAAATGTAGCAAGTTAGTCAAAGTGCATCAGACCAAGCTTTGGACTCAAAATGGAATTTGCTTTTCTCTTCAAATACCACTTCTGTTGGCATTAAGGAAGGGTGGGGGTGGGTTAAATATCCATTACTGGGCAAACAACTTGAAGTATGTTTACTTAATGGGGTTCTCTCTATATATGTTAGTCAGAGTTGGTCAGAGGCTAAATGCCTCTTTTATAAGCCTCAAGGGTAATTGTGGTCGAATACATTCAACCACACCAGAAATCAGAATTATCAAGTGGGAGACTGCTGGTATGGAAGAAGGATTTAGAAAAAAAAAAAAAAAAAAAATCACCCAAGGTGACCAGATGTACCTTAGCTACGTTTCCAGTTCTAAGCCTGCACTCATCTTTTATATTTAGGAGGGCTTAAAGTTTAAAACAATAACAACATTAGATTTCAGGTAACATATTTAACATTTTGACTGTTCCTTTCTAGAGCTGCACACTGATCACATGTTTTTTTTAATTCAAAATGCATGGAGATAAAGCTTTAGGACTTCTCATCTATATTCATATCTGAAGTAATGAACAACAGATAATAATGTTGCCACATTAAAATTTTTATTTTATAAAATACCCATACTAATATTTTTTATTATTATTATTCGGGTCGAATTGCTTTATAATATTGTATGTGATCCAGAGACATAGGATCACACCTCTTCAAATATATATCACTACACAGCACCATAGTCCATGGACCCATCATCCATTCCAATGTTCTTTTAAATACTGAAAGTCTCTGGGGAATCTAATATCACACTTAATTTATAAAAGGCAGTTATACATAAGTAGTATACAGTGGGAGGACTTTTCTTTTTCTTTGTTGTTGTTTCTTTCTCTCTGTGTCTCAGTGTGTGTTTGTGTGTGTGTGATTTTAAGTTCCCATAATTAGAACAGCTACTGTTTTTGGCAAACCAGATACGCATTCCTCACAATTCCATCAAGAATAAAACTTTGTTTAAATTGCAACTCTAGTCAGAGACCTTGTAAATAAGACTATTAATAAGTTTAGTTGTGGAAAGGCAGTCAGTATAGATGACAGTATAGTGGATTTGAACAGACTGGCTTTTATAATTCTGCATCCTTGACACTTGCTAATTAGTTTCTTGGTGGCATTTTCTTTAAAAACCTTTGAGCTTCAGTAAAAATGGGGATGATTTTATTCATCTGTCAGAGTTTACCCTTCTGTAAAATGGGGATGGTAATATTCATCTGGCAGAGTACTTACATTGCTTAGCACACTACTTGACATAGAATATTACCTTCTTCAACGAAGAAGGTATATATCAGTTTTCTGGTATATATACCTTTCTGGTATATATTAGTCAGATGCAAGAGAACAAATTTGTATTTCCCTTCGGATACAAGCCAAGATGACTTGAATGTCTCATATGTAGAAAGAGGGACATAATAAATGAATAGGTAAATTTAAGGAAATGTGAGGCTGCTCTTGACTTAACATCACTTTTCATGCATGTCAACTAATATCAGCTAATACTTAGTAGAATTAATACCAGAAGGGTCAAGCCTTCTCTTTGACTTTTCTGTAGTTCCATATATAGATATTATCTATGAAAATTTACTTTGTGTATTAATACTTTCAATTGAACATGACTTCTTCATAAGTATATAACCTTAATTTATTTTATAAACATTCTTTTATAAATATATTTCTGACTTTTCCATAAGATATCCTTAATGCATTAGGCAAATCTTCTTCTTCATGAAAGTGAGAGCATTTTTAGTTGGTAGTTGAAATTAGAGTATCATTTGAACTCAAGTGGCACTGCCCTGTTTAAAAACCTTCCCATGTTTTGAAACAAAAATCCATACCACTTACATTATTGATTTTACCTCAGTAATTCTTCCTACCATATTTTTCATGAATCCAATAATACACTTTCTGTTGGTTTCAAATTGGTCTATATAACATCCTAGTGCACTAATGCTATAGTGGACAGATCTTGTTTTGTCTTTTCAATGACATCCAATACCCAGTTATGTTTGGCCACATCCCCTAGGTCCCTGGAAAACATGTAACTTAAACTTGACCAATCAGTGTATTTTATCTTCCTGACCAGGGATTGTTGAGGCATGGGTAGGTGTTTTAAGGTGATTGAATATGAGGCAATACTGAGATGAAGCAACTGGAGAGAAGTGATTCAACTGCTCTACTGAGGCAGCTGAAAAGACAAAATGTGAGTCTACAGCCAATGGCAGTCATTTTTGCAATATTTTGAGTTTTCTTAAATGTGAAGTCAACACAGAGAAAATCAGAGTTGAGAGACCTAGGGAGACAGGTAACTGGTAGTGGCATTTATATACCTAATGAAGGACAATTGTATTTTTAGTGATAGCCCATCTCGTGCCAGCTTGAGTTAGATGTTCTGACAGACAAATACAAATGACTTCTTGCTTGAGATCATGCTTCTCATTTCTTAAATACTGCCTCTTTATTCACTCAAGAGCTACCTTTCTTGAGGACCCCCTTCCAGTTTTAGCTCTTTGATAAAACCGTATTTCTTTTTTTGAAGTTTTATTGATTGGATACTAAATTACTAATATTAACTATATAATTTTAGGAGTACAATTTCATACCTCCATATGTGAATGTATCTCACTTGTCCTCCACCAATGCTCCACTGCCACAAACCTGTCACCCTTCCTTCCCTACTCTCTCAACCCTTCCTTCTGGTAACCAATACAAAGCAAAACAGTTAAAGCATATTCTTTTTGTTTTTCTGGCTTATTTTCTTTGGTTATTTATATTCTGCAAGAATGAAACCATCCAGTAACTGTATTTCATTTTCTGACTTATCATTCAGCATAATCATCTCAAAATCCACCGCATTTTATTTCAAAAGACACTTTCATTGTTTTAATAGCTGAGTACTATTCCATTGAGTCTATATTCCACAATATTTTTATCCATTCATCTTATGAGCATTTATGTTGGGTCTATGTCTTGGGTATTGTGCAAAATCCTGGTATGGGTATAGGAAAGGTTAAATCTGATAGGGTAGTATTCAATTACTCAGGCAGTGGGAGATCTTCCTGTGACCCATTGATAATAAGGCATGTGTCCTTGATCTGACCATTTAGTACATTTCACTATATCTCTATAGTAATTTCTTGTAGTTTCTGTTGTGGCTTTTTATTTTGGAGACAATGGAATGTAATATTTAGTGTGTCTTTTTATAAAACTTGGTTGGAATAATCATACTGGAGGACAGAGATAAATTCATTGCTTTTCTCAGCCAAATGTTTGAGAAAGAACACTCAGAGTTTAGTTACCAAGTCTCTTAAATGATTGAAGAACCATTATTATGTCTGTGACCTTAGTCCATTGAAATAAGATGATCCATCCTTTTGTAAAATAGATCACCTGGGCTATTTGAGTGTAATCTGAATGAGTTAAGTATAAATTATAAAGTGCTTATTTATGTATGAATGTTATACCACACTAACCTAGTGACATATAAATTTAAATAGTAATCAAAAATGTATTCAAGTTTATTTATATAACTCAGCATTTTGGAATGCTTTATTGTAACCATTCTCCCCTGAGAACTATCTCTCTGTCATCTTGACATCTTAGGTGTTCAGGTAACTCTTTGGCCATTAGGTACCAATATTGAAAAACTGTGAAAAAGGAAGAGTCATAGTGTTTCAGTAACCCCATGTTGTTCTTGCATTGCTGTCCTACTGTTAGTTCAGTCTTGAAGCTATTGAAATAAGGGAGGAATTGAGTTTCAAAAATCTCTTGTTGCTCTTCCTTTCCTTTAGCATCAGCTGATCTGAAATTTAGTCATTGAAGCCAAGGTTACCTATTAAATAATGAAGACTGATCAACGTTTCTATAAATTCAAAATGAATTGTTGCCAAAAAGAAGTAGGGAGGGAGGAATGGGTTCTAGTAATTCTGTTTTTGCCTTTTGCCACCGATCCAGCACGCATTCATTCATTAATCATATGTTTCTATTATTTCCAAATTTTGGTCCCTACCTTCTTCACCCTATTGATCACTAAGACCTGAACATTTACCTTTGAAATATTTCTCAATCTTCCTTTCTCTTCATTTTCACTGGACTAGTTTTGGTGTCACTTAGAATAATGTTCTCTTAACTGGTCTTCTTTCCTCTTTTATACTATTTTTTTCAATCCATCTTCAGAATGGCAAGTTTATTTTGATATATCACAGATGAGATAATCTGCCTCCCAGCTTTAAAGGATCTCTGTCTTCTACTTAACACATTTCAAATTCTTCACCATGGTCTTCAGTATTTTTCATGATATAGTTCTAACTTACCTTTCACATATCAGTTGGTCAATTTAGTGTAAATTAAGTGCTTTCTTTCTTTAATGGACACATTCTTTAACTAAGCCATATGAATTAAATACATATTTTAAGGTTTAGAGCTATTTTAGGTTTTTTGAGATTGGTTGTGTGATGAGTTAGAGAAAAAGAAATGCCAGGCTTAAGTTTACAAAGATAGCCATTTTTTTAAAAAAAACAGTATTAATTGTAGATTGTTTCCCTTTAAAAAACCCAATAAAAATTAATAACATTTGAAATGAAACTTTACTAAACATATTGGAAACATTGCCAAAAGAATCTCCTTGTCTTGGTTTGACTATTAAATTTTAAAGGAAAAGTTTTTTTCTCATCAAGCGACTGATATTTCCAGGAAACAGGTCTTCAAAAATCTTCTTTCCTGGAAAGTATTGCGCAACTGTGCATTTCTAGTGTAGTGAGCCCAGAACACAAGATAAGGAAAGTCACATTTTGAGGAATCCCAAGGTAAATAAATAAAATTAAATAAGCTGTTAAAATGGAATAAGTACATTTTCCAACTTGGCTGGCAAACACAAAAGCAGAGGATTTAAGCAGACTTGAAACAAATCCATCACTTTTTAACAAATGATCAGAGAGACTAGGAAGTTTAATAAGGGATTTTGGGGATGGGGTGATGGAAAAAGTTATGCTAGAAGACCACTCTCGTTTCATGTGTCTTAGCTATTCTAGTCACAGTAAAATCTGCTAATCCCATTTTTTAACTGTCAGAATGGAGTTAACATATCCCATAAAAGACAAATACCATATAAATGCATAGCCAAGTACTCACACCTCACTATTAAATTCACATAACACCCTCTCTTTCCTGAAAGAACATGTATTTTACATATGTCATCTCTGTACACTTTTGGCTCTCTGTGAAAACCCTGCAGAAAATTGTTGAGTGACTTAATCAAGGTCACAACATGATGAAATTACTTGAAAGCTGGCGGGAACTCAAAGACACCCCATCCAGTACCATACGCCTGAGTTCACACTGCTGGGTAAAGCACTTTGCAATTGCATGCATGTTTAAGTGATATATCAGTGCTAAATGGTAACACATGCAACACTTCCCACGTAGGATATGTTCTTGGCTAACTCTGTTGGAAAATATTATATGGCTATTTCTCCATTAAAACACACACACACACAACTTTTTTTGACCAAAGTTTGAACAAAAAAGAAGATCCAAAGCCCAGAATCTTCCCACCTTCACTTTACAGAGGCTGTTAGGTGTGACAGCAGAATTGCATCGCTCAGGTATTGTTTCTGGAGAGCATCATCAAATTAGCACAAGCTAAACCCTGTCCAGCAATAGAAGGTAATGTTGCAAAGTAAATTCAGAATCCTTTTTAAAAGCTGCACATTTAAGTAGTATAGCTGTCTAACTAGATGCTTGTCCCAGGGCTGGGAAATATGGAGACCTCATAGGATTGATAGTCAGCTAGCTTGTTGGAGTCTGGTCTTTCTGCAGACTAAGAAACACTAATGTCTGTTAAGAAGACTCTTCAGAAAACAGAAAGGACTTAAAGCACTCCAGAAAGTTAAAAAGCCTCTTAAGGTGTGAATATGAACTACCAGCTCTTAGCATTCCTGTAGACTTTAATCAGAATCTAATAAATGTAAATGTGGCTGATGAATGGGATTCAATTTTAAAAATTTCTCCTAAAGTACATATGATGGAAGCAGGTTAGGGTCATATGGTGGGACAGACCTTTACTCCTCAATGGGATATACATATTCTTCCCTACATCTCTCAGTCCTCTTGGAGGTAGATGGCCAATGGTTTGAAGCATTTAAAAGCTGATGAATTCCCTGAAGCTTTCTTTTCTGCTGTCATGGTGACCTTGAAACCTATGAAATGCAAACAGACTGAGTCTTGAGTTTCTCTGGAGGACTCCTGCACAGTGTATGTCTGTGAGATTGAGAAATTAGCCTTTCTGTATTAACCCCTGAGATTTAGGGAAGTATTTGTTACCACAGCACAGCCTAACTTAGGCAGACTAATACAAACAGGATGAGATCATTTTATTGTTCTAAGGGAACTTGGTTAATTATGACTAATATCACCTTCAATTTTATGTCATTTCTCACTTTCTTAATCTTAGGACACAAGGTTAAGATTGTAAAATCTTTGTTCATTTGTTGCCATGAGCAATAAGATAATGCAGTTGTTATTAATTTTTCATAAAAACAAACACACACAATTGCAATACTTGAAATATTAGTGTGCTTTTATTGGTGTGTCCTTTACTTGAAAACAAATCCCCAGCTGTTAATCTATCTTACAGTCTTATAAAATGCAACTCAATTTACTTGACTTTTGTGAATTTCACTTCTTTTTGATAAACTGTTCATTCACAGTGTATTTGAAAACATCTCTTCTCACCATGACAGAATTAGGAATTTTTTTAACTAAGCTGTTAATATGACATTTCTGATGTTAGACATATGCCATTAAAATAGCTTTTTTTTTTAAAAAAAATCAAGCTTTACACATAGGTGATTGTCAGAAATTGTGTTTACATGACTTTTCCCTTTGACCCAAACCCCCAAATCACAAGAGTTACAAGGATACAGTCTATAAAAGATTCAGACAATACAACCAGCAGCTGAAGTTGCACATAATTATTGCCTACACACTAATTTGTATGCCTTTTTGGGTTTATTATCAAAATGAATTATTTAGCCTTTTTAAAAGCCAGCTCTAATTTCTAGGAAATGCATGATAGAATTAGCTATTACCACAGTCACTGGCAAGTAGAATATTTTAGAATTCTTTGTTTATTTGACCTTTATTTTGTGAATTAAAATGATCACACCTTTGGAGTTCTTCATTACTCATGAAAACTTTGTACCTTTCTAGTGTGCCAGGTTCTGACTTTCAAATTTGATTAGACCCCTAAAAGGATGTTGATAGAAACATGGAATATGAGTTGTAGACACTAAACTGTGTGACTGTGACAAAGTGATTATCTGGAATTCAGTTGTATCATCTCAAAAATTTTCTTAAGGCATATTATGTTTTAGCATTGCAAGCTTTTGTGGTCTTCACATAAATCTTAAGGACACAAAGAGAACTACTTGTGTACTATATCTATTTAGATGAATCTATCTGTATATAGACAGATGGATGAAAGTATACACATTTTCTTAACTTTTCAGTTATAACTTTAAAAACTCTTAAAAGAGGTTAAAATTTGAATAGCATTTACCTAAGCTATTCATTTTAGAATTATTTACATTTTCCTTTTGTGATTTTAAAATATCAGTAACTTATTCTTTCAGTCTATATTTTAGATTGAGCAACAAAACAGAGTTAACGATTTGGCTCTCTATAGAATGTAGTAGTAATTTTTATAAACAGAAAATTTGTGATGATATTTAACATGAAATTATAAAGATTGTTTTTCTTAAGACAATGGAAAATCCTCTTCTTGGACCACCATGCCCACCAATGATTTTTTTGCTGGTGACTCTTAGCTTAAATAGCAAAGATTTGTCAAATTTTAAAATTAAATTAAAATGCTCTCACACATGACTCTTGATGCATTCCTTCTCCATCAAGATTCAGGATCCCCTCTCCAATGACTAGTAGTCTCATTAACTTCAATTTTTTGGTTCACTTCTCTATTTTATGTAACAGATTTTGGGGTAGACATGACTTACAGTCATAGAAAATAGTTTATTTTAGAGCAGGGACTACATATTTTTTCTAATCCATGTTATATCTGGTCACATATTAATAAAGTGATGCTAAAAATTTTGCTAAAATCAATTAGTTACAGCCACAAATCTGCAGAAATGCTGTTTCCTGCTGAAATTCGACATGTTTACGTCTACTGAGAGTTACTTATTTTGCATTGGCATTATGGCTTCCTCTCTTTTGGGCTTACAAGCCATTGTTTTACAAGCACAGGTGATTTTTTTTTTAATTCTTCTAAATGTGGGTCAGTGTCTACATTAACCTTCTACTTCTGGGTTCAATATGCCTTTGAGCTTTTGGTGAAGGGTGCTTAGCCCTGCAGACTCCCTGTGCAGACTAGCCGGGTCTGGTGCAGGGATTCTCGGCTGGTAATTTTGTTATCATGAACTGTCTGTGCGTGGGGGGAGATGGTCAGCAGCATCCCCCAGATGCAGGATCAGCCTACTTTGCTGCAAGCTCCCCCTGAGATTGTGAAAGTCAAAATTGTCTCCAGACCTTGTGACTCCTGACAAAACCATTGATCTAGAGGTCTCCAGTATTTGATGAGTTTTGGGATAAAGTGGCTCATCTCTGTGTCTCTAACAACTCAGATGATAGTTGTCTCATCTGGAATTCACAAAAAATGAATGCAGCCAGGGTTTAGACAAGTGCTTCTGAAAAGCAAGGTGAGCAATGCATAGCTGGTCATCAGAAATAGACAATGATAGATATAACATGGGATAAGACCAAAAACAAAACAAAACAAAACAAAAACCCAGGCAAACAACAACAACAACCAGAGGTGGTTAAATTAGTGCCTTTCAAAGTCTTGTCCATGAACCACATATGGAGAGGACTAAAATTGGAAATTCCAGATGGGGCCTCCCTGGTGGCACAGTGGGTTAAGCAACTCACTATGAAGCAAACCACAGCCATTGCAGCACGAGTTCAATCTCTGCCTCTGACCAGGGAGGGGACCCACATGTCCCCGCAGACCTCTCCTGCCTCTCCTGCTGTTTTCCTCAGCAGTGTGTTTCAGTCAATCTACCTGTTCTGTTCCCCGCTCTGTCTCTGGTGGATCCTCTCACATCCTATGCCTCTGGCCTGTACGCCAGATCTTGTATGCATAAATAAATAAATTTTTTTAAAAAAAGGAAATTCCAGGGCTACTCTCTGGGCCAACTTTATTGAAATTTGGGTCTTAGACAATTCCCAGTGAGCTTTTTATGCTCCTATGAGTTTGAGAACTGCTACTTTAACCAATAGGCTTATTTACTTATCTTTAAAAAATTATTTTTAAATAACCAGGGACAGTCTATTAATAGTATACACACAAAATGGAATTTGGTCTTGATATAATAAAAAGTACTATACCTTAACTTTTTTTCTTTTTCAGCTTAACTAGTGACCTCTTAAATTGTAACACAATCCATATGTTCATAGGAAAAAGAAATCCCCACCAGAATATGAGGTTGGTCAGGCATGTTTAGTGAGCCTATCAAAGCCATAAACATGGTGGATGTTGGATACAAGCTTTTTGTTGGCAAAATGTGGGTAACCAGTGCCTCTATCACCACCTTCCTCTCTGATTTGTGCTGCTGCTTTTTTTCTGGACCATGAGGACACATTTTTGAAAATTCAAAGAAAAGTGAAAAGGAAAACAAGCTCAGGTAAGGTGTTGTTTGGCAAAAGAATAGAGTAGAATGCTACAGGATAGTTGCTTCTAAATTACTTATTTTTATCTGTTTTGGGTCTGCATTCTTATAAGCCCCCAGCTCTTAACACCTAGTTTCCCAGCTGTCATACAACTGAAGTCACAGCAGATTCTAACCCAGTGAATGGATAAATATAATATATAGTAATTATTTTCTGTGCAAAATATTTATTACATATACATATATTAATTGTTGTTATTATATGTTTCCTTTGCTACCTTCCATTGCTTGGCAGCAGTGCAAGGCACATTCTAGGCAACCTGGAACTATTTGCTGATGAGAATACAGGGTTACACAACTCTTACTGCCTAATTTTGTGGCAAAGAGGCATCAGGGTATTGACTTGTTCACTGTGCTCCATGGAAGCTTTTCCTATAGTTCATAAGAGATAGGCAGCAGGAAGGTACCAGACTCTGCATGGGCCCCTAGGGAGAGGATGCATAGTTACTTCCTGGGCATTGAACTAAATAGGAGCTTGTCTGCATAAGACAGAAAACAGAAACTGATATCAGGGGAGATCACTATTCAAAAGAGAGACCATCAGTTTTCCATTGTTAACTCTGTTTCTCTAGTTCAAAAACAGTCCCATTATTAGAACTGTTGATCCAACATAACGAAACGTAAATACAGCTAGTCCAGTAACGTGATGCCACTGGAAGCGGACCCTGACTTTCTGTAATAAAATCTGGCCCAAGTTCCTGCGGATTTACATTCTAGGGATTTTCATTTTTTTGTTTTATTAGCACATTTACTCTTATTTGTCAAGCAGTTGGGTTGGTATCTTTGTGTTTATAAAGGTGTAGATAAAACACTAATAGGGACTCCAGACAGGGTACAGAGGGATGCGTTTTTCACAGACATTTATCACCTTTTATAGAGGGGTGAAACTTGAGACTCTTTACCCAGGCTTGCCTAATATTCTGGCATCCTACAATTTTGTATTCTTTTTAAGGGAAAGAAAAAGGAAAGTGGGAGGGTGGGAGGGTTTGTCTTTCATTTTCTCAGTTGGAGAAATGAGGAAATGTGGTGTTTTATTCATAGACAAAGATTTTCTGGCAAATCTTTTGAAAGTTAGTGGAATTTTATAGATCCTTTCTACCTACTCCACCCCCTCTCTGCTAGCCATCTCCACCTGGCTCAGAAAACATCTTTGGCAGATAGCATCATTAGCCTCAATTCTTTAATTATACCCTGTGCCATGTGACTTTGTAGCCCCCCACCCTCCCAAAGACAGAGTCCATTTTCCTACTGGCTATGACTTGCTTAGCCAGTGGGGTGGCAACCATCATAGCCACTTCTACACCTGGACTTTAAGAGGCATCATTTCTCCCACCTCTAGGAGATAAGCTTCCTCATGCAGCTGCTTCCCCACTGCCTGAGGACCAGAACCACACATAGGGAACCTGAACCATGTGGCCAAGGACAGCCAGGACTACAGCTTGGGGCAGAGCCCATAGCTGAGTCAAGCTCCTCTGAGCCAACAACACCTAGCTGACCTGCAAACCCATGAGCAAGAATGTGATGATTGTTTTGACTCACTGAATTCTGGAGTGAATTAGTTGTTATGCAGTAATAGCCAAGGAACACAACACAAAGTTCTTAATCTCTTTATCTCCTCCAAATTCATATGTTAATTCTCCACTCAATATGTTTAGGGACAAATGGATCATTTTTCTAGCCCCTCCAAAATACTGCAAGAGCTGATTCTATATACAGACACCAGTGACAACATGTCAATGGAGATGACCTTCTTTTTCTGGATCTTTCAGTTGCTATATTCACAGTACTGAGCTTGTGCAAGGGACAATCCAGACCAGAGTAAAATGGGTGACTGTGGTATCAGTAGTCTTGAAATGAGGTGAAGTTTCTGGAACTTAGTAATTGTAACTTTGGAGAGGCCTTTTCAGTTCTCTGAATCTCAGCTTCCTCACCTGCTGGGCTCTTGGGAGAGAGTAGAGATAATGCACACAAGTGCTCAGCACAAAAATAAATATCAAGTGTTATGTTCATGGAATAAATCAATGAGTTTTGTTTTCAATAAGCCTTGGTGACCTGGTCCTCCTTCCTGCCAAATATAGTACCTCCCAGGGCTCTTTCCAGTGTGTGTTTGGGTCTGATATTGCTGGCCAGCCCCTCTGTCTTCCTTTTCTGGTCTACTCAGTCAACTTTCAGAGGGGGCATCAGGCAGTAGACATGGCTATCCTGTTTAAATGATGGCTGGCACTCCTAAA
Organism: Galemys pyrenaicus; assembly: GCA_019455555.1. Lineage (NCBI taxonomy): Eukaryota > Metazoa > Chordata > Mammalia > Eulipotyphla > Talpidae > Galemys > Galemys pyrenaicus. Next base: position 10,944,227 of record JAGFMF010011418.1, read on the forward strand.
AACAATGGCAACAAAACCAGTAATAATAGGCACTATTGAGTGCTATTAGGTTCGAGCACTTTGCATGAATGATCTTGTTTAATTTTTAAAGAAACAGTGCTGTGCATTGAATCATGTTTCTCCCACTTCCAAATTCATGTTAAAGCTCTAACCTCCAATGTGTTTGTATTTGGAGACGGGACGTTTAGGAGGTAAAGTTAAATGAGGTCCTGAAGGTGGGGACCTAATCCAGTGAGACTGGCCTCTTTAAGAAAGGGGAGGGGAGGACCTCCCTGGTGGTACAAGGGGTTTAGTCACAGCACTATGAAGCTATCCACAGCCACTGCCGCACCAGTTTGATCCCCAGCCAGGGAGCCGACCCACATAGCACAGCAGACCTCTCTTGTTTCACCCACTGTTCCCCTCAGCAGTGTATTTTAGTCTATCTGTCTGTTCTGGTTACCCACTGGTGAATCCTCTCACCCCCCACACCTCTGACCTGTACCCTAGTTCCTGTATGTATAAATAAATTAATAAATAAATAAATGAATAAATAAATCTTTGAAAAAAATTAAAAAGGCGAGGAGATGTGAGAGCTCATGCCACGTGCATGGGGAGAAAGGCAACATGAGGACAGGAAGGTGACTATTTGCAAGCCAGGAAGAAAGGTCTCATCAGAAGACAACCAAGTTCACACCTTCATCTCATCCTTTCAGCTTCCAGAACTGTGAGAAAACAAGTTTCTGTTGCTTAAGTCACTCAGTCTGTGGTATTTTGTTCTGGCAGTCCAAGGCAATGACATCTCCCTACATGGTTAATATTATCACCATTTCCATTTTACCATTTAAAGAAACTGGGTTCAGAAAAATGAAGTAACCCCCTTGTCCCTTTTCCAGCAACTGTTGGAGACAAAATTCCCACTTCCACAGCTCTACTTCTACATCTGTATCTTGAATCTCTCTGCTTGTCTGGGACTTGATGAGCTCTGGACCACCTTACTGCAGGCATATTGTAGGTCTGAGGTAGTAGTACATGCAGACAACAACATGAAGAAGATCCAATGTGGAGCAAGAAGAGCTAGGCCCTCAGCTCAGGTTATAGAGGTACTCAGAGGCAACAATGTGGCCTACTAATAAGGCTTCTTTTAGTCAGAGTAGAGTTTCAGAGGGTAGCCCAACAATATTACAGGGGAGGCTACTTAGAAAAAAAAAAAAAGACACCCCTTCAAAAAATTGTTTTGTTTTTTGTGGATAGTAATAAATTCTTTATAGTGTAAATAATTCTACTCAAAGCATATTTTGTCAAATCGCTGCTTGACATAAAAAAAAGCTGGTTATATAATATTTATAAATATTAATAAATAGAAAATAGAATATTTTTGAAATACTTCTCAGTCTATATTCCCTCAGCGATAAGTCAGATTTGCTTCCTGCCCTTATTCTACCATTTGGCCTCAGAAAAGACCTCAGGGAAAATGATAGTGAAAGAGGAAGGGCTGTTGGGAAATCTGTCATACAGACAAGGCCAGGGAAGCCAAGTGTTTCCTGTCCCCATGAGGAGAGGACACACAGGCAAAGGAGCTGCTTATAGCACCATGTCTGACCTCCCTACTTACCCCAGTCTCAGGGTAGAACTCGAGGCTGCTGGAGAAGGCAGGACTGTGTGGTAGAAACATCTAGATAAACTTAAGGAGAATTGACGTTCTTGAATCTAGTGGCTTATTTTCCTCAGGGTTGTCTGGGGGAGCCAGGAGCTTCAGGACAGATCTCACATACTGTGGACATTTAGGGCCAGGTAATTATGTGTCATGGGGGAGCTGTACCATGCACTGTTTAGCAGGATCTCTGACCTTTACTTACTACATGCCAGAAGTACCTCCCCAATTGTGACAACCAGAAATGTCTCCAGAATCTGCCAAATAAGTCTTGGGAGCAAACTTGGTTCCCCATAAGAACCATTGTGCTAAGAGATGCCCAGCTTTTGAGTCTATGCTTTAGACAGAACAGCTTAGGTGGGAAGAGGTAGGGGGAGGATGAGTCGGAGGGAGGGCTCCCAGCTCTCCAGGACCTGTACGTGGGAGCAGGAAATCCAGATGATGCACTTAGGTGCTAAGAAGGTCCATAGTACTACAGAGACAGAGCAGGTGGTTGGATCCATCGTCAATGCCAGTTCAAGACAAAACACCCTCTGTGGTAGAGAAGAGCAAGAACCAAAGGAAGGTAGGGACCCTAGGTTGTCACTTCCCATTTATATTCTGACTCCATGTTTGGTGTGACTAAGTGGGAAGGGGAGACACTCTAGGTAAAATAAGCTTGATGTAGTCATCCAAAATGTATTACAGTCAGAAGTGATTGAAATACCATTAATTAACATGTTTAAAATATTCCCTTCCCAAATATCCAATTACCCAGTGCAGTGGGGGACTCCTGAGGAAGATTACATAAGTAAGGAAGCAATTAAGAAATGACATTTTTGCACACTTGAAGAACAGTCTGAGTTTGTGTGAGTCTTCAAAGTACTAGTAACAGTAGCAACAAACACACACCAAGCGCTTAAGAGTTCTGAATACTTTGAAGGAATCATCTCTAGCCCTATATAAGCAGTCCTATGAGGCAGATATTCTTACTGTGGTCATCTTATCTATGAGTAGAGTGAGTTTAAACTAAGCTCAGTTACCGGTCCAAGGTGTGATTGGAAAGTGATGAGGTTTGGATCCAAACCCGGATGAAGTGGTTCCAGAGTCCCAGTATCTCTGCACTTCCTGACGCTGCCTCCTTTTGCTGTATCCCTTGTGTCTCTGTTCCAAGTTCATTCGCTTATCCCCTTTGCTGTATTTGTGAGACAAATGGTGCTATTCCATTTCTTTTCCATAGTAATTTCTAGTCTTTAAATCCTGTGGGCCCTGATTTCTTTTCCCTTGGGAACTCCAGTGCTCTCAAGACCAAGAAGGACTGAAGGGAGCATTTGTTGTAGTAGATTATTCATGGTAAAGAATTTGCTGCACCCGAACAACAAAGATCTATTTGTGTGTAGACTGCAAGGGTGGCATCTGTGTTGCTTCGAATACCATACGCACAGCACTGAGCCATGAGTTTGTGCCCTGGCCCCATGAAGTGCCCTCAGTAATAAGGCTTTGTAGATAAAGTTACTGGATACTTCTCAGTGCAACTCTTTCTGAGACAGCCAAGGCCTTAGCATTTTTCAAAGATAAAACTTGATTACATTAAAATGAGTCCTTTTATTTATTTATAGCTATCAGTTTCTATTTAAAAACTTTCGGGTTTTTATACAGTGTCTCCCTGGACCTGACCTTTCTCAGCTTCTTATCTAAGTATGGTTAGGTCATAGAACAGCCATTAGGTATCCAAAATAATCTATTTTTTATATAGGTTGACAGTCTAACAATTTTTTTCTTATTTAATTCATTCGTTTTGTTTCCTTATGTACCACATATGGGTTACATCATATACTGTATGCACATTCATTTTGTTGCAAATGGCAGGATTTCATCTTTTCTTTTTATGGCTGTGTAATATTCCATTTGTGTATATGTGTGTGTATACCACATCTTTTTTTATCCAATCACTTGTTGATGGGCACTTCAATTGTTTTCCACTCTTGGTTATTGTGAATAATGCTTCAATAAACATGGGTGGGAGGGACTATGTATCTCTTAAATGACTATATAGTCTTTGGGTAAATCCCAGAAGTGGATTTACTGGACTATACAGAATCCCTGTTTTTAGTTTTTTGAAGTGTATCATGGTACTTGAAATACTGACTGCACCAATTTACATTCCCACAGTATACAAGAGAGTATACAAGGGCAAGATATCCTTCTTTTTAGTTTTAAGGATGTTGAGTCTTTAGAGTTTTATGAAAAAAAAAAAAAACAAAAAAACATTAAAAAATGATTGGTATTGGGTAGATTAAATCATGTTGGAAATTGATTTTTATTTTTTATTTTAATGCTGGTTGTAGTGATTGAACATGGCTGGAAATATTCTGACGCTCACACTATGCAGCAGGTTCTAGTTCTCCACTTGAATCTGCATTAGCTTGCCATGTTTTAACCAACAGTTAGAATGCAGTGAAAGTGATGCTGTGGCGCCTGTGGACCCAGTCTTGAAGAGGATTAGCAAGAGGACTGGGTCTACTGGGACATAAAAGCTCCACGTGAGAAGTCTGATTACCTGAGGTCACCTCATTGTAAAAAGCAGGGGAACATGGATGGATCTGGAAGGGATTATGCTTAGCGAAGCAAGTCAGAAGGCAAAAGAAAAATACCAGATGGTTCCTCCCCTAGGAGGAACATAAGG
>JAGFMF010011418.1:10948685-10972314 GCA_019455555.1 Galemys pyrenaicus
AAAAAAAAATGAAAGAAAAAAAAAAAAAAAAAAGCAGGGGCCATGTGGAGGGGACCCTGAGGATGATTTACCAGATAGGGAGGGACAGTGTGTGAAGCACTGTAGCCTCAGGCAGGTGAGGGAAGAAACCATCCCAGAATCTCAGAATGGCTCTTCCAATCCCTGCTGGAATCTGAGCTGAATCACCAAGCTGAACTCTTCCTAAGTGCTTGCCCCACAAGGTGGTGACACAAATAACATGATTGAGTTAAGCCACTAAGCTTTGCAGTAGCTTGTTATGCCACAATAGATAACCAACTTTACAACTACTGAAGATTATTGTCACTAATCCTAAATTACTTCTCAGGACAAAACATTCATTTTCAGGATGTTAGACCCAGAAAAACTCCTAAAAACCATCAGCTCCAGTGCCCTTATATCACAGAAGAAGAAACTGAAATCCATAGATGCTAAAACAGCAGGACCCACACTCGCTGAGTCATAGAAGTAACAGGTTGACTGCTGCTTGAACAACTTTGTGACAACTTTCCCAAATGAGGACATTTCTTGGTCTTCAAATTTCTAATGAAGATATTTACTTCTGCTATTAAGCTTAGATCCATCAGCGCCCCTTGCCCCACCCGAGCCTGCATTCCTGGCAGAGCTCTTTTTGACCTCAGAGTCTTCTTTCGTCCTTCCTCCAGCTCATCCAGGAGCAGGGTTCATTCAACTTCAAAATGAGAGAGGACACCAAGGACATTGTGATCATGTTATCAAGTTCTCTTCCTTTAGGACAGACAATGGGACTGTTGCACTGGAGGCCCCGCCAGGCAAATGCCAGGAGGGCGGGGTTAGAGCAGGCTCCTGGCGCCTGCGTCCCCCTAATTTGCCTCCCTTGCACACAGCCCTTCTGCACAGCAGCTCTGGTTGTCCTCATGGCACGTGTGTACAGTGCGACATTTGACCATGTAGTTTTTAACTTCACAGGGAAGGAGCAACGCACTGGAGACCAAGTTCAGTCCCTCAGTTTTACTGCTCCCAGTGGGGAAACCAAGAGGAAACCTTTCTGCTGTTCTCTGTCATTGTAGAGCTGAGGTCTAGAACAAAGTAGTCGTCACTGCATTTACCCCAGTCCCACTCCAAGGAATAGTGCTTCAGCTTTAGGGACAGAAGAGTTTCCCAAAAAAGGGAGAAACATTCACCTGTGCAAATGATGGGAATCAGTGCTTAGTGAGAAAGCTCGGAAATAGATAAAGTTATCGCCAAATGAAGACAATGATAAGAAAAACAAGTGAAGAGAAAAACATGAACCTTAGATTGACATTTTTCAGAGTGGTTCTGGGAACATTTGTGCCAGGTGGGATGTTGTGTGAAAAGATACCAGAGCGCCAACCTAGACCTACCGAATTTGGCTCTCTGGAGGTGGAAATATAAATTGTCAAAGACTCTCTTGGTCATTCTTGTGCTCACTGAGCTTTGAGAATGGTTGTCTTAGTTTAGTTTACAAACAAGTTTCATGAAGCATTTTCTGGGGAGTCTATGCAAATGTCAGCTCTGATTTATTGTGCCCTTCCTAATATCTGCATGTACACACATGCATGTGTGTGCACACAATATTTCATAAACTTCTAATAGGAAGGGGCTAGTAGTGGTGGAGGCAAGCTAATTTTAATCTTTATGTGTGGTGTTTAGACCTTAAAACCCACCCTCCTCTCCTTTGCCTTATCTTTGCATGAAGCATTCCACCTTTGGGTTTTCTGGCCAAAAGGGAAATTCCCAGGTGCAAGAACATTCAGTCCTCAGCCCCAGGAAAGACTCTGATGTGGATCTTTGAAGATAGAGGAACTTAAATATTAAAGGATCCACCAGGTGCCAATAGACATGAGCGGGAGTCCCAAAGGGGAATTTGTTTTCAACATAAATACTAATAATACGGTAATTGTGAAGCGAATATTTACAGTGTGTTGAGTGTGGGGATCGGCAGCTCTCCTGTGAGATGTGGGGTTGGGTAAGTCAGGCGAAATATGGAAAAGTGAGGATCTGGGGAATTTGTGCTAGATGCACATTCCTTTGTCTCCTTCATCCCTGACAATTTTTGGTTCCCGGTCTCATCTCCATTAACCCTTTGGTAACAGCCTCCTGTAAGAAAGTCCTACATATTGGAGAATATAAACTTGGAAAGGGAGAGATAGAAATACCTGTTTCATTACTGACGCGTTGACTAGCAAAACATTGCTCAAATGTTACCCATTCTTCAAGATTTAGTTCCAATGCTCGATTCTTCATGACAAACTCCCCAAATGGTATTATTAGATGATACTAGGTTTATGATTACTTGATTAATCTGATTAATATGATATTGCTGATTAATAGGATATTAATTTTGTAGCAATGTAGAGATTATATAATAATGTTTAAGATGCTAGTAACATTACGATACTATATATTAGTACCCATAAAATATTACTGTTCACCAGTTAATATAATACTAACTAGCTATTAGTAGTCATAACCAGAATGACTAACATTTACTGAGCACCTACTAGACATCATGCTCAGCATTCACAGGCATGAAGTTTTCAACTTTTCTGTCGAATGGGTACTCCAGATGCTCTTGCTATTCAGATGAGGAGATGAAGTTTCTCCCAACAAGTAAATAGTGAGACAGCAATTTGAAACCAGATTCCATTGGACCCAGATTCCCAATAACTGTCATTCCTCCTACTCCCCCAGGCCCAGTATAACTCTATTTTGCACTTTGACCAGAACACTTGATCACTCTCTGACTCTTCTTACAGTGATTTATGAGTTGTCAGTTCCCGGAGGGCAGGATGCCATTTATCTCTGAAAGTTTCAGAATCCTAAGCTCTGTGCACATCCAGATAAGTGCTGCTCAAATGCCTGTCCCGCTGGGTTAAAATTCCACACTCCCAACAGGGTGCACCTACTGGTGAGCGTGGCAGTCACCTGTCCTGCCTGTGATTTCTGGACAGCGCTGATCCTTTATAACTTACTTCTAGTGGAAGCGGAAGATAATTTCTGTATGATCCCATGTACCTTTCATCCAGCAAAGACCAAGGTGATTATTATTTAAACACTTGCAAAGTGTCAAGCAATTGAAAATGAGGTTCATTAAACCTTTTTGTAATGATAGTGAGAATAGTGACCACTGAAAGCTCACTACATGTGGATTACTCTGTTAAATCCTTTGTTAAATGAGTCTTATAACACTTATTACCACTCCTTGAGGTAGATTTTACCTTTTCTCTATAAAACACTTGCCCAAAGTCACTCAGTTAGTGAGTCACAGGGTATGGACTTCAATTTGGGTATGAAATCCAATTTGATTCCAAAGTATGTACTTTTCATCATTTAGTCACTATTCTAGTCAACCTATTCTTTCCTTCCTTCCCCTTTTATTCCCTTTCAAAAATATTTATTGGATACTTCCTCTGTATGAGGCCTGAGTCAGGTGACTAAAGCAAAGGAGAGAAAGCAAGCCGTGTCCTAGCCCCAACACAATCAGAGTGACCTGAAGATGAAATAAAAGATCATAAAATACGGTGGAGACACTCTGCTGGAATACAAAGTGCTATGAGAGCAGACCCCTAGGTGTCCTGAAGGGTTCTTGAAGTGCAGCTGCATCTTCAAGCAACCCCCTGCCTGCATGTTGTAGGTCTATTTGTGACAATGCTGACTGTCAGAGGTCACCAGAACACTCGCTCAAGGCCACGTGACAGCAAGTGACAGGCTGCCATTCAAATTGGTCTATTAAACTCATGGCGTGTGCCTTCCTCAGGAGACCAAGTCACTTAGGACTGACATAAAGTAAGCTGAGCTGGAAGGACTGTCTTTCTCTATGGTGGGCCCTGGCTTTTCCACTAAGAAAAATGGAGTTAAATGTCTTCTAGCCAAACTATCATCACTTCACATGCTTCAGGAAAAAGAGAGTTCAAAATCTTGTGTAAGAATTTTGTAAGGACCATGGAAGAAAATTTTAAAATAGACAACAGGCCACAGATAGCCACTATAAGTTCTGCTATAATAAAATTTGCTAGGGAAGTTATTCCTTGGTTCATATTATTTAGATTTTAAACTCGCCCTATCTTGAACTAATGGGAAGAGTCAGAAGAATCAGTACTTCATGTTGGGCTATGATGAATTGATCGAGGAATTGAGGATTAGTATTAAATGCTGAAAAAAATACAAAGAGGTCAACATGCTTGATCACTGGTACAAAATCAAGGATGTGAGCCTTCCAGGGGGTACTAAGACCTTAACTGTTGCCTCAGTGGAAGCTTTGGGACATTTAACCCAGGCTTGTGAATTAAAAAATACTTTTTTTTAAAAAGATTTATTTATTTATACATACAAGCACTGGGGTACAGGCCAGAGGTGTGGGGGGGTGAGAGGATTCACCACAGAGAGCGGGGAGCAGAACAGGCAGATTAACGGAAGTACACTGCTGAGGGGAGCAGCGGGCACAGCAGGAGAGGTCTGCCATGCCATGTGGGTCCCCTCCCTGGCTCGCAGCAGGGGTCGAACTCGTGCTGCAGTTTGCTTCATAGTGTGTTGCTTAACCCACTGCGCCACCAGGGAGGCCCCTGCTTTTTTTTTTTTTTTAAACAAAATAAATACAGTAGCATAAAGAATGGAAGAATAAACTATCTTGCTGCTTTGGGAATCCCATGTATGCTCTGGAAGAGAAGTGGAAGAGGGTTCAGAGGCAATACTTTCTTTGAAGATCAAATAGAAAATGAAATAGCTGAAGATAATTTTTACAGGCACACAGTGGTGCTTTTGAACCGTTATTGAAACAATCAGCAGAGTAGCAGAGTCTCCAACCTAAGTCTGTGCTTATTGACCCAAACCAGCATCACAACTGTAAGGGGAGAGAAGTTTTATACCTTTACAGAGCATGGGGGCACAGTGGCTGTCCTTGCTCCTTTTGAACTCTTGAAGTTTAACGCTGTAGAGTTTTGAAAGGGTCCAGCAAAGCTTTTTCCCAGTAAAAGGCGATGTTCCAGTCCTCTTCTCCTCACCTGCGTTCTGTCCTCCACCCACTGACATTCTCAAACTCCAATATCTCAGGACACATCTCACAACTGCTCCCTGAATTTTAGTGGTGTCTGATTACATTTTAAAAAACACTTATGTAGACATAAGACAATCAATTTCCTGCTTCATGTGTGCATTTTCAGAACAATGCCAGAGGGGCTAAGAACACTCTTTCTCTGTTGACTACACAAAAATGTTTTTAACATCTGCTCAAGGCCACAGTTTTATCTGCTCCAGTATATTAAAAACACTATATTGGAGAGTCTGTGTTAAAGGGAGAACATTTAATTAGTCAAGTGTTTTTGAAATTATCTTCTTGAGCTTGGAGATTGCAACGAAGAAAAATGGCCCCAACTGGCATTGACCTTAATTATCTGAAAGCAAAAGTTTAAACAGAAGAGTATGTTTTGCTTCTGTTCCTTCACTTTAACCCCATCCCCTCCACCATTTTTTCATTAGTTTGAGTTTGGCATTTGTTGGTTGATGTGGTAGGTTGTTAATGCATCATGCTAGTGAATGTCATTTTTATCTGGCCAGAAATCCAAGCAAATCCAAATTCAGGAGAACTAAGCCATCATTTATTATTTTTCTCAATACTCAATGAAAGTATTCAGACATCCCAATACTTTTTAAAAAGAAGGCATTGATCTTCTGTGTAAGGAAAAGTTGACCCCGAGCAAGATTTAACAGTTTCTTGTGAAAGATGATGTGTTGTGAACAAGTTAAGAAAGAGACTTGTTAGCCTTACATGAATAAAATTATGGTTATGAGAGATCATTCTGTAAAGAAGAGGTTATAGACAGGTGACCCACTGACTAAATGGAGCCCATAGATCTGTTTTGTTTGGTCCACACAGAACTTTTATGGAAAGTTCTTTAAAATTACTTTCAGCCTTTTAAAATGGGGAGAAAAGAAAACAGAACATCTTTATAACTTTGGCTTAGATAAAAATATCTCCAATAGGCATCAATATCATGATTTATGAATGAACAAACAAGTATATTGGGCTGTGGCAAAATTAAAAACTTAGTGTTTTTGAAAGATACTTTTAGTAGAATGAAAGCCAAGTCTCAGCCTGGGAGAAAATATTTGAAAATCAAATATCTCATAAAGCACATATATGCAGATGACAGAAAGTACTCTCACAACTTAATAATAAACAAACAAACAAAAAAATAAATAAATGAATAATATGGGTAGAAAATTAAATATGTCACCAAAGAAAATATATGAACAGCAAATAAACTCATAAAAAGAAACTCAGTTGCATTGATAGTAAGGGGGATGAAAATGAAACCATGACAAATACCACTGTGTAACTACTAAAATGACTAAAATTAAAAGACTGCCCATACCAAGAGTTGACAAGGAAATGGGACTCTCAGATGAAGCTGGTGGGAATAAAGCATCATGGGCATTCTGGAAACAATTTGGAACTTTCTAAAAAGGCTAAATATCTAGTTATTGTATGATCCAGCCAATTCACTCCTAGATATTTATCCAAGAGAAACAAAAGCATATGTCTAAAGACTTACAGCAAAATACTATAGTAAATTTGTTCTAGTAGCCACAAAACCAGAAACAATACCTATGTCCATTAACAGATGAATTTATAAATAAATGAGTAGCAATGGAATGCTATTCAGAATGCTACTGATACACACAATATAAATGAGTTTAAAAATAGTTATGCTCTGTGCACAAAAAAAATCAGACTGAAAAAAACACGTATATATGATTGTATGTATATAAGATTTTAGAAAATTAAAATGACTGTGTAATGGCAGAAAACAGACTTGTAGTTACTTGAGAATGGGGCTGAGGGAAAAAAGATGCACTGAATAGCCAAAGCTCTCCTGACTAATAAAAAGGGGAATGAAGGTCACACTTCTAGATTTCAAACTATACTACAAAGCCACAATAATAAAAACTGCATGCTATTGGAATAAAAACAGACATACAGACCAATGGAATTGAATAGAAAGCCCAGAAATAAACCCACAGACTTATGAACAACTAATCTTTGACAAAGGAGCAAAGAATATACAATGGAATAAAGACAACTTGTTCAATAAATGGTGCTGGGCAGACTGGACTGCTACATGCAAAAGAATGAAACTAGAATACTGCTTTTTCACCAGGCACAAAAACAAACTCAAAATAGATGAAGGAATTAGACATAAGAACTGAAACATAAAATATCTAGAAGAAAAATCAGACAAAACTCCACCAGACATACACCTCAGTAACATCTTTAAAGACACAGCACCAAAAGCAAAGACAGTGAAGGAAAGCATAGCTGGGACTACATCAAACTTAAAAGCTTCTGTATAGCAAAAGACACACTAACCAAAACAAAGCAACGACTCACTGACTGGGAGAAAATCTTCGCACACAACACTACTGACAAAGGACTTATCACAATGATCCATAAAGAGCTGACCAGACTAAAAAAAAAAAAAACAAAGTAAATAATCCAGTCAGAAAGTGGGCAGAAGAGCTAAAAAGATATTTCTCCAAAGAGGAAATGCAAATGGCTAACAGGCATATGAAAAAATGCTCAACATCTCTTGTAATCATAGAAATACAAATCAAAACCACTATGAGATACCACCTCACACCAGTGAGAATGGCACATATCAAAAAAAAAAAATAGGAAAAAAGTAGCAAAAACATATGTTGGCGAAGATGTGGAGAAAAAGGAACTCTACTACATTGTTGGTGTGAATGCAAGCTGGTCCAACTATTATGGATAACAGTATGGTGGTTCTTCAGACTGCTAAATATGGAACTCCCATGTGATCCCACTCTTAGAAATGTACCCAAAAGACACAAAAACACTGAATCAAAAGAATACCTGCACCCCTATGTTTATTACCGCACTATTTATAATAGGTAAGACTTGGAAACAACCTAAATACTCCAAAACAGATGATTGGCTCTAGAAGATGTGGTACATATACACTATGGAATACTATTCAGCAATTAAAAAAGATAAACTAGAGTCATTCATAGAAACATGGATGGAGCTGGAAGGGATTATGCTCAGTGAAATAAGTCAGAAAGCAAAAGAAAAATACCTAATGGTTTCACCCCTAGGATGAATATAAAGGAACCAAATAAAAACAAAAACAAAAACAAAGAAATAAACTAAAAAACCATAACAAAAACAAAAAGATAAGGACAAATTGGGGATACCTTGTGGGGAGGGAGGAGGGCGTGGGTTGAGGGCAGAGAGAGCACAGGGGACAGAGGTGATGGTGCACTGGTGAAATGGTGATGGGAAACCCATGGGGGCTGCAATTGATTTCAAATATATATAAATAAAGAAAAAAAAATAAAGGGAAACAAAATTTGAGAGTGATAGTGTTATTAATTATGTTGATTTTGGTTTTGGTTCACAATGTGCAGATATATATTTATATATACTCCTATCAAATTGTACATTTTCAATATGTGTGATTTATTGTATGTGAGATATATTTCAACAAAAACTACTAGAAATACACAGGTTACATCTAAATTTTGAGATTTGGATTTCTTTAAAAGCTTAGCAATTCTAGGTATGTATGCTCCAATTCTGCATGGCATAAGTGGGCTGGAGAGTCACTGATTTTTTTTTTTTTCCTGTTAAGATCTATTGTCACACTGATTCTCATATTTAAATTTTCTTTTATTTGTGAGTCATTGTGAGTCATTTACATAACTATGTATTTTTTGGGATACAACTTCACACTTCCATATGTGCACATACTTCATTTACCCTCTACCATAACTCTAGTGTCTTTATCTTATCCCTTTCCTTCTCCAGTCCCTGTCTCCTTTCCCCCATTCCTTCTGGTAACCAGTGCATTTTTCAGTGTCTAAGCATTGTTCTTGCTGTGCTTTGTCAGTTTATTTCTTTGGTTATTTAAATTTCACAAACCATCTGGTAATTGTCTTTCACTTTCTGACTTATTTCACTTAGTATAATCACCTCAAGTTCCATCTTGTCCCAAAAGGTGCTATTTAACTTTTTAAATAGCTGAGTAGTATTCTGTTGAGTAGAAATCCCACAATTTCTATATCCAGTCATCTATTGTTACCCATTTAGGTTTGTTCCATGTCTTGGCTGCTATGAACATAGAAGTACATGCATTTTTCATATCAGTGTTTTCATACTAGCTACCTAGCAGAGATATTGCTGGATCATATGGTATTTCCATTTTTTTTTTTTTTTTTTGAGAACTCTCCATGTCATTTTGCATAGAGGCAGCATCAGATTACCTTCTCACCAACTGTGGATGCATGTTCTTTTTTCTCTTGTCAACATTTGTTGTTTCCAGTCTTTTTGACATAGGACATTCTCAAAGGGGTGATGCTATATCTCATTGTAGTTTTGGTTTGTGTCTACCTTACAATAAGTTATGCTGAAAAGTTTCTCATATGCCTACAGGCCATGTAAATGTCTCCTTTAGAAAAATGTAGTCTTTTGAACTCTACTACACTGCTGGTAGGAATGCAAGTTAATCCAACCACTATGGAAGGCTGTATGGAGTTTCCTCAGTTTTCTAAAAATAGAGCTACCATATGACCCAGCAATCCCACTATTAGGGATCTACCCAAAGGACACAAAAACACTGATCCAAAAGAGTACCTGTACCCCCATATTTTTGCAGCACTATTTATAATCAGTAAGACGTGGAAACAACCCAACTGCCCAAAAGTAGATGACTGGATCGAGAGGATGTGGTACATATACACTATGGAATACTATTCAGCAATCAAAAATGATAGACTAGAGCCATTTACAGAAACATGGATGGAGCTAGAAGGAATTATACTCAGTGAAATAAGACAGGAGGAAAGAGAAAAAAGGTGATGGTGCATGGGTGAAATGGTGGTGGGAATTCCCTGAGAACTACAAATGATGTCAAATATAATTAAATAAATCTAAAAAAAAAATGTAGTCTTTTACCCATTTTAAAAAAAATTGACAACTGCCTATTTGTCTAGCTTCTTCTATGTGCTCTGACACTCATTAATATACTCTCTCTGTAATACAGTGAGCTTCATTTCCTGAAATAATATAATCACGAATTTTTTTCAAGCATATTAACCATATCCCAAAAACAGCTCTGGAGGCAAACTCTGGAAGACCTTTTATATATCACTGTTCTATTGGTCATTAACAGATATGAATATTTAGAATATTTAGTACTAGTTTTTTTTTTTTAATTTTTTCTCCCCACCACCAAACCACCTGTGCCCATATTCCATCTGCCTCCTTACCCTTTTGCCTTATTACCTCTGGATACCATTAGATTCTTTTTTGCCAAGTACAAGTTTTATTCCTTCTTGTCTTTGCTTATAAATAATTTTTTTTCAGTATTTATTCCAAAGATGATTGGAACAATCCAATATTTTTTACTTTTTGACTGATTTTCCTCAACATCGTTACCTCAATGTCCATCCAGTTTGACCCAAATGCCACTGTTTCATCTTTCTTCACAGCTGTATAATATTCAACTATGTATGCATGTTCCATGGCTTCACCCTCCATTCATCTGTTAAAGGGCACCTAGTTTGGTTTCATGAATTGTTAAATTGTGAACAGTGCTGTTTCATGCAGAGGCCTAGATAAATCTTGTTGACTTTTCATATTATTTGGATAAATATCTAATAAAGGTATTGCTGGATCATATAGAATTTTCATTTTTATTGGAAAATATAGGGAAAATATAGGAGACATGCTACAGGAAACATACCACAAAGATATATTTGGGAATACCTCATTAGCAAGGGAAACAAAAACCAAAATAAACAAATGGGACTACATCAAACTTAAAAGATTTTATACTTAAGAGAAACCACCACAAAAGCAAAAAGGCAACTTAAAGAAGAGAAAAAATATTTGAACACCGCCCATTTGATAAGGGGTTATGCTCCAAAATTTGAAAGATTTTATATAATCCAAAAACAAAGAAAATTGACCCAATAAAAAAAATGAGCAAAGGATCTAAATAGTGACTTCTCTAAAGAAGACATTCAGATGGCCCTAGACATACAAAAAATGCTGAACATCACTTCTTATAAGGGAAATGCAAGCTAAAACCACACTGAGATACCACCTCACCCCTTTGAGAGTGACTCATACAGAAATGATGCAATTAACAAATGTTGACAAGGTTGTGGTGAAAAAGGAACTCTCATTCACTGTTGGTGGGAATGTGAGTTGCTACAGTCCCTGTGGAAAATGATATAGAGATTTCTCAAGAAAATAAAAATGGGTTTTGCTCATTTTTTGATTGGGTTGCTTAGGGTTTTTTGTTATTGAACTTGGGGGTTCTCTTTATATTTTGGAAATTAGCCCCTTGTCAGACAAAGCAGTGATGATCAAAACTATGTGGTATTGGAACAAAACCAGAAATGCATACCAATGGGATAGATTAGAGAGCCCAGAAATAAATCCACACAAATATGACAGTTAATCTTTGACAAAGAGCCACAACAATCCAATGGAAAAAGGAAACTTTTTAAAAAAATGGACAACCGCGTGCAAAAAAATAAAACTATATCCTTGCTTAACTCCATACACAAAAATTAATTCAAAATCAGTTAAGATTTGGATATTCAACCTGAAACCACAAATACTTGGGAAAAAACATGGGCGATATGTAGAACATCAGTTGCAGAGATGTATTTGGGAACCTGACTGCTATTGCAATGCAATGCAAAGGGAAATAAAAGTAAAAATAAACATGTAGGACTACAAATTATAAAAATTTTTGTACTTGAAAAGAAACCATCATAAAAACAAAAAGACAACTTAGAGACTAGGAGAACAATATTGGCATACCACATACCACTGCTTTAATTTATAGGCTATCTCTATTCTCACTTTAGCTCTGTTTCACTCATTGAAGTCACCTGCTTGAGCTTTGAAGACATTTGAATTTACTATCCCTAGCTTTGCCATGCCTCCTATAAGTATTTAGTTTGTGTGCGTGTGTGTGTGTGTGTTTGTTGAGGGAACATTTGGTATACAAGGTTGTAGTGTATGATTCAGAGGTAAAGTTTCACACCTCTTTAGATGTAGGTTATCATATCACACCCACCACTAAGATACCCAGAGTCCTCTGCCATAGTTCATTGGGTCCCTGCCCCTTTCTGCCCCATTTTCCAGCTTTTCCTTCTGGCAACCTCAATTCTATAGTCAGATTTTTTTGAGGTTTATTTTTTGTCTATTCCTTTATTTTTCTATTTTCCACATATGAGGTAAATCATCCAGCACTTGTCTTTCTCCTTCTGACTTACTTTGCTTAGCACCATTCTTTCCAGTTCTATCTCTGTTGCTGCAAATGGCAAGATTTCATTTTTATACAACTCAATAGCATTCCAGTGTGTATTCATACATGCTCGCATTTTGTTAATTCCACTCATATCCTGTTGGGCACTCAGGTTGTTTCTATAACTTTCTAATTGAATGTATAAAAAATACTATGCATATAAACCCCTTTAAAGTAGGTAGATACCTATGAGTGGAATTGTTGGATAATAAGGTAGATATTTTAATTTAGTTTATTTTATACCACTGTTCATTTTTGTACAATATTTAATTTCTCAGGTATAATCCCCATGAAAACTCCCACCACCACATCTAAGGTAGATATATTTTTAACATGTTGAGATTCCACCATAAGAACTGTATTAGTCTATATTTCTGCCAAAGTGCATGAGGGTTCCATTTTCCTTCACATCCTTGCCAATACTTTTCATTTTTAGTCTTCTGGATATGGGCCATTCTCACAAATGTGAAGTGGTATCTCATTATGGTTTTGATTTACATTTCCCTGATGATAAGTGATAATGATTATAAGAAATTATTAAAGAAATAGAAAATGACACAAAAAAATTGAAAGATCATCCTTGCTAATGGATTAGAAAAATTAACATTGTTAAAATGGCCGTATTACCCAAAGCGATATACAAATTCAAAGAAATCCCCATCAAAGTTTCAAGGACATCTTCAGAGAAAAAGAAAAACTTACTGAAAATCATGTGGAACCACAAAGAAGCAAAGAACCACAAGTAGCAATTTTGACAAAAGTTATAATGATCAAAACAGTATGGTACTGGAATAAAAATAAATTCATATACAACGAAATAGAATTGAAAGCCCAGGAATAAGTCACACTATATGGACAGTTAATATAGGACAAAGGAGTCAAGCATATACAATAGAGAAAGCGAACTACTTTCAACAAATGGCATTGAGAAAACTGGAAGTCTATAGGCAAAAGAATGAAACTAGACCACTACCTCACACCATACACAAAGATTAACTCAAAATGTATTAAAGACATTGATGTAAACCTAAAACCATAAAATATGTAACAGAAAACATTGCTAAAACATTCCACATAATGTCTACCAGCCAAGGAACATGAAGCCTTGCTAGGGACTATGAGAACTGGGAAAAGGCAAGGAAGGATCCTCCCTTAGAACCTTTCAGAAAGGAAGAGAGTGGCCCTGCCAGCATCTTGATTTAGGACTTCTAGCTTCCAGAACTGTGAAGAGAGCGCATTTCAGTTGTTTAAGTACAAGGCTGGATGACTGGCAATGGAGTTACCAGTAATGAAACAAAGTAATTCTGATGCAGGTCAAAGATGTCAAGAAAAATTCTGTTTAACCTAGCAAGAGTGACTTTATCCTATAGAAAAAACCCTGAACTTTAATGACACAAATGACTAAAAAACTGATGCTTTTTAGCATTATCTCATTGGTCTTCCAAAAACTATGTTGTGGTGGCTTATCTTCATTTTGCAAGAGAAAGAACTAAGGAGTTGATAGGTTAGGAAACTTGCCTATGCTCATGCAGCTGGTAATGGTCAGAACTGAAAATTTATGTTTCCTTCACTACACCACACTGCATCTTGCAGTCTGCAGATGCCTTCCAAAAATGTTTGAGCAATAGACATATCTCTGAACTAATTGTACCATGCCCCAAGGTGACGGATTTTCAGAATAACACTCTTGAACAGTAAGTTCTAGTATTTTTGTTCAAAAAATTCCCTGTCATTACTTACAGCCACACCTTTTCTATATTATGCTGGATTCCTTGCTTGCCTAACTAATAATATCGCTCCCCTAGGAGGGACTGGGGCTTCTTTTCCATCTCGTACAGAACTGAAGATGCTGTCAACTCTTAATAAATAATCAGCATCCACGCCAGCACAGTGATCCTTACAAATTATGGCCCTCAGGCTCCAAAGACTAAGAAAAATATTCAGTTGTGCAATTTTCCACTCTTTCAATAATCTTACCAGTGTGGGTCATGTTAGTCCTAGCTCAATATTGTAATCCAAACAACATTTCACTGAATGCAGAACAAGGGTAAAGAATCATCCAGGTCAATGTATTCTAATCCACTCATGGGAGCTGGTTGGGCTGTTTTGACCTTCCCAGTACTTGCAGACTGGCTGGATTTTTTGTCCCTCCCCTGCCTATGTGGCACTTAGCACACATGTAATAATAGAAGAGTAGAAACATTTTCACTTTTCCCCTACTCTTCTTTTATAAGCTTGGTAAGAAGGACCAGCTCAGCCTTGCAGGTTGGGTGGACATAGGAGCTGCTTGCTTGTTGGTGGGGACTGAGATTCCAGTGGAGTCAAGCTTTACAGTGTTCAGCTCCTCTACTTACCTGTGCAACTCCTGATCCTTCTCTGTTCCCAGTCAAAGACCTATGGTTCACCCCATGTGGAAAGGGTTAATTTTAAACTGTCCTCAAGCTTCATTTCCCCCCTTTTCTACATGTGCTGGTGATTGGGCGAGGCCTGTGCCAGTGTTTGCAACATGGCACTGAGGGTCAATGGCTCGTGTTTGCATCTAAGGGCCAACTTTGGGTTGAATGCAATCTTAAAAACTTAAAAAATAGCAAACCCTCTAAGAAGCATTTCTGGATCGAACATTTAATTTCAGGCCTCTTCTTCTAAACCTTTTTTTCATTTTTGTTGTGAAATGAAGTCTTTGACTTCACTCTCTAAACTTCCTTTTTATAAAATCGGTTAAATCTATTCTTACTTTTGAATATCAATTTCACCCATCTCTTCCTTTGTCACCTTTGTATTCAAAACTATTTAATAAACAGATAATTTCAAGGCAAAATTCAGAATGGGCTATCATTCAAAGAGTACTGCAATCTTCAACCACCTTCAACTTTTTTATACATTTGTCTACCCACCCTCCTGTCCATCCAGTTAACAGAACTTTATTGACGATCTAACAAGTGCCAGACTCTGACTTGATGTGAAGAACAGAGTGGTGACACAGATAGGCTCAACCACCTTCTCATGGAGCTTATAGGCTAGTGTCAAAAGGGGACAACAGACATGCTCATGTGGAGTGACGTACTGTAGAAGTGGAGCCCAGGGTGCTATTGGAGGGATATGTAACCCAGAATCTGAGCCCAAGGGACACTTTGTGGACGAAGTGATGTCTAGGCTGGAATCTGACTGAAAAGAAGTTACCCGGATGTAAGATAGTTTTCTTGTGGCTGGAATATTATGTATGAAGCCTGGAGGGGAGATAGCAGAGAACATTGGGAACAGAAGGAAGCTCAGAGTAACTGGAGGGCAGAGTGAAGGAGGGATGGAACTGGTAGGGTGAGGATAGGGGACAGAAAAAAGACCAGATCCTGCTGGACTCGGAAGACTGGGAAGAGTTAGGACGTAGTTCTGAGGTCAATGAGGAACCTTTGTCGGTTTTAAGCAGGGGAGGACATGGATAAGAGATCATTTTTACTGCCTTGAGGACAATGGATCAGAAGATGCAAGATAAAGAGACTGGAAATCCAAGGGAGACTGCAGAAGAGAGATGACAGTAGGAACCAGGCGCATACCAGAGAGGACAAGAGATGTGACTAGATTAGAGATAGTTAGATGTCATACTCATCTCAAGTATGTCACATGATTGCATTCACATCATATATTCCCTGACAGACAAGGCTTGCTCCTTTTCCCCACAGACTCAAATTCTGTCCACATTGATGCTATCTCTCCATAAAGAATGCTCTGACCTTCAATCTTTAGAAGTATGAACGCTTGTAAGATTTTTTTCTCTGTGCCCTTATATCAAAAAGAGAACTAATTTACAAGTCAGCTATAGTTTCCATAGCATATTTATTGTCTCAAGAGGATGTCAGGCAATATAAACAGAAACCATATTGATCCATCTTTCTATCTTCCTCCTCTCAGTATCTGCCACTTCATCTTGTGCAAGATAGATGAACCATAAATATTTGTCCTGTTGACCAACAAACTGTGATCTTGTTTTACTTCCAAAAATTTTCCAGGTGGTTCTCTTTCAGGTTCCATTTTAAATGGTACAAGTAATCAATCTAGCAGCTCATTAATTTATTCATTCACATAATATATACTTATTAGATGCCTATGCCCTAGGTACCATTCCAGGGTTAATTCTCTGCTTTCTGCTGAACTATCCATCTAATTTTAGATACTGTATTTTTCATCACAGAGGCAGTCCCTTTTCCTGTTTGCCATATAAAATGAGGATTGAATGTACTGGAAATGTTTTTCTGCTATATGCACAGTAGAGCACATGGTACCCAGATGAGCTGTCTTATGGCATGGGAAGGAACTAAGGTGTGGAATGACTTCTTTATCTTTTCAGGTGGAGCGCTAGCCTTCTGTAGTTGGCAAAGGTCTTGCCCAGGGGATTCAAATCTTGGTATTTAAATGTGTACTGGACTGAATTATGCCTGTCCTGTTTTTTTTTTTAAATAGTTCCTGATGTTTATCCAATAGGAAAAGAATTAAATAGTGCCAGATACTCTCAATACATGAATCAGATGAATCAGCATCAGAGTCTTAATGCAAACTCTTAATGTAAAGGAAACATTTGCCCTTAGCTCCTGTCACCTCCCTTACCTGCCAGCCCCCTGCACTCTATTCTACTGGCACTGGACTAACTATGGTTTGGAGCTTAGCTTTTGAGTTCCAAGATTCTTCAGAACTGAGCTTGCTTTAAGTGATTTTTATGCTAGCATGGCATCAAAGCTCTTTTTTTTTGGCAAAGAAATTGCTATATATGATTAAAAATAATTTGGGGGGCAGGATTTCTACCAGGAATTGAACAAACAATGTACTGTCTTAAGCTGGTTCCAAATTCCTAATGCATCTGCTTTGTACAGTCCCCATTTCATAAAACTACAATTCCTCATTTGTTTGAGTTTTTTCTGCTTGTGTGCTAGAAGAGTCACACCCTTTATTTCTGGCCCTCAAGGCACCTTCCTAAGTTTGGGAAAGCCTCTTATTTGAAGTCACATAAGCTCTAACTAATGTAGTTCTTACAAGCATCCCTGTTCAACATTTAGTAAGCTAGTCCATTGCTTTTCCTGACCAGGACAGATGTTGTAAATCAATTCTTTAGATAATTTCCTGATGAGACCTCCAAATCCTGATCCATTTTCCTGCCAGAGCCACCATCTTGGATTCTGATGCTTTCCCTAGCTTATCCCTTGAAACTCCCCAGTGGAGCAGATACGGCTATACAGCATAAATCAGATGTTTTAGTTTTTAGATGTTTTAGTTTTAAATTATTAGCTCTATGAATATGTGGATCAACTTGTAGACATTTATAGATTCAACAGGCTGTTGTGGTAGGTCTCAATCACTTAGTTGTGATCATAAAACATTTACAAAGTTGCTTATGCCTCATTTAAACTTAGATATTTCTTGATTTTGTTTGTTTTGATACTGGATTCTATATCATTATGTCACTTTAGTTTGCAAGGAATAAAATCCTACCTTAAACAAAATAAGAGGTTATTGGCTTACATAAACTGGAAAGTTCAAGGGTCAAGGTTAGGCACAGATGCATTCAAGACTCAAGGGGTTTTTCAGCCCTCAGTTTCTCTCCATACCTTGACCCTGCCTTCTGCTATCATTGACTTCAGTATCATGTTTCATGAGTAGCAGAAATGGCAGTTTGCTCTAATGAGGGTATACCTTCTAGTTTTCATGTTTTGTGCTAAAAAGTAATTTTCTCTCCCTGATAGTCCCAACACAGTCCAGTACCTATCATTGGCCAATTTTTTTCCCTACCCACTCATCCTGGAACCACTCACTCTAGCTACAGGTGGTTAATTAGTGTGATTCCTGGGGTGGGGCGATTAGACGGGGAGTCTGGGCAGAAGAACCCCCAAGCACCAAAACATAAGAGATAACTATCTCCTGCTTCCTCAGTAAGGTGGGAGAACCAAGACTCTCACTTTCTCTTTCTCCTATCATATGATCTAGGCTTGAATTTAAAGGCGATTTGACCCATTAAAACTATTTAAAACTCACATTTTAGGGTCTGAATGAAGCATCACATACATGTGTACACTATATTATCACTGATGTTACTTTGGTTTTATGTTTGGTTATTGTGGCATTTTGGGGGTCAGTTTTTGCTTTCAGTTTTCTCTTCAAGCTTCCTTCAATTTTATGTCATAATTTTACATAGGGTATTCTAGAGCTCATTTTCAAAATTATCCCTTTAAAATTAGTATATCATTTTGGATTCACTTATAGAGACTGCACAAATAAATGGAATGAATTAGTTTTCATCTTTTAATAAAGTTTACATAATTCAATGGGTTAGAGAGATGTTAGTATTATCTTAAATGTGCCATTTTGCCTGAATTGAAAATAAGCAGTGAGTAGCATATAAAATCCTGGGTTTGAGAAATTTGTCATAGTCAAGATACTTTATATTGGCTTCAGCAAAACTGACTAAAAACCTCCTTTCCCATACTAATACTTCTGTGCCAGGGGAAGGGACACCAAGGTCTACCTATGAACATCTCAAGTTGTTAATAGATATAAAATATTTATTATAATCACCCATATGCAACTTAAAAAGGCGTGAGCAAATGTCTACTGCTATTAGTATAATTACTAATAACTATACTAATGATGGCTGCCGGATATGGAGTACTTACTATGCGTTAGTGATTAAAGTGCTTAGATTTACAATTTCACTTAATACCCTCAACAAACTTAAGAGACAGTTGGTATTAATCCCATTTCTGGGGGCGCAAACCAAGGTTAAGAAAGCTCCTCTGAGATTTTATACTCCTAAGTTGTCACACTTGGGGTTTAAATAAAAGTCTGTGTAATTTAAAATTTCATGATTTTGTTAGGTCCTGTTAACTGATAGATTTTTTTTCTTTAGGTCTATGGAAAAGGAATAGCATTGCTTTGGGAAGTTGTTTTTATGGTCCTGACTGGCCAATTCTAAAGAGGTGCTTCACTTGGATTTGTGTATAATTATGTCCATGGTTACCCTTTTGAGAACTGGTTTTATGCAGCAGGAGACTTTAAATTATCTGTCACTCTCAGAAGGTAAATCATTTGTAAGTTTTGCTATTTGTTCAATTGCTTTGTCATATTTAGGGAAGACAAGAGTAAGGATATTGATTAAGATGAGTTAGAAATTGTTGTGGTGTTCCTATAAGCTACAGATTTATATACTGTGTCTTAATCAGTGGGTAAACAAGGATAAATCATTTTATTCCTGTGTTTTTACATGTTAGTAAGAACAAGAAATGCTCCATTAACAGTAGGCTCAGAGTACCAATGCATCTTTTCAAGGAGAGTGGGTGTGCTCAATCTGCCTTAAGCAAGAAAGATAATTTTCCTGCTAACATAATGGAAGAGTTCAGAAGTTAGCTTTAGGCACAACTAGGTTAGGGCCTCAAATAAAATCATCAGACACCTGTGTCTCCTTCTTCCAGCTCTTCTCTTAGCCTAGTGTCAAGAAGGTTCTTACAGTGATAGGTGGGCCAGCAAAAGGTGCCAACTCATAATTTGCCAGCATTCAAGTCCAGCAGGGAGACAGGCTCTTTTAAGAGTGCTAGCAAAAACCCTGAGGATGACACCGTGGCTTGACTTGGGTCCCTGATCAACTCCGGACAGTAGAGAGAACTGGCCAGTCCTGGTTGTGTCCTGTCCCCTGGAGGGCTGGAGTGGAATGAATTCCCTTTAGAACTATAAATGTTTAAAATGTGTAGAAAAATGGCTTTCCAAAAGAAAGCCATGAAGAAGGGAGATTAAACAAAGTGAAATAAGCCAGAAGGAGAAAGATAATTACTGAATGGTGTCACTTATCTGTGGAATATTAAAAAAAAACACACACAAAGAGTTAGACAAAGACAAACTTTAAAACTGACCTTTGAAAGCAGATTATAGATTTGCAGCTTTCAGAGGGGGAGGAGGAGGAGGAGGAGGGAAAAGGCAGGAGGAGAGCACAAAGGACTCTGGTGGAGGATTATGAGTGCTTCAGTGTTGGGAGCACCCAGGGACTGAACTTGAGGGGAAAAATCCTATACTGTCAAAAACACTAACAAGGTTGTGAAGTGACAATAGTTTAATAAAACTACAAATAATAATTAAGGGCCTCCCTGGTGGCGCAGCTAATTGAGTGCCACACTGCAAAGCATCTGTGGCACAGCAGGGTGAATTCGATCCCTATCCCAGGCCAGGGAGGTCACCCACATGGCGGGGCAGATCTCTCCTGCCTCACCCCTTGCTCCCCTCAGCGGTGTATTTTGGTAGATCTGCCTGTTCTGCTCGCCACTCTGTCTCTTATATGCATAAATAAATAAATCTTAAAAGTAAATAAATAATTTTAAAAACCCAAACAAGTAAATAGGAAAACCAGGTATCCACCATATTGCTTCTAGAACTCACTTTCTCCATTTGGAAGTAAACCTAACCTCCAGAGAACTGTGTTTTCGGGTTCCCACTGGTACAGTGAAGCAGGCAGGCACACAAAGGTGAGGCAGTGGGCTGCTGCCCAGCATTGGTTGTGGTCTGGACATCCTAGTGGTCAGCAGGCCTGGAGGCCGCAGAACACTAACCAGAGTGTCCCAGTTAGGGGTAAGGTCAGGGAGAGTGAGAGCTGCGAAGAGATTGCTTTTCAAACATCTATTCGAGGTGGTTATTAAACAAGTCTTTTAAACACTTCTAAGGCCAGCATTTTGCTGTGTCCTGCTGGGCTACTCTCTCAAGGGGTGACATCGGGAGATAACACCCACTGTTACTAGTGAGTAGAAAATAAGGATGAAGCAGTAAATGACGTCAAACAATACAGGGCCGTCAGGAACAGCACTGACAATGACGTGGGTGGCAGTGAGTTAATTAAAGGTCTTCTGGAAGGGTATGGATTCATAGATTTTGCAAAAGTCACTTTTTTATCAGTTGGGTAAAAAAATTTAAACGATCCATGCTTAACATTTCAAAATTTTTAATAAAGACCCAGAGAAAGAGCATCTTTGCAATAGCAGAAAGTGTTTCTTACTCTTCAGGAGGCTGTCTGGGATAGAAAACAAAGAAATTTTGGGCTTCAAGCACAGAATCCTGGATACATATGTCTAGATAATAGAATAAATTACAGGTTATAATGGAAAATAAAATAGAGGACCCAGCTAGAAAGAGAAACCCACATGGTAGAGAAACACTGTGAGTAAATTTAAAAATTGTAAAAATTCTTCGAATTTCTAAACTCAGAAACTGAATTCGGTTTGATGTTAGAAAAACCCTTGTTGCTTCAAATTAAAAAAAGGGGGGCAGTAAAAAAAATCCCAAAATGGGCCTCTCTGGTGGCACAGCGGGTTGAGCTCCAACCCGCTGTGAAACATCCGCTGCACAGCAGTGCAAGTTCGATCCCTGGCCAGGGAGGGGACCCACACGGTGCTGCAGACCTCTCCTGCCTCGCCCACTGCTCCCCTCACGAGTGTATTTCAGTTCATCTGTCTGTTCTGCATCCCGCTCTGCCTCTGGTGAATCCTCTCACCTCCCG
The DNA here is from genome assembly GCA_019455555.1 of Galemys pyrenaicus. Lineage (NCBI taxonomy): Eukaryota > Metazoa > Chordata > Mammalia > Eulipotyphla > Talpidae > Galemys > Galemys pyrenaicus. The sequence goes on from JAGFMF010011418.1 coordinate 10,970,568, forward strand.
TGACTCTGGCTTGTACCCCAGCTCGTGTATGCATAAAAATAAAATAAAATAAAAAATTTAAAAAACAAACAAACAAACAAACAAACCAAAATGTCTCACCATTGCTGGTTTCCTGTACTGTGATTAGTGGCCAGAGATCTGGGCTCCCAGAGTTAAGTGACGCCACCTTGGATGGGTGCCCCCAGCCCTCGCCGCCTGGCCTCCACCAGGACTGAAGGCAGCGCCTCCTCCTTCCGGAAGCAGATCTTGGCCAAAGCAACCAGGCCTGTGCTTGTCAAAATATAAGCTAAGCATGGCACATGTGATTAGAGCAGGATCATAGAACCTCCAACATTTCCTGGAAAAAGGAACAATATAGCTCGGCCTTAGACGATCTGCATCTCATTAATCCCTCTTTCCACAGGGGTGGGCGGGCTGCTGGGGGTGTGGGCTGCAGATGGGAAGCACACTTGCCTGGGGTTTTGTTCTATTCTCCTGGCTCCTCTTAGGCACCAGAAGTATTCATTTCCTGACACGAGGAGGGATTTGGAGCACAGGTTTCCAATTTGCTTTCTTGGACCGTTTGAACAGCTGGCTGGGCCCTAGAATATTTGAAGGGCCCATGGAAATCCACTGGTATAACAGTCAATGCCCGACTCAGCCTCCCAGTGCTTCCCTCCACCTCGGGATGACTGGCATAACCCCTGGCTGACCTCTCCTTCCTCAGATCCCCCACTTCTGATCGCCTGTGAACAGTGCTTCCAGATTCTTTTTCTTCTGGAAGTGGTGAACTGTGTTCATTTTCTTAAAGCAGGGAACTCTGTCTCAAAAGTCAGCAAAGATTCCCCTTTGTTTCTAAGAGAATTTTCCAACACTTCTATCTCAGATAGGCCAGTGTCCCCTCACCAGTGTCTTCCAAAATGCTGCAGGAGCCTCTCTCCAGGTCTTTGCCAATAACCTCCCCTGGCCTGGAATGCTCCCTCTGCACCAGTCCCAGCTGCATCCACGTGCTCTGTGCAGTCTGCCATGGCTCTCGGAATTCTCCTTCAACAGGTTGCTTACATCAGTATCTTCTCTGCTCCTTAGATGATTATTGGTGTCCTATTTTGTCTTATTCTTAGCATATTTTTTTACACTTATGTTTGTTATGTATAAAACCCAGGCCTGGTCAGTTCTCTGTGCTGTCAGCAATGGGTCAGGAACTTGGTTTGAGACTCATGCAGACCAGGGTGTCATCCTCGGAGTTTTTGCTAGAACTCTTATCAATTTCTTCCTCTCTGGCACCTACCAGTGAACACATAGCAGATATTTAATAACTATTGAGTAAATGAATACCTAACTAAATGATATTGGATAGCACTAAAAACATTCTTGTTATTTGAGTAACACTTAGAGTAGAAAAATTATGGTCTACTCCCACTTTGCTATTTCCAAATCTGAATTTGACCTACGAGTAGGTCAGTATGCCCTCTCTACTACTTGTTTTAATTTGCAACAAGGAAAGATACTAGAGACGCCTCTCATCCCTAACGCCCATTCTGATTAATAATTGGCACTACCTTGTTCTCATTGGCACTAACTTAATAATAACTGCCAACTCCCAGCCCAACCCCAGGCACACTTACTTCTCTGGTCACAGGACTCCTTGGCTTCCATCAAGTATCTGCCTAGATCCTTCCTTCCTTCCTTCCTTCCTTCCTTCCTTCCTTCCTTCCTTCCTTCCTTCCTTCCTTCCTTCCTTCCTTCCTTCCTTCCTTCCTTCCTTCCT
>JAGFMF010011418.1:10972364-10987721 GCA_019455555.1 Galemys pyrenaicus
CCTCCCTCCCTCCCTCCCTCCCTCCCTCCCTCCCTCCCTCCCTCCCTCCTTCCCTCTCTCTCTTTCTTCCATTTGTGTGTGTGTGTGTGTAGAAGAACTGGGGTGTAGGCCAGAGGTGAGGGGATTCACCAGAGACAGAGTGGGAAACAGGGGCAGGCTTTTTTTTTTTTTAAGTGAAACACGCCGCCAAAGGGAGAAGCAGGTGAGGCAGGAGAGGTCTGCTGCACCCTAGGTAGGCTAGCTCCCTGAGGGGGAATCGAACTCAGGTCATAGCAGTGATCATGCTGAGACTTAACCTCTAGGCCACTAGGGAGGTTCTACTTCCTGGCTTGGACCTCATTTCCAGGGAGGGCTCATCAGTCAGCCTTTGCCACTGTTCTTTTCTTCCCCAAGCACATGGCGGCTTCCCCTGCCTCCTAGGCACAGAGCTAGGGCCTTCTGAAGTTTTATCTTTAAAGCCCAGTAAAAGCTCTTCTTAAGCTGGAGTACCAAAAGTGGAAAATCAGAAATCTGATTTTCTATTCAGTGTCTGTGACTTGTTGAGAGTAAGAAAATAAACAAAAGCAGGCATATTTGAAGCACATCAATTACTTCCAGCTTGTGCTATTTTCCTTAGAACTTGCATCTTGTAAATGTTATTGTCTCCCTGCTCCTAAGCACCTTTGCCCTTTTCTGGAGTCTGAGCTCACCCTTCAAGGGAATGTCCATGGGGAGCAGAAAGTCGGGGAATCTGGCCGTTCCTGAGCCAAGCAGGTGCCCAGTGGCTTAGCAAACCCTGTCTTTTCTTTCCTTCCCCTTCAGGGGAAGATCATGGCTGTAGATCATGGCCAAGAGCGGATGGAGCATCCTGACGTTCACAGGGGCCAAGCAACATAAACCCTCTGCTTGTGGCCTCTGATTCACAGCTCAGAAAGCAAACAGTGCTGGCAATAGCAGTTTGAGTGGAAAAGCAGAGGCTGGGCCACATTTCTAGGTCTCATTTTCCTCCTTGGTCATGCCTTGTTTTAAAATTTGTTTCCCTTTCTTGGAGTCAACTTCAAGAAGGAGCAGAATATTATGGGACTTCTTGGTGGTCAGGATAAAATCTTCAGGTGTGATTTAGCCATGGAGATTGCTTAGATCAAGCTCTTCATTCTGTGAACCTCATAGTGGGGATGCATAGTTGAGCATCTGTGAGAAATACCCAGGTCAAAAGAACATTGAGAAGTTAGTGTTCCCTAAATAGAAGAGAAAAATGGGAGCCAAAAGGTTTATGTAAAATACTTTGTTGTATTTTCTTTCATGTGGTCATTTATTCACTCACTTATTCATACATTCATTCACTCCAGTAAAATTTTTATTGTTTACTATGTGCAAGACAGAGCGCCCAGGATCTCAGTACTGGTTTGTGGCAGAACTGGGACCAGAACTCGGGGCTCTCGTTCCTGGCCAGTATTGTTTTCCCTGCAAATATAATAAACCTGCAGAACTTGACCATTTGTTAAACACCTACTCAATTTCAGGGACTATGTACAGGTGTTTGATTATAATTATCTCAATTCATTTTTATAGCATCCCTCTGGGATTATAATGAGAAAACTGAGGTCCAGCAAGGTTGCACAATGTGCTGATGTCCTGCTGTTGGAGTGTGGTGAAGTTAGGATTGTATTGGGTGCCATCTAGCTGAAAAGACCAGGTTTTTTCCACACCAGTATATTCACTTCTCACTTGCTCCCTGGGACTCTATGCTTCAGTGGGCAAACTTCACTTCACTCCCCACCAGGAAGCTCCCTGTTATTTTATTTTATTATTTTTTTAAACCACAGAGCCCTAGTCAATGCAGCTTCCCTGCTTGACACACCCTCTTTCTCTTTACCTGCATCTCTACTGGCCCCTCAGGGCTCACATCTTGATTAACTCATACTTCAAGAATGTTTAGAGATGACGAAATCTGGCCACCAATGTTTAACTTAGCTGAGCTTGCTGTTTAGAGAACCATCATTCCTTCAAATGCATTTTATTTTGTCAGGTTTTACCGACAAGCCCAGGTCAGGTTGGTAAATGGCACCACTACATAAATGTTTACTGCTGGCCCTTTAGCAAAGAAAGAAAGACCTTGACCTTTTTTTTTTTTTTCTTGTCTGGAATAAATTGCTGCTTGCCTGGGGGACTGCTGTCTGCTACTATCCAGACTAGTCAGGAAACAATGAATAATCAGATATTCTGATAGAGTCATGTTGCATGGATCATCAGCTTTCAGGTAGTTACACTGAAATACACTTAACACAAATACTATGCTAAGCATAATGTAATTTTCCTGCTGGTTTTTGCAGTTGATCCTGTGAGTAGTGATTAACATTTGACAGAAGCTGAGCTGTTACTGAAGGAGCATGGGTAACCAGGTACCCTGCCACCCAACTGCCGAATCTTTGAGGTATTACACCTTTCATTTCAGAGTCCTTCTTCTCCTCTGCAAGGCAAACATGTTGGATTAGATTCAGGCTGTTACAGGTGTGCTACCACTCTCCACTCCTGGGCCTGTGTCAGACATCACTAATCAATTGTAGCACTTTTTCCTTTGATTCCTGACAGCCTCACGATACTCCTAAACTCACTGTTCCAGCAGCAACCCTCAGTGGATTGGAGTTGGTACAAGAAATCTATTTGCTATCATTGACGTAGATGATCCCCAGGATCTTGACTTTTATGAGTTGCCTGAAGTGAATACATGGTGGAGGGAAGGCTAGACAGTAGGTAGTTTGTAGCATTTTCAAGGCCTAAGCATTTGAACACTCAGCTGAGTTTGCTTTTCTTGTCCTTCAATTCACCGATACTTACGATACCTACGATCTGTGGCTATTGAAAAGTCTGGCAGGAATCATACCTAAGATCTTCAATGGGAGGGCCAACAGAATGGTGCTAAGGGATGAGGTCTGGGAAGCTTGGCTCAGTGCCTAAAAGACTGAACTTCTCTTTGAAACTCTCCCACATCTAAGTTCACTCAGCCTACAGCAGTAGACTGGGATGTGTCTTCTATATTATGGCTAGAGGAATGTGAAATGCAAGCTTCCTGGAGGGTTATCTGCCCTTTGGAGGCAAGGAGAAGGATTCGGTTATCTTTTGGATTCACAGCCTGATTTCACAATCTCTGACTGGTTATTTAACCCCTCTCTGCTTTTTACTAAATAGCTGCTGACAAAAAGCAATCAATTATTTCACCAACAAAATGGGTTTATTGGGAAGCAACAGAAAGGAAATTGAAAAGTGCTATCTCACAGTGAGACACATGTACACTTTACAGAAGCAAAGTCGGCTCCAGGGGGGCTGTTACTGCTCAAGAAGTAATGTCTTCATGCTGGGACAGAGAAGCAGCATCATGTCCCTCAGAGAAGCAAAGCATGTTGGATCCTGTAGTTTGCTGATTGTGTATGTGTAGGCCCTCTCTTCTAGTCTTCTGAACTTCTTTCAGTAGGATTAATATATATTATTTTTAAAAAAATATTTTATTTATTTATGCACACAAGAGCTGGTGTAGAGGCCTAAGTCACGGGAGGTGACATGATTCACCAGAGACAGAGTGGGGAGAATAGGTAGATGGACTAAAACACACTGCTGAGGAGAGCAGTAGGTGAGTCAGGAGAGGTCTGATGTGCCATGTGGGTCCCCTCTCTCACCAGGGATCGAACTCGTACTGCAGAGGCTGCAGAAGCTCCACAGTGCTGTGCTCAACCCCCTGCACCACCAGGGAGGCTCTACATATATTAATTTTTGCACAGAGAAATAATGCTGGTTTATTTTTCAAGGGCTTTGTTGTGCACATCAAAATGGAATTGTTGATGGAATGACTTAGAAGACTGCTTAGTTGGTATATTGCTGCTGTTTCTATTATTTTAATAAAATCACAGCCTAACACAATGCCTGATGAATGTAGGTGCTAATGTAGGTAGGTACTAATTTCATTTTTAAAAGACCGTCTGAGTGGAGCATCCACTTTCAGAAGGACTGATCCAAGAACCATCAGGAAGATGACTATGATGAATGTGACAGGGTCTGTCCTCAAGATGGTGGGGACTGGATGGGGCAGAGCTATCTGAATCTATCTGCCTCTAAGGCCACCACCAACTCTGGAAGGGAGTCACATGGCAAGGGCGGCAGCATTACTCGGTTTTCTGGGCTCAGAAGATATTTTTATTCTTTCAACAAGTCTTCTACATTTTGAAGCATATTCACAAATCCTGGAATTACTTTCAAGAGAGCACATCATTTTTACTACAAGCTGTTCTCAAACAAACTTATAAAATAGTATCATCTGTATAAGGCTAATGAGGGGAGACGGAGGCCTAAGGATGCACAGTTTGGGGGGCTGGGGGCAGCAGGGAGGGGTAGAGCCTGGGCTCAGGCTTTCGGTGGCCACAGTCCTCACACTCTCCCTCCTTCCTGTTCTCTCCAGGAACATTTTTCAGTTTTAGGTTTCCCAGCGATTTTTTTTCTAAACAGCATCAAGAAAAAGCAATTTTATCAAGTCCTAAATATAAACAATGAGTTGATAACGGTCTTTTATCTTCCTTAAATCCTCTACTCCATGTCAAATGTCGGATAATTTTGTGGCTACAAGAAACCATAAATGTAGAAACAAGCAAAAATACTCCCACAAAAGGAGTCTGCAAAGCATGTCTGGGCGTGACTGTGGAAGAAGAAGAAAGGAACAGCATTTAATGCTTAATGAAATGGATAAGGGACAGAACTGGGCTTTTATTCGAAACACGATCTTCATTTTGCTGCCAAATAAAATAAAACTAGTATGAAACAGGCACAAACCACTGTGGGACGTATTTCTCAAAAGACTTGGATATAATGTGAAACTGGGAATTTATATGTTGCCTTTAAAAAAAACTAGGGATATATACCTTCTGAGTAGACATGACTTTTAACTTTCTTTTCTGTGGTTGAGATAACTTTGCAAGGGACCATTATAAATTCCTCCCCATTCCTCCTGCAGATCAGATAGTACACGAGACCCATTTTCCCAAGTTGCAGGCTCCACCAACTGAAATGAGGGAACTTGGGTCATCGTGTCTGCAGACTTGAGAGACCTCCCCCAACACTATTGCTTCAAAAGGTTAAGATGATCTTACCCAAGGGAAGCCAAAAACTCAGTCAACCATATCCATCCTTAGAAGTTTTAAATCACCGAGAGGAAGATTCCAGTTTGTATGAGTAGCTGAATGGAGGTGAAAATGCAGGTTCGGGCTAAGATAGCTACATTGGTCCATACCCCAGATGACAAGTCAGAGAAAAAGGACAGAAAAAAATGGAGTAGATACCAAAAGGTAGAGAAGGCATGAGAAGATATGAGAAAGTCTGCATACATCTTGAAAAGAGGAGAACTGACTTCCAAATCCCAAATTCCACGTCTCGTCTATGAGGTTCTGTATGATGCCCCAGATCTTGGCAGAGAACTAAGGACATAGAGCTATAAATGCCTGACACAGCGCTCAATGAATGTTTGCTTAAAATAAGTAAGACAAGAGTTCTTAACTGAGGTACATTCTTAAATGGGTGGATTCTAGGAGATCTTTTTATTTCCCCAATTAAACACAATATTTTATATATTGTCAATATCATTCTTTTAAATTTTTTCTGCAGAGAGTTTTGCTTTCAGTTTTCACACAGGTCAATCCCTCACCTACCCCCACCTTCACCAAAAGAAAAAAAATAAAAATTAAAGGAAGCTGAAGAGTCTCCTTTGCCCCAACTCAGCATTTCCCTAACTCCAAGAAGGAAGAATTTTCAGAGTAATCATGAATTAGGTGGAGTTTTTATGCGATAAGGCAAAAAGAAAAACACTTTTTATATGGGGGTTCTGACCATTTGGGCTATATTCCACACTGCTTCTCTCACTTAGTGATTCGTGTGACTGAAACTGTTAAAAGGGATGGTCTTCTGCTTGGGAGAGAGTGTCACTATATTTGAGGAGAATTGGGGCCTTCATGTTTCCCTGTCAGGTCCCAGGGTAAAATGAATGCTCATATGTTCACAGGCCTAAGCTTCACTGTTCAAAATCTTGGGGTCAAAATCTAAGGGGTAATCAAGTAAGCAAGTCCTCATTTTCCAGGTTCCCTTGTCGTCCTCTGTGATTATACACTCATACCCACATACTTACACAGTAGCAGAGTCTCAGATGGAAGACATCCAGCTACTTTAATGGCATTAGTTGATAAAGATCTGGGCAAATTTATTTTAACATTTCAGCTTCAAAATTTTGAAAAGCAGCTCCCTGAATAAAATTTATCATTTTGAATATTTAAGGTATAATCCAAAAGTGAAACCTCAAACATATAATGTAAATAATAGCACAAAAGATTTATTGGGCACTTATTTTATGCAAGTATCTAGACTAGTGCATGACATGCATTATCTCTAATTCCTTCAACTACTTCCATGAGTTTGGACATGTTATTATCCTCATTTACACATTAAGAAGCTAAGTCTTGGAAAGGATAAAAACATACCCAAAGTTACCTGAAAGAGATAATATTGAAAACTGCATGACTAAACTATTGTTGGTTTGCTTTGATAGGAAGCAGTGGGAAAGTCAGTGGTATATGAGTGGGATGTTATCTGTGAGGATATTTGAGTTTAACTTTAATCTCTCTCATGGTTGGAAAAATCAATTCTCAATTTCTGCACTCAACAAAATTAGGTATCCTGATATGTGCCTCCTCTCCATCAATGATTAGACCTCTACCTGAGTGAACATATGTGACCCCCAAAGACAAAAAGTTATTTACCATAACTTTTACATTCCAGATTCCTAGGATCTATCAGCCACGGCATGCCCTCTGAACTCTGTAGGGAAGAAAACCCAGATTGTTACTCTTTACTGAAAAAGGTAAATGTTAGAAATTAAACTTTCAGTAATACCTTCTATCTTCTCAGTCCCCTATCATTAAATAGAGGGATGGGTGTACTAGTCTGCCATAGACTTGGGATGACTTAAGACAACAGACATTTATTTCTCACAGATTTGGAGCCTGGAAACTTTAAGAAGGTGCTGGCATATTTGTTCCTGGTGAAAACTTTCTTCGTGATTTGCTGGTGACCACCTTCTATTTTATTTTATTTTTTTGTGTAGAACTGGAGTGTAAGCTAGAGGTGTGGGAGTGTGAGAGGATTCACCAGAGACAGACAGAATGGCAGATTGACTGAAAGGCAGATTGACTGAAATGCAGATTAGACTGAATTGCACTGCTGAGGGGAGCAGCGGGTAAGACAGGAGAGGTCTGCTGCATCACATGTGGTTTAGCTCCCCAGCCAAGGATCAAACTCAAGCTATAGAGGTAGTGCTGAGACTTAATCTGGTGACCATCATCTAATGCTGTGTCTTCACAGGGCTGGTAGGGGAAAGGGTGGGGGAGTATGTGGGGAAAAGAGAGAGAGGGCATTTCTTTCTCTTATGAAAGCACTGATCCCATTGTGAAAATACCACCCAGATGACCTAATCTCACAAAGATTATCTCACAAAGATTGCCCAAATAATATTTCTAGATACCAGCACATTGTGGTGATGATATTCACAATGTATGAATTTGGGGGAACTCAATCAGGCCATAGCAATGGTGGTTTAAAACAACTGAGGACTAATATAAGATTGCTAAGACTAAGTAACTAATTAAAATTAATTGAATTTGAGTATTTAACATAAAAAATAGAGAGACCAAAGGAAGGTCCTTTGAGTGAAATGCATTTAGCTGTCTAAAATATTACACCAGTGTCCTAATTCTTCTCATCTCACGATAGACCGATAAAACCGTCACACAACAATTTTGTGAGCTGTTGCTATTAGAGGATTTTGTGTGAGTTTACAATCAAGGAGACAAAATTTGCTTTGTTTCAAAGAAATATTTTTGGGTTTGTACGTGCCATCGTCCTAATTTTGAAATTATGTGATGTTGCTCTGAGGCAATGCTTAGCGGCAGAGAAATTGGGAATACTCAGCCTTCTCTGGGTATTACCGCTTAAGATATGTTTAGTCAGCTCAACATCAATGTCAAAATGGATAATTTTAGCTCTTTATCTGTGCGCAACTCATACAAACCTAGTTATCCAGTATAACATGTTAATTTCAATCTCTGATATATAACTAGACTCAGATATTAACCCCTGCAATAACGTCTATCCCAACAAACCATATGCCTCAGGATATAGTTGGAGAAAAATGTCAGCTATCTAAGACTCATGAGGTTCCAGCTCCAGCTGGGACTTCAAATCATGTTTCCAGAACACAAAGAACACTTGATAAAGTCGGCGAGAAATATTTTTCAAAAATATGTCACCAGGCAGCTTGGGAGTGATTTAACAGACCCATCCTACAGGCTATGAATTTAACCTTTGATCTCTGAAATGAAGGTCAGAAAATTTGTTTTTACTCTACATCTTTTATAATCAACTCAATGTATGGGTAAATTAGTTTTTAAGAAGAGGCTGTGTTGGCAGATAAGTGATACTTTCACCCTCCGATTTTTAGCTTCTTAACCCTCTCTCTCCCTGATTTAAATTATACTATTCTTAACTTTTGTTTGTGAGGGAGAATCTAAAAATTTAATATGTACTCTGTAAAAAGGGGCAAGTGTATGCTTCTTCTGTGGAAGAAACACGATGTGCAACAAAATGTTTTAGTTTTTTTACCTTCTTGGAGATGAACACATGAAAAGACATTGGCTTTTATCTGTCATTTCCCCTAAAGACTTGTTAATCCAGTCTAAAGGAGAGTTTGCAAAGGTTAGTTCAAGGGTAAATCTAACCCACATTACTTTCTTTTGTAAATAAAGTTTTATTGGAACACAACCATGCTCATTCATTTAAATATTACTTCTGGCTACTTTCATACTGAATGACAGAATAAAGTAGCTGCAACAGAGATCATATGTTCCCCAAAGTTTATAATATTTGCTCCCTGGGCTTTTACAAAAAATGCTGCCTTAAGTCATAGTCTTGGAGTGATGACACCATGGACATGCATTGTTAGCCTGTTACAGCAATGGCTTGGGGGTCACTGAGGATGGACACTGGGTTTAATCCAAATATTCACTTTGCAGAAGCAGATATGTAGGATAACGTCAAACCGACCAAAAGAGCAACAGTTGGGGATGTGTTGTAATGAGGTATAGACATATAACTAAATTTATTCCTCCAATTCTCCAGCAGCCTTGCTAATGAAACTGAGACAAACCCAGAATCCCCAGCTAATGGCAGCCATTGGGGAATAAAAGTTCCTTCTCTGCAGCAGATGCTTGGCTCAAAGTTCATCTCGAGTGCACTCCCAGAGAGAGCACAGCATGTGTTGTTCTGTGAGGACCAGCACTGGCCTGTCAATGGAATAACTAATTTAGTTAAAGGACATGAGGGAACTAGGGGTGGGGGTGGGTAACAAATTGGAAAAACAGTTTTAACCCTTTCTTTCTTTACTTTTAAATAATGATGATTCTGTTTAAGAAATCGTTCTAGAATTTAAACCAAAAGAATGAATGCTGTTTGTTGCATTCCTTGCCAGCCACTCTGCAGGGACTGCTGCCAGGAGCTGATGCACAAAGTCGGTCACTGCATGCATGGTTATTTCAGTCAGAGGCACCCATCATCCCTTGAAATTACACCACTCTAAGTATTTTAAATTCCAGCCTTCACTTGCCTATCTTGGAAGTCAAGTGTATGAACTGGTAGGACTGGACTCTCAATTTCCTTCTCTCATCCAACAGCCAGGTATTCATGCTTGGCCTGGGTTGACCTCTCCCTTAGAAGGGCAGAGACCCACTCCCTAACTTTTTTGTTGCTGCATTTCCTAGCCTTGCTTAAGAGACTGTTTTGTCATTCTCAAGTTCTTACTCTCTTTGACTCTTTCCATTTTCTTAACAAACATGCTTGGGTCGCACTTGCCCTAATTATAAGGAAAACAAAAAAATCCTTTCCTCAACTTTGCTATTCTCTGGCCACTCCCCTAGCTTTCTATCCTTTTATTATCTACTAGCAAGGATCAGATTAGATTATGCTGTGACAAAAACAACCCCTACATCTCAGTGATTTGGCAGCCATTTATTTCTCATTCATGTAATGTCTGCAAAAGATCATGTGACCTTTGAACTTTCTATCCTCTATCTAGTCACTTAGTAATGAAGCATCTTCAATATTTGGTTTTGTCATGTAAGCACAAGGCCTCCCTCATGACCATTGTGACAGGGAGAGAGAGTGAAAAATCAGGCACAAAATTTTTGCTGCTTCTTCCTAGAAGTTTTACCTACTTCACACTTCACTCAAAGAACTGTCACACTTCGCTCAAAGAACTCCCAAGTGCAAGGGAAAATGCGAAGAGAGCAGAATGGTAACCAAATCCCTGCAGTGCTCAGTGGTCATGGGCAAAATGGCTCTGATGAGCCTGACATCTGTCTGTGCCCATTCCATCTCTGTCCATGGCTTCCCAGAACTCACAGGCCCTGAGTCTGACCTGAGCTGAGTGTAGGCCAGAATGGGCTTTTCACCCTTTTATATATGGCTTTAGGATTCTAAATGGACCACTCAGGTTCAAGCTCACTTCATTAGTTAATTCTTCAGATTGAAAATGGAAAACGAGCTGATTGGTGCCAAAAGGTCCAACCAGATGTTTAAGATTGAAAATGGTCCAATCAGACTTGTAGGTTGGGGATCCCTGAAGGGGCTATAAGGCACAGCAAGAATCAATTTGATTCATTTTACTCCCAGCCTCTGAAGAGAGAAGTCAGTCCACAGCCAGTCCCCAAAGAGAAAAGAATCAGTCAGTAGCTGGCCTTCTCAGAAGGAAGATCCTGTTCCCAGTCTCTGAAGAAAGAAGGCTTCTGCTACCAGCTTCTGAAGAGAGAAGGAGCAGGGGTGGAGGGGAAGCAGAGCCACTTAAGCTAATGGTTGAACCCATGACTAATTCCATACTTCCCCAAATCAAATTCTGACAGATTTCTGACACAATTGGGTATGCAGGTGAGAACCCACTGGCAGTGACTTGTGCCCCACCTTGGCAATGTCCTTTGACTCTGTCGCACTGTTTTAAGACTTTTGCACTGTTTCAGAATCACATAATGGTGACTATATTATGCTTTCCGTTACAACCAAATCTCCATAAAGAGGTAACTATACTGCTACCATTCCTTCCCAGGCCTGTTCATTGTCCCTTAACCTATATATTCTAAAATCTGACTTTTGTCACCACCACTAAAACAATGTTTTTTTTTTTCTTAACCTTTTTCTTACAATGACCTTCTAGTTGTCTATATAGCCAGATAACCATTTTTTAATCTGTTATTTCCTCCTTGATTTTTTTTTTTTGGTAGAATTGGAGCCAAACTTTAATCCTCTTCTTGGTTTACAGAATTTTCCAACTTCCCAATGACTGTTTCTACTCACTCTTCTGTCTTAGTCTCCTTCACTCATTTCTCTTCCTGTTGCTCTTCGAGGGGATTCCAGAGGCACAGTCTCTGTCCTGTACTCTCTGAGCTTTGCCCTGGGTGTCAACCTTCCATAAGAGCAAGCAATTCCATGGTCTATTCATCAGCCATCCCTTTCTCCAGAACTTAATTTTGCTTCTATTATACTATATTTTTAATTGAACAGAAATTCATAGTCTTTTTGAAAAAACAACAACAAAAAAACCACAACTCTTCTTCTGATCCTCAAATTTCTAGTAGTAGAATTGTGTTAGTTAGAATGCTGTAGCTACGAGTGACAGACTATCCCAATTCAATTGACCAGAAAAATAAGGAACTTTCTAATCTTAAGGAATGAGAGATCTAGGTACTTCTCTCAGCTCTGGTCTAGCTCCTGTTGCCTCCGCCTGGGGCAGGTAGACTTATATAACCCTTCTTTGAATTTCTCTTTTAAGAGTGAAGAAACCATTCCAAAGTCACCCTAGCAGTCTTTGTTTTCTTTTAAAAAAAATTACTAAAATCTATATCAAGATATAATTTGCATATCACATAATTCACTTATTTAAAGTGTACGATTCAATGATTTTAATATATTCAGGTAATTGTGCAGCCACCATCAGAATCAATTTTAGAACATTTTTATTGTCCCAAAAGAAGCTAAGCTCCATTAGCAATCACTTCTTGCTTCCTTTTCTTCCAGTCTCTGACAACCACTAATCTACTGTATATCAATATAAATTTGCCAGTTTAAAACATTTTGGTTAAAGGGAATCATCATCTTCTATTTATTTTGTGTCTGGTGTCTTTCACTTTGCATCTCTTGAGGTCTTTCACATTGTACTGTGAGCCAGTCTTTTATTCTTCTTATTGCTTCATAGTGTTCCATTGCGTAGACAGATGACATTTTGTTTGTTCATACCTCAGTTGGTGGATATTTGTAATTGTTCCACCCCTTTGCTTCTTTTTGCCAAGAATTTTTCCATATGCTCATGCCTAATCCAATCAGGAAAATGGAGTCTTCTGGGTGCCTTAGACAGATTCAGATCCACCCTCTAAGTTTGAAAATAGGTGTGTCTTCTTTGAGCCACTTAGAGGAGGGTGAATGTTTGAACTAAACTGGAGGGAGAGGTGACAAGTGGAGTAGATAAGAACTGAGATGAGCTATAAGCAACCTCCAATATAGTTGTAATCTTGAAACTTTGGCTTTTCCTTTTTTTGTGACCACTGACATGTAAACAGTAGCCAAACTTTTACATTGGATTTTTTGATCTCTGCAGTTCCTCCTCTCTCTCTCCCTGCTTCTCCTCACCCTACTGTGTGCCCCCTTTCCCTCCTGGCTCATATTACTTCTCTATTTTTTCCCAGTAGCCTCCTTCTTACATCAGTTTTTCTGTCATGTCCATTTTTTTCCTACAGTCTGTCTTACATATCTTATGAGAGCAAGCTTTCCGCAGCATATAGCTACTAGTAGTAAGGTCACAGTCCCTGTTCAAGAGACTTCAATACCTCCACTTCCAACACTAAAGTCCAAATTCATCATTCACACATTTAAGGCCAGCCTCACTATAACTTTAATTATTTATTTTTCTGTTATAAATTTCTTTATTATGAAAGCCCTACTCATCTTTTGAGACATATCAAATAGTAACTGACATTTATTCAGTTGTTATATGCCAGCATTGTTTATTGCTTATTGAGATTATTCCTCATGAGGAATCCATGACATCCATACAACAACCATTATCCTCATTTTAAAGATGAGGAAATGAGGCTAAATATATTGCTCAAGATCACATAGCCAGGTGGTAAAGAACGGCTTTACTTCCTCATTGTTTAACCCTTACTTCCTCCTTTCTGGAGACTTTCCTGATACTGTCTGCTTACTCTCCCTCTCCTGTACCTGCCTCCCACCTTTGCTCACTAGCTACACTCTCATCTTCCTTTGTAACCATATAGTGCTTTCTTTGTAACTTTTCATTCTACTGTCCTATGTTGCTTGTTAGAAGGGGTATGGAGGGAATAAGTATCAATTGAACAAGTAATATGCATCTTCTAATCTTTTCTGTGCCGTGTTTACCTTCTTTTCTTGTCTCAACTACTGGAGGGTGGAAGTATATATTTCTCTTTTTGTATTTCCAATGGCACCCAACATAGTGGGCAACAGTGGTGGTGGATGGAGGACCTGGTTGGGGGGAAAAAATGAGAAGGCATGAGATGTAAAGAATGCTGGACTTTGGAAACACACAAATCTGAGTGGGAATCATAGTTCCTCAATGTATCCAGTTGACCTGGACTAAGTTACTCAATTTCCTGTAATGGGCTGAATTATGTCCCTCCATAATTTGTACATTGAGGTTCTAACCTCCAGTACATCAACTATAACTATATTTGGATTTAAAGCCTTTAAACTATATTTAAACTATAACTATATTTGGATTTAAAACTAAGGTAAAATGAGATCACAGGGTATGCTCTAATCCCATACAGTTAGTATTCTATAAGGAGATGAAGTATTGCATAGACATGTATAGAGGCAAGACCATGTGAAGACATTAGAGGAAGATGGTCATCTACTACTCAAAGAGAGACCCCAGAAGAAATAATGTTAAAGCACCTATGACACCCTCAGAGCCTCAGTCACCCCTGTAAGGTGGGGTCACTGGAGAATTTAGTGGAATCAAATTTCTAGCATAGTGCCAGGTATTCCCAGATACTACAATCAGCCAGTGACAATTTTCCCCTTCCTGTCACCCTAAGGCTATAACTCTAGGACAGGCAATGTCAGGGCTGGTAGGGTCTAAATGCTGAAATCTTCAATACTAGCCAATAAGTAGGTTGAGATGACTTGATGGATGCAAGTATCTATAAATGGGCAGACTCCAAGATGGGAAGTAGCAGACAGAAATGGATTAGAAGTTTGGAGACTTGCTGTATTTTGTCTGCAAGTAACATAAAGCCTGCCTCAAAGAAAATCAAATAAAAAATATTATTAGAATAAATAAAATGCATCTGGACCTGTCACTAAACAGCTCAGGATGAATAAAGGAGCTTGAACGATGTCATCTAATATTTTTTCCTCCTTCAGATGACCAGGTTCTGTCTATACTAATTCTATCTTTCAATAAACTTCAGATTTATATAATGTAACATCTTCTACAGTTAACTTTTGAATGATATTGGTTTTTGAACTGTCCAGGCCTACATATACACATAGTTCCTTGTAAAAAGATAACATAAACTTATGGTATTGATATATACAATAAAGTAGAGTGCTGTGAATGTGTTTTCTGATTCTTATGATTTTCTTAATAACATTCTTTTTTCTTTAGTTTATTTATTGTAGGAACACAGTACATAATACATACAGCATTCAAACTATGTGTTAACCCACTGTTTGTGTTATTGGTAAAGCTCTTTTCAACAGCAGGCTATTAGTATTTAAGTTACGGGGAAGTCAAAAATTACACCTGGAGGGGAGTCAGTGCCCCAAACCCCACATTGTTCATGAGTCAATCATTATGTCCATGCTATAAGATATCTGCAGAGACTGCAGACCTTTATATCATTTTAGTTCAAAAGACAAGAAGGGAAATTTTCACACTTCCTTTTTATTTTTGATTTTTTTATTCTGGTTTTTTCCCTTTAATTTATATATATTTGACATCAGTTGTAATCCCCATGTATTCCCCATCACCATATAACCAGTGCACCATCACCTCAGTCCCCCGTGCTTCCCTCTTCCCTCAACCCTCCCTCCTCCCCACCAAGTGTCCCCAATTTGTCCTTGTCTTTTCATTTTTGGTTTTGTATCTTTATTGTTATTATTATTATGATTGTTCTTATTCCTTTCCTTGATCCTTATTTAGTTCCCTTATATTCCTCCTAGGGGAGGAACCATCTGGTATTTTTCTTTTGCCTTCTGACTTACTTC
>JAGFMF010011418.1:10988068-11130141 GCA_019455555.1 Galemys pyrenaicus
TAATGGTTGGACCAGCTTGCATTCCCACCAGCAGTGTAAGAGAGTTCCTTTTTCTCCACATCCTTGCCAACATTTGTTGTTGCTACTTTTTTTGATATAAATTTCACACTTCCTTTTAATTGCTTAGGCCAAGTCCTGGGATTAGCCATCTTTGAATTCTATTAGCTCAATTGGCGTCACATACTCATCTTGGTGACCAAGGGGCATGATAATCTGCTCTATTAAAACTTGGGTCACCTGTACTTTGAAACTAGATCACAAGAAGGGATCTGACGGAAGACAATAACTGGATAGATGCCCCCCAAAATGGTCACTATACCCAGGTAGAAAGAGATGTGATTTTTCTGCACTAAAGCCAAGCATTCAGTCTCACTTTCTCCCTCTCTCCTTCTCTCTCTCCTTCTTCCTTTCTTTCTTATTCTTTCTTATTCTCCTTACTTCCCATACATTTTTGGGATGACCTAATTCACGTCCATTTGGGGATCTCATCATGACTTTAGAGTGCTCACCTACCAAGAAACTGCAAGAGCGAGTAGGACAGGGCTCTTAGGGAGAGCAATGGGGCCATTCTTCAATGAAGTTATCCCTCTCAGGCATACAACTACTTAATAAACTTCCAGAATCTGTGTTCTTGCATTTCCAAGCCCAGGCTCGGGTAGATTTAATTCCAGGTGTCACCAACATGTGTGACATACCAAAGAAATACAATGAAAATGCCACTGCTGCTGGTTAATAGATGCAGAACCTATTGTCCGGCACTGTGAAGTACAGTGTAGTTGTTCTAATCTTACCTCAACTCCATAAGTACCCTTATTTTACCAATATAGAAGTGGGGACCAGAGAGGTTAAGCAAATTGCCTAATGTGTCACAGCAGAAGTGGCAGAGCCAGAAATCCGAACCAGATCTGCCTGATGCCAAACCCCTCACTCTTTACCTCTCTGCCCCTCCAAGCATCTCCACATTTGGCAGGCCTGGTTGGACCACAGTCTGCAAGCAATTAGCAAAAGTGGCTCTCCAGCAAATTCAAGAAACAATCCAATCTGTAAAAGGGGAGGGGAAAGCCATCTTAAAAGAGAAAGCTTTTTTCTTTCCCAGCTGGTTGAGGGGGAGCAGTTTGCCACAGGCTGCTGAGGGCAAGGAAGGGGCGGAATGTTCACTGAATGTTCATTCTCCCAATTGTTTTTCTATGACATTGAGCTCACACTCCAGGGAAAATGCAGGCCCTGAATTGAAATGTCGTCCAAAGCCATTCAGCCAGGGCTTTCAAAGAAGCTTTTGTTGGTAAAAATCTCTTTACTGTCTTGACTCTCCCTGGATTTAGGGTTGCCTGATAAAATACAGGATAACCAGTTCAATTTGAATTTCAGATAAACAACAAATACTGTTTTCATAGTATTAGCATGTCTTATACAATACTTAGGACATATTTACATTAAAACATTCTTCATTGTTTATAGGAAATTCAAATTGAGCTGACCACCCTTTATTTTTATTTGCTGTATCTCTAAATTAGCAACTCCGCTTAGATTTCAAGGAGGTGCTTGCCCCATCCCGCTGACTGCCTTACCAAAATGCAACAGGTTATGTCATTCTTGTGAAGAACAGAATCTGAAGACACATTCTGGAAGCTACACACTTATGCTTATTCTAGTTTGTTCCTTTAAGACACATTTTAAAATGATGCAGGTTTTGTAAATAACAATGACAATGATAATAATAATCCCAGATAATAATAATCTGGGAAATGTCTTGAGGGTTTGGGGGGATCAACTTTCCACTCAAGTTCCTGGAAACTGCTCAGTGCAATTTGTATTTAATAAAGAGCAGTGAGCTTCACTGCCACAGTCTTGTGAGAGCATCACACAGAGGAAGTGGGAGACAGCCCTGACCTCCCCGGAGCAGAAGTTGGTCTCTGGGGATGAAGGTTGAACTTCAACCTCTGCAGAACCAAGTGACAGTGGAGGATGGGGTACAAGAGACAGAAGTGGGAGAATGGAGAAAAAAAAGAGGGCAGGAGAGAGAGAAGTCTTCAGTGAAAACTCAACATCCCTCTTCCCTCTCAGTTATAAATCTGAGAGCACATTCTTGGCATTGAGATTCTCCTACTTGGACCCTTCTCTTTGCTTGGTTCCTGGCACAACAAACTTGGCCATTTGCTGCAGTGAACAGCCATTCCAGGGAGTGCCCCTTCTAACATCAGCAGGCCAGCTGTCAGAGGAGCCTCTTCAAAAAGGAAGACACCCTGGGAGGGAGAGTATTTGCCAAGCAACTAAGTGTCCCATGTTTCCAGGTGTTTAGTACATATTTGTGGGTGTGCGCAGCGGTGAATACAAGGACTCATTGTGCTCTGCACTCTGAAGCTGGCTGAGGGCCTGGTAGCCAGGGTGGGTCACAATTCACTACAACTCAACACATTTTTATTGAGCTTCTAAGTCCGACACCCTGTGCTCAGTCTGTAAGAAATGTGCACTTCAGACTGATCCCTGCTTTCAAGGGACTTAACATCTAATAGGGAACAAAGCAAAGAGACAACAACATAACATGCAGAGTGCATACATATTCATGCAGGTTTAGAAGCAAACATTTTTCAGATGTTTGAGAGATAAAACATATTTACCTGGAGGAGAGATCAGAAAAGATGTAATGGGGAAGTGGGGTTCAAGGTGAACCTTATAGGATGGGTGAAATTCCATTAGGTTGAGAGTGAAGGGGAGAATGGATTTGACAACTGGTGTTTTATTGTGTTTCACGTAGAAGTAAATCCATTCCTATCATAAATCCTAAGTGAGATCAACAAATGGTAAGCATGGTCTTACAAGTTATAGTACTCAAGACACACACACACACACACACACACACCTCATTTACTCTCCAAATTCAGGCATTCTTCCATTGGTGCTACACAGTAGTTAGCCACTATTTTTTCCTGTCCAAGTTGTTTCCATTGATACATAGATTTTGTTAATGTGTAAGTTCATTAAAAATAACCTGCACGGACTAACATATAACCAATTACCCTTCTTTTCCTTTCGTTATATTGTAAAAGTATTGAGTAGATAGAAACCCACTGTAAGGAATTTTACTGAAACATGGGATTTGGATTTGGAACTCATGCCATTTTGAATTCTTATCACGGTGGGTAACTGTACATGTAAATGTATCACATTTCCTTAATTGAGAAACTATGTGTGGTAAGGTTCTGTTAGCCCCAGAT
The DNA here is from genome assembly GCA_019455555.1 of Galemys pyrenaicus. NCBI lineage: Eukaryota > Metazoa > Chordata > Mammalia > Eulipotyphla > Talpidae > Galemys > Galemys pyrenaicus. Next base: position 10,991,284 of record JAGFMF010011418.1, read on the forward strand.
CAATAGCTATCTAGTTTTTTGGTATTTTTTAACCTAGTGGAATATTTATGGGATGATTATTATGGAACACCTGCATTATGTTAATAACTTAGCAAGATACGGGACAATTTCTAAAATATTTTGAGGTAAACAGTGTTTTAAAAGGACACAGTCTTGCTTAATTTTGTCACATATCTCTGGAGAAGAAAGGACTCGAACTCTTTCAGAAAGATGTGGAGGGCTTTGCTAGCCTGAAATAGATGTTAGCACTTTCCTTGGCATAGAAACTACATTTCAAGTCAAGGAAATCTTGACAAAGGAGGAAGAGGCATTACTAGCAGCTAATTTTATAGGGCACTAACTAATTATTTCCTGATTTAGAAAAAAGAACTGGGGGAAATTTTATTATGTAGGTCTTGATGGTCTAGCTTTTTTTCTTTAGCTAATCTTTTAAAGAATTTTTTTTTTTTCTGATCAGCAAAAGAAGGAATACCCTTGAATGTTATGCTCCATATGTAATAAGGAGTGGGTGCCGAGGTCAGGCTGTTTTCTCTTAGGAAGGCTCAGGTCAGGTATTGGTCAGATAGCAGTACAATCAGACTCCATCAAGAACTCAGGCAAGTTACTTAGTCTCTTCACATTTCAATTTCCCCACCCAGTAAATGGACATCATACTGCTATTTCACAGGATTCAGATGAACATTTACTTATCAACAAATCGGTTTTGAGAATCTCCCATGTGCCAGCCTTCTGCAAATGAAACAGTGAGCTTTTACTTTGATGGAGTGATTCAATGAGAGGATGCAAGAGACTCCCCTTCGAGGAGCAAATCCATGCTGGGAGGGTGGGCAACTACTGACCCACATATAAATGGAAGTGTCTACAACAGCCCAACTCCCAGGTTTCTTTTGGAAGAACATCTCCATCTCAAGGGCAGATACGCTGAGCTCTACTTAGAAGTTCTACAATTTAAGTAGACTACCAGGAGCAAGATTTCTCTACACAGGGAAGTAAAAAGGAGATGGACAAAATGGTCATTGATCTCAACAACATTTTGTGAGGCCCTCAAATTTTATATCTAGGCTTGGTATTTAATTTTTTAAGGTTCCTATAATGGCATGTTTGTGTTTTATTTTAATTGAATTGGTGTTGTTTTATAACACTGCATATGATTTATAGGTATAGGTTCACACCTCTTCAGATATATGTTCCCATACCACACCCACCACCAAAGCACAATAATCCTCTACCTTATTTTGTCTATGTACATTTCAATAGTTACTCAGTAATTAAATGGTGTATATATTTTAAACAATGAGTTTCTTTCTTCTTTCATTGATCTTTGCTTTTCATTCTTTCCCCTAGCCCTCTATCCTCTTCTACAACCCCCTGCCCCGCCTTTCTTACTTCATACAAAAGGCATCAAGACTAGCTCTTGTACTCAGAAAAGCCTAATTAGTTTATGCACAAAGGATCTGTCATAACTAAGGCTCCTCCATCTACTCCAGAAGCTGCTGTTACAGGCACATTAGAAATGAACCAATGTATCTGACAATCAACAAAAAAAGTCAGTAGAGCATTGCAATATATGTGGTGATAATATTTATTTGCTTATCTTATTTTTAGCATACACCGTATTATTCTCTTAAATACCATGTCCAAAATTAACTTGACACCACAGGAAAGATCTCTTAAGACAACCTTCCTAAGTCCAGGCTATGAAGAAGTAGCAGAGAATGATGCTTTTTGTGTCAAGCAACTTTAGCTGTCATATGGTATAGACCAGATTTTATTTCTAATCTCGATAAACAAATTGATCAGTCAACAAATAGTTATTGATGATGTGCTTTGTGAAAGGCTCAGAATTGAATTCCAAGGGAGTTACCTTCCCAAAATTTAAGTAAATAAATACTAAGACAGAATGTTTCCCTTTGGGAACCATAAAGTTGAGAAACTAATAAAAAGTTAATTAACAATTCAAAGCCAAGTGACAGTTGTCCAACCTACCCCCCCACTCCCCCCAAAGCATCAAAGGAAAGAGTTTGGGGAAGGAGTTGGGAAGAAAGCTAACTTTCAAACACAGGTAGGATTTAAGCAATTCATTTTCTAAATCTTGCCTAATGATAAAGTAGGGACAATTGTCTTCCTAGCAACTTCAGCTGCCATGTGGTACAAAACAGACTGTATTTCTCATATTTATCAGCTAACAAATTCATCAGTCAACAAGCATTCCTTGAGTATCTGCTTTACAAGAACTGATGCTGGATTTTTTAAATTTGTTTCTTAATTTTGGAACTTAATGAATTTCAGAACATATGTGTTGAATATCGGAGGACAGATTTTCAACCTCTGTAATGTTCTGGGAGAAGTTGAGCCCAGCTCCCTAGAGGCAGCCTCCTCCCCCACTTCCCAGCAACTCAGAGGCCATGCATTTGGCAACACTTGTAGCAGAGATCTTTTGAAAACCCAGTGTGGAAGGACGATGGTGTTCTGCCCAATCTTTCTCTATTCCTGGAGAACTGTGTCTCTGCAAAAAAGGATAGTTGAGGCTGAGAAGCTGATGAATCTCGAGAGCATCCTTCCTTAAACTTAAAGGCAAGCTAAAAAGTTTTCTGCATCAAATGGTGGAATTACTTTGGTTTAGAAGGAACTAATGTACAATACCCTGACCACTCTCAAAGTGAAAAATTATAGGGACTTGCTCCTTGTTCATTTCTAGGTTCACTGGACCCAAGCCATGGATTACAAGTTTTGGCTTCTAAGAAAGGACAGATCTTTGGGCATGTTCTGGAGCCACCCATGTTTCGTGAAGCTGGGAATAAGTTACACAAAGTGAAAAAGGAAAATGTTTGGAAATATTTTTCTGCGTAAAGTTCTGAGATTGCAAGGATTTTCTTAGCCCTGTGGAATTCCTCTAACTGCCTGGGGATTTCTAGTTTTCTAAGAAGCCTGAGGTGCTTGTTAACCTAATACACAGTTGAAGGGAGCCAAGACAGCCTTCCCATGCCAACTGTGTGGTAGGATGTCTTCTTAAAATCTTCTTTAAAATCAGGCGTGTAAGGGAATCCTTCTTTCCTGAACGAGGGCCTCTGAAACTGGGTCAGTGGTTCTCATCCTCATCTTCCTGCTTGCTTTGCTAAAGCACAGTGTAAGCAAATAAATATCAATGAATTGCTTAATGATTTTCATAAGGCTCCATATTTTCAAGGCAAGGGGCTCTCCTGAAATGTTTGATCTACTCCATATGAATCTGTTTTCCAAATGGCCAGCACATGTCGAGGCCTGCTGTCCTCTGGGTTACAGGAAGACTCCTTTGATGGGTTAACCGCAGAGAAACTGAACTCTTTTCAAGTCCCTTTCAAAAGTTCCTTTGTCCTGCTATGGATCTTGCTACTTGGATTGAATCAGCGGGAGATTGCTCCTGGCAAAGGGTTCTAGCACATTCTCCCTCTGATCTGGGTTTAGTCCCTGGGTCATGCCATCTGTGATTTGGTGTCCCAAATGTTAAAATTTAAGCACCAGACAGTTATGAAACAATTACCCAAACTCTTGATGGGCTGCTCATATTTTAATAGCGCTCTCCACCCAACTCATGCATGAATGAATTTCCTTGGAGCCAAATGAAGTTAACATCATTCTCAACCATCTTGGGGAAGACTGGTCTTGCTGTGAACCAAAGGTCTTGGCAGTTGCTTAATGTCACTGTCAGTAGGATATTACTATTTTGAAAGTGGCCTTCAATGTTCTATATTCTCATCCATTCTTTTCCCAGTTTGTGTAGAAATCTTCGACAATTAACTTTCTTGACACTTTGTGTACATAATAAAATAGTGATCTGTTTTGATTTATTTCTATGGATTTTGGCATATATTCAAGTCATAGCATAATGTGGTATGCATGGATATTATCAAGTTGGGAGGGCAAATCAAAGACATGAAGGGGGGAAAAAAAGAAAACTTCTGGTAGCTGCCAACATGTGGATGTAGTGATTTGAGTATGTAGACATCACTGAGGACCATTTTGTTATTTTCTGTAAGTAACTTAACTCTTAATCCCATAATGTAAAACTACAAAACACAACAAAATAAGCAATAGAACAAAATTTAAAAAATAGAAATATTTTTTCTCTTTGCTCTGTTTTCAATGTTAAAAATATTTTTATTATTAATACTATCATCATTAGGTTTTTCATAAGCCTAGAGCTATTATATATTTCCGAGATGACTTTCTTTTCTCACCTACTATGTTTCTGGGTTCCTTACTTATCCACATGGTATAAATGTCTGACAACTTTGAACTAACTGAGTATCAAGTGGCAACTTTACAAAGCGGTGTTAGCCTGGACTTCAAATGCTGATGATAATCTTTTTTTTCATCCCTACCTCTGTCAATATTAATCAAAATCCAATGATAGCAAAAGCTGTTTTTCAGGCTGCTGGTACTCAGTTCTCCAGTATATTTCCAGCCCCTCATAGAAGAGAGACTTGTTAATTTAAGACATGCCTTCAAGTTATGTGGACTCAAACCAGTTGACAAAATTATTTTATGACCAGTAGGTATAGAATTTTTACTGTTTTCCATTATCTATTGTAATACACTAGTGTGATAAATGATTGATTTTCTAATATTAAACAATTCTTGTATGCCATATATTATATATTTTATATGATTCATATACACACATTTCCTTTGGCTCTCTTAATAATATTTTCATATTGCATCTCTGCCTATATATGAGATTACTGTTCTCTCCTTGTCTGGCTTTGACATCAGAGTAATAACAGGTTTATAAAATATATTTGGGACCTTCCTCTTTTTCTATTCTCTGGAATTGTGATTTGTCTTTTCTTTGACTTAAAAAAAAAACTGTCTGCAGAATCTTCTGGACTAGTGTTCTTTGTGGTATATTTTTGACCACTGAACTAATTTTTTTCCCACTGATCGTGGGTCATAGGTTTATTCAGTATCAGTTTCTTCTCAAGTTAATTTCCATAATTTATGCTTTCTAAAAATTGTACGGTGTAGCTAAGTTTTCAAATATATTGCCCTACAGTTGTTCATGTGATTCTCTTATGATTTTTAAATATTTACTTTTTCTCTTTCAATGTCTCTTTTGATATCAAGTACTGTTTATTTCTGCCTCTTAAATCAATCATGCTAGGAGTTTGTCTACTTAATTACTTTTTGAAACAACCAGCTTTTCATTTTGTGGGTCAGCTGACTAACAATTCATTCTTGACACCACCACAGAGCAATTTTTTTGAAACTCAAATCCACTTTAGAAAACCCATCAGTGGCTCTCCACACCACATGCAAGCCCTGAACTTCCAGTTATTCCACTAGTTCTTCTCTCCACACTTAGCCCTTTTGCTCTCCCCTCCAGCAATAGCAGATTCGTCTAAGTTCCCAAATGTCAGCTCATTTCATGCTCTGTGCCTTTGTATAGTTTTCTCTTCCACAATCTACTTGGTCAAAAATTTTACACTTTTGTCAAATTTGCCTCTTTTGTGAATGTTTTCTGACCATTTTCTTCTCTCTCCAGGTAATTGCCTCCTTCTCTACCCTGTTTATGTAGCTTGTACATATTCTTATTTTTCTCCTCTATCACAGTGTTTTGTTTATGTGTCTGCCTCTACTCCTGAACCAAGAAATCCTCGCACAGGGGCAAAAGTATTTTTTTAATTTTTATTATCAACACTAGCTTACTTCTCCTTTGCCATCTCATTCATTTTTTAAACTTGAAACATAAAAAGCAGCCAAAAAATTGTACTATGATCTTTTCTTATTTTAAGGGTTGGCATCCAACCCTTCCAATGAAGATGCTAACTAAATAAAATTCTCTCATCCTGGTTTCCATCACCCAATGCATTTAACATTGAATTCACTTTGAGCTAGCATCTTTAACTTTCCCACTTCTTAAGCCAATATTTTCCTGTTCTAAGATCCAAACTATTTCATGTCTGGATATTTCACTATATTTCATACAGCAGACCAGATCAGATTTTAATCAGTAAAAATTCTGTCTCACCAAGAGTTTACTTGTAAACTTATGCACTTTTTAATTAAAAAGGATGATACTGTCTTATTTAATGACCAATCCGACTACCTTCACAGTAAGGCAAAATATTGCACATTGGTAATTCAAAGACATTACTATGTTCAGTCCTAGTCTTATTCATCTAGGAACTTAACACTTTACAATTGTCAGGGAGTTATGAACACACAAAATAAGATTCTATTTAAAAGAGGCTACTGGTGGTTTTGAAACATGGGAGTTAGGAAGCCTGGATCTGAGATCCAGTTCAACCACTGATACGCTGATACAGCTTAGGGCTTTAATCAGTGTAGGACTCATCATAAAATAGTGCTAATAATATATGACCCACCAGGTTCCTGTGAAGGTTAAGGGATAAAATGTGTGGGCAATGCCTTGTGCAGTGCCAGGAACACAGCGACACTAGCTACCTTTTAATTTAACTTGCCTGACAAGTACTCACAAATATACCTACCGTGCAAATGATCTTTTCCTGTATACAGCATTGTTATGGAAACATTCAACATCAGCCAGATTCAAGAAAATTCCACTTTCCTTGATGCTCTGTTGTCTCTTTTGGACTTTTCAGCCTGGAGCAATACCCTCTGCTGATTCATTTTATTTTCATTGTTTTAGTCAAAGGACAATTAATCAGATGCTGGGGCCGGGAGTCTGGAGTTCCCTGGGAGCATGCACAGTCTGGTGACCTTGGACAATCGGTGGAACGAGTCTCTTCGCTGCACATTTTTTGCACTGCCCCGCAGGCAAAGCATTAGTCCTCGTCCTCCTTGCTGCCTGTTCAGCACTAACTTGGCAACTCTTGTTACCGAAAATCAGGACATGGATGTTTTAATTTATAAGAAAAATCCAATTCATGGAATATCTTTATCCCTCTATGAACTATGGAGAAAGGCAAGTAATGAAGCCCAATGTTCAGTTGAAAGCATTTGCCAATATCCCATTAAAGCAATATTCTCTCCGCCAGGCCAGCAGCTCTTTAACTGACACCTCATTTTGCTGATGAAAAAACAAAACAAAACAACTTTTTCTTCTCTGCGCTCTGCCTCAACCTGAAGTGCTCAGTAATTGACAGTCCTTTTGTTACTGCAATCACCCTCGGCAGCTACGTGCACACTAACCCATCCTTTTGGCGATCTAAATCAAGGGGTGAGGAAAAGGCCCCGTGAGAAGTGTGAATGGCCCGCAGCTGCCTTTGGCCTGGCCAGCTGAACTGCAGCTTACTCCTTGGCCCAGCCCCAGGACTGATAGAGCCTCTGCTAAGCTTTACATTTGCCCAGCTTTTGTGAGCAGAATGGAGAAACTGCTTTAGTCTGTCCTGTGGCCTCTCTGTGTTCTTTGGGTCTGTCAACTGTCCTGGGCAAAAAGAGAGTAAGAGGGAGCTGATCCACACTTGGTCTGGGGTCCACATGGTCCCAGCTTGCCTTGAGTTGTCCAGAAAATGCAGACCTATATTCCAGTGACACACAGCAGATCTGAGTAGGACATAACTGCCCAGGGAGGCGCCTCCCCTGCCTCCCCCTCCTTCCTCAGCCAAGAGGGCAGCCAGATCTGTTCACCGAGTGCTGTCTTGTCAGCCTGATGGTATGACAGGCATTGGGAGGCTGGGGTTTACTAAGCGGCAATCTCCCCAAACTGTGGACCCCAGGGCACACCACACTGTGTTCCTTTGGCGGGGGTTGGGGGAGGCAGCAGTAATCAGAAGGGTGCAGAAAAGTCAATCTCTTGGGTTTGTGCAAAATTATTTCCTTCCAGCCATTGTTTTTGGAATGCTTTACTGTGTTTCTTTAGAGTGGGCAGATGGCAGGATCCTGGAGGTGTAAAACAGCTACAAAAAACAAGATGATTCAAACAGAAGGAATATGTATAAACCCTTGTTGGATTATCCTGATATTAATCAGGGGAGTTGGCTTTTTGTTTCTTTCTTTTGCAGGATGTTTAAAGTTTTTTTTTTTTTTTTTAATGAAGGGCACAATGTACAAACAGACCACTTTGGGGGCTTTGGCTATAAGAACTGGTGTCTTTTTTTTCATTTCAGCTTGTTCTTAGCATAAAACCAATTGAAAGAAAGACCATTGGCTTTTGCTAGATGGAGGAAAGAGAAAATGGAGCTCCTGTGAAGGAAAGCTGGAGCTGGGAGGCAGCTACGTGCCATCCAAAGTACAGGAACGGTGCCTGGGAGAGATAATTTCAAGCTGAGCTGTGGTTTACCACAGTGTCCTCGTGATCGTGGAGCGGTCAGATGTCAGGGGTGACTGAAAAAAAGTTCATTTTCCCACAGTGGAAGAAAAATGAAAAAAAAAAAAAAAAAAAAAAAGAAGTTTGCCCATATGAAACAAATACTTGCACATCTCAGAGTTTGCTGGAACAGGCTTGAAAATGTATCATCATCCATGTGACTTTTGTGAAGAAAGCTGAAGAAAAAACAGACATTATTGCTTTTGATTAGAATAACATTTACCCTCCCCACCCTCCCCCTAATGATTACAAATAGTGTTTCCCAGTGTAATTACTCTGCCCCACTGTTACTTCAAACATCTTCTGGCAGTGAGGGGTATGAGTTTATGTTGCTGGCAGGGCAAAGAGAAGAGTCACAGAATCACGTCAGGTGAAGGGCACCGTGTGCTGCCAGCTAAGCAGCCCGTACTCACCAAGTGTCGCTAGACCTTCCTACTTCAACCCACGAAGCAGCCTGGATTTTGGTGGCAGCTGCAGAGCCATCTTTCCATGCTGTGTGTGTGCGGAGGACTCTGGGACTCAAAGTGTTAAAATGTCATCTGCAATGGGAAAAATGGCTTAGCCACAAATTCATCCTGTGCTGGCCTAGTTACGTGTCACTGTGTGTGTATCTGTGAGATTTTTTTCTCCTTTTCAAATACTGTTCTCTTTATGATCTCATGTCCTAAAATGTCTCCTTTCTAATTTAGTGAGAGGGATTCCATGCTTCATCACCCAGAACAGGGTGGATGGTGTGCTGGAAAAGCACAGAAAAGCTCAAAGGTGAAAGCTCACGGCAACAAATCACAGATTGGATCACTAAAGACCTGATGTGAAATTATATACCAGGTAACCCCAAATTCCTCTATCCTGATGCCTTCTCTTTTTCTGTCTTTTGTTCTCGATGTGTGCATTCCCCACCTGATCTCCCCGTCTTACTGAGCCTGCAGCACCTTGAGCAATTCAGTGGCTGTAAAATCCCCCACCGACTTTGTTTTGGCTGGAATTGCAACCCACACATGGGAGAATTAAGCTAAAGCATCACAGAGCTAATAACGTGCCTCTGTGCAGTGGTCGCAGATCAGGAGAAAAAGGTGACATCATGGATATTCTAGGACTTCAGGTTGCAGTGCAGAGCGGCTTCCCTGCTGTACATCAGAGTCAGAACCTGGACTGGAGACAAAAACAACTCTCCCTTCTCATAAATATCTGCTCTGGGGTTCGAAAATATTCTAAGTGCAAAGGCTCAGAAATGGTCCCCCTCCTTGGAGACCCATTTGATTTTCCAAATCCAATCACAAACTTTTTAATAGCATGTCATGAACCTCTCAGCTCATTATTTCTCTTCAAAGCCCTCCGGTTTGCCAGCTTAAAGCCTGTGAAGTGTTGTTTGATGATGTGCTGCACCATAAATAAATGCATAGGACATGCTAAAATCCATCCTTCACTTCTTCTGGCTGCCCCACCAGGAATACTTCCATGTAATCAGGGGTGTGTGATTTGCAGCAATTGCTCTGAATTGAGGGTTTTTTTTTAAAATGTGTCCAGTGTGTAATGTAAGTAATATAACAGATTTATCACGCTTATAGAAATCCCATATTTTTTTTTCTCTTCCTGCTTCTTCCCCTCTCCTCCCACCCTCTCTCATGGCTAGGACACTGGAAGCAAAGAGTGTCAGAATATAGACAGCGCCTCTAAAATAGCAATCACAGCTTTAACCATTCCTGACTGCAGGAAATCAAGGCACTGGATAATTTACCATGTCTTGAGCACCAGTGCTCCTTCTGATGTTTTTAAGTTGTGAGCAGACAACCATTTTATATGTGTAACCAGCCGTGAAGGTTAGCATACAGAATGGAGGTTATTGTTGTAATCAAATAAAGCTCACACAAACTAATCTGACATGTGTTTTGACTAATTTTTTTTTCACTGTGTGATAATTAGGCAAAAATAGTAAGCAGTTGACCCAAATAACTCATTTGCATTGTTTCATTGTAAATCATGGTGAGATTAAGATGGGTTTTGGGCCAGAACATAAGAATACCTGAATCCTATTTTCAGTCAGCCTCTTTTCCCTATAATCATTGAGGGAAATATATGCAAGAGAGAACAAAGCAAAGGGAACTTTTATTAATACTTGGGACTGTGAGTACAAAGCCCATTTACATAGCTTAAGGAAGCATCAGTTAAAAAATTGCCTCCCTGGTGGCAAAAGGGGTTAAGTCTTAGTGTTATGAAGCTATAGACAGACAGTGCAACACAAGTTCAATCCCCAGCCAGGGAGGTGAGCCACATGGCATAGCAGACCTCTCCTTGTCTTGCTCCTGCTCCCCTCAGGAGTATATTTCAGTAGTTCTACCTGTTCTGGTCCCCACTCTGTGTCTGGTGAATCCTCTCACCTTTCCACACCTCTGGCCTACATACCAGCTCTTGTAAGCATAAATAAAAAAATCTTTAAAAAAAATTGTCTTGCCTTGGTGTAGGGTAAATGAAGTTATCAGTAGGCCTTGCTGCCAAAGGCATGGTGTATAGACTAGAGCAATGGCATCCCCTGGGATCTTGTCAGAAACGTAGAATCATGCAACTCTTCACCCCCCCAACATAACTGAAAACCTTGCCACAGGCAGAACATGGATTACAACATATTCTCTGTGATTTTTTAATTTAATTTTATTTTTTAAGGCTTATTTATTTATGCATACAAGAACTGGGGTACAAGCCAGAGTCGTGGGAGGTGAGAGGATTCATCAGACAGAGTGGGAGCAGAACAGGCAGACTGACTGAAACACACTGCCGAAGGCAGCAGAGAGGTCTGCTATGCCATGTGGGTCCCCTCCCTGGCCTACGGCAGGGATCGAACTCATGCTGCAGTGGCTGTGGTTTGCTTCATAGTGTGTTGCTTAACCCACTGAGCCACCAGGGAGGCCCTCTGTGATTTTTTTTTAAAGAAGATTTATTTATTTATGCATACAAGAGTTGGGGCCAGAGTCATAGGAGGTGAGAGGACTCACCAGACACAGAGTGGGGACCAGAACAGGCAGATTGTGTTACTCAGTATTCTGAGTTCAAGGTGAACTCAGTAGTCTGAGTTCAAGGCGAATGTTCAATTGAGATAATGCAGCTCTGAGAGAGGTTTTCATAGTGATTGATAGTGCTCTATATCTCACCAAAATCATACACAGTGGAGGGTTCCTCCAAATTAGCAGGTGTTGGGGGTCAGATAATTCCCCAAATGACAAAGTTTCATGAAACATATCCTTTCTGTATGTATTGTATTAGTCTATGTGGGCTGCTATAACAAAGTACCAAGGACTGGGTGGCTTATAAGCAACAGAAATTAATTTCTCACAGTTTCAGAGGCAAGGAAACACAAGACTAAGGCACTCGAAGGTCCAGTGTCCAGTGAGATTCTGCCTCCTGGTTTGACAGGGTCACCAAAAGATGACCAACTTTGGACTGTGCCTTCATAGCATTGGAAAGGTAAAGGAGCTTTTCTAGGGCCTCTTTTTAAGGGCACTAATTCTATTTATCAGGGTTCTACCTCTTTAATCAAGTCACTTCAAGTTTCTACTCTTAACATCATCATATTGGGAATTAGATTTAAATGTATCCATTTTGGTGGAACACGATTGTTCTGTCTGTAACAAACTTCATTTTTCTTGTCTATACAGTGGGGTTAAGAATTACTGAATCTATCCTACCCCCACTCACAAGGTAGAGGCCAACTATGGAAAGCTACTGGAAGTTTCCTGAACATGAGCTTATAGCTTCATAGAGCTGCTGTTCATTTTGCTTGAAATGTCATCCCTCTTTATCTGTCTTTTGACCTTCTCATTCTTTCACTTTGAGAGACTATTCCCCTCAGATCCACTTCTTGTTTCTGCTCTGCTCTATATTGGAAGGGACTGATCCTTGCAGGCAGTGTTTTGTAGACTGGTGATTGGGTTAGGTCAGTGTATAATTGAACAGGAAGAGAGAAGTGTACTATTTTCCTTCCTCTACAAGCCCTAGCTCTGTTTCTCATTGTCCCCATCTTTGCCATGAACCTAACTCTGCATGGACCACTCTAACTCTGACTTGGACCATGAACCTCATTAATATCAATTCTTTTCTTTGTACCTGTAGTTTAGAAATGGAAGGACTCTTATTTCTTGTTTTTTGTAAGTCTATGGGCTTCCTCCCTGTCTTATTTGTCTTAGTAACTCCATAAACTATAGTTCTGGCTATTATTCATATATAATAAATTACCCCAGAGTTCAAGTACTATAAGTGAAACAACCACTCTATGCCTCAGGGATTTGGATAGGGCACAGCATGATGGTTTACTGCTTGTCTGCAAAGCCTGGACCTCCGTTGGGAAGACGGAGAGGCTGGTGGTGTCGTGACACCTGGCGACTGGACTCATCTGTTGGTTATTTGCTCATGTCTGGTACTGGGAGAGGGATGATTCAGTGACTAGGACTTCAGACCAGAGCACCCACACACGACTTGATATAAGGAGCAACTTCCTTACAGCCTGCCAGGCTCACCACTCGCAGGACGCTCAGGGCTCCACATACAAGTGTCCATCCAGCAATAAGCAGAAGCCCCTTTTATGTCCTAAATCTTGAAGTCATATAGAAGGACTTGCCCCCAACCCTAGTAGCTGAAGCAATTATAAGTTGACCAGATTCAAACAGAGAGGCAGCGACATAGATCATTCCCCTCAATGGGACGTACGTCAAAGAATTCTGAAGTCATGTTTTAAAACCACCTTACTGAGTTACAGTTTAATATACAAAACTGCTCCATTTTCCTTAATGGGTTCCTTAATTTCCATGTTTTCTGTTTCCCTAATTGAACCTTGAACATTCCATTCAGTTACTATTTGCTCTAATAGAAAATCATAATATCCCCTGATCTGAATTGATCTCTCCATGTTTGTGTTACCATGACTCACCATAGCATTTGGGCAAACTCTTCCTCACTGGGCTGTGGGCTACTGGAAAGGCTGAGCCTTATTTGTCTCAATATCCTCCTTTCTTAGCACCCAGCAGGGACATGGAAGTCATGACGTATGTGGAGTGAATCAGTGCATTTTTCACATAATCCTATTGATCACCAAAACCATTTTTGCACTCAATACTTAGAGAAAATTGGTTGGACTTTTCCACATAGCTTTGTAAAGATTTTGACCAAGCCTTGATACAGAACAAAGACCGTGAACTCAAATGCCAGCAGATTCTAACATGTAAATGAGAGAAGCAGACAGGTCTGAGGTGGACTGTGATGAATGCTTGTCACCCTGTATGCTGTCCGGGATGAGTCCTCCTGTCAGTGAGTGACCACGTATCTCTGTATTTCATGAACTTCTTATTTTGTAGGAAAAGCTAGCATTTGAATTTTATATAATGATATCCTGATTTTTAAATGTTGTGAAGTAATTAAAAAATTAAAAACTCTTGTGTGGGCCAACACTCTGTGAGCCAAACCAATTCCAGCTGAATTTGGCTGGGCCCACTCATTGGTGTCCTCAGATTTAGAATTCCCTGGGAATGAGCCATGGATAGCTTCATTAACCCAAACTTCAATAGCTTGACTAAAAATATAATTTGTGAAAGAGACACATACATTGAACTGATTAGACTCTTTAACATAACAAAAAAGACAATAATCTAATAGGATAATATAGCAAACTGCACTTGAACTTCTTGGAATTGCCTTATCCTGCCAACCTTGATTGTTTTTAAAATCTGCAAACCTAAAATTTACAAGTTTTATCATCTGAAATTAAAATATTTCCTCCATATTTTTCCACTGATCAAAATGCTTTCATGTTCAAGTAGCTGCTACAAATTGCACGCTTGAGATAGTTACTCATCCATGATGGCCCTGCCCTTCCTGCAGCTGACAGGCAGGCTGCTACCTCTAACTTAGACACTTAAAGGTAAATTCCAGAATGTAAGAGCAGAACATTGGACTGGGTATCCAGATAATTGCTTTCTAGAAGTTGGCTTTACCAGAATCCTGTACACCTAGCATGGCTTTCAGGAATACTTTCCTGAAAACACGTGAACGAATGAACAGCCACATGACTTCAAACAATTTACTGAAATTGTTTGCTGTCCTTCAGTTTCCTTATGTGTGAAAAAAGAAACTTGAAACAGTTATTTTACTTTTGTTTTCATTGACAAATATACCAAGCACAAGCTAAGCATCCTAATAAACAGGTTCTTATTTCATTTATATACCCCCCCAGCTCTACAATTCTAGAAATAAAGGGTTCCAAAGGATGTTCTCAGTGGTTGTGCAACTACCCAATGGACATCTTTTCCCTTTAGTTTTTTTTTTAAAGATTTATTTATTTATGCATATAAGAATTGGGGTACAAGCCAAAGGTGTGGGAGGTGAGAGGATCCACCAGAGACAGACTGGGGAGCAGAACAGGCAGATGGACTGAAATACACTGCTGAGGGGAGCAGCAGGTGAGACAGGAAAGGTCTGCTGCGCCATGTGGGTCCCCTCCCTGGCCAGCAGCAGGGATCGAACTCATGCTGCAGTGGCTGCAGTTTGCTTCATAGTGCATTACTTAACCTACTTGCACCACCAGGGAGGCCCACTTAACTTTACTTTTAAATCAGGTAAGAAAGGTCAACAAGCGATCTGACAGCCATTGGAAGTCAGACTGCAAACACCATCACCTAAACGTGGACACTCACACAGACACACATGTACACACACATGGACACATGCAGCACAGGTAGCCTGGGAAGACACATTTGGCATTTGGCATCTTCTTGGGATTTAATTCTTGTGTCAGCTGGATACTCATGGAACTTAAATCCTGAACCCCTTTTGAAGATTCCTTCACTCTGTATTTCAGTTAAGCTTTGTCAAATCTCAGGCACAGGCTTGTGAGAAATCTAAGTAGGTCACCTAAGCTTTTTTTCCTTGTATACAAAGCCTCTTCCAATGGTGCGCCACACAGCAGGTGTTTACACCATATTTGAATAACATGACAATTGTCAAGAAGACACTATTATGCTGAATAGAATCCCTTCTTCAAGGCATATCTATTCCTCTTTTTCTCAGTGGATATGAGTTGCTAGTCAACAGTCAGCAGATTAAAAATCAGCCAGTCAGTTTACACCACTAGCTGTGGTTGGCCCACCTAGACTGCCCAAGAGCCTCTCCCTCCCTCTTTCCTTGCCCCCAGACCCTGCTCCATCTCTCCTCCTTTTCTGTCTCATATTTTGTTTACCCTCAGGGAGCGTCCCAACTCCTTGGCACACAGTAGGTACTCAACATATTTGATAAACTATTCAGATCAACCTGACTAACTGTTCTGAGACCTGCCAATCAGAAGGTCAAATTGTAACAATTTCTGGAAGAAGGGAAGCCTTTGTTTTTATTTCTGGGTGTCCAGCACCTCAGACCATCTAACTTTCCCAGAGACATAAGACTTGATCTGCTTTTGTAAACTCAGCTCGCAGCCAGGCTTTACAACAGGACAGGAGTATGTGGGCTGGAGGGCCTCAGGACTGCAGTGTCTCAACTTCACTGACCCTTTCTGTACTCTCCTTAGGACCCTGCTGACCCAGTTTTTGCTCTGACCTTTAAGGTCCTCTTAAGTTTTTCTCAATTGTACCAAATATTCTTTTCTTAAAAAATTTTTAAAAATTAATTTTTGCATACAAGAGCTGGAATACAGGCTAGAGACGTGGGGGGTGGGGAGTGGGAGGATTCACCAGAGACAGAGCGGGTAGCAGAACAGGCACATCAACTGAAGGACAAGGCAGGAGAGGTTTGCTTCACCATGTGGGTCCCCTCCCTGGCCAGAGATCCAACTCACACTGCTGTGCTGCGGATGCTTCACAGTGCAGCACTCAACCCTTGTGCCATCAGGGAGGCCTAAATATTCTTTCTTTAATCCTATGAGCAGATATCCTGTACTGTCCTTTTCCCTTTATATTTCTTTCCTCCTTCCTGGTCTGTAGGTACCATGAGGTGGGACTGAGTTTTATGCACCATTTTGTATTCAGCTCTAGTCCCCTGCCACCCCCCCCCCCCCCCCCCCCCCCCCCCCCCCCCCCCCCCCCCCCCCCCCCCCCCCCCCCCCCCCCCCCCGCCGCTGCCCCGCACTGGGGACATGTAATAGGTACTAACTTACTCAACTACTTTCATGAATGAATGGTTATTTTGTAAGCAGCTTATATAGATACTTTTATAGGTCTATACTCCATAGGACACAGAAGCCTGAGGCTCTGGATAGACACTGTTGAAATTAAACAAGTTGGTGATATTAAGGGATTCAATTAAGACAATAGTCATGGGAGCAGAAAGGAAAGATCTCAAGTGCCAGAACTCTGAATCTTCCAATGTCTGGGCCTTGGATACTCACTCAAAGTCTTTGACTGCAATGAATTTTTCTGGAGCTTTGGCCTTATATAGCTTTGCTGAAGATAAAAGCAGTGTTTAAGGAAATATTTGGGCAATGTCTCAGGGCAGCCAACTTGAACAATTTCAAAAACAGTTTCTACTCTGCAGTCAGATTTGTGGATATGATTTACCCACTGAATTTCAGAGCCTCGATCACTGTCCAGGCCAAAGTCTCAAGGGTCTGTCTCTAGGGTAGGAGTTAAGCTCCCACAATGCTTCATAAGTTGCTTCATAAGTCTTTGGCTTTAAATGACAGTGACCATCTGTCCTACCCAACCCCTGAGGGGAATACTAGACGAAGCTGCACACTAACATGCTGGCTGAAAGCAGGAGGGTGCCAAAGCCCAAATGGAAAGACTTTTTCTGGGTTATTCTCACTGTGTTCAGGGGTGGGAACAAGGGACAGAGTGTCAGATGTGCCTGGAGGCTGTGGGTGGGGGCGGGGTGGGGATTGAGGGTGGGTGGAGCTTGGGAGTATTTGTTTCTACAGAAATGTTTTTTTAGGATGTCTGCAGGACCTTTAGAAGTTGGTACCAGTCTTGCCCTGAAATCCATGTGGTACCCTTTTACAGTATTCCAGTGCCTTTTTATTATGAAAAGAATTTTCTGGTAGTTAACCTGTGTCCAGTTTGGGATTCACTCAGGGTCTGTGAAATTCTAGAATTCTAAACCAGGTTTCTGCCTTTCCAGAAAGAGAAGGTCTTAGATTCCACATACTGTGAGGAACAAGAACCACATACTGGTTTCCACATCCCTTGGTCCTTTTCTTCTTCCCATCTCTTCTCCTGCAGGCCTGGTGGGTCCCCAGGTCCTGGCTCTCAGCCAGTTGTCAGCTAATCCTTACTAAGGTGTTAGGTGGCAAAGGCTCAAGGGTAATTAATCCTCGAAGGCCCTCTCCATAGTAAGCAAAGTTTTTTTATTAAATCAAAGGGTATTGACAAATCATCACTGTCACATAAAAAAACAATAACTTTGTGTTTCATGTGAATCTTTACTTTTATAAATGTCTGTTGTTATGATTTAACATATGTGCAACTTTTGTTTTTTTTCTATACAGAAGGACATTTCTAAATGTTCAGTTTTCATCCTCATAGTGGAGTGAAGGTTATCTTTTACAATATCTACCCATCTCTTGATGATTTCCCCCTCCCATACTTCCTTTCTACCAGTCTCCCCACCAATGCTGTGGGACACAGTGGGAGGTCATTGTGAAGTTGTGACCTCTGTCACCCAAAGTCACAGCCTCCAGCTCTCACCTGAGACCTGCCACAACTGAATGGCAGGACAAGCACCAGACTCCAGATTAATCAATTTGAGTCCTTCCTTTAGAATGTAACTCAGGAAAAAGACTTGCCTTGGTCACTTTTTGGGGAGCTGAACCTACAACTTGTGAATACAAGGGTTAACTTTTCTCCAACAATGATGTGGACCTGATAAATAGAGGCAGCCCAGAGAACAGGTGCAGAGAAGGGCAGAGGTGACAGTACCTCCCTGAGGCCCAGGTACATTCCTGCTTTTGATTTCTGTGAGACACACCTGTAGTTTTTGTTTAAGCCAGCTTCAGCTCATGCTTATCATTTGCAAACAAGAGACCAAATTAATTATAGTAATGATGATAATATTGACTACGCTGAACTTTAGTCATGAGCCAGTACTTCATTTACACTGGCTTGTTTAATCCCTTCTGCCATCTAATGAGCTAGTTCAGAAAAGTTTAGTAATTTCCCAAGGATAATATACTCTTGTAAATTATGAACTGGGATTTGAACTCTAATCTGTCTAATGCTATAGTGTTTGGTGTTAACTTATGAGGTCTCCCAAGGTAAATGTGTCATCCCAGACAACGGATGAATAGAAGGCAGAATCATCATGCCTTCCTTCCAGGAATAAATTTTAAGCATTCCAACATCAGGTGCCAGAAAAGAGGCAGCAGAAGATCCTGCCTGCTCAGTGCCCTCAAACAACCCCATCTAGATGGGGTGTTGGACCTGTAAAAGGACTACTTTTTTTCTGACAGTAAGTCAATTCCCTGCATACAGACCCGATCCATTTGTGGATTTTACATGGTATCTTTCTAAGGGCTCACCTCCTGCTATCAACTACATGCCTGAATCATTTCCTTGCCTCTGGGCCATATAGTCTTAAGCAGTTCAATGTAGTATAGGTCCCTCATGCATTTATTCACTATATATAAAATGGACACTAGCTACAGTCTCTGGACCTGGCTTAATCTTCAGCATATAGAACAAATCAGTTCCTATCTCTGCCTCCTTAGAGATCATAGTGGCATTTGAAGACACTTCCTAACAATACCACACATTAATGCCAGATGAGAGACCCACATAGACTATTCTGGGAGCGCAGAGAAGGGGTAACTTACTTGGTCTGAGTTGCTAGGGAAGGCTTAGTGCACAAACAGACTCTGAAGCCTGTAAAATTTTGTACTAACCTAAGTAAGAAATTTACAAGCTTTAGTCTACTGTGATAAATCAAGTATTGGAAGCCCAGACTAAATTGCAAGGCTATTTCCCCATAGGCGTCCCCTCAAGGACGCCATGATCTCAGGAATTGATGGAATGGGCTACAAATCACCATATACAATAAGGATTACTAGCCAATCATCCAGGAGTGTTGCCTCAGCAAAGAGGGGGTCTTTGAGTGAAGCCAGCTGCATAGGTCTCCCCATAGTAGAACTTTCTTCAGAAACATCTGTCCAATGGAAGGAAAGAGCCATGTGATGATACTTCTGTGTGCTCACGTCTTTGAAGATGGCAGCTAGGAATCCAGGCCACAAGCAGAACTTCTCTTCCTCCAGGACGGGTACAATGGAGCAAAGTTATAACTGGACCATGCAGGAGTTAGCTGGGTGGGGAACAGAGTTTCAGCAAATTCAGACAAAACCAGCCCGCAGGGATTTCTTTTAATTTCAGGCAAACGATTGGATAGGAATATAGTCAGTGTTCTCAGAGTAAAGATTTTCCCTTCTGGCTATTGATCTTGAAGCAGTTCAGAAAGTCGTTTGCAGGGAAATGGTCACTCTTTCCCTTTACATAACGTACATAAATGTGCAGGCAAATGAAATGTGTCACAGATGAAATTACCAACCAGAGTACCCGGCTGCCTCATGTGAGCTTGGTTTATGGATTCAGTGTTCTCCAGCGAGCATCACAAATCCACATAATGTTCCCGAGTGCTAAATTTGGAGCTCTGATTTAGCTGACAGATGTTTAAAATCACATTTAGTTGGACAACTCCCTCAGGAGGACACAGCTGCAGATGTGAAAGAGAGCAAGTTATTTCAGTTAAAGTCGGCGGGAACTCAGCCTGAAAACCTTCCGTCTCCATCCGCCTTCTTCAGCCCTGATGATATGGGGGAAGGAACATTTCCATGCTGATTTCATCCACTTTGGGCCAAACTCACCCCCTGATTGAACTCTTGCCAAAATGAATAGAGACTTTGCATCTTGGCGAGGTATGGGGTGCTCTGTCGGTCTTAACCGAGTACCAAGTCCTTTACAAACAAGTACAAAGGGACGTTCGGGAGCCTGCTTTGCCACTCTGGTGGCACCTCAAGCCTGCAAATGAAAATGGTCGTAGAATTGTGCACTTCAGGGTTACTGGATGTCAACTACTTTGTGTTGGTTGAAGTCCGCATTCCGAATGAGGCTAGAGAGGCAAAGCGGCCACTCACCACCCACTCTCCACTCCTCTGACATCCCAAAACGATTCTTCCTCATTTTAAAAAAACTAACAATATTAAAATTATCCATAACTCTTCTTTACAAAATCACATATTTTAGATGTGTTTCAAGACTCAGACTAAAATGGATTTGTTTTTAAAATTGTCTGTGTATTTGGTGTGGGAGACTAGTGACCTTTGGTATTTTGTGTTAAAAAAAAGTTTGATGTCTAAAATTTCCCCACTGAGCTGGTATTGTTTCTGGTCTCTTTCTGTGATTTTTCCATTTTCCGTCATTCCCCACATTCAAAATCAGTTCTTTATTTACTTAACAGAGAGATTTTGACATGGTCATGAGCTCATCCTGATAGCAACTTCAAATCAATGCAAATCACATTATCATGTCAAAACTGATGTGATGTGAGTGTAAGTTAAATGATTGTAAAACAATTTTAGGACAGAGCCCAAGAGACACTCTTACATTGTCAGGAAGAGATTATGGAGTATCTGCTGCATTCATATGAGGGAGTGATGTGTGTACGGAGACTTCACTCCCAATTTAAAGTTCTTATAAAGTCACCCTTAGAGACCACAACATACACAACTTCCTCAGTAAGTTGATGGGCAGCTGGCTAGGGTCGGTTTGGCTCACTAATATTATGCACTAAGATGAGCAGATATTATGTCAAGTGGTAACATACCAAGCTCGGCCTTTGCCAAGGAATTCTGGGAGCATAAATTGTAAATATTCAGACTGAGGGCCCATAGATAGCCAAGGGATGCAAATTAGTTAATTTGGGGCAAATTAGTTAATTTCTCTGAACTTCAGTTTCATGGCCATAAACATAGTATATAATATATTATGCCTCACTCTTAGGGCTGTGATGAGAAATACGTGAGATAATTAATACAAACTGTATACCTTGGTAAGTATGCTGTTCCTTTCATTGGGAGATACCCATACAAAACATAATTATTATTTGATCATTTTGAATATTCATCCCTCTATTTTTACTGAGAGACAAATGAGATAGTGGGGAAATAATGATGAGCTCACAGCTTCAAGGTGAGATAAGGTGATATTAGCAATAAATCCCAACTTAAGATTTTGGTCATTAGGCATAAAAGGAATAGTTTGATCATATTCTTCAAGGTGCTACTACTTTGGGAATGCTAGGACCTGCATCTAGGCTTATGCTGTCTGGATATCAGAAGCAACAGATTCATCCTTTCACCAGAGACCTGAGACTGCTTGACACAGGGATTGTGAGGAAATCAGGGAAAGTGTGGTCTCTAATTTTCAGTTACTGGTGAGCTAAAATTCCTCAAGCTAAAAAGCATTCTGAGTGCCCCTGGTTTTCTTGCATCTTTGCTCTGTGGACATTAATCACCATGTAATCTAAATTTGACAGTGGTTATAGTTACTTGTTTGACCCTACTTAATATTAAAATATAGTGTAGGATATACCAAATCAGTTTAATCATTATCTACAAAAAAAATTGACTTGGAAAAGCACCAGGTTATTGGCTAGCTTCAGCTGGTTGAGAGTCATGTCTATGAGTCTAACCTTGTGTCTATTTAACATAGCGAAGTGCTAAAGACAAACAAGGAGGAAAAGTAATCATCACTCCCAATTTTGTAGACACCATCACATGAACATATACAGGAAACTGGCCTTAATTCTAACTGGAGACAGAGGAAGGGAGTTCAGCAAAAAGAAATGTTAGCATTATCCTGCCTGCCTACCTTCAGTGCTCAACCTAACACATATTATCTCAATTTAAATGGACACTACATGTGCCTGTGTGTACAAAGGCTATTCATGAAGGTTATGCTTGTAAACAGTCATGTATCTGAGGGAACCAGGTAATGAATTATGGCCCCATTGTACAACATTCTCCATGCCTGTAACTAGAGTGAGGAAGATCTCTTACTTCAATCTACCATAAACAACTGGGGGACATGCAGAAATAAAGAGCCAGATACAGAACTGTGTGGAGAGTATGCCAATATTCCCCAGATAGAATAAACATTTAAAATTTTAAGCACAACATATATGGGAGGCAGAGATTGAAATAGATTTTTAAGAAAACCAAGATTGGTTTGGACCTAGAGAATGTGCTCAAAAAATTTAACAGTACCCTAATCTTGACTACCAGCTTAAGAGACTATAAATTCTGCAGGTGCTCAGTTTCCTTCATAATTTTCTGATCAACAAGTTGCCCCAAAGAACAGCAGCTGTGAAGATAACCAAGTTGAGTTGGTTCTTTTAGCCCTAAAGCAACGTCTGATTTTTTTTTAGTTGCCCCCAATTTCAGCACTTTACCATCTAAATGATACCCTGCCAAGAAGAGAGGGCTTTTTTTTTTTCCAGATAAAAATTTCTTCAAAGAAATCGTAACAAACAAAAATATTTGTGTTTAACATTTAATGAGAGATACGACATTTAATTCTCAGAAACTAGAACGGTAAAAACAAAACACACACACAACAACGAATGACTGGAATTAGTGCCTTTATAAGAAGAAGATTGAACACTAGTGTGCTCTCTTTCCCACTATGTGGACATTCGACAGGAAGTTGGCAGTCTGCAACGTGGAAGAGGGTTCTCAGCAGAACTGGATGATGCCTGCACCCTTGTTCCAGCTTCCAAAACAGCAAGGAATATTTTTGTTTGTTTATGTTCCAGCCTCTAGAACAGCAAGATTTTTTTTGTTGTTGTTTAAATCTACCTACCTGAGTGGGAATGCAAACTGGTCCAACCCCTATGGAAATCTGTATGGAGGTTTTTCTGTCTATTAAATTTGGAGCTACCTATGACCCAGCAATCCCACTGTTAGGATTTACCCAAAGGACACAAAAACATTAATTCAAAAGAATACATGCCTCCCTATGTTTATCATGACATTATTTATAATAGATAAGACTTGGAATCAACCCAGATACCAAAAAATAGATGGCTGGATCAAGAAGATGTGGTATATATTAACAATGGAATACTATTCAGCAGTTAAAAAGGATAAACTAGTGCCATTCACAGAAATGTGGATGGAGCATGAAGCAATTATGCTCAGTGAAGTAAGTCAGAAGGAAAAAGAAAAATACTGGATGGTCTCATGTATAGGAAGAATATAGGGGAATCAAGGAAAGAAATAATAACATCATCAACAACAACAAAAAAAAACCAACAAAACAAAACAAAAATAAACACACAACTATAAATCAGACATTCTTCAGGGAAGAGGGAGGGATTGGGATCAAGGCAGGGATGAGAAGAGCACAAGCAACTATGGTGACAGTGCATGGGTGAACTTGTGGTAGAAATTCTATGGGGACTACACCTAGAAAAGAAAGTGAACATTGTAAGAAAAAAAATAAACAAAATATTAAAAAAAATAAAGTCACCTAGCTGAGAGAATTTTGTTATAGCAGCCTGAACAAGGGCAAAGAATCTATAGTGAGAATTTCTGGAAATATAAAGAACAAGAGTTCGTGCTGGGGACTGTGGCAGAATAGGTGAATGGTAGGCAGAGACCAGACAATGAAAACCTGGCAAATCTCTTCCACAGACAGAAAATAAATTTAAATTTTCAGGATTGCTAATGTTGTGCCCAAGAGTGTGTCTTTACCGTGTAGAAGCAGAGGATGGTGGAAAGTCCTTTATCCAGTCCCATAATCTGTTCAGTTCAATTGTTGAATGAATAATAGTCATTAGTTCTGAGACTTTTGACATCTCAGAGATCCATAAATCATAAATCCATAAGTGAAGGGCTTGGTAAATTTTGAGATTCCTCCACTCATTCAGTTCAAGGAACATGATGTGGACAGGTATAATTCATGTACTGTTTCATGTACCTTCTGCCACAGGATGACTACCACAGGATTGCCACAGGATTGACTAGATAACTGGATTCACAATCTAGTTTGGTGGTGACTAGTTTTCAGGGGTAATGTGTTCTTTCTGGTATAAGTAATTTAAAAGTGACCATAAAAGTGTAATACTTACAACAAATAGGTAAATTCAGTCTTCGCTGAGTTTATTCTTTGGACTTTGCAACCCAGGGAAAAATGTATTTCCTATCATTGAGATCAGATATTTTTAAGGTCTTCTGTGACTCAGAATTGCTGATGGACATTAAATATAATTTGTTCTTATACTATTCACAGGTGCCAAAAAGGGATTCTGACCAAACCATAAGTATGTGACTCACAGAATAGTGAACCTTATATTTGGTTCACTTTGAAGTTATACTTTCCTCTATGAAGTTTGCTTGGATTTATATCTGATTTACCTGGATTATTTCAGGCACAGTGGTATAGTGCTTAAAAGTGCATATTTGGAGACCAACTGTTTAGTCTCTTGAGATCTCAGTCTTCTCATCTGGAAATGGGAATGAAGCTTTTCAAAGGGAATGAGAAGAGAGATCCAAGTCAGGCTTGGTCTACATAGTCATGTTAGTATAATTATAATTATTATTAAGAAGTTGAAAGTAAGGTAGCATGAATAAAGATATAAGAATAATATGAAGCAAATTTGGTAGGTGGGAATGACTCAGATGTGGAGAAATTATATGATACTTGGAAATGGGGCATGTGGGGCCCCTAATGGTCTAGAACAGCTCTGTTGTCCAAAGTAACTCTTAAAATCCTAAACCAACCAGATAATCATGTATATGGATTGAAGAAAAATTATTATTCTTTGTATTAGTGTGGTTGACAGTAATAGCATTCATCACAATCACGGTGAATTTATTGTGAAGTTAATGAAATTCAAACTTCAGCCTCTCTCATGAAGGCTTTGTACTGAAATGTGTATTTATATATACATTCTTTTCTTAAAGATGGCTACCCCTGCAAACATATAAACCAAATGTGGAACTGCTGTAATCACAGTGAAAGCAAGATAGGAAATGTGGTAAGGGTTCAAACTCTGTAATGAGAATGACCCAGGTTCAAATCTCAGCTTAGCTATTTGCTACCTGGGTTTTTTAGGCAAGTTGCCCAAGCTCTTTGAGACAAGGTGTCCTCATCTCTGCAAGCAAGATTATGAAAATACCTTCTTGATAGGGTTTTTCAAAAATATAAAATGAGATCATGCAGAAGTGCACAATTAATATTGGCTATTATAACTGCTATTATCATTCCCCTTTGAGTATGAGGGCCTGGGCTTGCTCTTAGGTGACTTGAATAGAGAATTAGTCATCCCTTTGGGACTAGTATTATGCATTACTTTTTTTAAAAATCCATTTTCCTTCATCTCTCCAGCAGCCAGCAGCTCACATTAGAGCATTTCACATGAAAACATAATAAAGATTGTAGAAATGATTGTCATTTCTTTTATGGGCCATTTCGTTGGCAAAAGATGGTCTGGGAAAATTCGGCATGTATAGGTAAATTCGTAGTGCTTTTATACAAGGTTGATTAAGACCTCGATAACAGTGGCCTGTGTAGACCTTGGATGGGCAGGCAAGTCACTTCCCAGCAGAGCTCACTCTCTCTAATGATAATGATCTGCCACCCTGCAGGCTCCTTGGAGAGGCTAAGTCTGGATTTGTAACAGATCTATGCAAAAAGCCATATGAAAAAAGAAACACAGGGCTGAGGAAAAGTGCTCTCAAGACTGATGTTCTTCTGAGCTTTGGAACTCAAATGGTAACGTCTGGGTCACCAGTGAGGCTGCTCTCAAAATAAATCCCTTGATTCCCAGCCAAAACAGAGGGCTTTTCACTCATTTCCACTAACACAGCATTTTGGATACCCAGCATTCCCAGAAGACTTTGCACTCCAGTCCAGCCAACTTCTAATTCCATCCCTTTTTATAGTAGTAAATGATTCTTTTTTAACCAGGCCAACAGCATAGAAGTTGGGGGTGAGGATTGGTCTCCCAGACAGAAAGATTTAAAGATTCTACTCTGTTTTTCATGGTTTTGTCACGTCACAGTCCAGACCTCTAATTCTAAGGCAGTCTTCTTTCTTTAACACACACACTTATATATGCACTCCCCACACACAATGACTTCCACTTTAAGAACACCCACAATGCCACATGTGACTGCCAGGAGAGGTACCACTCAGATCTGCTTTTAAGAGAATTGCCTTGGAGGAGGTAGTTGGCTAGCTCTGGACACACGAGCTGGACTATTTCTGCCTGAGCTTTTTCTTCCTTCAATTAGCAATCTTGGCTCTGGAGCTCTCAAACAGCCAACTTGAGATAACCTTAAGGTTGTCCTGTGGTTTGCTTTTCCTGCCCACTTTTCCACCTTCATTCTCTTTGTTCACAGATGTCACACCCACATAACCAAGGATGCCAAGATGCAGGAATCCTGGAAAGTTCTTTACACCTGCTTCTGCCCTGGTACGCTTCATCTCTCATAGGTATTTCTCCATCTATGGCTAATCTCAGCCCAGTGTCTGCTTTCCAGAGTGCTACTCTGATGATATAATAAATTCTGTTCTTTTCCTTTATATAATTTATTTATTTATATATGTTTTACATTATTGTTCATTTTTGCTATCTCCTTTCGGGTGTAATCTCCATAAAATTCCAACCACCTCATCACCCATGAACCATCACCATAGTCTTTTGTGCTCTTCCCTCCCCTGTTTTGATCCTTCTCCTTCCCTCTTCCCTGCAGAATGTCTCTGATTTATAGTTGTCTGTTACTTTTGTTTTATAACTTCTATTCTTAATGAATCAAAAATCTCATAGAATTAAGTTAAGACCCTAGCAGTTTGGCTGATGTTTGGGGACACAAAGCTATGATCCTGAGAAGCAATATGGACGTGGAACTATGGAACACAAGGAGTAGTTAGGGTCCTGAAAGAAAGCAAAGAAGCTTAACTAGGAAGAGCATACAATCTACAGATGTAATCATCTGAACCATACACTTAGTCCTCCTAATTTTGAGTTTGGCTACATTTTTTTTAGGACATGATGTGTGATGGAAAGGAGACATGAGAAACAGGGAGGAAGATTTTCTCATAAACAGAACTATTTTATGAATTGTTGGCAGTGGCCTAAGGATATATTAGGGAAGGTGTTTTGCTTTATTATGCTTTTCATAGGTTTTGAACATTTTCATTTTTCTATTCAAGCAACACTTACTAGACTTCTATTCATACAGGCCACATGTTCTGGGGTGGATTATTTTGATATCTAACTTCACCCTCAGGGATTATTGGCACTTTGGGTGGGGCCATTTTTTGTAGGCCTGGATAGTCCTATACTTTTTTGATAATGCGGAATCTCTGGCCAATGCACACTAAATGTCAGTCACATCCTCACTTCCCAAATCACTGTGACAACCAGAAAACTCGTCATCCATTTACATATGTTCTTCCCCCAGCTTTAGGGATGCAATAACATGTCTGGATGAGAAAAAAAGCAATTGCCACTGACTAGACTTGGTCCTGATATGAAATGGGGTGCGTGAAGATTGCCTCAATACCTCCCACCTATTGTATCACTCTCTCAGTTAGGATAATATTCCTTCATGATGAGTACAACATTTGTCACTTTAATCCTTAGTGCCTACATGGCACCTACCACCTCACAGGTGGTCACAGTCTATGGGTTCAGGCACACTGGGGTTTATTTTATTTTATTTTAAGATTTTATTTATGTATGCATACAAGCACTGGGGTACAGGCCAGAGTCACGGGAAGTGAGAGGATTCACCAGACAGAGTGGGGAGCAGAACAGGAAGACCGACTGAAATACACTGCTGAGGGGAGCAGCGGGCAAGGCAGGAGAGGTCTGCTACACCATGTGGGTCCCCTCCCTGGCCGGCAGCAGGAATCGAACTGGTGCTGCAGTGGCTGTGGTCTGCTTCATAGTGTGTTGCTTAACCCACTGCGCCACCAGGGAGGCCCACACACTGGGGTTTATATTCCAATTCTGTCCCTTCTAAGCTCTTACCATGTCACCTCAGTTTTCTCAACTGTAAAATGGGGAGATATAAGTGTGTCAGTGAACTAACACATGTAAAGCTGTAGAAGTATCAGCACCATGTCATTGTTACAGAGTTGGGCAGGAATGACCTGAGAAATTTCCTTTATTTGCAGTTTGTACTATACTGTGAAGGGTGCTCAGAGGAACTCAGTGGAAATACTGCTCTAACCTGAACAGTTGTTCCTCCCATACATGGTGATTTATTCATACAAGGGTAGAAAGGTGTGTTTGACTAATGACTTCTACAACTATAGCAAACTTTGAAACCCACCTATCTCACCCAAATTCTTCATCTTTCTGGTGCAGACCTGAGAAGAGGGTTGAGACCACCTGAACACATAAACCTTCTAAACTTTAAGGTTATTTTAGTGTCAGGGAGAGAGATGATATCTTTGACAAGAGGCGAAGAGATCAAATAAACAACATTGTCTATTTCTACAAACTTAATCCCTATCAGTTGATCTTTGCAACTTCTTGATGCATCTTATAACTAAGAGATATGAATTCAATCTATTTGAACTTCTCCTGTGACTGACATCTCCTTCTTGTCAGACTGAGGTCTGACACTTCTATTCCTGAGGCTTTAGTTGACTTTGTTCCAACTGTCAAGCTAAACATTCCAAGGATATTTTAGGGGTCATACTTTGGTTGTTAGATACAGGGTTCATTCAGGCTCAGTTGATGTCTTCTGCCTCAGGTGTTCCTAAACAGGGAGGGGTGGCCATGAGGCCAGGAGAGGGGAAACTACACTTTTACTGCTCAGTACTTCCCTCCCTGAGCAACGTGAACTTGGTTCTACTTAGCATCCCCTGAGAACTACGTCCTACTTGTCATCTACCACACACTTCAAAATGTTTGCTGATTTGAATCTATAACCAAAATCTCTTGGATAAAAGTACACTTATGACATCCCACCAATTTAGTTTTTGCTAGTTGGTGAGAGATCACATTTTTCAAATATGAAATATAATGCCACTAAACAGGAAAAGGAAAAAAAAAAAATCCCAGCTTCCAAGCAAGTACCTTTTCTGTTGACCTGGCATAGTCCCAGGAATGAGTTCATTCTCAGAAGGGATTTCTTCACTTAAACGCAAACCCTTGCTTTGGGGAATAAGAAAAGAAATTCCTTTGGGAACTAACTCTTTTCAGGCTTCTAGAAATCAGCCTTCCACAGGTTGAGGTGGCTTCCACACTATTCGTACAAAAACTATTCTTGGCAGCCTAGTGGCCTGTTTGATATTCTGAAGTCTAGGAGAGACTCAGCACCAGGGGGTCACCAGGAGGTCACGTTCTCGATGATTTCCTCTGTTATTTATCTTGGGCTTGCGGTATTGGATCCTGTCTTTGATAGAGGGCATTTCTACCACAACTGCACAGAATCAAGCTTTGGTTTGAGCTGGAGAAGGGTTGGCTTCTACAGCTGTGAAAGTGTCACTGAGTATAGCTGAAAATATCTAATTCTGTCCTTTTCTGGGGAGTGAATTCGTTTCTGGGTTTTACCAATGGCACTTTCCAGACTTGGGTCAGGAAAAGAATAGTCGTGGTGAGGTTAGCACTTCCTAGTTTGAGTCATTCCATTTTCAGTTCCTTATAAGACACTCTTCTTGGCATGAGATGGAGAGAAAAGCAGCATTTCCCAGGGCCCTGGGATGAAGCTCTACTTTGCTACAGGGTTTATGATGCACCTGTGGCTGCCCTTAGTGCAGCCAGGGGACTGTTTGCTTTTGGATTTCTCTTGGTAGTGATGGCAAAACTTCCATGCCAGTTCACAAATAAACCCAGTAAGCTCTGGGAATTCCAGTGTCTGACAGGACGTCTCAGTGTATTTCCTGTGGGTTTGTTTGCTCCAGTCTGTCTCATTAAGACAATTGTCATCACTGCTCTGGGTCAGAGAATATGGGCTTCAATGTGGCATCACAGGCCTACATCAAATACCCAGTCCCTAGGCCTGGAAACTTAGTAGTATTATGTCCTCTGTTTTCATTTCCTCATAAAGCATCCTAGCAAATGGAAACATTCAGTTCCAGGAGTTTCTTTCTGCCTGCTGCTCTTCCTCTGCCACCAAGCATTGGGACAGATAGTGTCTATCAAAGAATATGATGCAAGGAGTGCAGGAGACATTACCATCTGTGAGAGAATGCAGCCCCAGGCCTCCCCAGAAGGAAAAGGAAGTGCAGTAACAACAGGGTGTGCCATGGAGTCGTTCTCAGAACAACCTGTTTCCTCTAGGCGGCCCAAGTGCTGCAGCTCTCAGCTCCCCCAGATTTGGAATAAGGGGAACTGTGGAGGAACTGTAGAGAGGACAAGTATAGTGTCATATTTTAATATTCTTTTTTTCTAGAGTTTTTTATATGAAGCTCAATTTACATAACAACCCAAGACACTGACACAAAAGTTTTATGAATTTACAACTTCTCTTTGTCTTTTCCTGTTCTTTTCTCTTTTCATTATTTTCTTTTCTTTTCATTATTTTAATTAAAAAAAATCCCCTCTCACTACATTGCCACTACAAACTATTTTTTGGCCAAAGCCCATATACTGAAAAGTGTAAATGTTTATGAGCAGTGTTTAGGAAACTTCATAGAATATGGACACGGAGGCCCTTCTCCAGAATTTAATTCAATCTTGGAATAATCTCCTATTATCTTTCACTTAAATTTCTAGTTTAGAACATTTGAATTCTCTTAATTTATCATCTATCTACCGACCTACCTACCTATCTACCTATCTTCATCTATCTGTCTAATTTTTGTGTTCTGAGCTATCTGAGAGTTGTTGTAAACAAAATGCCCCTTTACTGTAAATATTCAGTGTGTCTTTTCTAAAAAGGAATATATGGACTTTGACTAATACATTTTCTCAGGCAGGTTACAATGTGAGTGACCCTAGACCAGAGGCTGAACGCCCAAATTAGTAAACAGCAGACAGGGACGATCTAAAAGTTAGTCTATCTTGCATCCCAGAAACCTCAGATATGTACCATTGTAACTGTACTACTCTTCTTGATTGTATAAAGCAAATGATAATCCTCAATTGAGAATTACTTTGAACTCCACATTGGAAGTTGTCTTCAATCTTGTAATTGGGGGACTCTTTAAGTACAGAAATTGCCTCTGAACACCCTCAGAAAATGGAAAGAAAGTTTCCAGATCTGCGTCCTGGAGCTACACTTCAGAGATAAGGTATGCAACCCAGGAATCTACGTTCCATGACCTCACACACTCCTATTGCTCACCCTCACCCACCCTCCCCCAGGTGGTGGTGGCTCAGCCAGGGTTGCCCAGCACAGCTGTGACCTCTTCCCACTGTGGAATATTCTAGTTGGTGATCATCCAGCCACTGCTGGAACACTTCCCAGGATGGCAAAGAGTAACTCCCAGAGGTCTGCTCCACATTGGGAAGTTTTGCTTAATTAGAAATTTCTTTCTGATGTTAATTTCAATTGCTTTTCTATTGCTACTGGTCTTGGTTCTGCCCTCAGAAACACCTTAGAACAAGGCCAACTGGCTCCCTGTTTATTCATTGTAAAAATAGAGAGAAAATAGACTAATCAATCAAAACTCCACTCTTTTGAGAATGTTATTAAGATTTTAGTATATTTCCTTTTGGCCTTCATATATTTGTACACAAAAATCTACATTGCACATACCCTCTGTTTTAAAAGATTGAAGATTATATGTGCTGGTCTGTTTCTTAACATTCTATAATGAGAACTATCCCAGCTAGGCAAACGTGCTTTGAAAACTTATTTTCAAATGATTGCATTAAATCCTACTGTTCTGATCTATTGGAAGTTATTCAACTATTTCCTAGTAGTGTTTGTTTAGGTTGTTTCCAGCTTTCCGTTATTATTACTCATGCTTAAATAAACATATCACAAATGTATCAGCATCTGCATCCTTGATTTTTTTTTAGTCATCTCAAGTTTTGATCTGCCACTTGTTTATATAATTTTGCGGACACAACTTCACACTTTTCATATATGTACAAGTATACACATATCCCCTTCTACCCCCTATCCCTCCTGGTAACTGGTACATTTTTCAAAAAGTCTAAGAATTATTCTTACTGTTTTGCCAATTGTTTTCTTTGGTTATTTATATTTTGCAAATGAGTGAAAAAATGAGGTTAACCATTTTTACTTTCTGATTTATTTAATTTGGCAAAATTATCTCAAGTTCCATCCATTTTGTCCCAAAAGGGACTGCTTCATCTTTTTTTTTAATAGTTCAGTAGTATTCAGTTGTATGAGTTCTTTATATATTTTGGAAATTGACCTGCTGCTGAATGTGTGATGTGCAAATACCTTCTTCTAGCCCTAAGTTGCCTTTATGTTTTTGTGGTGGTTTCTTTCACTATACAAAAGTTTTGAGTTTATTGTAGTGCCATTTGTTTGTTTTTGCTTTTATTATCTTTGCCACTGGGTTTGTGTCCCCAAATACATCTCTGCAGTTGATGTCTAATATTTCCTATATTTTATTATATATTTTTTATGGTATCAAGTCTTATATTTAAATCTTTAACCAATTTTGAGTTAATTTTTGTGGGTGAAGAATCTAGTTTCTCAGTTTTTCAGTTTTTTTTTATGATTTTTATTTGGCATGCAGCTGTTGTAGTTTTCCAACATTATTTGTTAATGAGGCATTTCTTTCTACATTGTTTGGCCATGCCTTCTTTGTGAAAGATTAATGTCCATGTTTGTGTGGATATATTCCTGGGCTCTCTATTTTACTCCACTAGTCTCTGATTCTGTTTTTGTTCCAATACCATAGCGCTTTGATCACTGTCACTATATAACATAGTTTGAAGTTAAGGAATGTGATGGCTATAGTTCTTCTTTTCTCTGAAGATTGCTTTGATTATTCAAGGTATTTTTTAGTTTCATACAAGTTTTGTATTTTACTTTACTGACTCCTACTCACTTTATTTCTAGTTTTTTGGATTTTCTAGGTATATTATTATGTCATCTGCAAACAACGAGATTTCTACTTTTTCTCTTCCAAGCTGGATTCTTTTTTACTCATTTGTTGCCTAATTGATTTGTGAGGGCTTTTAATATTATGTTGAACAGTAGTGGTGACAGTGGACATCCTTGTCTTCTTACTTATCTTAAGGAGGATGCTCTCAATTTTGCACTATTGGATATGAGGTTGGCTGTGAGTTTGTCATATACAGCCTTTCATATGTTGGGCTTTGTTCCTGGTATTCCCAATTTTTGAAGTTTTTTAATCATAAGTGAGTGTTTAATCTTACATATGCTTTTTCATCATCTATTGAAATTATAATGCTATTTTAACCTTTTTTGTTGATGTGGTTAATAACACTGTTGATTTGCATACTTTGAATCAGTCTTGATCACAGAACTGAATCCTATTTGGTCATGGTAATTGATTTCTTTATTAGATAACTGGATTCTATTTGCCAAGGATATTTGTATCTCTGTTAATCATATATATCAATCTACAATTTTCCTTTTTTTGTGATGTCCTTATTCGGTCTTGAGATAACGTAGGAAGAATGTGTGTTCATTTTTGTGGCGGGGGTGGGGGCAGATGGAAGACCTTGTAGATGTTTATTAAGTCATCTGTTACACAGCTTTCATTTAAAGCCATTATTCGCTTGTTCACTTTCTGTTTAGATGATCTATCCATCACTGTATGTTGAGATTTTCTACTATTTTTGTGTTGTTGTCAGTGTGTTGCTTTACTTCTGTTAATAGTTGCTTTATATATTTTAGTGCACCTGTGCTGAGTGTGCAAATATTGATGACACTTATATCTTCTTGATGAATTATCCTTTACATTAGTATTTAGTGCCTGTCTTTGTCCCTATTACGATTTTAGCAGAACATCTAATCTAGCAGCTATAAGAATAGCAGTTGTTACTTTTTTCTTTGCTTTTTTGGCTTGAAATACTTTGCTCCAATCTTCCACTTTAAGTCTGTTTGTCTTTAGATCTCAGTTTAGTTTCTTGTATGCATAATATATCTGGTTCATGCTTTTTTATTCAACATATCTTTTAATTGGTGAGTGCAAATCAATCACATTAATTATTGATATATGAGGCTTATTTATTGGCATTCTATCTTTTGTATTTTTATTGTTTTACCTTTCTGTTTCTTTTTCCATGTGTTTTTTAATCTACCTTTTCATGTGTAATGCTTCCTCCAGAAATTTCTTAATTTCTCCTTCTAAGAGTCAATATTCCGAGATTTTGTTTTATGGTTATCATGAAGGTTATATCAAATTTCTAAGTCTAAAATATCCTTTTCTGTGCTCTTATCAATTCACCATCATTTGAATATATAGATTCTGTTTGCCTTCCTTTTAATGTTTTGTTGTTATATTATTCTTATTTATGCTTGTGATCTTCTGTTACTATTATCACCATTCTCAAGGTTTTGTTTTCCTTTAGTTTTTCTTTTCATACAGAATTACTCCTTTCAACATTTCTTGTAGGCCACGTCTGGCATTGGTAAACACCATTAGCTTTTGTGTTTTGGAAAAACCTTTATTTTTCCATCATACTTGAATAATAATTTTGCAGGAGAAAGTATTCGTCGGTGGCAGTTTTTACCTTTTAGAATTGTAAATATGTTATTTCATTCGCTTCTAGCTTTGAGTGTATCTGCTAGAAGATCTGATGAAAGCCAAATTTTTGTGGCTATGCAGGTTAAATTCTTTTTTCCCCTTTGGCCTATGATATTTTTATTAATTGTTGACTTTCAATAATTTAACATAGATGTGTCTTGAAGAAGGCTGTCTTGCGTTTAAAATTTTGGGTATTCTTTTAGCCTCCTAGATATCCATGTTCAATTCTTTCCTTAAATTTGGGACATTCTCAGCTACTATAGCTTTGACTAGGATCTCTACCTCCTTTCTTCTCACTATACTTTCTTAATTATCTTTGTTTCTTTTTCTAATATTTCTCATAGAGTTTTTTTTCTTAAATCTTATATCTATTTTTCCACTTGGTTATTTGTACACTTGTATCTTCAATTTCAAAATCCTCTCTTCTGCCAGCTGTCTATTCATATGCTTTCCATATTTACCTCATTTCATTCAGCATATACCTTTTTGTGTTTTTTAATATCGTCTGTCTCTTTAGTGAAGAACTCTTCTTGTTCCTGGAATCTTTTCTAAGATCTTGCACCTGCCTTTCTGTTTACTTGCCCTTCCAGGACTTCATTGAGTTCTTTTTAAAATTGTCATTCTAAAATCTTTGTTAGGTCTTTGAATTCTGTGTCCTTTATATAGCTCTCTGAACTGCTATTCTTCTCTTTCAACTTTCCCATCTTATGTTCAGATGTTCTTTTTATCCTAGGCATGTGTGCTGCCTTTTGCTTTTTCCAGTTATGGCACTGGAGCTTTAATTTTGTTTATCTTCTTTGTTTAATTTGGCAGCAGGTGAGGGAGGGAGGGTATGTTGAAGTTCAAAAGTTCACTATCAATTTTGTGGGGAGGAAGCGTTATTCCAGTCAGGGAGGTTTGAACTGTCTCTTCTTCTCTTGTTTTCAGAGTGAGATATCTGTGTTTCAGTGTCCTGTCATACACTCGTGTAATTTTCTGAGAACAGAATTTAGTACATCTGTAGTTGTATTTGGAGGAGATGTTTATTAGTACCTCCTTGTTTTGCCATGTTGAGAATGGAGCTTTTCTTGATTGTTTCTTCAAACCAGATTCCTAGAAGAATAATTATTGAGTAAAAAAAAATTAAAAATTATATTTAATATATATTGCCAAATTATTATGTAGAGAAGTGAAAATTTTAAATTCTACCATCAGTTTTGATCACTTTAAAATTTAGTAATTTTTAAAAAGTTACCAAATGGATAAGTTAAAAATTATAGTTCACTCTAGTTTTAACGGCTTCATTTTGTTTATTCATGAGGCATGCATACACAAATATACTATATTCTCTCTCTCTATATATATATATGTAAACACACACATATACAAACTTACACACATAAAGTCATACACAAATGTCCAAAGAAGGCATTTAATGTATATTTATGTATGTGTTTCCCCCTTTTTGGTTATTTATATGAAATAGGGTGTTAAGGGGAAAATAATAGATTTAGGGTTTTTTTTTTTTCTGTAAAAGGTGGTCTCATTTTATAGATTTATAAACACTCTTCATTTTCAAAACATAGTAAGTATTGATTTCTGTTTTTTAAATTGTGGTAAAATATATAACATAAAATTTGCTATCAGTGCTACACACAGTACTGTACATAAGTACATTCACATTTTACTGCAACCATCATTGTCATCCATCTCTAGAATGTTTTCATCTTCTCATATTAGAATCTATACTAACTAATTTCCTATTCTACCTTTCCCCATTTCCTGGCAACCACTATTTTACTCTAGGAATTTGACTACTCTGGATACCTCATAAAAGTGGAATCGTGTACTATTTGTACTTTGCAACTGACACATTCCACTTAGTGTGATGTTTTCAAGATTCATTCATGTTGTAGTATGTATCAGAATTATTTTCTTTTTAAGATTGCATTCCATTTTTAAGATGTATTCCATCGATACTTTATTTAGCATTCATCCACTGATGGAGGCAACTTGGGTTGCTAATACCTTCTGGGTTTTGTAAATAATGCTTCTATGAGCATAGGTATAAAAGTATCCATTTAGGTCCATGTTTTTACTTCTTTTGGGTATATACCCAAAAGGTTTGCTGTGAAATAATTCTATACTTACCTTTTTGAGGAACCACTGTGCCATGTCCTACAGTGGCTGCACCATCTTATATTCTTACCAGCATTGCACAAGGATGTCAATTTCTCCATATCCTCACCAATATTTGTGATTTTCTGTTTGTTTGATTTTTTGGTAATAACCATGTGATGATTGTGAAGTGATATCTCATTGTGGTTCTTTTCTTTTTTAATCAAATAAAATATGATAGCCTGCTCTGATTCCAGCAGCCAGATGGGAAATTCAATCTTAGTCATGTGGTGGGTTCTCCCTACTCCTAGAATCACACCAGTATTTGGTCCCGGGAAATTAGAGAAATGTACTCTTAACCCCAACAACATCACAATCGCCTCTGACATCTCCTTTTCCAAACCCTTAGTGACCCATAAGGTAAATGTGAACACTTGGAATGCATTAAATTCTGACTCCTTGGATGGTCTTGTTATCTCCTTAAGGATCTGCCATCAAGCAGGCTCTTCAATACCCCATCTCAACACCCATCTCAATCTGGACCCACCTATTTTAGTCATGAGAAAATTTCATCATCTGGCCTTAAAGAACTATAACAATCTTTCAAAAAATTTAAATTATTTATTTTTAAGAAGTTTTATTTATTTATGCATTCAAGAGCTGGGGTACAAGCCAGCGGGAAGTGAGAGGATTCACCAGAGGCAGAGCGGGGAGCAGAACAAGCAGATCGACTGAAATACACTGATGAGGGGAGTAGTGGGTGAGGCAGGACAGGTCTGCAGCTCCATGTGGGTCCCCTCCCTGGCCAGAATCGATCACGTGCTGCTGTGCCACGGATGCTTCACAGTGCGGCGCTCAACCTACTACGCCACCAGGGAGGTCCTTCAATTATTAATGAATTTAAAAATGCATGGTAGAGAAAAAATATAATCCCTTGAACTCACAGCTAAGCTTAAAACTGTTTAAACATTATGCCTTGTTAAAATTCTTGCACAATGTACAAAGAGATATATGAAACAATGATTCTTGTAATGTTTGCAATATGTAGAATTTTTAAACATTGTATTTTTTTAATTTGCTTACATCGTTGTTTATTTTTGTGCAGTATTTGATTTTTTCCCCTCAGGTGTAGTCCTTGTAATTCTTCCACCACCACATCACCTGTGACCCATCATCACAGTCCCTTGTGCTCTTCCCTCCTATGTTTTGACCCCGACCCCACTCCCACCCTCGCCTCTGCTGTATGCCTCAGATATATGGTCAGCCTGCAAGTTTTAAAGTTGAAAATGGACAAATAAACTTTGACATATTCATAAAATGGAAGTGTACAGTGATGATAGTAGATGAGCTAGTTCTATGTATTAATATATTGATGTAGAAAAATATTGAAAATATAACAGAGGGGGAAAAAAGTTCCAAGTAACTATATACAACATACTGTCAATTAAAAAGCTCAGAGTACCATATTTTCATAAATATGAAGTCAAAGAATAAAAAAAATGGAAATTTTAGCACAATAAAACATAAATGAAAAAAAATAAACCTTAAAATGTGAGAGTAGTTTCCTTTGTGGCAGAAGAGACTAGATGGGAATACTAAGATGAAGCTAATTTTATTTGTGTAACTTTTCATTAAAAAAAAAAAAACTGAGCCAAAATTTTAATTTTGTTGTTTTATCTCCATTAAGGCTTATATTCTACTACTAGAAATCATTATAAGTGTTTTCTTTTCATAATTGCACTCAATATTTTCTATGATTTTAAAATACTTATGTATATTTTCCTCTATTTTTTAGGGATATGTGTATTTGTTTATATTTATCTTTATTCCATTTAGAAATTATTGTAATGTGTGGCATAAAGATACAATCGCTTGGATTTCTCTCTCTCTTTCAACCAAATAAGTTGTGAATTTTCCTCAAATAATTTGTTAAACAATTCTTTCTTTTTGTTTCCTATTGCTTTCATTATCACATTAACTACTTTCATAGCACTTATTTATTTGTGTCATTTCTAGAACTATTAGTAAACTATTTCATGCATCTAACTTTACACAATGCTTTCATAGCTGATAAATTTTGTGTTTATGACATTCTTGGTCATAATTTTTTTAGTTATCTTCACCTACTAATTTTTCCCAAACGAACATTAAAAATTAAAAAATCCTATTGGGATAGTCTCTAACCTATAGATTAATTACAGGGAAATGGAAAAATTCTAACATTTATCTTTCTCCTCCAAGGACATAACTTTTTCCATTTATTCAAAGCTTCAAAAATATCACTTAACACATTTTTTGGGATATAAATATGACCTTTTATGAGAGAATACATTTTGGGCCATAGGCACAGTACACTGGAAATTGGTTAGGGTTGATTAATTTGTCTTAAAATTAATTCCTGAAAAAGATTGATTCTTAATGTTTTGTTTTCAGTGCATGTTATTTATAGCCATAGTTTAAGGAACACAGGTTTGTCTGACTTCTTATGTAGTGATACAAAGCAACTTTCACAGATGGTAGAGTATACCATAGTGTTCTGTTACCCATATATATATATATATAAATATCTTACATATTTACAATAATATGTTTTATTTCTTGCTAATGAAGCAAAAGTTTGTTTCATTTTTACTTTAAAAGATGATAAGATCTGCAAGATGATGCAGTATGGGGTGGGATATTTGCTGTTTTTGAGGGGGAATTGGACTTAAAGGAAACCAGCAAGGTAACCATGAACAAGATAGATTCCACTCTGGATCTCAGTTTGCCCATTTGAAAAACGAGGGAGGAGGATTACATCAGCAAGTCCCAAACTTATTAGGTATACCAGTCATCTGGGGCTTTTGGTAAAAATGTAGATTCCAATTGCAGGTTGGGGATGGGGACTGAGATTCTGAATTTCTAACATGTTCTCAGGTAATAACTGTCCATGGCACTGGACCATGGACACATTCTGAGTGGGAAGGACAAGATGAGCATTGTCCAGTAGAAAGGAAAATGAGCTGCATATTTAATTTTAAATTTTTAGTTGTCATGTTAAAGGGCAGGGTGAGGGGGCACCTAGGACCCCCTAACCAGCCTGCTCTGAATAGGTTCTGCCATTTGCTGCATCAAGACAAAACATACTCCAGTGTGTAAGTCCTTTAATGGATAGGAACTTCAAGACAATTAGTGTGCAATAAGGAGACAAGAAGGAAAAGAATAGGTAAGATAGTTTTCAAATCAAGCACCCCAACTTACCCATCTCTTTCTGTGTAAAAGCCCAGCCCAACAGGACTAGCCCAAGCAGGGCCAATGAGGCCTGAAAGTCCACCACAAGTCTAAGTCATCGTCTGGTGGAGACCAACAGCAGCAGAAGGGACCAGTAAAGTATGGGAAAAAAGAGCAAAGTCAAATCAAGATAAAAGCTGCCACTCTTAACATCCCCACTAGTCTCTCACACATGTATGTTTCAGTCGTTTCTTTCCATGTCTCCCAAGTACTCTGTACAAGTAAGTCTAAGACCAAGAAGCAAGTGCAACTTCTTCACGTGTCTTTCTACTCCATGTGCCTCCTCCAGGTCCCCTCTTGCTCTCCATCCTGCTTCCTTCCTTCTCTATCTCCTCCTCTCCTCCTCCTTGCTCAGCTCCACCCTTCCATTGGTGGGGCAGGGAACCTAGAAGCTCCTCTTTTCTTGGGGACCTTCTTACAGTCACATAAAAAAGGGACAATACATAGAAAAGATTACTTGTAATATTTTAACTCATGTAATTAGAAATACATTTTTGTTTTCGCATACTATATATTCATAAAAATTATGAATAAGGTGTCTTTCATTTCAAAATTTTGAAAATGTTTCCTTATATAAATTCTCAATTTATCTTCCTGGGGATTTTCCATGTTTTTGATAATAACAATGCATATGATTACCATATATACATTTATATTAATTATTATATAATGTAGAAATTAGTGGTGTTTGACTAGTTATATTTTAGCTTCTCAAGTTAATTTTCATCAATTCTAAAAGTAAATTCACTTGAGTTTTCTTGGTGTATAATTATATTGACAACTGTCAGTGACTATTTTGCCTTCTTACCCAATGTTCACCTCTCTTAAATACATTTTATGTCTTAATTATCTCCCAAGAAATTTCAAAGCATCAGATTGTTTTTGACACTGTCCCAATTTATTGGAAATGGGTCTAGTAATTTGTTCTTAACTGTGGCATTTGTTGAAGTTTTTAAAATAGTCTTCAACCTTCTATATTAACATTGTTCTTTTCTGAGTTTATTATAGTCTTTAATGTTAGATTCTATCACATAATTCTTCAGCATTTGTTGTTTTTAGCATCTATCTATTTTTAGCACCTATATTATTGTTGCAACTATTAGTGTGGCTTATTGAATTAGTAGATTTCCTGAGTATAGGCACATTCTTTTAGACTCCCTTCAGTTGAGCTAATTTATGCTGTTCTCCCAAGACAGTAACCTTTTCTCAATTGTGTAACTTACTATTTATTTTTCTCTATAATGGTTTTCCTATCCTTAACATTTGGTTGTCTGACAATGTTTTGGTTAAAGCAGATAGTTTTATTGTTTCACAAACAGTAAGTAAACATGTCTCATTATAGAGGTGAAAATATAGTGTGGGAGTTTGAGGTTGGTTACTTTCTTGCAGAAGAGGGTCCTCCTCTAGTTCAACTCTAGTTCTTGTCACCTTTAGAACAATATTAATAAAAAGAAGCCCAACAAAGTTAAAAGGAGAGTCAATAAAACCTGATAGCATATTGTTGGTAGGATCACAATGGCAGAACACACTACTATGAGAGCTGGGCTGATTGTTTACACAGGGAAAGTATCATTGTCCTTCTCTCCTCCACTCTGGCACACATACATAAAAACACACACACCCATTATACAGGCATGGCTCATTGTTAGTATAGGCATATATCATTTTATTGAGCTTCACAGATATGCATGGTTTGTTTATTAACAAATTGAAAGTCTGTAGTAACCCTGTAAGTCTATGGACATGTGCTCATTTTGTGTTTCTGTGTGACATTTAATTAAGATTTCTACAGTTTTTAAAAGATAATACTATTGCACACTTAATAGAATACAGTATACTGGTACACATAACTTTTGCATGTATTGGGAAACCAATAAAATTTATGTGACCTACTTTATTGCAATATTTGCTTTATTGTGGTGGTTGGAACTCAACAGTAATATCCCTGGGGTGTGCTGCATTGTAATCCTAGGATAGTTTCTCTTGGGTGTTTTTAGACTGTAGTGTTCACGTCCATTAAACTTTTCCTCCTTTCAATCATTTAATTTATTCAGTTCCATGCTCTGTGCTAGGCTTGGGGGACGATAAGTTAGACAGGATCCTTGATTTTGTGGCACTTACATATTCATAAGAAAAACTCAATTTTTTTCATTTTCACTTTTTTGTACCATGTCAAACTTTTAAAATTGTTAGTTCTCCATTTCTGTTGATATACCTTTTAATTAAATAATATAACTTTCTACTTGCTGGTGATCTGGATGTTCTTGAATTATTCATTCATTATGTATCAGGCCCTGTTCTGGAAACTCTGGAGATTTCAAAATGAGGGACAAAGGCAACAATCTTTAACCCCAATGAAGTTCACTACATTTTAAAGAAATTCTCACTCCAAGGCTTTGCAATATTCATTCAGATAGTAAAGCAGTTCTCCTGTATACTCCAACATCCAAATAAGGACATCCCAAATAATAGGAGATAACATAAAGTAGGGACTTTCTGAGATCACTCAATGACTAAAGAGAAACCACCCATGGAGAATGTGGGTATTATAATTATCACTACTATTGAGGATAAGGTTGGTAAATTTTTGTTCTAGGGTGTGATTCTGTATCAGCAATATCTTCCTTTGGTACTTATTAAAATGAAAGTAAGAAGTGTTATTTGACTTCATTCAGTGGAGCAACACTACCTCCTCTATGCCAGTCTCTAC
Source organism: Galemys pyrenaicus (assembly GCA_019455555.1). Classification (NCBI taxonomy): domain Eukaryota; kingdom Metazoa; phylum Chordata; class Mammalia; order Eulipotyphla; family Talpidae; genus Galemys; species Galemys pyrenaicus. Next base: position 11,034,248 of record JAGFMF010011418.1, read on the forward strand.
TTTTGTGAATCTTGCCATTTTAGTGGCAAATAGATATTGAACACATGAGATTGGTATTACAAAAGTGGAAAGATAGATTGGCTGGGGGGAAGCAGGCTGCTGTACAATGTTCATCAGGGAGCAGAGCAATAAACCATACAGCACTTATTCACTCATTACCCAAGAGTCAATAAGAATTGCTGAAGAAAAATGACTTCAGACCAAACTTACAATGGCTCTTAAGCACAGTCCCTGATGAGTTGTATGAATACTGAGCTGTCTCCCAGCTAGGTCTAAAGTTATCTGTCAATGCAATGACAGTGATTAAAGGACATTATTGTCTTAAGTCATATTTTACCACTAATAGCAGTAATAATAACATCTAACACTTATTGACTATTTTCTATGTACAGACACAATGCTAAAACTTTTACATGTATCTACTATAACTCCCAGAATAACATAGGCAAAATCAGTATTCCCATTTTATCAATGAAAATTTTGAAATTCAGAGACATAAGTTTGTCTGAAATCATCCATCTACAAAGTCGTAGATCCAGGATATCCTGTAACCCACCAAGATGTCATAAAACTTATGAGGGGTTTAGTTTTTTAAAATGAAGCCCAAGGACAAGAAATAAATCTGCATACTTTAGTCAAACATGCTAAGAATGTGCAGTGACACACTTGCAGATTTCAGAGATTAAATAAGTAATCTTCAGCAGAATCCAACACAAGCATGCAATTCTTCATATTCAACTAAGGAAAAATTCTCTGTTTATTAAAGAGAATACTGTTTTACATCATTCTTACTCCTGGCAATGAGCTATCCTGGTTTCTTTTTAAAGACCACATTAGAGCTCACCACCTTTTCCTAAAGCAATAAGCATCTGCTTCTTAACTGTAACAGGAGAAGAGAAAGTGGTTCATGGCTGGTCTTAGGTAAGTAACACTCTCTGTTTCATAAAGGATTTGAAAAAAAAAAAAACTGGGACTTTTTTTGGGGTGGGGTGGGCAGGGCCCTAAACAAAATACTTTTTTCTCATATTTTGGAGGTCAGGGTGCCAGCCTGCTTGGGATCTTGGTGAGGCCCCCTTGCTGATTTATAGGGAGCTATCTTGTGGTTAGCTAGTTCTCTGCCCTCTTCTTAATCACATTCATCTACATCATCATGACCTCCCAAGGACCCCGCCTGCAAATATTATTACACTGGGATTAAGGCTTCAACATTAGAATTTGGAGAAGAGGTGTGTGTGTGGGGGGGGAGGGGGGATGCACAAGCATTCATTCCATTGCACTATTGATAATATTATCTTTTTTCTTTAACATTTTTTTTTTTTCAGGTGAGTTAGAAATGAAGCTTTATTGTAGGTTGAAAGTACTCAGGAGAGTACAGGCAGATCCAGAGGAGAATCCCAGTATCCTTTTTCTTTAAATTTCTGAGTGTTCATTGCTATTACATAAAAATTAAATAGTATGTATTTGTTGATCTTTTATCGTTCAATATTGCTAATTAAACTCTTTCATGATATCTGATAGCTTATTTGTAAAATCCATTGAATTTTCTAAAGAGAGATAATCACACTATCAGTGAAGAAGTTTAAATTCTTCCTTCCAAACAGGATGATTTTTACTATTTTTCTTTACCTTATTGCAATACTGAGACACTCCAATACAATGAAAAGAAATCGCAAGAGTGTACATCCTGACCTTAGGAGAAAAGCTCTCAGTCTCTCACCATTGTATATATATATGTAAGTTGTTGGGGTTTTTGGATGTCCTTTATCAGGTTAAGGAAGCCATTTTTTTATTTCTAATTTGTTAAGAGTTTGTAATGACTGTTGTTGGCTTTTGTCAAACATTTTTCCTTCTTATATTGTGATCATCTTGCCTTTTTCAGTTTTTTAATATAGTGAACTGCATTACATTGATTATTTTTTTATTGTTAAGTCACCCTGCTTTCCTGGCATAAACTTCACTTGATTATGGTGATTTTTTTTTTTAACACATTGGTAGATTTGATTTGTTAAAATTTTGAAACCTAGAGCTTTTAAGGTTCTGAGTTTCAGCATAGTTTGCTATTAATGTACAAACTCCCTTTGCGTCAATTCCTAAGTGTCCTGGATCCATGCAGAGGAAACTGGTCTTTTCAGGGGTCTCAAAGGCCGTAGGAAGATCTGCTTATACTCTCGCTCCTCTTCCCTCTTCCTTCCCTGCATCATCATTATCATTTATTAAGCACTTACTATGTGTCCAGCACTCTGCCAAGGTTTACATATATTTAAGCCTCACAACAATTGTGTGAGTGATCTACGATTAACTCATTTTCAGATGATGTAGGAGGGTGATTAATTGCCTCAAAGTCAAAGAATGATGAAAAAAATCTGGATTAAAATATATATCTGTTTAACTCCAGAGGATGTGCTCCTAACTGCAAAGCTATGCTCTTTGCCTTAAAGGATTTGCAATGGGGCACAGGATCAAGGAACAATGAACCAGTTGTGTGGATCTAAGATAAGCCTGTATTTACATAAAGTGATAGGATTGGGATTTAGAGGTTCTTAAACTAGGGTCCAAAGACCCCTGAGACTCTAAAAATAGACTTTGGAGGATTTGTAACCTTCTCAAAGAGGAATTGATTTTTTTTTTTATTCTTAAAGGACCAAATACTAACTATTTTCAGCTTTGCGGGCCATGTGGTCTCTCTGTTGTAAACATCTCTACTGCTGCAGCACACACAGTCACACATAACACACATGAGTGGGCAGGGCTGTGTTCCAACAAAACTTTATTTACAAAAACTGGCAGGTAGCCAGCAGGCTTAAAATGGTATGTAAACTCTATTTACATAATTATTTTCATTGTTATGAGGAGGTCCATAGATTTCCATAACTTCTCAAATAGTTTCAAAATCCAAGATGTTGAGGAACTGGTCTAAATGACTTTCAAAAGCCCTGTCTGTTTAGACATCCCAAGAATCTATAATTGTCACTATTTTTGTAATTAACACTCTAAGAGAATCTTTCTCCTTAGCAGTTTCATTTGATGGAGTTTCCTATGAACTCTTAAATGTACTATGATTTCTGAGAAGGAAATATAAGACATATTACCATTTCAGAGTCTCCTGGTGGCCTAGGGGTTAAGTCTCAGTGCTACCACCACGATGGCTTTCTCATCACAAAGCGGCCTGAATTTGATCCCGGCCAAGGGCTGACCCACATGGCACAGCAGACCGCTCCTATCTTGCCTGCTGCTCCCCTTAGCTGTGTATTTCAGTGGATCTTCCTGTTGTGTTCCCCACTCTGTCTCTGGTGAATCCTCTCACCTCCCCCCCACCACACTTCTAGCCTATACCCCAGTTCTTCTATGCAAAAATAAAGAAAGAAAAATCTTAAAGAAATAATTCTTAAAAAAAAAAAATGAAAAGACATTACTATTTTGACCTTCCTTGGCTTACCTGGCCAGTGATACTGACTGAAACACAAACACTTTCTAGAAGGGAATAGAGCAGCTCAGTTCTGTAGCAGCTGCTCTGAGGTTTGCCCAGGTTTCTTCCTCTTCCACTTTCCAGAGGTGGCTTTCTGTGTTCCACTGAGGCTTCTCCACAGAAAGGACACATCCTGAGCACAGCTTGAATGCTTAAAGTGAGTCAGAGCTGCTCAGGTGTGTTGGTGACGGAGGCCCATTGTCACCTGATGCATCTCAACATCTGTTTGGGGACCTTCTCTCTCCCAAGGAAGCATGGTTCTTTCTCTTAGGAGTCCTTAGTTTTATGAGCTAGAGTATCTTATGTATTGCTTACAATTAGACTAACAAATACCATTACCCAGCCTTCCATTCCATGGGTTTTGTCTTCCCCTAACTAGAAGCTTTAGGTGGAGGAGGTTGCTGATGATAGCATATCATATCCACCTAATAGCCAAGTACCATGCTTTGCATATCATTTCTAGGTTATTTTTTTTAGGTTATAGTCTCTGGAAGTTATAACCAGTTTAAAAAACTTGCATCATATTTGAAAATCAAAATAATGGTTGTTCAATCAGCTTCAATAAAAAACAGGATTAGGTCCTTTAAATTTTAGGAAAAAAGACATGTTAAAACAAGGACGTACAAATACTCTGAAATCTGAGACTGGACAATTGAGTATAGGGGAAGAAGCTGGAAGAAAATAATAAGAAGGAGAAAGAAAGAAGAGAGAATGACACAAAGAGAATGAAGGGACAAGAAGATGCACAGAAGCAGAGGAAGCTGCATGCTAACCAAGGACTGCAGGGTTGAAATTCAGCATCATTAGGAAGCAGCTATTTCTCACAGCAAGTGCCCCCCGAAGAAGGAAATAAACCAGCAAATGAAAATAACGGGGATATAAATCATTTAGTCAGTACTTATGGAGACTTTATTCCATATTAGACTCCTATATATATCACATCAGGATTAGTGTTAGCTCCCTGAAATGAAACATCAATAAGAGGACCACATGGTGCTGACTGTACCTCTAACTCATATTTTAGTTCAGCTTTAATTATCATGTTCATCTGGCAGCAGCGTGGTGCCACGTAAATAGAAATGGGTCATGGGAGGCCTGGGTTCTTGTCCTGGCTTATCATTATGTGACCTTGGTTGGCCAATCTCTGTGTTTTGATTTCCTCATTTGTCAAATATGAATAAATATTCCCTGGTCTATGTGTTTTACAAGCGTGTTAGGAGAATGGAAATTGGAATCTAAACACACATGCAGACATAGAGCTACACACACATACTTGCATGAGTATAAAATACCAAATAAATGTAAAATCAACCTTGTTCTTTTGCTTAAGGTGGTGGGTAGGCGGGGGGTGGGAATGATGGCATTTTGCACAGAAGGCTTGGTGACTCAATGGAGTGTCTTTTTCCCCCCCTCAGAAATATCTGGTCTGGGATTATTGCAGCTTTCTTGATGTTTTCAGACATACTTTCCCCTTCAGAAATGCCAAAGGTGAAAAAATACTATTCCACTGCTATCATTTGTCACCCTTGCTGCCTAAGTAAGACATGCATAGACAGTTTAGTAATTAAGCTTTTCAACACTGCATCATAAAGTTTTATTTCTGCAAAGACTATATTTATCAGCTAACAAGTATTAAATCACCCCACTGCTCAAGCCGTTTCTCACTTAAATATGCTCCTTTCAAAATAGAGCAGCTTTTCTTGGCTGGCTTGATTAATAAAAAAGTTTGTTTGGAAATACTATGGTGCTGTGTGGTCCTGTTAGGCTGACACACACATACACCATGGAAACCGTTCCAAATGGCAATGACCCCTATTTTCTGGGGAAGGGAGGGCTTGATACTTTGACTTGACCCTGTGGCCAATTTGGGTAGCCTGTTTATCAGAGTTCCATGGCCCTCTTGTTTCCAGAACCCAGCCACCTCAGGGGTAGGAGCCAGCAGGAGCAGTGGTGTTCTATTACCCTGCTGCTGCTCCACCACAAGTCAGTTGTGGCAGTCACTACCCAGAGACTTTTTATGTAACAGTGTACTTCATGAATTGTGGAATGGACCAGTCAGGTAAGAGCTATGAATTGATTGGTACTTGTTACTAGGACTCTACCTCTCACCACAAGTCAGTTGTGGCAGTTGCCTCTCAGAGCTCTTTTATGTAGTGTACACTTCCTGGATTGTGGAATCAGCCACAGGATTGAAAAATGGCCCAATCAGACTAGTGAGTGGGAACCCTGAAAGTGGATACAAGCCAGGGTTGGAGGGAGCCAAAAAGGCCCTCAGAGAAGCAGCAGCTTTGAGGAAGGAACCCAGAAGAGAAAGAGGAGAGCCCTGAAGAGGAGGAGATGATACTAGCCCCTGAAGAAGAGAAGACAGTTCCAACCTCTGAACAAAGAAGAAAAGTAGCATCCTGCAGCTGCCCTTTGAGGAGGGAAGAGAAGCTGAAGGATTCTGTCAGAGACTGGGCCTCAGTCCTATCTCTGAAATTGATTGAAAAGTGCACCAAAGGCCCTGCACCTGGTGTCTCAAAGAGCTGTTTGTTGTTGGTATAACCTAACAACTCACAAAGAGCTGTTAACACTGGGTATCTCTGATACAACCTCCGCAGGACCAATAGTGGCCATTACTACTGGCCAGTGCTGTCCAGCACTCCTGGTGACTGGTGACAACCATCACTGATGCTATCTGGATGAAGCAGTCAGCCACTTGTAGCTAAAGTAATCTTTTTGTTTCCCCTCTTTGTAAAACAAACCCATGGTTGCTCTGGGAGCCTGAGGTCTCTTGCAATTGTGTGCATTGGTGAGAACCCTTAGATAGTGACCTGTATTGGGCCCTGTCCTCTGTTAGGCTATAGTCCCCATTGTTATAGCCCTTGGTTCTGGTTTGTGGCCTTTTGGGGCCTTTTGGTGGCTCTCTAGTCTGAGAGCCCTCTAAATCACTGTTTCACTCTGGGATGGTTTCCAGCTCAAGATATTCCCACAATCACTTCATTTCTAAAGTGGGAGAGGTAAATAAAACACAACATTGATACATTTTCTTTCCTTATTTAAACATCAGTGTATTGGACTGTTCCTATCAAAGACAGATCTAAATGTAAAATGAGTTTTAAAACTGATTAAAATAACAAAGTGACAATTATTTGCATAATCATCCAGGCTGAGTCTTTTCTCATGTTGCCATTCAAAACAGGTGAGAATTATTTGGGAAACACTTAACATGAATAGCTATGAGTAGATCTTGAAAGATAGTAAAAATAATTAAAGATATTAAAAGTAATAACCTAGAAGAGTCCATTCCTTAAGTAACCTACCCCACCTTTATAATACATTCTTTTTCTCTCTTCTTTGGAGGACATAAAATCATGAGACAAACACAACATTGTTAAAACTTTAAGTTGCTTTTAGTCAAATATTACAAAATTATAATAGTTAGAAACAAAATAATTAATATGATGAATTATTTTTCACCATATTTTAAGGATAACCAAAATAAAACTCAGTTTTAATCAAGTAAGGGCTAACGTGATGAAATTAATCTCAATATTTCCATCATATCATGCCAGAGATTACATTAATTTCTCTTTTTCTTTCTTTACTTTAAAAGATAAGTGACATTAACCACTTGTAGGTATTGTAATTTTTCAACAATTGATTGCAAATACTTATGCAAAGTCTGCCTGTACCTGTGTAACTCTGTGTATTATAGTGAACATATACAAGTTTCACTTTAAATACTACCAAGGTAAGAAATCTTTTTGGACTTGATGGACTGCAACAATTTCTTTCCTTTCAAAATAACAAAATAAATACTCGCCATTTATTTTTCAAATTAGCAAAACATAACTTGTTATTTAAAAGGCTAAAGACCAACCTCTCTCTAGCCGGCGAGTCACTGGTTGTCATAGAAGTGAGTGTTCGATAGGCTGAACCATTAAGTTGGCAAATTTGAACTCTTTTAATGTACCTATCTTCTGTTCAGTAAAAATTTTTGTGTGTGTTAAATCACTAAACTTGACAGAGTCAAAATACTATAGTATATAATGGAGACCACATAAAGGTAACTGTAACAGCAATAAGAAATAAAAGGTAGATATCAATATATTTTTTCAACTTTAATATTAATTATTGTGTGAATTAAAAAGTCAAGTTGAAACCAGTTATTTTCTGAAATTTGAACAGAGATTTGTCGGTTAAGTTGCCTCCCAATTGTGATCCTATAGATGATGGTATGTACAACCTAAAGTTCAGGATTATTTAATAACTTGGGAAAGAAATGAAAAACAAAAAATTACACTCTATTATCCAAAGTCTGGAGAAAACTTGTATGTCAGCAATTTTCAAAAACATTGAATCAAGGATAAACTTGAAATTTTACAATGAGATAATACTTTGATAACTTTTTGATAAATTTGATAATACTTATTCTTTATCTAGAACAAAAAATTTGAAAAGGGTAATAAAGATTTTGGAACATGAATTATTAATTTGTATTTTATATAGTTTCGAGAGAGGTTTATTTGTTATTTAAGCACTACTTTTCCACAATAGGAGTCATGGCAATTCAGAAAAGTAGCCAAAGGCATAAGGTACAAAGAACTTTCATTCTAGCATGGATTGTAACTATCAAAATTATAAAATCAATTTTACATTCCATATGAAAAATGACAAAAGAACAATTTTCCAATAATTTCTCTCCAGAAAATAGAAAACAAAATAATTAGTAACAAAAAATTGTCAAAACAAAAAACTCAAAGTATAAGTAGAAATAAGGATACAGGTATTAAATATGATTCTTTAGTGCTTCCAGAATACATAAGGCAGAAGTGATACAGCCATCAAAGTTGGATTGAGTAAATCCATCCCCTCCACACACAAGGAAAGGTTTGAGATGCAGAGTCATTTGACCAGGATAATTAGCAACAGCATTTGTAACCTGAAAAAGTAAAAAGGAAAACAATTACAACTGATGATATACATACCTGATTGTTGATGTGCTGTCAGGTCAATGACTGCCTGGGGAAGGCTTCTCTACCTGGACAAATGAAGGTGTCTTACTATAGGAAGTAATGAAAAACAACCAAATGTTACCCCTAAACTCCTCTCTTTGCCCAAACGCTTACACTGACATTCTTAAATGTGTATACATTTTTCATTATTTGATAAGATCATCAGAAGTGTGTTAAACTTCAGAATTAGTAGATGTGCTGACAGAAGGAAAATGAAAAATACCAGATGGTTTCACTTATAGGAGGAATATAGGAGATCAAAGAAAACCAACAACAACAAAACAAAACAAAAATAAAGACAAATATAAATCAGATACATTCTGCAGGGGACAGGGAGGAAAGGGATCAAAACAAGGGGAGGAAGAGCACAAGGAACTATGGTGATGGTGCAAGGGTGAACTGCTTGTGGAAATTCTATGGGGCTTATACCTTAGGAAAGAAAACAAATATTGTACGAAAAAAATAGAGTAAATAAATTTTAAAAAATGAGTAAATATGCTGAATTAGTTGAAAATACAATAATTTTTTAAAAAAAGATTTATTTTTATTTATTTATGCATACAAAAAGTAGGATATAGGTGCGGGGGTTGAGAAGATTCACCAGAGACAGAATGGAGAGCAGAACAGGTGGATCTTCTGAAACATACTGCTGTGGGGAGCAGTAGGCAAAACAGGAGAGGTCTGTTGTGCCATGTGGGTTAGCTCAGTTCCCTGGCCGGGAATCAAACTCATGGTGCAGTGGCAGGTTATAGCTTGATATTGCTAAGACTTTAACCCCTATGCTACCAGGAAGGCCTGATTTTTTTTTTTAATAATGGAAAATGATGATCATAAATCATTCCCCAATTATTGAGTACCTGTATGTGCCAGATGAGGTGAATACAAAATTGACTTATGGGTCCTCCCTGGTGGTGCAAGGCATTAGTCACCACACTATGAAGTATCCGCAGCCACTGCAACAAGAGTTCCATCCCAGGCCAGGGAGGGGACACACACAGCGCAGCAGACATCTCCTACTTCACCCACTGCTCCCCTCAGCAGTGTATCTCAGTCAATCTGCCTGTTCTGGTCCCCACTCTGTCTCTGTTGAATACTCTCTCACCACCCACACCTCTGGCCTGTACCCCAGTTCTTATACATATAAATAAATAAATCTTTTTAAGAAAATACAAAAAAAATAACCAACCCAAAACAGACTTAAGGGCTGTGTCCCTTAAGGAGCTTCCGGTTGATTATGACTACTGGCAAACAATAAGGACTAACACAGGGTGAGGGAGAGGGCACTTTAAGTACATATGGGAGGGGGCTTATCCCAGCCTACTAAGATGGAGAAAGTTTCAAAGGGGAGGTAATTTGTCATTTCACTTGAGTGTAATAAATTTGATAATCACAGGATTGGGCACTCCACAGAGAAGGAGCAGCACATGTAAACACTCACCAACTATGGCAAAGGAGAGAAACATGTGTTAGGAAACTGTGGGACAGATCACAGTGTGTGTGCATGTGTGTGTGTGTGTGTGTGTGTGTTGGAGAAGGGGGTTGACTGGAGGAAGGGACATGGCCAAGAGACAAGAGACAAATAAGAGGAATTGTAGTGTTTCAAAATTTAAAAACATGAACTTTATGTATAAAAGTCTACTGAAACATCAAGTTTACTATTTATGAGCCTAAAAAGGGAGAATCATATAAAATCTGGGATTTACTTTATTTTGTAGGTCCAGGTTTACAATGTTTGAGGTAATAAAAAAGGTACAGAAGTTATTTCCTAAAGCAAAACTGCCTCAAAGTTAGAATGGATGTCACCAATAAGCATTCATAGTCAGGAGAATGAACAGGAGGGGAATATAATTATCTTGGACACCAGATAATCTGGTTTGGCTAGAAGCACCACTAGCATTCACCATGCTACTCTGTTTCTATGAGTTTGACTAGTTTAGATTCCACTTATGAGTGAGATTAAGCAGGATATATCTTTTCAGAACCATTAATCTCAGTGGAAAAGATCTTTCAGGGGTTAAAATAGGCAGCACATAGGGCAGACACTGAAACACAGACTTTGGTTTTCAATCAGAACTTTTAATTCTGGTTTTCAAGCAGAATTCCTGCATCAATGGAATTTTAACAGAGATAATCTGAATTATCAGTGAAGCAGTAAGAGAATAAGAACACTGATAGGTTCTTATATATTAACAACTTCAGAAGATGACAACGGACAGTCTGAGAGTGAGGGATATTATAATATATACACACCTGGTACACAGACAGAATGGGGAAGAAGCTTCGCAATTTGAGTAAGTAACTTTCTGGCTTGGAATAGGCCTTGAGGATGCCAGCTATTAGTTTTCCTGCAATCATTAATGCCCATGATGGAGGCCCCACATTGAAGAACTAATTCTACTACGCATAAGGCATTAATTGCTAATATTTCTCAAATGCTTACTGCATACACAATGCTTTACATGCACACCCTGTTTAATTCACAAAGCAACCCTATGAGGTGATTATTCTCATTTTATAGATGAGAAAGCTGAGACACAGAAAGACTGTAATTTGCTCAAGGACAGAAAACTAGGAGGTATGTAAAGGACTGGCATAAAGCAGGCTGACTCTGGATGGAACTCACATTTTCAACACTTTCAGAAACATATCCTTAAAGACTTGATTTAAATAAAACAAAAGTGTTTGATAGTCACTTAGTTTTATGCATCTTGAAAATACACATAAATAGAATAGAAAGTTTATCTATACACATATGTACACATATATATGCAGGTATATACACACATACATGTGTGTATAATTTAAAAAACAAAGTAGAATGTTTGATAGTCACATAGCTTTATGCATCTGGAATTCATACAAATGGGATATTCACCTAAATGCTTTGCATGTCTATTTATGCATAGTTTATGCACTCACCAACCTATATCAGTTCCATTTAGTGTAACATTTTGGTATATTTTGGTTGATGTCTCTGTATAGGTAAATAATAGCACTATTAAAGATTGTGCAAGTCTTAACTAAGAGGGATCTTCAATGAAAAAGTTATGCCCAGGGGTGAGCTGGCGTACTGGTGGTGTGTCCTTATATTTGATAAGTGGTAAGTGCCAGATGTCAGAACATGAGACTGGAAAGCTGGGCCACTGATCAGTCAGTCTGCAACTTGGATGAAATCAATCTTGTTGCATTTATGTAGAATTATCCATTTTGAAAAGCCCAGTGGGGAAAATATGAAAACATTAAGTGTACACTGCCAAGCTCCCTCCCCACTTGAATAGAACTCTGTCATGGAGGAACATGCAACTGTCAAAGCCACAGTTTCCCACAATAACTCAGTCTTTGGCTAAACTTGCAGCCACAGTGAGGAACCACAGCTCAATGACTTTTTTTAAGAGAGATGTCAGGGCTGAAATCACCTTTTGGAGATTCAGGTTGTTTCAGTTCACATGTGTGCAGAGCTGGTGAGAGGAATCTCTTGCCTACAGAAGCTCAGGTTTCAGGCTTAGCTAATGTAATAGTTCTAGAAACTAGGTGATGACTGAATTGGATGGAAATTCAATTTATTGAGTCTATTCCAAAGCTATTTAAGTCTACGTGAATGTGTTTTGTCACTTCTCTCCTCATGCTAAATAAAATGCAAACTCCTTGATCTCATGTGGAAGGCCTTTCATAACCAGATCGTATTGTCATCCAAATCTCACTTCTTGTCACTTTTCTCACTTTGCTACATGTCCTATTTATATTCAAACTAAAGTTCAAACATACCCTTCTTTGTTGTGCTTCTGTGACTTTGAGCAAGTCGTTCTATACAGGGATGTTACATTGTTCTTTCTCTTTTCTGCCAAATTAACTGCTCATCCTTCAAGGACCAGAACACATATCACTTGCTCTGAGGTCCTACTGCCCTGCCAGGCAGTGTGAGTTCCTTTTTCAGGATGTTACTTGTATTAATTATGTTCTTTGTTATTTTGCAACTAAAATTATATCCACGCCTATCTCCTTTTCTAGATGGCATGCTCCTAAGTTGGGACTGCAATTCACTAATCTTTGTATGCAAAACTGAGGACAGTTCCTAGCCTATATTAAGTGAGCAGTAAATTTGTTGAGTAAAAAAAAATTAAGGCAGAATATTATACACACAGTTGCTCAAATGAAGGTCTTCACAGGAAACCATCTACACAAAAAATGTTATTGAGCAGCTCCCACAGAGTTGGCAGAAGCTCAAATGGAAGAGCTATTGTATATAGAAGGCTCTCAACAAAAGGCTCACTTTCATTTCAACTGCTTTATGTGAATATCTCATATGTCACATATTAAGCTGAATTACACAAACTTGCTGATTTTGTGTGTCAGATATGGTAAAATAATGGCAATTTTTATAGGGTTCAACCCAACAATTTCTTTGTATCATGACTACTAACTACAAAAAACTTATACAAAATAATTCCTTTAGGGCTTCCCTGGTTGCTCTAGGGGTTAAGTCTCAACACTGTGAAGCTATCAGCAGCCACTGCAGCATGAGTTTGATCCCTGGGAAGGGAGCTAACCCACATAGCACAGCAGACCTCTCCTATCTTGCCTGCTCTTCCCCTCGGCAGTGTACTCCAGTAAATCCATCTGTTCTGCTCCTCACTCTGTCTCTCTCTGGTGCATCCAGAGGTTGGTGCATCCCCCAACCTCTGGCCTACACCCCAGCTCTTGTATGAATAAATAAAATAAATCTTTAATAAAATAAATCTATAAAAAAAATGGTTCCTTTGGTGTGAGAATGACGTTAAGATGAAAAGAAAGAGGCAGACAAGTAGGACACTGGGTATTTTCACACAATAGTTGATAATGCAAAGATAATCATTCATTGACATACATGAAAATGTGTGGTATTTCTTCCATACCAACACTGACAGCTGAAACTTGTCCTTGGACAGTAGACATCTACCCACTAGAACAATCTTGTTGATCTGGACTATGGAGCAGCTGTATTTTAGGCTGACCGTATCGACAGGGACATAAAGTTCATGATTTAGCTTCTTAAAACCAATCTTCCTGATACATGGCACTTGATAATATGTAAGTGGTTCTATGGAAGGATCTAGGCCTTGGAATTTCTAACTCTAAACATGCAATCTATTTAATGAGAGAATTTGTACAACCAGTAAATAATCAAGTTCTTGCTGCCACATTTCCTCATTTGTTGGGGATTTAGATTATATTGCATTTCAGCAACTTGAAGGCATTATCAACTGGAAGAGGTAACAATGATAAAGGAAAAAGAGAAAAAAATAGTGCCAATGATCACATAGATCATTCTCTAGAATTGACCATATACTGGGCCACAAGACCAATGTCAACAAATACATTGGGATCAAAATCATTCCAACTATATTCTCTGACCATAAAGGCATCAAACTAGAAATTAATCATGAAAAGAAGACAAGAAACCTACCTGTGTCATGGAGATTGAAACCCACACTACTAGAAGACCAATGGATTGTGGAGGAGATCACAGAGGAAATTAAAAAAATACTTTGAATTGAATGACAATTAAGAAACCTCATTCCAGAACGTATGGGATGCAGCAAAAGCAGTAATAAGAGGGGATTTTATAGCAATCCAGGCTCACATCAATAAACAAGAAAAAACTCAAAGAAACAATCTAATTGTCCAACTTAATGAACTAGAAAAAGAACAACAGAAGAATCCAAAAACCACTAGATGAAAGGAAATAATAAAAATTAAAGCAGAAAATAAATGAAATAGAAATAAAAAAAATCTGTAAAATCAATGAAACCAAAAGTTGGTTCTTTGAAAAAATAAACAAAACTAGCCAGACTAACGAAGGAAAAATGGGAAAAAATACAAATAAATAAGATCACAAACAAAAAAGGAGAAATCACAACAGACCCAGAAGAGATTAAAAGAATAATCAGGCAATACTACAAACATCGATATGCTGACAAGCTCAACAATTTAGAAGAGATGGAAAAGTTTCTGGAACAATATAACCATATAAAACTAAGCAAAGAAGAAACAGAACTCCTAAATGGGCTAATTATGAGCAGTGAGAGTGAAACAGTAATCAAAGTACTCCCCCAAAACAAAAACCCAGGACCAAATGGCTTCACAAATGAATTCTACCAAACATTCAGAAATGAACTAGTACCTATCCTACACAAACTCTTTCAAAAAATTGAGGAAGAAAGAATACTACCGAATATGTTCTATGAAGCCAACATTACACTAATACCAAAACCAAATAAAGACAACACAAAGAACTACAGGCCAATCTCTCTAATGAATACTGATGAAAAAATTCTCAATAAAATCCTAGCCAAAAGAATCCAACAATGCATCAAAGGGATAATACATCATGACCAAGTGAGATTAATTCCAGAGGCACAAGGATGGTTCAACATCTGAAAATCAATCAATGTAATCCAACACATCAACAAAAGGAAGGATAAAAACCACATGCGCATATCTATTGATGCAGAGAAGGCATTTGACAAAGTTCAACATCCATTTATGATGAAGACTCTTGAAACCCTTGGGATAGAAGGACCATATCTCAACATGATAAAAGCTATATATGACAAACACACAACCAATATTATCCTCAATGATGAAAAATTAAAAGCTTTCCCTTTAAGATCAAGAACAAGACAAGGATGTTCACTCTCTTCCCTACTATTCAATATAATACTGGAAGTCCTAGCCAGAACAATAAGACAGGAAAAAGACATACAAGGCATCCAAATAGAGAAAGAAGAAGTAAAGCTATCACTATTTGCAGATGATATGATAATATACTTGGAAAACCCTAAAAGCTCTACAGAAAATCTAATTAAAACAATCAACCAGTTTAGCAAAGTAGCGGGTTACAAGATCAATGCACAAAAGTCAGTAGCCTTCCTATAGACAAACAACCAATCTGAAGAAGAAATCAAGAAAAATATTTCTTTCACAACTGAGGCCAAAAAAATCAAATACTTGGGAATAAACCTAACAAAAGAAGCAAAAGACCTATATAGAGAAAATTATAAAACACTATTAAAAGAAATTGAAGAAGACACGAAGAAATGGAAAGATATCCCTTGCTCATGATAGAAAGTTTCAACATTATCAGAAAGGCCATCCTTCCAAAAGCAATCTACACACATTCAATACTGTTCCAATAAAAATCTCAATGACATTCTTCAAAGAAATTGAACAAATATTGATGGAATTCATCTGGAGACATTAAAATACCTCAGTTAGCCAAAACTCTCCTGGCTAAAAAGAAGGGGATTGAAGGTATCACACTCCCAGACTTCAGACTTTACTACAAAGCAATAGTAATTAAAACAGCATGGTACTGGAACAAAGACAGACAAACAGATCAATGGAACTGTATAGAAAGCACAGAAGTAAAACCACACATATATGGACACCTGATCTTTGACAAAGGAGGAAAGAATATGCAAAGGAACAAGGAAAGCTTATTCAATAAATGGTGCTGGCAAAACTGGTCAGCCACATGCAAGAAAATGAAATTAGACCACTACCTTACACACCATGCACAAAAATCAACTCAAAAGGATAAAAGATTTGAATGTAAGATCTGAAACCATAAAATATATAGAAGAAAACATAGGTAAAACACTACAAGACATACATCTCAGTAATGTCTTTGAAGATGCATCCCCCAAAGCAATAAAAATGAGAGAGAAGATAAACAGATGGGACTATATGAAGTTAAAAAGCTTCTTTACAGCAAAAGAAATATTAACCAAAACGAAAAGACTCCCCACTGATTGGGAAAATATCTTTGCATCCCATACAACTGACAAGGGACGGATCACAAAAATACACAAAGAACTCATAAAACTCGAGAAAATCAAAGTGAACGACCCAATCAGAAAATGGGCAGAAGAACTTAAAAGACACTTCACCAAAGAGGACATACAAATGGCTAACAGGCATATGAAAAAATGCTCAACATCTCTCATAATCAGGGAAATGCAAATTAAAGTCACAATGAGGTACCACCTTACACCAGTAAGAATGGCACACATCAAAAAACCAACAACAATAAATGTTGGCAAGGATATGGAGAAAAAGGAACCCTAGTAAACTGCTGGTGGGAATGCAAGTTAATCCAATCACTATGTAAGGCTGTATGGAGGTTCCTTAGTCTACTAGGGATGGAACTACCATATGATCCGGCAATCCCACTCCTAGGGATCTACCCAAAGGACACAAAAACACCGATCTAAAAGAGTACCTGTACCCCCATGTTATTTCAGCACTATTTATAATTGGTAAGACCTGAAAACAACCCAGATGCCCAAAAGTAGATGACTGGATCAAGAAGATGTGGTCCATATACACAATGGAATACTATTCAGCAATCAAAAATGAGAAACTAGGGACATTTATAGAAACATGGATGGAGCTAGCAGGAAATATACTCAGTGAAATAAGTCAGAAGGCAAGAGAAAAATATCGTGTGGCTTCACTTTTAGGAGGAATGTGACTGAACAACAACTACAACAAAAAATAAAAAAGAAGAAAACAAAAATATAAGAGAAAGCTCAAGGAAATGGGCAATTACAACCAAAAACAAACAAACAAACTCAACAAGATCAAAAGGCTAAAGACAGACCAAAGGGAACATGGGAGGAGGGGCGGAGGGAGAGGAGGGCAAAGACGGGGAGGAGGGCATAAAGAGCATAAGGGTCTGAGGTGATGGTGCACTGGTGAAATGGTAGTGGGAACTCCCTGGGGACTACGAATGTTGTTAAATACAATTAAATAAATCTAATGAGAAAACAAAAAATAAATATCAAGAGGTTGCAGTGATGAACCTGTTACAATATCAGCAATAACAGAGTTCCCATATGAAAACTGCATCCTGGCTGTCCCCTGGTATATGCTGACATGATGGCATCTTAGCAAATGGATGAAATATGGCAGATATTAAGTAGGGTAAGGGGGAAAATGTGGTAAATACCTCAGAGAAAACATATAGAAGCCAATAAGTAATGAGTGCAGGACCCTTTAAAGAAGGCCTTTTCAGGGAAGCAGCAATTCTCTGTCAGGACTTCTAATGTTTTCAGCATAGTTAGTTTAAACTTTCCATTTTCTCAGCTCACCCAAACGAGCAGTCTCAGGTGAGACTGACAGAGATAGACTGGTTATCTGAGAATCGATTTGTTCATTTACAAAGGTAAATGTACCGATTCCAGAACTGAGGCTGGTTGTCTTCCCAGACCATTCATCTTAGTAGGCAAATTTCCTCAACTGTATCATAGATTATAGGAGTGACACATGTGCAGCAGCTCCTGACAGACATCACTAATCAATTGTGGCGTCTTTTTCCACTGAGCCCAGAAGTGGCCTCAGCATCCTTCTCACTTCATTGCTTCCAGCAGCTACTACCAGTCAATTGGATCTGGCACTCGAGAAGGATCCTATATACCAATCCTGGACTAGAAGATTGCAGAGCAAGTGTGTAATTAGAAAGAAGGAATTAAATATTTTTTACAGTTTTACCCCCTTTTCCTATTAAGCCAGGATAGTCTAATGCATTGTCTTTCCCAAATCAGAGATACTTCATTGCCAAGAATTTGGGTCACATCAGGAGACATTTCCTCCAGGCGCAATCCAATTTCTTCTAATAACCTTCTAATGACCCCACTCCAGACTACAGCCTTTCCACAGGTCGGATGAGGGCTTTGACTATAGTATGAAAATAAAATACAGGTGTTTTGTCTACAACTTCGTTTTTGTCAAATTGCAAACTAATAGTATTAAGGCTTGTGAGGAAAACACAGTTGGGGCAGATGAGTCAAAACCTATGGAGCAGTGAAATGGGTGCCAATAAAACCAATAAATATAGAAAAGTGACAAGCACAGTTAACATTCTCCCAGCCTCTGCCTCTAACTACAGAGCTCCATCCTTTGCAGCTGGATTCTTGCGGCTTGTGCTTTCACCTTCAAGATGTATGTCCTTTGGGGTGGTGCTGCTAAAAGAGATCATTTTGTTCTAGATCAAAAAGCAAAGGGGAAATGTCTTTGTGGTTTCCTCATCAAGCACCCCCTTCTTTGCTGAAGAGCTTACTGTGGTGGGAAACCCTGCAGTTCTTGGGGCCACTGAAACAGCCACTATTTTGTTTACACAAAAGGGAGGCACCTCGGAAGACATTTTTCCCCTGAAGATGTTCACATGTGCTAAGGTTTTATCTTTGCTTGTGAGAAAATACTTACTTGAAAGAACAAACATGTATGAAACCAACATGATTTCCCTATTATACTGATCTTCTATTTCTCAACTGCATTGGAGGTAACTCACATTAAAAAAAGGAGACCTAGGTGCTATAAAAGACTACAGGTACCTGTACTGTTCTCTTACACTACATGACACTTCTAAGGGTAACATCCATTGGCCATGGGTAGACCTGGGTCTTGTCAGCAGATAGAAATGTCAAAGGAATCATCTGTGCTTTTAATACTCATGCTGCATCTTTTTTATTGACCTGTATCAATTCCAATGTCTGAGAAAGACTCTAAGTTGTCCCCAGATTCAGGGAAATATTACTGCCACCTAGCTGCACATTAACTTGACTGGGGCAAATCCTGAGCTATAATCTCCTTGCATCGACCTTTCCCCTACCCACCATGTGGATGAGGTTCTGACCACATCGGCAAAATGAATAGCTAGGAAGTGTGAGGTGGTATGGAGTTGACGCTATATTTTGCCACTTCCTCTACTCTGCTGCCAGTGTTAACCTGAACCCATGCCATGGCACATAAAGTACATATAAAGAACATCTTCAGGGGAAAAAGATCTCCTAAGTTGCTTCCCTTTAGTGCAAACAAAATAGTGGTTGTTTCAGTGGCCTCAAGAATTACAGGGTTTCCCACCACAGGAAGACACTGAATATTTGGTCAATTTATTCTTTCATAGGTCCAATGCAGAGTTCAAAGGCAGTGATTCCCAACTTGGGGAAGATGAAGAAAAAATAGAATTATGAGTTTTGTAGAGTTAAACATTCTATTTATGTTTGTGAAGTTATCATTTTTTTGAGGTTACATCTTTTAGGTTATGCCTTTCATTAAATTCTCAGAGCTATATTTTTGCTTACTGGATTTAAATGGCAGAATAAAAAGACAGCAATATTATATTGGTTCCCAAAGCATTTAGAGGGATTTTACTGGTCCACTGAAACTAAAACACTCTGAACCACGACTCTGGAGCAAGGAACTTAATGTGGGAGAGCATCTGGGGAAGGTGTTCCACTAAGGTGTGTGTGTGTGGGGGGGGAGTTGGTTTTTAGAAACCATCAATAATCATAAGCAAGAGTGGACAACATTAGTTTATGCTTGGTAGTGGATGAGTAATTCTTTTAAATGGAATACAATCTTGTGAAAACTTATTTTCCAGAAACATGTGCCACCTCTCTTCTACACAGATAATTAATTTAAATTTTATTATAAATCTAAACAACATATTCTTTTTTTGTTAACTTGTGGCAAAATATTCAGGGAGTAGAATATTCCGGTAGTAACCTTAAAGGTTTTGGAGAAAAATATAGATTGGCAAAAAAAGACTTAATCGAATGTGAAATACATGCCCACCTTCAAACTAGAGGGTTTGAACAGATTCTTTATATATGTTTTCCCATGCTTACCACATTCCTAAGGTATTGATTATAGCATCTATTGCATGCCTGTTTACAAAACAGGGAGAAATGTGAATGCATTAAGGAGAGATCAACACTTATCAATAAAAATGTCTGCTTATATATTTATAGATGAAAAATCAATCCAGGCACTCAGAAAAAATGTGGGACTTAAGGGGTTGTGCTAAGCCAAATTCCATGAAACAGAAAGGAAGATCTGAGAAATAAAAGTTGAATAAAGATCTTTTACTTAAAAGTTCAAAATGTTTTCTATTAGCCAAATTAAAAACATGTCTCTATGCCTTTCTATAATTTTTATCACTTCATCTAGAGTTAGGTGAAAGTGCAATAAAACAGCTCTGATTCTGCTATACTTAACTCACCAAATTGCAATTTGGTAAGAGATATTTGATGTTTAAAAGTCTTGAGTCTTCAGAAATAGTAAGTTATGGGGGATGTGTCTCATTTAGTTTTGTATTCCCAGCATCTTAATTATTACATTTCACATGGTTGATTTTGAACAAAACCAATTTATTGTTTGTTCAAAGAATGTATGTATGCCAGGCAACAAAAAAAGTAAATTAAAACTTTGAAAATTTTAAATTCCAGTGTTCAAATGAAATATATATATATATTTTGCTCCATGAAAATAACATTCTCTGGTTTCTCAGTCTTTGTTTTCCTTTTTCTTTCTAAATTACCATTTTATTAACTTCCTATTTTATCAATGCAATAAGTCACCATTCTTACCCAGTTTTTGAGCAGTTACATTGTCCAGGAGACCACTATTCTACTCCCTGTAACTCCTGCTCTGACACTTATATTCCCACCCTAGACAGCTAGTTCCCTGGGTCTGGTTCATTTGTAGACACCAGGCAAACACAACAGGAAAATCTGAATCAGGCAGAATTCAAACAGAAAATGAGAATGGTTTCTTACCCAGATAATTCACTCCCGTTTCATAAATTACTACTACAGAGAATATTATACCTTGAAAAGTATATACTTTATAACTAGAGGAGTGTGTCAATGTGAAGGCCTATATGTGTGTATGATGGAATGTACACATATTTACCTTTAATTTTAAAATATGGAGAACACAGTGACTTTGTCCATGCTATTTCCATGGTTTATAGCTAAGCTGCAGTGAACTTACACAGACATAGTGTAAATAAATCTTTTAAATAACTTTTTCCCTGAGAGATGGTAAATACATTCTTGAAAGCTATAGGTGTCAGAGAGAAAAGAAACCAATTTTTTCTCAGTGACACAGTCAATTTATGTCTATATCTTTTTAAAGTTTTTAGAACTGTTGACGCCTTATGCTTACATTTTTATGGCATAGCCAGAAATTATATACACAGAATGTATTTGCTATATTATTTAGAAAAGTGATGTTAAGGAGTATTTCTTGATGATACATAGTATTGAAGATAAGTGATACTCAGAACAGGAATAATTATAATATCTTGAGAGTGCTGATAATACCATTTAATCTATTTTAGGTATATTTCCTTAAATTTTTTTAAAGACATTTGTTTTTTATTATTTTTTAAAATTTCTGCATAGAAATATTGGGGTGTACGGCAGAGGTGTAGAGCAGTGGGAGGTGAGAGGATTCACCAGAGACAGAGTAGGGAGCAGACTAGGCAGATTTACTGAAATACACTGCTGAGGGGAGCAGCAGGCAAGACAGGAGAGGTCTGCTGTGCCATGTGGGTCAGCTCAGGTTAGGGTCAAACTCAGGTCCTAACAGTGATAGAGCTGAGACTTAACCTCTAGGCCACCAGGGAAGACCATATTTCCTTAAAGAATATTGTATCTTTTTATTACTCCTGATGTTTGAGATTCTCAGTTTTACTTATGTTATAGTACTTAATATTCATAAAGAGCTTTATCAACATATGGATGTTTTCCTGCAGAGATGGTACATTTTTAATTGGTTCTTATGTGTCCTGTTTGTCATCCCATTATGCCTCTGTTCTATTCTTCTCTCTAGTGTTCTATTATATTTAATGGTGATTTCATAAACCCATTTCTTTGTTATGCTTGAGGGAACCATTTGCTTACATTGTGAGATCCTGGCGACAGAGCTCTCTATCTGGTAATACGGAAAGCTGCTGTAAAATTACTATTGGTTGGAATACCCTAGGTATGAGGAAAGTGGTGTGGTTTGGTCAATTCTCAGTGGAGCTTTTCACTTTATTGGTATTTGTCTATTCTATTTTAATAAACAATTGGGTAGACACAGGCAGAATGCGCCACAAATCAATTATATGATCCATGTAGCATATTTAGTGGACTTGAGCTGCAAAGGACATACTTTGCTGAAATTGTACACTCAGTTGCTGAAGTCTACATTCAATCTGTTTAGATCTATTTTCCTTATAAAGTCCTGAAAACAATGGAACAGTCTATTTTGATGAGAACTTATTCAGAATAAGCACACAGTAAAGAATGAGATACTGTTTTCTCCAGTACGGCTGTAGAAATAATAGACAAAATAGTACTCATATTATATTACCCTTTAGAGTTTTTAATTTAATAGAAAATTGTTCTGACCTTCAGCAAGTTTTAGTATATTCATTCATTAACTCTGAATATTTGCTGTTTTCCTAGTAATTGCTGAGCACAGTGTAAGGTGTTAAGTATACAGAAACCAATTCTAGGTCAGAAGATGAATTAACAGACTGGAATCCTTTCATTTACATTTACATATAGATGTGGTAACACAACTTATCAAAGGATCCAACTGCTTGGACTCCTAGGAGGAAAATGGCTAAGCATGCTTTTGATTGTGAGCTGTGAGATAAACCTAAAAACATCTTTCCTACTCAACTAAACCTAATCACTACCTTCCCCCATTTAAGTTCATAGTTGTTTAATTTCCCACTAATTCAATCCTTCCTCATCTTTTTCCCATTCCCTTTCTCTTCTTTCTGACGACCCAGAAGGGGATATCAATTTTTTCCTTTTCTCATTGCTGTTGAATGAACCCAGTGGCTTTTTATTTGGATTGTGCCATTATGGCAAGAAAGAAAACAGTCATTTTGATCTTCTGGTCTAGAAACATTTCTATTTTTACACTTGTGAAAGAATCAGTGCTTATGCATGTAAGAGAGACAATAATGGGTGACATAAAAACAAGAGGCTTTACATTAATTTTAAGAGATTTAGGTACCCCCATGTTCATTGCAGCATTATCTGCAATTATTCACAATAGCTGAGAGTTGGAAACAACATAAGTACCCATCCAGTTGACTGAATAAAGATATGGCAAATATTTCCATACATATATGTAAACATATATGCACATATGCACACATATGAAGAGAGTTATCTTTTCACACACATAGTGGAATACTACTCAGCTATAAAAAATGAAAGTGCCATTTGTAACAATAGGGATAGAACTTGAGGGAATTATGCTAAACATAATAAATTAGAAGCAGAAAGATAAATGGTAATTTTACTTAATTGGCAATAAGGAAATAAAACAAACAAATGAATTATTATAAAACAAAGATAAACTTTTAGATATAAGATCAAATTAGTGGTTACCAGAAAGGGGTAAAGTATATGGTGAAGGATGAAACTAGACTTCAGTGGAGCTCATAATGTAGTATATACAGATGTTGATTTATAAAGATGTATAAATGAAACCTATAAAATACCATAAACCAATGTTACTTCAATAAAATTTTTTTTAAAAAGACAAGTGATTTTAAAAGTCAGATTGAGATGATTTACACACAATAAATTAACCTTTTTTATATGCACTGATTTTTAAGCTTTGTCAATGTATAGAGTTATGTAATATTTCCATAACCGTCCCCCCATTCCTTTGTGTCCCTTTTGAATAGTCGCCTGTCCCCAATCACAGCTACTGTCAACCACTGATCACTTTTCTGTCTTTATAGTTTGTCCAGAAAGTCATACAATCTGAATAATACAATATGTAGCCTTTGAGATTGGCTTCTTCCATTTAGATAATGCCTCTGAGACTTACTTCTGTATTGTAAATATTAGTTTGCCCTAATTCATTATTGTAAACTATGAATTTGTTATTGTAAATTATAAATTTATTTTTCATTTATGGTTGTACAACAGTTTGTCCATTTATAAGATAATGAATATTTTGCATTACTTCCAG
Source organism: Galemys pyrenaicus (assembly GCA_019455555.1). Taxonomy (NCBI): domain Eukaryota; kingdom Metazoa; phylum Chordata; class Mammalia; order Eulipotyphla; family Talpidae; genus Galemys; species Galemys pyrenaicus. Next base: position 11,058,524 of record JAGFMF010011418.1, read on the forward strand.
TTTTAGCAATTACTGAAGTTTCTATGGACATTTCCATATAAGTTTTTATGTAAATGTATGCCTTCATTTCTTTTGGGTAAATCCCTAACAGTAGGGTTGACGGGATATATGGTAAGGTATATTTAACTTGTCAGAAAATGTGAAACTGTTTTCTGAAGGGGCTGTCACTTGCTGTTCCATAGTAATATCAGCATTGTAGTTTCCTTACATGCTTGCCACAATTTGGTATGTTCAGAGTTTTTTATTTGAGCCACTCTGGTAGATGTGTATCTCACTGTAATTTTAATTTGCCTGTCCTAAATATTTGTGTGTGTGTCCTTGCTTGCTATGTATAGCTATTCCTTTCTGTATGTGGTGAAATATATATAACATAACATTTTATGCTGATAGTAGACACTGAAAAACATTTATCTGCTTTCTGTTTTTAGGTATTTACCTATTTGCATATAAATGGAATAATTTGAAGTGTGATCTTTGGTGTCTGGTTTCCTTCATTCAGTACAATGTTTACAAAGTTCATCCATGTTGGGACAAATGTCAGTATCTCATTCCTTTTTATGGCTAAATGATATCCCATCTTAGTAATATACCATGACTTCTTTATCTGCTCATCAACTGATAGGCATTTGGGTTGTTTCCAAATGTCTACTGTAAAGACTGCTGCTATGAACATTTGTGGACACAGTTTCATTTGTGCACATTTTCAGTTCTTTTGTGTATACACCTAGGGGTGGAATGCTTGGTTTTACTCTATGTTTAATTTATTAAAGATTCATCTAACTGTTTTTTCACAATGGTCAAACCATTTGAAGTTTGAACAAGGTCCCACATTCCTATTTCTTCACACCTTCATTAGCCTAATAGGTATGGAATGGTATCATCTTTCCTTCTGGTTTTAATTTGAATTGCCCTAATGACTAATAATTGCACATCCTTTTCATGTATTTATTGATCATTTGTATCTCTTCTTTAAAGAAATGTTTAATAGAATCCTTTGTCCATTTTTTAAGTTGGATTGTGTTTTTGGATTGGATTGGATTTCTTTTTGCTATTGAGTTATATGAGTGATTTATATATTCTGGATAGCAGACCCTCATCAGACAAATAATTCATGTATAACTTTATAAGTTATATTTTCATTTTATTAAGTGTCTTTCAAAGACATTGTTTTTAACTTTGATCAAACACAATTTATCAATTTATAATTTATACTTTTTATCTACTATCTAAGAAATATTCACCAAATTTAAGATTATAAAGATTTTATCCTAAGTTTTTTTTAGAAGTTCTATAGTGTAGCATTTTCTATTTAGGTCTCTGAAATATTCTTCATTAATTTTTTATATGGTATGAAACAAGGACTTTTAAATCTAAAGTGATGTAGTCTAATTTCTATTTTGATATTACCAGTTGTGTCACGTTAGGCAAAACATTCAACACGAACTCGTTTCTCATTTAAGGCAAAGAGAAATATTTATTTCTTCATCTGTCAGAATTGTGAGGATCATGTGAAAATAAGTATAAAAATGCTTTCTAAAATCATAGTGTAAATGTTAACTATTATTATTTCTAGCTGACAACAGTAAAAGAAGATGTATAAGAATGTGTTATAATTAGGGGAAAGCCAGAACTCAAACAATTACCGGCAGTAGAGTGAGGCATGTAGTTAAAATCTATTTAGTTTTTAAATAGACCTGTGTTTGAATATGAGTGTTGCCACTTCCTAGTGGAAGAACCTCACGAGTTACTGCATTCTGTAATTCTCAACATTCTGACCTATACAAATAGGAGGGAATATAAGTTCCCAGGGTGGTTAGAGGAAGAAGCAAGTTACAGACTACATGGAGAGTCCAGTGACACAAAGACTGAAGGATTAAAAAATAACTTTTTTTGAGGGAGAGAAAAATACAAATAAATAAATAAATAAATAAATAAAATGCTCATATGACTATCCTGGTTTACAGAAATATTATACCAGAAGGATGTAAAAGACCAAGGTGAAAAGAAAGAACAGGATTTAAACAGGGTCAACAGAACCTCTACTTCAGACACTTTTTTTTTTAAAGATTTATTTATTTATGCATACAAGAGCTGGGGTACAGGCCAGAGTCCAGGGAAGTGAGAGGATTCACCAGAGACAGAGTGAGGAGCAGAACAGACAGACTGACCTAAACACACTGCTGAGGGGAGCAGCAGGCGAGGCAGGAGAGGTCTGTTACGCCATGTGGGTCTCCTTCCTGGCCCGCAGCATGGATTGAACTTGGTTTGCCTCATAGTGCGTTGCTTAACGCACTGCGCCACCAGGGAGGCCCCTACCTCAGACAATTCTGATTGTGGTGATGGCAATGCCTCAGCCAGAAGACACTGAAAGCACCACAGTCTACTGAACTGACCTAGAAGATATTTTCTAGGTATCTTGGCATGATGAAACAGGCTCTGGAAGCACTGGATTCAACTTACCTCTCCAACCTCATAGCCCCGTATTTTAGCAGCACCTTTCATTTCCACCAAACTGAACTGCTGGCCATTTCTCAAATACACCTTCCACTCTCCTGACTCTTGGAAAGAGATGTGTTTTTGGAACATTATTCCAGCATAATTCTCTTGGCCTCTCCATCTCTATCTTTGATGATTTAGCTCAAGTGACATCTTTTATGAAACTAATTGTTAGCACTTCCTCCTCAAATTTCCTCTGTGATTCTACAGTATATCATGCATATCTTTCTCACAGCAAAATGTGCAATGTCATGATACTCTGCTTATTGTTATCACGATTATCTTGCTAATTACATGGGAAACTTGAAGAGGGAGCTGTCTTTGAGTCTTTAGAGTACTGTATAATGTCTGGCACATAGCAAGAGCTCAATAAATGTGTGTTAATTTAAAAATGAATGCATGCTATTAATATACATTATTATTAGAAATTAATACATTAAATTCTAATATCAGAATAAATAGCTTTTGATAATCAAATTTTAGGAGTTACTTGTATAATATAATACTGATGTCTCTAAATAGGACAAATGTACTTACCCTTTATGGAATGGGGCCTTCTTTTCTTGGTTTGTCCACAGATATAAAAACATTCATCATCCAGTTTTAAGTAGTAATACTGGGTGCAGATGAACATATGGAGCATTTGTCCAGGTGACATAACAGATTCTTTAATAAAGTTTTATCTAATGGAATGTTGTTTAAAATAATTAGTTTTATTGGAAAAGTGTGATGCTGACTGCATGGTAGGATAAGTCCCATGATACTTGAGAAAAATGATTTTAATTAAACTCAGTGTTGAAACATTTCATAGTTTATATAACATGGAATTTTATGAAAAGGGGAAATATCTGTCCATATAAAATGTGATTACACTGTGACTGTATCTCCCTAATTCAATGATGAAAATATCTCAGCTGATAATCTATCACATATGTGGCTATCTCATACTAAGTTGAAGTAACTAGTTAGTTATGTGCCAGTGACAGAGAGGTGGGAGATGACACTATGGAGTGCTTAAGGTTGACACCTGCTGTTGATAAACGAGGTCATGACATATAGTCTGCCAATCCCAAATAGTCTGTTTAAGCTCTCCAAAGCACAAAGGCTAGAGTGCTCTTGTGGTCATAGTTTCAAGACAGGAAATATTGACTCATGGCATAAATGTCTTAAATGGAAAAATACTGGAAAATGTGCAAGTTAGTTTAGGAATGAGTAACAATTTGCTGGAAAACCTATAAGCTGAAAAGAAAACCCAACTGACAAGAGTTCCTCACATCTATGGGCATCCACCATCTCTATGTCACTTTGTTCTGATGTGACTCAACCATTGTTATGACAGTGTCATAACCCCTGGCATTGGATCAGTCCTCCTGAGACTTCCTTATCTAGAACTCTTTGCAATTGTGAAAAAGAGAAAAAAGAGAAGAGAGTGAATAAGAAAAGAAGAAAAAGTGGGACAGTATGTGGACATGAAGAGATAAAATCATGGAAAGAACTAGAACAGTTCTTAAGCTATTAAGAAATAGCTATCAGAGGACCTTCATCCCACCACATTCCTCTCTCCTCTTGCTACTACTATTTAGAAAGTTAACTGAGAACATGCTTTGTACTAGTGTCTAGTGTACTAGAAAACTCTATGTTTTCTACTGTGTCCTCTCATTTCATGCTAACCACAGACCTGTAAAATAAGCCCAATTGTTACCACTTAAAGATAGTGACCTGAGGGCTTAGAGTTGTCTAACTTGCTCATAGGCACAGAGGGAACCCCATTTGAACTTGAATATTTCTGACTCCAAAGTTTCAGGTCATAATCATACCACATTATTAAAATCAGGACTTATAAAGCATAAATATGGGAGAAAAGTCATAATAGCAGTGGCTGAATGGCCAAGATGGAATGATTATATTGAGGAAATAATACAAAATAACAGAACTAATGTATTTCACTGATAAGCACAATTAATGTTTGCCTTTGTAAGAATTTATCCTAGCAGACTGTACGTTTACACAATGTGCTGGTCAATGTCTTTAGAGCTACTGGTTTTAAATTGGTTTACAAATCAATTTACCAGTCACATTTAAAAAAACAGCTGTGTTTCTTTAGTTACATCTATTAAAACATTTAACAAAATTGTGAGTATTCCTTTTATTTAAAATATTTAAGTCCAAATGACTTTAGTTGTTTCTAAAACATGAAATTCAAGTTCAAATCTCAATGACGTTCTCCAACCGATGTTATGCTGGAGAACACATTCTGAAAGAGATGGCCTACTTGTTGAAATAGGTTTTAGCTTATCAGGTAACTACTCTGAAAGGACCAATACTTCAGATTTATAACAATTCAAAAGAATTGTTGGTATAATCATACAATCAGTCATCATTTCCAGTTGTAATCTACCTAAAAGGAGAAAACGAGAACTAAACAAGTGGCATTATGTCAAATTAAAAAAACCTCTGCACATCAAAGAAAACCATCCACAAGATGAAAAGCACCTACTATGTGGGAGGACATGTCATCAAGTCATGTACCTAAGAAGAGGTTAATATCCAACATAATAATGAATTCATATAACTTGAGCAAAAATGAAACCAAAAAAACTAACCTTATTAAAAAATGATAAAGGATGCCCATTTTTTTTCCCAGGGAAAACATAAGTGGCCAACAGACACATGAAAAGATACTCAATATGACTAGTAATCAGAGAAAAACAAAATCAATATCACAATGGTATACAACCTCAAACCTGTTAGAATGGTTATATGAAAAAGAAAACAAACAATTATTGGTGAGGATGTGGAGAAAAGGCAACCCTTTATATTGTTGGTGGGAATGTAAATCCATGCATTTATTCTGATTTTATGGAGAACAGTATGAAGATTCCTCAAAAAATTAACAATCAAACTGCCATATAATCCAGTAATTCCAGTTTTGGATAGGTATCCAAAGAAAATGAAAGCACTAATTCAAGTAGATATGCATCTCCATGTTCAATGAAGCATTATTTGTAATAGACAAGATATAAAAACAACATGTTTCCATCAATAGATGAATGGATAAAAAGATCTGGTAAATACATAATCAAATTCTATTCATTCATAAACAAAAGGAAAATCTTGTGATTTGTGACAAGATGTCTTGAGGGCATTATGGTAAGTGAAATAGGTTAGACAGAGGATGACAAATATATATTTTCACTTATATGTGGATTCTAAACAAACAAAATAAGACAGACCAAATTCATAGATGCAGCAAAAAGGTTGCTGGTTGTTGGAGGTAGGGGTGGGGAGTGATGAGTACAAACTTCCAATTATAAAATAAATAAATCATGGGTATGTAATGTACAGCATAGTGGCTATAGCTACTAAATAGTATTGCTAAGAGAGTAGATTGTAAGATTCTCATTATAAGAAAAAACTGTTAACTAAACTTATTGTGGTGGGCCTCCCTGGTGTAACAGGAAGGTTGAGTTGATACTGTGAAGCACCCATGGTACAGTAGCGTGAGTTCAATCCCTGGCCAAGGAGGGGACCCAAGTGATGTAGCAGACCTCTCCTGCCTTGCCCGCTGCTCCCCTTAGCAGTATATTTCAGTTCATCTGCCTATTCTGCTCCTCACTCTGTCTCTGGTGAATCCTCTCACCTCCCACAACTCTGGCCTGTACCCCAGCTCTTGAATGTGTAAATATATAAATCTTTAAAAATGTAAAATAAACTTATTGTGTTGATCATTTTGCAATATAAACAAATATCAAATCATGCTGTATACTTGAAACCAATATTGCAATTATATCTCAATAAAAATGAATAAAATGACATTGATACAATAGAAAATGCATGAAAGAAAGAAAAAAATGAAGATACCAATCACTACATTATACCCAACCAATGCTGAAATTAGACAGCTATACCCACCATAAATCAATCTCCTGAGGAATAATGTAAGTACATGAATGGTCTTAGGCTTTTCTATGTACATATTCCCTACTCTCAACAGAACACAAAGTTCTAATGAAAACTTTGCCTTTAAACTGTTGCGAGTTTCTTCTTTTTTCTCTTATTCCTTCTTTAACTCCTGGGAAATACTATGCCTACTGAACCAATCAGTTGGAAAAAATAGGAGGAAACCAAAATGGAGAATCTGCACGGAAATTAGCAAGGATTTACTTGTCTAAGAAGGGAAGAGGAAGCACTGAGTCAAAAGAGAAGAACTTGTATGGGAGATTTAAAAAAAGGAAAAAAAATATATAAATATAAGACCGTGTGGTTGATTGTCAGGAGATTAAGAGTTAAGGGTTAAAAAAAAAAAAAATCCAAGGGAACTTCCAGAAGTGGGATATATAGGTAATGAGAAGAGAGACTTAAAAAGGTACCAATGAAAATAATGAATTTCAGATAGCCTTTAAAGTTCTATATAAGAGACAGTAAAGAAGAGAGTTAAATTCCTTTTGGTTGCTGTATTGTGTTTCTATGATTCCTGCACAAGACTGGGCCATGAGGGGTTCTTGAGTTGTCCGTGATAGCGGTATAACATTTACAGCAAGTGTTCTTAACACTGGATCCATGGCTGACTTTAGGTTGCTTATCCTCATAACTGCATACAATTTTTGTGTTTATATGTACATGTATATTTTGAAATAGTGAAAAAGCTCATATGTATAGCTTTTAGCAGATTAGATAGTTCATGATCCTTTCTTTAATGTGAAAGAAATATGAATGGAGTACCATTGGGGAGGGAGAAGGCACAGTCTCAGGGAAAAAGGCCAAAAGTATAACATAAAAGATACTGATTTCTCATTGTACTGCATGGGCTTAATAGGTTAGCCCAAACCATTTATTTTGCCAAAGATACCAGTGAATTCATTCATCACCTTCCTTTCCTTTTTCTTCTGTCCCTAAATTCCACTCCTGATGATGATATTTGAAAATATGTGTTGTGTGTGTGTTTTTTTTAATAACCTATGATTATGGTAAACAAAGTGGTATAAAGGGCCACTGATATTTTCAGGAACTAGAGAAGATGGGGAAAATTAGTCATACTTGCAAGTGAATCAAGTTTACAAGTTTGAGAAAGCCATCATGATAGACCCTGAAACAAAGGAAAGGACAAGAAATAGTAGTGGGGAGAGTTTCAGGGTTAACAAAGTGATTAAATGTCCACTGTCAAGGCACATGTAAAGGCAGTTCCAATCATTACTCTTCTGATGAAAGAATAAATATATCATACTTCTAGGCATTAAGTTATATTAACTGAATAAACATTTAAATTATGGAGGGTGAATAGCTGCAAAAGGAAGGAACTGAGAACCACAACAAATCTGTCATTGCTTTAAGTTTGTTTGAACCACCTACTCAAGTGTTTTATTCAAAACCCAAAATGAGAGGCACAGAAGCAGCTCCTAAGTCTGTCAAACATGTCTTATTTCTTCATCTCTCTTTCCTTCTTTAAGAGGTGCATCCACAATCATGCACAATTATCTTTCTCGAGAAAAAAAAAATTCATTCTAGTATCTTAGGAGAAGGCCTTCAGCAAGTATTAGTCTCCAGGGCTCCATGCCCATGTCTTGGGCAACTGTTAAATGCTTATCAAATCAGTAACAAAAAGAATAAATGGGTAAACATCTCTCACCCTCTTCTGCTACTGAGGATATATGAATTAGCTCCTGCACTGGACAAGGCAGAGTAACGTCAGGAAAACAAGAAACTATACCCACATAAATAACTCCCATTTTTTTCTCAGATAGCAGTCACTTCCTTAAAGAGGATTGAGGCTTAAAGAGTGATGCTTTCTCAAGAGGTGTAATGAGGGGACTGGGAGATAGTGTCTCATAAAGGAATCTACCACAGGGGGAAAGAAGGGTATGGTAGGCAGAAAAGACAGTCACACCCTAATCCCGAGAACCAGTAAATGTTAAATTAGACATGCCAAAGGAGAATTAAATCAGCAAATAGAATTATTATTGCTCACAGAATGTACTTAAGATCGGGTGATAATGTTGGATTATCCAAATGGGCCCTTTGTAATCACAAGAATCCTTAGAGTAAGACAAGAGAAAAGTTCAAAGCCAGCTATGAGAAGGACTTACCGATGGTTGCTGGTATTGAACATGGAGAATGGGCCATGAAGTCAAGGAATGTGGGCAGCTTCTAGATGCATTAAGCAAGAAAATGGATATTCTTCTAGAGTTATATGAAGAAAGCTCAGCCAACAGTTTGATTTTAGCCCAATGAGACCCATTTTGAAATCTAACCTCTGGAACTGTAAGATAATCAACTTGTGCTGTGTTGAGCTACCAAACAAGTGGTGATTTGCTTCAGTTGCCATAGGAAACAGAGAGTAAGTGAAAAAGAGTGAAGGACTTGAAAAGTAGGTTGAGTGGTTTTGTCATTTTCAGCCATGGGACCTTAGGAACTTAATTTCAGATCTCTGAGTCTTTATTGTCTCCATTTCTATAGTGGGTCAAAACTAGCAAACTCCAAAAGCTACTTTTGATACTGCTAATCATTTCTTTCTTCCTTTCTTTTTTTCTTCCCTACCTTTTAGGGTCATTGAGTGCCAGGATGCCATGTAAGAGAAATGAAATTAATGACAATGAAGAGTCAAGTCTGAGGGATCTAGGATGGAGATGACCAGTGCTGTGGTTTGTCTAGGATTTCATGAAATGAGGATTTGTAGAATTTTATTAGTTGTATGCCAGAGAGAGAAAGAAGGAAAAAAAGGGGGTGAAGTGTGAATAGGAAAAAAATTGAGTGGAGGAGGAAAGAAAAAAGAAACAGAGGTGGGAACCAGGTTGGAAGCAAATACAGATAGGATTTACCCTGGAAAAAGACTCTATCTCTACTTAAATGAGGGAAACTTTTGTTTGGTTGCTCCTCATTCTATACTGTCCCATGTCCATGCCAACCTTGTTTTCAGTTTAAGCATGATATTACATTAATACACAAAAGTTTACGAGTTCATCAAAGGTAGAGACCATGTATCTTGGGGATGGCAAGGGAAGAGAGGAATATACATTTATGCCAAATTTTAAAGGTTAAGGTGGATCTTTTAAGAGCCTAAGTGTCCAAAACCAGATGACTATAACAAGAAGATGTGATATACATAAGCAATGGAATACTACTCAGCAATCAAAAAGATAAACTCATGCTATTTGCAGCAACATGTATGGGGGGATTATGCTCAATGAAATAAGTCAGACAGGAAAAGAAAAATATTGGAATATCATATTATTTCACTTATAGGAGGTATATAGGGAAACCAAAGAAGAGATAGGGAAGGGGAAAAAAAGAGAGAGACAAAACTAGCAGGCAAACTATAAAACAGAGACATCAGCAGGGAGAGAAATACAAACAGGAGAAGGGAAAGCACAAGAGACTATGGCGATGGTTCATGGGTGACTTGATGATGGGGATTTTTTGGGGACTACACCTGAGAGGAAAAATCAATCATTATACGAAAATAAAAAATGTTATTAAACATATTTAATTAAAAATAATTAAAAGCACTGAAGAAATATTCTCTTAGGAATAATAACTAAAATTTAACTATTATATTTAATCCTACTGAGATTCTAGACCTGTCATTCGCTATTTGTTTCTCTAAGGTTATGTGAGTGGTTATCTCTCCATCCATCCATCCATCCATCCATCCATACATACATACATACATACATACATACAGACAGACATACAGACATACAGACATACATACATCTAGCTTTCTAATATATCTGTCTGTCTCACAATGTAAGAAAGGTTTCTGACATAAATGACAATGCTAAATTAATGTATAGGATACTATAGGAACTTTGGAGAATGCAAACTTAGAAGTTTGCATGACAACTCATTCCCTTTCAGACATTACATTTAATGTAGATTTCAAGAATATACAACTATAAATGTAGTGAGAAAATTCCAAAGAAGAACATTTACATTGTAATAAAAAAATAATCATAAGGCTTTGGATGTACTTTGTGTCCAATGATTTTTCATTAAATTGTTGTACTTTGCATAACTTTGCAAACTATGCATAAAATTGCATAACTTTGATTCAGAGACCATTTTGTGGTTAGGATGAACAATTTTTATTAATGCATTAAATTTTAAAAAGTAGATTTCAATCATCCTTTTAGTTTATTAATGAGTTATTTTGAGTTTATAAGTTTTCTTACAAGAGAAAACTTAGAAACTATTGTTTACTTTAAAGGAATATTTATAAATTGCAAAATGACTTGCTGTGTAATGGACCTAGCTTCAAATTATATCAACAAGATTATTTCCCAGTCCTCTTTTTAAACCAACCTAAAATTGAGTTAAATATTATTTAAAAACATTTGTTATTAAGATTTTTTAATGCTTTTAAAAGGAAAAAGTAAAGTGTTCTAAGTGACCATGACGTGTTTAAGTAAATATTTTCCCCAAAGGTTCAATGTATAATTTAACTTAAGAAGATATGGGTAAACACATAGACCTGCTGCAATGTTTTAGGAAGTAATTTACCATTTCCTCTGATTTTTGGAAAGCCCTTTAAAACATACAAAACTGTAGTCATTTCTCACAACACCACTTTTTCTGAAGACTGAAAGCTTGGATAACCAAAAGTGCCGATCCATGGGCTAGGGAATTCTTGGGGAAAATGCTATGAAAATGTTCAGTTTCCTTCTCCTCCTATCCTTTGCTTCATTGTCCCTGAATGACTTCACAACTGAGGTTACAGATCAAAGGACTTCTATGATGACTCAAACTTCTGTTGGAATATGGAGAGATTTCCAGAAAAGTCAACATTTACTTCACGTAGAGAGCTTTTAGTTTGATGGAGTAGAGTGATCAGTAGGTTTATCTAACCCTGCAAAACAGCTTAACTAGCTGATCTGTACAGGTATTCATCTTTCTTGCCCGAAGACCTTTGCTGGCAGCAGTGAAAACCCAAGTGGGAACTTAATAAAAATGAAAACTGTGGTAGCAAAATACACTTACAAAGTTAATATGACATATTGCAAAATTTTGGGAGGTTATAGTGGTTTCTATATAACCACAGTACTGATTTAGAAAAACCCCAGAGAAACAGCTGCATTTTGAAATTTAAGCTGCCTTGCCAGCATAGGAAAGCCTAGATAGTCAGGGTGTGTACGTCTTGAGATGCTAGGACTTGAACATGACGCTGGGAAAAACTGCATGCATCTCTTAGTGAGGAATAATGGAATAATACAAAACCTGCAGACGTTTACACTTAAAGATATTTGTGCACATATCTGCTCCAAAGATCACACTGTTAATTTCTTTACTACAGAGTGGTGAGGAATGAGAAAAACTATTGATAAAATCAATTCCGATGACATCTTAAGAAAATTATTGTGCTCATACCACGGATTTTCTGATTACCTGTGAATACCTCCATTTCTGGCATTTGGTAGCAACTGGCTGAGGCAAACCTGGCAAAATCACTTCCAGCTGCTGGAAGATTAACTCCTGCACATCCTCAATGCTGTGTTCCAAGTGTGCAACTCCAAATGGGACAGATGTGTGAACGACAAGGGAAGGTCCAATTTCTGATGACTCTGGTGTGGGAGGAAAAAAAAGATACATCTTACAATAGGAAACATGGAGCTGAGTCTACATTTCAATCCAGATTTGAGATTTGATCACAATAAACAGACAGTAAATGGAAAGAAAGGACATTCTAATGTCGAGGCATACAATTAGGCTCTTTCTGGATTTCAGACTTAAGCTTCTCTGAACAAGAGGAGGACAGATTCATTTTTGGAAACCAAATTTCAGGTCTTGCTATAGAACAAGAAGGAAGGCTATAAAAGCACTTAGTATGTACTGGTAATTAAATTTATATGATATGTTCACCTTCCCTCATTTCTTATACACAAACCTATATTCTCCATAAATTATGAGTGCAAAGTACATGTTCAATAAATATATGTCTTATTCATATTATTTAATGAATAACTAGTTATTCATTTTATCTTAAATGTTACAAAATATTGTATTGAAATTACATAAATGCCAGAGTAAATTAGCTTTACCACTTAAAAAAAATCAGGTTTCTTTCTAAAAAACAGGCATAGAATTATAATATTCTTCATATTTTAAGCAGTATTAAAAATAAAAGTCTGCCTCATTCACAATATGGAATTATATTTCATTTTGCTTGCCATTAAATTTCTTTTTTGCTGTATTTTCACAATTATAAATAATGACTGACTGCTGCATATCTTTCACACTTTAATAGAAAATAGGAAAATTGAGTAAAGTTTGAAGTTGAAAGCAAAATGACTGAGGTATTAGAAAATACAGTCTTGGCTGGGATGTTAACAAGTTTGCCTACTATTAATATTTGCTTAAGACATGCATATGGGAAATTTGAGGGGAAAATAATAATGGATCAGAAATGCATGAAAAAAGAAAGTTGGTGCTCACTACTGCTGGGAGAAGAGAATATTCAAGTATGTGAGACACTGACAGGCTCTTGAATGCTTGATTCTGAAAATTCCTTAATTTTAATGGTGAAGGGTAAGACAACAATTTCTTGGAGATAGGTTTGTACAGTTCTACTCTGGGAAAAGAAAGGATTGAACAACATAAGCCACTTACTTGCTAGATGGCCTCTTAGTCTCTTTACATTTCAAGTTTTTATTTTTGGTAAAATGAACATGTTGATACCTATCACATACATTTGTGGTGTAGATAAAATAACACGGTGCACAGTTTCTGGTACATTGAGGTAAACTATGGGAATAAGATCGATAAACCTGATATATACAAGAAAAGTCACCCAAATTATAACATTGAGGTAAATTATGGGAATAAGATCAATAAACCTGATATATACAAGAAAAGTCACCCAAATTATAACTGAGTTATTTTTGTAAAAGTACTTTATTTTTCCATTGTGTACAACTCAGAGAATCTTGAATGGTGAATTTTTCAGCAAAACTCCAGGGAGAGAGTCCCATGATGCCCTAAGCATTTTAAAGTAGAGTGCTCCCAAACATTCTCATGTGTGTTAGGTAGGAGACTGGACTTCAGTATCTGTGCAGTAAATGCAATGGTAATAAGTTGTCCACTGTTTTCACCTTATAGCAGCTGGAACAAAGGGGAAGAGGAAAGAGAGAGCCCTTCTCTTTGAATGTTCAATGTTTAACCTGTCAGTACAGACAGGTACCACACAGAAGAAAGGACCAAGGAGAGCAAAATATCAAATTGTTTCATCAAAACCATCATGCTGTGAAATCTACCATGCATGGCCTCAAGAACAGTTATATGTGTTACCAGTTAATACATTCAGGGAGTCTTGTCACAATTAAGAGGGTGTAAATACCACACATCTTTCCAGAAGGTATCAAATCTGCCTAGAGATGGAAAGCTACTGGGTCAGCATTCTGAAGCAGGAAGAGTAGAGTTTCTGAGTTGGCTTATCTATGGCAGGTTTCAAAGGAAAATGAGTATTAGCTGCATGCTGACAATTGAGAGGTTGCCCTGACCCAGCCATTTGTTCTAGAGAGAACACATAAAATTGCGAAGGTCAGTGATGGTGCATTGCCAGGTTTCTCCCTTCTACATTACCCATCTAATCCAAGGAGAGCAATAAAAAAGGAAATTTAAGACACACAGCGAAATAGTTATTGCATAACAATGAGAGAACAACCTGACTACTTTTTAATTTGAAATTAGACAATTTTTTTTGTGAATTTAAATTAAAAGTTGAATAGTTGTAACTTAAAATAATGAATTTTAAGGAAAGCTTACCTAGCTCCCCAAATTTAAGTCCAAAAATAAAACAGCCAGGCAGAGTTTAAACACGACCAAGGCTTGAAAATAGAGTGTTATAAAAAGTCACAAGTAAGTTTATAGGATTCAGAGAATAAATTAAGTATCATCATTATTCTTTGATTGCGGAGAAGGTAATGATGTTATCTTTTCCCCCTTTTCTTTAGAAGCACTTTACTTTATATACCACATTTTGTTTCTGCCTTCATCTATTGATGGAAGCAACTGAATTTGCTTCTACCTATTGGCTATGGTAAATAATGTTGCTATAAATATGGTGTACAAATACCTATACATTTCTTGTGGGTATATGTGTGATGTGGAATTGCTGGATCATACAGTAACTCCATGCTTAAATTTTGAGGAATTACCATATTATTTGCCACTGTGACTACATCGTTTTTATTGCAGTAGTGCACAAAAGTTCCAATTTTATCATATTCTCACCAATACACTTTATTTTTTATAATAATAATGGGTGTGAAGTGGGCAAGACAGTTTTTAGTCTATAATTTTGGGTAGAGTCAAGATACTGAATGTTGATAATAACAATAGAAGCAGTCTCAGCAGCAGTAGCGGCATTATCATCTGTTAATAGAACATTTAGATAAAAAGGATTCTTACATAAAATACAATCACAAGTTGTAAAAATGACCTTTTCTCCACATAGAAGGTCAAAATTACTTTGAAAAAAACAAAAACAAAAACAAAAAACAAACGTTTAGCTGTTCAGATACATGGTCATATCAGTCACAATAAACATTAACAGTTAAACTTGCGGGGACTCCCTGGTGGCGCAGTGGGTTAAGCAACGCACTATGAAGCAAACCACAGCCACTGCAGCACGAGTTTGATCCCTGCTGCCGCAGGCCAGAGAGGAGACCCACATAGTGCCTGCGGCAGATCTCTCCTGCTGTGCCCGCTGCTGCCCTCAGCAGTGTGTTTCGGTCGGTCTGCCTGTTCTGCTTCCCACTCTGGTGAATCCTCTCACCTCCCGCTACTCTGGCTTGTACCCCAGCTCTTGTATGCATAAATAAATAAATATTAAAAAAAAAACAGTTAAACTTGCTTTGTTAAAGATGAAGATTCTTAACACTGGTCAGAAAAAATAACTTTTTGACTATATGCTACTTGCACTACAACACATTTTAAAAACAAAATCCAAATCAATTTTGTTGAGTCAGCAAATGTGATCTCTGTGATACTGTAAGATTTGCTTAATCTGCAGACAGTAATTTTTATTTTCCTTTATAGCACTTTTTATTTTTTAAAAGACTTTTGCCCACCCCCCCACCCCCAGCCTCACAATCAGTATATTTAGGGAAATAGAACAGGTAGGATTTTTGTTGTTTGTATCCCTCAGAAAATAGTACATGCATTCACTGACCAAAGCTTAAGGAAAAAGAGAAGAAAATGAGGTACACACTAAAGAGAATGGGAATTCAGGGATTATTATTTTTTCCACTGAGGTAACATTGGTTTATAACATTCCATGTGATTCAGAGGTGTAGGAACACACCTCCTGAGATGTATGTCACCAGACCATACCTACCACAAAGGCACCCACAACCCTCTACCATATTCCATTGTGCTCCCTCCCCACTTTGTTTCCCTCCAGTCTCCTCCCCATTTTGTAGTTTCAATTCCACAGTCAGATTTCTAGGATTTATTATTGATTTGATTTTGTCTGACTCTTTGTTTCTCCATATTCCACATATAAGTGACATCATCTCTTACTTGGCTTTTCCTTCTAATTTATTTCACTTTGTATTATCCCTTCCTCTTCTACTCATGCTGTCATAAATGGCAAAAGAATAGCATTCCATTGTGTGTGTATACACATACATACATATACATATATATTTTTCTAATCCACTCATCTGTCCCTAGACATTTAAGTTGTTTCCATAACTTGGCTATTGGAAATCATGCTACAATGAACACAGGAGTGCATATACCCTTTTGAATTAGTGTTTTTACATTCTTATGATGGATACCTAGGAGTAGAATTGCTGGATTATATGGTAAGTCTATTTTGAATATTTTTACAAACCTCCATGTTATGTTCTATAAGGGCTGAACAATCAACAGTGAATGAGGGTTCCTTTTTCTCCACATCCTCACCAACATTTTGTTTCTGGTCATTGTGAGATATGTCATTCTCACAGCTATGAGATGATTAGGGTCATTTTTTGTGTTACGTGTGTGTTTGAGTAGACTTTTGTAGACATTGAATTAACATTTTAATAAGTCCTTTAGAACAATCTCATTAACTATGTGATTTTAATCAACTAAATTCCTATGAATTTTTTGTCTGCTTGATTAATTACTGAGAGAAGTGCATTAAATATCTCTCTTTATAATGGGGCAATTGCCAATTTCTCCTTGTAGTGCTCACAATTTTTACTTAATATTGAAGCGATTTTTTAGTGTTCTCTTTCTTACATTATATTGTGAACCTCTTTATATCTAGACATGTCCTTTATTGAAAAATTTATTTTCTATTTATGTCTCAGTTTTTCAACATTTCCTTCTTTTTAAAATTTGTGCTGTTTTTTAAATTGAACCAGTTTTACCTCATTGCATTCTTTCCCTTTCCTAGTTTATTTTTACTGAACATATAACAAAAATGCAGCTTATTTCTATTTATAGAAATTGGAATGACCCATTGATTTAAGCATTCATATTAAAGTCGAAAGTTGGTATCTATATCCTTCTTCTGAATTATATAAGAACTTTAGAATATTTTTAACTTGGTTTTTATATTTTTGCTATCCAGGATTTACTTCTCCAACTTTGTTTAATATAGCCAGTGCTTACTTATATTTATTTACAGCTCCCTTCATGGATCTCACATTTTTTCTCAAGTCATTTCCATTTCTAAAGTATCTTCTTTCAAAGTTCTGTTAAAGAGTAAGGTTCTGTTTAAGGTAAACACTCTTCGGTTTTAATTTTTCTTAAAATGTCTTTATTTCACCCTAATTTGTGAAAGATAATTTCCTTTGGTATATAGTAATAGATTGAAAATACTTTTTTTTGGCATTTAGAAGATATTATTTTCAAGCCTTTAGTGATGCTGTTAAGAAGTCAACTATTAATTTGATTGTAGGTCTTTCCAGTAATTTTTCTTTTATGTTTGTGTGCTCTGTTGCTTTTTCTTTGCCTTTGGTTTTTACTTGGATATCTTGAAGTTTGTTTACCTTCTTTGACTTTGTTAGGTTTTTGAATCTGAAGATTCATTTATGTCATTAATTTTGGGAATTGCTCAGCCATTAGTTCTTCCCAATTTCTACTTTATTCCTGGATCTCTAATCAGAGATATATAGATGAAATTCTCATTCCATCTTCATGTGCCTTGTTCTCCTTTTAATATTTTCATCTCTGGCTCTCTATGCAAGATCCAATGTAATTTCTTCTAATTTATCTTTCAGTTCACCATTTTTCCTTCATCTGAGTTTATTCTAATGTTTAATTTGTCCTTTGAATATGAGATTTAAGTTACTTTACTCTCCCTTTGTAGAAGTTCTATTTTTCAGATCTTCATGATAAATTTTGGTGGTTTCTCTTTCTCTAGTCATACTGTCATTATTCTATTTCTGTAAACATATTCAATATATTATACTGTGGTTTTGGCTTTTTCAAAATCAGCAGTCTTTATGAGTTTTTTCTTTTCCTACTGTGAACCCATGTTTCCTAGAAACTTTATCTAAGAAATTCGTTGGAGCCTGAGTTTAGAGAGTGTTCCTTTGTAGATTTACTTTTGTTCTTGCCAGATGCCTTGGGGCAATTCTGCCCATGACTACTTTAACTAGATTTTTAGAATATACCTGGGGAATCAATTCTGGCACCAAATCTGACTAAGGGCAGATATGTGGTTTGATATACCAGGGGAAACATTTTATTTCTTTTTTGTTTTTTCCACACCACTCAAAGACAGGCCAGAATTTCCACTGTTGTATTCTGCCAGATAGGCTATTTGAGATATCGAGAAATCCCTTAAAACCAAAAAGTGTACACATCCATTCTAATAAAAATTTAAAACTCAAAAGGGGTATTTTCTTGTAAAATAACTTACCAAAATTAACTCCACATAAAAGAAATAAGTATAAGCCACAACACACAAAATAAGTGAAACACAGTCAATAAATAAATTTTTAAAGTTTCAGGCTTTAGTTGCTTTACCTGTGATTTATTTAAAACTATCATGCTAAAAAATCATCAAGCTTATCTAAGGTTGCTTGCAGACACATATATCACATTTACACATATAAGCACATACACAGCAAATAATTAATAGTTCTTCTATTTACATTAATAGGAACTTTTTTATTAATAGGTATTATTATTATGAAAAACATAATAATTTCAGAATATATTTAAAAGGCTTCCATTAACATTTAATTCCATGATTTTCATGGAAAACAGATGTAAAAGATACTTTCTCAAAATGAGATAGAACATCTTTTTCTAGGTTGGTTGTATCATGCTTTATGATGAAGTAATATAGATTTTCATAATAAAGTCAGAATAAGCAATGCTAGTAATACCAAAGATATTTAATATTACTCCAACTAGTGCAAGATTTGAAAAAATAGGAGTAAGAAGCTAGTAAAGAAGATTCCTAATTTTATAAGATTTTTTTTAATTTAAAAAATGATTCTAAAGGAAAAATAAGGCAATGAAAATATTTAAATTTTTAAAAAGATAATTCAATGAGTGGAGACTTGCTTTGTCATATATTTAAATGCATTGTAAAACTACACATTAAGAGACTGGTTGACTATAATAAATACTGTTAACAGTCTCACTGATAATAGTCAATAAGTCCAAATAGATATCCTTGTAAAAAATACTAAAATATAATAAGTATTTAGTATAGGCTAACAAACAAGGCAATGGAGGAAAATTTACTTTTTTATATCATACTAGAAAATTGTACATATTGAAAAAACTAACTGGGGATGTTATAGAAATGGAGAGGTGCCTTTTCCCCTACCCCACATATATGCAGCAACCTTGGAATACAATGTAACCTCAGCCTTCTACGAACAGAGTTCCTGAGCAGGGAAGCTAGAGGGAACTAGAGGTGGAGTTGAGGTGAAATAATTCAGAAGTCAGGCAGAACTGGGGCACTTGTTTATGTTGCCCTAACTTACACCCCAGTACTGTTGGAAGGGGACTTTGAGGATACATGTGGAGGAGAGACAGGTAAAGACACTTGGAAGAGACATGTGCACGAGACATACGAGGATGTTGTCGCTGGCAGAGGTAATGGCACCTATTTTCTTGATCTGTATGTTTGCATCTCTCCTTCTGTCCTAGATCTGTCCCCTTTCTTATGGTTCTCTATCCAAAGTTATCTTGAATTTGTGTCACATTTCTTGGCCTCAGAAGCCCCATTTTGGGCCAACCTGTTCAGGTAGGCATTTGCCCAAGAAGTGATGGGTAATTTTGGGAAACTATTATTAGGGATATCTTTTTTTTATTACTGCATGCGCACTAGTTCTATTAAAGACTTTCCAAACTAAGAGTCTGCTTTCATTGCCTTTGTGCACATGGATGGCTGGATTTCTTAGGAGCATACACCCCTTAACAGTTTAGGGGCCCTCAGTGTCCCTCAGTTATGTGCTAACAAGAATAATCTCTTCCCACTTTTGAACTAAATTTGTCACCATTTCTGACTTCCTATTTCCATTAACCATATGAAGAATGTACATTCTTAGGTTACAGAGTAAGTTCAAACTCACAGGGACACCTTTCTCCACAGGAAAATACCTCAGGAACCTTTTCCATCTGTTAAACTTTGATTTCTGCAGTATCCATCAAGGAACAGAAGTTGGATCTATCAAATGACAGACGTTTAAGACCAACTCTGGAGTCCATGTCTGACAGGAAGTAGAGTACTAGAGAAGCTTACAGAGGTGCAGACACTTTAGTTGGATGCCAAGAGCATCAAGAAATAGCATAAAGAAATATTTCTTTAATTAGTGATTCTATCAAGTGGGTATCTAGACAATGTTTGCTACCCTGATAAACTCAATTAAAGTCTTTCAGAAGTTTACATCTTGGTAGGGAAAACAATTAAAGCCATTATTTGCTAAATCGTCTGGTATTGCCAGTGTGTGCACACAAAGTTCAGGAAACAAGCAGATTCATGTGAAGAGACTAAAGGGATGAGTTGAGTGTCACACAATTTGGTGATGCTGGTGGTCAGTGACGCTTCTTCCTGGCAAGTGAAATTGGTGGTTTGTTTTTCTCTCCCCATTTTATATGGAACTGGTTCAACTATCCTTGGCCTCTAGCCATAAGCACTCTTATGACAATTCAGCTCTTTCATATGGCTCCAGGGCCCAGCAGCAGATGTAATAGCGAGTAAGCCAATCACATCAGTAAGTTCAACAACAACAAACTCTAAATTCATCCTTGATGAAAGAATAGAAGGGGGAAGGGAAGGAAGAATTGTGGGAGGAGGAAGAGAGACTGAGATGGAAAGATACGTGCTTCTGATGTCTTTCTCTCCTTTCTTACTGTCCAAGCAGAGCCAACCCAAACAAGTGTAAGGCACTCTGTCATTGACATTCCACCTCCTTGGCAGCATGTCCACTGTTCTGCATGTCTGCTGCTGGCCTGGACTCAGCAACGAGGTCTCACTATTCCAAGGGACCACCTGCAGGTTTTATTTGCTTTTTAAAATTCTCAAACCCATTTCACATGTGTAAGTTACAGAGGCCAAAATCCATTTATGAGAGCCCTACATATTCTGGGCAACTTCATTACCTCCAATTATCTGCAGCAGGGACTTCTGGAGTAAGTACTTATATTCATGCAACACAATTGTATGGTTTCAACTGAAGAATGAGATTCTGGAATGTAAACTTGTGAAATGGTAGCATGAGAGAAAAAAATGGTTATTACTCACATACCTCTCCTTTACTTATCTAATTTTATCCTATCATCTCTAAAGAGAAATGGTTTTGCTATTTTTTCCCCTTATTATTTCCCTGGAGGAAGGGGCCTGCATTAATTGATAGTAGCAATTGCTTTACCTATCCAATTAAAATCGTAGAAGAGGTTGGAATGAAGTCTCATTTGGGAGACATAAGATAAGAGTATCTAGAGAAGTGACAGGAGAAGGTAATTGGAAAAAATACAGAAAGGGAAATAAATGGAGTACTCATATTTGTGGCATCAAATAGATACCCAAATTATCTGACAAACGTATACTCCCCTTTTTAAAGGTAAAATATCTTTCAAAAGGGAGGCATGATGGGGCGGAATGTCAGTCTCTTAAATGAGAAAAAATATAACTCAAGTTTAAAAGTGTATTTTTACCTTCCTGTTGAAAGTAGTACCTAACTCTTCCTAGAAAACTATTACATACCATCCATGATTTACAGAAAATTCTGGAGTACTATTTCCTCTACTAAGAGACAAGATGTGATTTATTTAATATGAACAAATCATATCTCTTTCTCCTTCCTGTTTGCAGATTTTAAGAGTTATCAGTTGCATTTTAGATCTTGAGTCAGAAATTTTGCTTCCCCACTTAGGTTGGTCACAGTCTCTCTGTGATTCTTTAGGTCAGTGTTGCTCATGGTCTGTTCTATGACATACTGATAGTTATTAGGCAAAATAGTAGCAATGACATTCTTTGAACAAAATACGCTGAAATTGTTTGTTTTAATCAAAATTAAATAGGACTTCTCAGAATCCTTAATATGATTATATACAGTGTGATTCTTCAAAGGAAAGATGGTATGAAGTTATTGTTAGTGTAATTTTATATAAATTACAAATTACAAAATAATAAAGAGAAAAATAGTAAGTATCGCTTCCATTTCAGACCTGCATTTCCACTCTCCAGGGTAATGACTGCGAAGAGTTTTTTATATATCTGTCCAGAAATGTTCCACGTGTGAGCAGACATATCTACCCCCTCTATAAAATAGAAACCCAATCTAACTCTGCTGACCATCCTGTAACTTTGTTTGTTAACTTAACATCACTTGGATAACTTTCTATCAGTTCTTGTGGCCCTATTTACTTTAACAGTATGGAATTACCACCGTTATTCATCAGTCTTCCACTGAGGATGTTTTGTTTTTAATCCAGTTTATTGCTATAACAAACCACGCTGTAAAGAGCACATTTATTTGAATATTTTTGTTGTTTTTATCTAAGATTGTCTATAGTATAGCTTCCTATGGAACTGCTGAGGCAAAGAGTAAGAACATTTTAAATTATTTTAGATAAGGCTAAATTTTTCTCCAAAACTGCACTCTCTTCAACAGCCCTCTCTTGAGAGCCCTGTTTTTCCATATTCTTTCCAGCACTGGACAATTTTTGTTAATCTACCAGGTTAAAATACACATTATTTTACTTTTAGTTTCTAATGAATTATTTATGAGTGTAACTTTTCGCAAACAGACTCAATTTATATATTCTTTTTTCAATGATTTGCCTTGTTCTTGTTCTCCTGGCAGTAAGAGCGCCAACATAAGGAACACTACAGATTAAATCCAAGTTAACTGAGAGTTTCCGGGTTTGGCACACTTTAAGTGTTGGTCAAATGCTATTTGGAAAAATTACATATCAGGGATGACTCATTCCATTTAGGGGATTAAAGTTATTGAGGTTTAATTTACCATCACCCTTACCTTCCACTTCATTGATGGGAAATCTAAATCTCAAAAAACAGTGCATCTTGGGAGAAAAACAGGCACCAGAATCATAGTATTTATTACATTGTGCTTTAGTTATTTATATACTTTTCAATCTTCCCTGTGTACTGAGAGTTATCTGAATTTATGGATCTTGTCCTACTACTTCTATATTTCTGATACCAACTTCAGGACCTGGCACATGTAAACAACCATATTTGTTGAATACTTGGATGGACAGCTGAACGAAGTGACAGTTCTGTTGTCTGTACGTAGGGGGCTTGGATAGGTAGAGCAAACTTTCCTCCATCTACTGAATAAATGGTATTCAGTCAGCTCTACTGGATAAAGCAACCACAGATTTAAAATCAGAGAGCACTGAATGCTCACAACTAAACAGTTATACCTCTGGTTCAAAATGTGACCCTAGGGCCTCCCTGGTGGCGCAGTGGGTTAAGCAACGCACTATGAAGCAAACCGCAGCCACTGCAGCACGAATTCGATCCCTGCTGCGAGCCAGGGAGGGGACCCCCATGGTGCAACAGACCTCTCCTGCTGTGCCTGCTGCTCCCCTCAGCAGTGTACTTCTGTTGATCTGCCTGTTCTGCTCCCTGCTCTCTATGATGAATCCTCTCACCCCCCCCCACACACCTCTGGCCTGTACCCCAGTGCTTGTATGCATAAATAAATGAAACTTTCCATTAGTGAGTTAAAAATACTAGCTTAAGTCTCTCTGCCCCTCCCAGGTACCATCTACTTGGGGTCTTTATTCACCATCTCTTTTTTTCCTAAATAAAAATTTTTTTGCAAGACAAAAAAAAAAAATACACCTCACATACTATTAATTCTTCTCATCTTTTTGGTCTTTAACTTGTTTATTGTAGTCTTGGGAGTACTAATCTCTCTATGCGGTATGCAATTTCCATTTTAAATAAAGGCTAGGAAGAGAAGTTTTAAAGCTGATATATATGTATATTTGTAATCTTTGTTATCCCAGGCTATATATATTTGGATTGGTATGTTCAACAAGACATAGAGACATCCTCTAAACAATTTTGTATACGTTAACCATTCTGATAGACATTTCATTAAATATAAACAAGTATATAAAACCCCACATGATGAATTGAAAATAAAATGAGAATTCCTCTAAAGTCCATGCTTCTAATTTCAGAAGATGTTTCTCCATAGCTTCAGTATAAGTAAATGTATACAAATTCAGGAAATGCTCTTCCTGTAAACAATGGAAAATTGTCCACAGAAGAGTGTGTTCTGCCTTCTCTAGCCAACTGAAAAAGTAAATGATAACATTCAACAATAATCCGAACTTCCTGAATAATAAAGAACATGCTGCCTTTTTCTGAAAAATCATGAGTGTTGGATGCTAGAGGCATTGGGATGCAGGGACTGTGCTGGCTACTGGGGATAATTATCTATTGATTAGAACATTGTCAAATCCTGAGAGTAGAGTAGATGTAAGAATCAAGGTGTTAAGTCAAATCTTCAAAACAGAAAAGACTTCTTCATAGAGGAGGTGATTGATCAGTGCAGAGGGCTGACTTATAGAAGGATAAAGGATAATAAGCAGGCTGGGCCTGGAGGATGGAAACATTCTAGGGAGAGAAAAAATATATTATCTATGCAAATTCTTTTAATATTTTATTTCTTACTAGACTATCTCTGGGTTTAATTAAGGAGCACAAACCAGTTCAAAAATTATGAAGATCTCCTGCATAGTAATCTCCTAATAGATTAAAGAGCCCACTAGCTGTTAGAAAATGTGGGATAGTATAGCTGAATACTGACCTCCTGGCTAGTTGTGAGGATGATATAAGGGAATGTCTTTGTGGTGGACATCAACTGCTCAACATGCAGAGGCTCTCCTGTCACAAAAGTACCCCCATTTTATTTTAGGGGGTCCCCTCTCCCCTACTTTGAGATCTGAAAGGGTGGCCTAAGTTAAACTGATCAATAATTGCTCCTCAGGGTCCCAGTGATTGTTTTAGCAATGGGTATATCACTCATGACATTCAATTCCAGGACTAATGTTGAGCTTTTGGGGAAATGGCTTTTTTGTTGTTGTTGTTGTTAGCCATGGCACTGAAATGCTTTGTTATATCTGGTGTCATCAAGAATGAACCCAACCCAGGAGAAGTTATAGTCAAGCAATGGGTAGAAACTAAGTCATTTTGATGATGATTGCATCAACCCAGAACTGCCTACAGTTTTACACCAGGGTTTTTAAGGACCAATACCAGTGAATTCTGTTTTGTTTTGTTTTTTTTTTTTTTTTTTTGTTTAAGTCATCAGAGTTGGGTTTTATGTCACTTGCAAGCTAAACTATCCTTTGTGTATGAAATATCTCTCACTGTGTCTGGCATATGTATGATTACTCCTACAAATCAGTTTCCATTTTTTTCTACTGTTCTTTTGTCTGTTCTTAATTTTATATCTCCAGTAGATAAAGACAATTGAATCTGATCAGTTACTTAGAAAGCATGACTAAATAATTTTAAGAAAAGCTCCTGATGGGCCTCAGTTTTGTAATATATGAAGTAGTGGGATAAGACAAGTCTAATCTTCTAATTTTCCTTATAATTTAATTTTCCATAGCCTATAAAATGGAAGTTCAGTTGGCAGAGACAAACTTTATACTCATTCTTTTCCTAGTTATGGTCCCACTAGGGTAGAAATTCCTCAAATAAGGAACTAAAACTAGAAATCCACAGGAATAATGTAAGAAAAACACTTCCCTTCATCTGAGCTAACTCAAAGTTTTAAGTTTGTCCTATATTTTAAGGCATTAAATTGACTTCATACCACTTTGAGCTTAAACAAAATGTGCTATTATACAGTATGGTGAGTAAATCATTACTTGTATAAGAATTCCTTGCCTAGTTTCAATTCTTGGTTCCTGGTGCCTGACTTACTAAAGATTATGGGTATAGAGTTTAAAAAATTTTTCTATGGATTTTAAATTTCATTCTTTTTAATTTTTCAAACTCCTGATATAACTTCTTTAAATTCAAGCTGTAGAAAATTTCTCTTTGCTTTATATGCAGAAATAAGTTACAATAGAAGGTAAACATGTTTTTTTATTTATAGTTTGAGACAGCTAGCACATACACAAATGGACACATGTACTCACTGATATAGCAAGAAGGTGGGGAAAGGGGACAAGATGCTACAGAGCCAAGATGCCTCCCCCAAACCCCAAGACCCAGATTCTTTGTGCAAATCAGAGCTCAAAATTCACAATTCTTTCTATATTACATAAGCTATGAGACGATGTCTCCTTCCAGCTCCCATTCTTAAGGACTTAAAACTTGATTCCAATCACATTTAGCTACTAAATTAGAAATTCCCATTCTTTTCAAATAATTATGACCTTTACAGAAGAAGCAATTTCTTGATGTTTTCCTTTGTGGCAAAGGAAAGAGTTAAGATTTTCAGGCTCCATGGCAAGGATAAATCCTCGAAGACCTACATAATTCCTTTACTCAGGAAGTTCCATGCCAGGGAAGTTTTCCATAAGAACTCATAGTTAAGTTCATTCCTGTCCACCATTTTCTTAGGCTCCTGCCTTTATATGAATGTGTAGGAAGCAGATCTGGTTTTGTTAGCCAGATCGTACTAAAGGAGTACCTTCACACTTACTTTGTTTATAAGAGTTCTAATATTTTATTATCATGCTGGAATATTTTTAATATTCCTTGTTGAATCTAAGTACTAGGAAAGAAGTCTTACTCACATGAACACTAAGAAAAATGCCTGGTTCATAGATGCAATGCAGTAAATATTCATTTAAATGAACGATTGATAAATAAGTAGACATGAATAATTTGGGGGGCTAAGAGAACATACATATGTTCCTTTCCTTGAGAGGGTCATTCCTCACCAGTTGATTTTTGGATTCTATCTCTTACTTGGAAAAAGAATTTTGTCATAAAATTCTCTTAACATGACCACATCTTATGGACTACATAGAAAAATTATTGTCATAACATGAAATTATTAAAAAATGAGCATTATGCTCTATTCAGCATGAAAAGTCTTTGTAGAAAAGTGTCTGGAGAGTCAGATGTTAATGATTTCTATCAAGTGAGATGTTATAATAAATGAGATTAAAATTTAAGAAAAGCTTTTTAAAATTGAAAAATATATACTCTATAGTATACCAAGCTTCATATAGCCAGTTTTGTTAAATATTAGGAAACATATTTGAGCTATTTTTACATTCTGTGTATTCTCCGGCAGAGATAGTTCACCCTTACTAAATTTTTCAGATGCTTCCAAATATTCCAAGACAATTTCCAATCTATGTGACAGTTTATCTGGAGCCATGTAACTCATTTTGGCCAGTGGACCACGAGGAAAAGTGCAGTTTGGCACATATAGTTGAAGGTTGTTAAAAGCTATTGTCTCCTCCATATATTTCTTAATCTCCATGCTGACCTTCAAGGTTCATGTTCCAAATAGCAAAGCTACAAGATTAAGTACAGCTGTCTAACCAGCCTGCAACTTGTATAAGCCACAACATGTCATCCACAAGTGCCTGTGTAGTTCAGATTTTAAGGCATGCCTACTAATTCCTTGACTTAATCTAGAATATTTAAAATATTAAGTATTGGGAATGAAAGGAGTTTAAGCACCTCACATTTTTATCTGAGATTTCCAAATTTTGTTTTTCAATTTCATATTTTGATTAGCTGTCATTAATTTATTATTCAATCAGCAAACATTTCATGGAGAAATCCTGTATGCCAGGTATGGAAGTACAAAATAAGCAAAGCATATTCACTCTCTTATAATATGAAGGTGAAAAACAGTCATAATATACATTACATGTTACTCACATACATTAATGTTTAGTTACTGAAAATTAATATATAAGGCTTTATAAAATATTTCAATAGGAAAAGATAATTAAATCAGAAATCTAAGAACGGTCTCTGTGGAAATGACATCTCAACTGAGACAATCAAAGTTGAAAGAACAGAATGGGTCATGGCCTTCAGTGGAAAACACCATGGTAAAAAGAGAGATATGAGTGAGAGGAAGGTAAGCTAGAGTTAGGAGCTAGAGAGACGGGCATGTGCTAGATCAGGGGTTGCCATTTGTGTTTGTAAATAAAGCTTTCCTGGAACAATCATGATCATTCCTTTACAGATAAATAGCTTATGTAATACCAGTAGAGCTGAGTAGTTGCAACAGAGACTAAAATATTTCACTGTTTGATCTTAAAAGAAATAGTCTACAAAATTTGTACTAGACTTATACAAGTCTAGTACATGGACTTATAGTCAAGATAAGGATTAGAGACTTAATATTATGTGTTAAAGGAAGGCATTAAAGGACTCTGAATGGGAAGGTGAGTGGCATGAGTAGGTTCATGCTAAGAAGCATTCTCTGTGAAGATTGAACTGGAAAATGACAAGAGTAGAGAGGCTAAAAAACATTCTTGGTTGTGACAGTGATGATAAAGAGAGGTGATTTCAATGTCTATTTTGGAACCCAAATCAGTATGATTTGGTTACAGATTGGATATTGTGGTGAAAGAACAAGAAATTAAGGTTGATTCCTGATTTTGGCTTAAGGTGCTGGGAGATTAGTGGCTTCATTTTTCAGAAACTGAAAACTGAAGGAAGCACGAAGGAAGAGCCAATGCTGCAAATATTACGTTTGATTATAACATATAGGTTTTTTTTTTTTTTTTTAAGAGTAAAACGACTCTCACAAGCATATTTGGAATTCTACTTGCTGTTCCAGGGCTGGGATAATCTTTCCTCTATGTTTCTTGCATTAATTCCTTAAAAAAAAAATTCATTGACTCTGCCCATTTAAAGAAAAGGGCTGCATATATTTCAGGATCTGTTTGGGAGTTTTTTCACTGGCTAAGTAAGACCTCCCAAGTTTTATGAAAACATCTATTTATCCTGAGACACAAGGAGTTTTGCAGCCTGTTGCAGCTTTTATTGGCACTGCTAAAAGGAAAAACAAAATGGTTTCAATAGTCCTTTAATTGGGCTCTACCCAGGTCCCCAGAGCAGAGGATTTGTCCTAACTCGCACTTGGTGTTCCAAGCCCTTCCTGGAGTTCTTCCGCAGAGTGTAAGAAAGCTCTGGTTTGCTATGATGGCAGTCCACTAAAACACTCCACTTTCCCAATCCTCACTGCCAATAAGCAGCCATCTTTTATTATACATCGTTATTTTGGCCTATTCAGCATCCTGCCCTATATGAAATTTTGTGTGTTTAAGTGGTATTATGATTGGACTGTTTTCCTGAATTGGGCAAGGTTTTCCCCCTGAGCCAGCATACTGGTTTGCCTCTAAGGATATCACTTTATCGCTGTAGTTGAGTAATTGTGTTCCGCCTTAGATTTGTAACTGTTCAAAAGGATTCTGTGAAGGGATGAAATAATATCTCTGGGTGGGAGGATTTGATCAAAAGCTTTCCTCTAGTTCATTTAGCTTATTAAAGAGAAGTTTTTGCCTTGATATTATAAAATGCTGAATTTGAAAGAGCAAGTCTAGTCAGATGATGAAGTTTATGATTTATGATTTTGTCAAAATAATTCTGGTCTTTTTCACAGAGGAAATTCACCAGTTATCTGTGGACAGTCTTATCTCCTTTACTAAGAAGACCACTGGAATTATATTTCCTTGTTACATTTTGACAGGAAAAAAAGGTTGGATTTGGGTATTTTGGCAAAAGGTCTTAAATCAAAGGGACTATAATCTTTATGATATTGTTAGAGACTCCCAAGAAACCACTATTATAAATATAGATAGTGAAAAAGGGAAGAAATGGATATTTTATTTTTAATAAAAAACAGTGGATTAGATTCAATCAAGCTCAAGATTCTAAAATGTCTTTTCTGACTCTGTTAAATAATGTAAGGATAGGGAACACTGGCAACAAAGAATTCAATCGGTATATGTATAATACAAATCTATTTCAGTGAGGAGAATATATTTTAAATTCAAGGATGCTTCATTCTTACAAACATGAATTTAGAATATTTCATATTGAAGAAGTCTCATAGTCCCACGGATAAGTTATAAATATTAATGGAATTTCAATAGATTCTTTTCAGATTCCAATGCTTAATATTCATTCATATTATGAAGGGAATTCAATGTACATGTAGATTCTCATTATCTAAATGAGCACATATAAGAAGCCTTTAGGGACAACAATCATTAAAAATAGCAGGACCCACGTATCATCCTAGGTGCTATATCAAAGCTTTCTCAGCCTGCTTAATGACAAGAAAGTCACTGGTAATAAACCAGAAGGCCCTTTAGTCTAAATTGACTCAATAATGTCACCTTGGCAAAATGATGGATTGGTGGTTCTGGACAGAGTTAAAAATGCTAACTGATATAAAGTATCTATGAAACAAAATGAAGTGATTTCATGGGATGAACCTCTACAGTTAGACTTGGAAACCTGCTCTTGAGTTAGTCTCAGGTCTTTGATTTGCTGATGATTTACTTCACAGTGTCTTAGTCTTCTTAGATATGCAATCATGTAAATGTTTTGGTACAATTCTTATTTAAACAGTGATCTGAGATTCCATAAAAAGAAAGAAGACCTGTATCAACTTAATATTCTGAGATTAACACCATATTCAGTTAATGAGATACTATTTAACCAAACTAATGCATATATTATTTTAATTTTATTAAACTTCCACATTTGGCATTTTCTCTATTCTATTTCCCAAAATGAAAAAAGTTTATATAAATGAAGACTGAAACCATAAAATAATTTACATCTTACAACCACTATAAAGATAGCATTTACTATGAGCGTACTATGTGCCAGGCATGGTACTAGGATCTTTGGATATACTATCTCATTCAATCCTTGTAACATGTCTGGGAAACATTATTAACATACTTATAGTACAGGTAAATGAAGTTCAAAGTGACTGAGAAACTTACTTGTGGTCACAGAGCTATTTGATTGAACCACAACCTAATATTGGGTTGTGGTATTCAACCATTTGAATCTACAAAGACAAGAATATAACATGGTGTAATATAATTCTAAGAGTTTATTTACAATTTGAAACTAAGTTTGTGTGATTGTAAAGTCTGCTGCTCCATGGTGGATAATATCATTTATTTTTGACTATCCATGATAATAAAAAACCAAGTTACGAATTCTACAATAAAGTATTCATCACTCACTAAGCCTGGGTTAATATGAACTCATAATTTATAGCACGGTTCCTATGCAAGATATTGTTTTATTTTAATGCCATTGTGATATAAAATAGAGATAACTGATAGACTGTAGCAGAGAAATGACATTTTGTGGCGCTAATCACCTATTTTCTAAGTTAAATATCTCAGCTGGAGCACAGTTGTTCTCTAACCAAGTATTAAAAAGAAATAGCTTTCATAAAGAGAACAGTGGGATCCTTTGAAGTGTAACCTTGGAAATCAAGGTCTGTGTTACTGGGCATTATTCAAAACAGATGTATATTTCCTAGAGATGTAGAGACAATGACAATGCTTTGACCTCTTTGGGAATGATTCCCATAAACTTCCAGATTTCAACTGGGAAAATCTCTGATATGATGTAGTCAAGTATTCCCAATGTTCTAGGGAGTCTAGGCTTCTAATTCTAATCATTCTAATTGCCAGGAACACATATATTTTTCAATGTATTACATATTCAACAATTAAGTTAAAGAGCGAATTCATTTCATATGATTTAAGGTGAAGTAACAGATACCTAGATTGTCTTAAGGATGAATGATTTGCTGACTTGGCCATTACTTTTCCTTGCCTGCTAAGTGGGTGACCAGTGCTTAAGTATAGATTCTAAATGCTATTTCAGGATCTGGGAAAAGAGCTTTAAGCTGCCTGAAGGACAACTGGCTCAGCAAAATTTATTGAGCAATGAATATACACTACTACCAAGCCAATATATTAATATCTATCTTTTATTTTCAGATGTGATAGAGTAGAAGTGAACAACTGATGGATAGCATGTATGATGGAATGGCATGTGTTCCCTCTAAAGGAAAGAGTATCTAAATCTGGAGACATCAGCAGACTCTGTAACCAGGACAAACCAATGCTTTAGCCCAGGAGACATCTAAGGAAGAATTCTTGACAGTGAGGAAAATGGTGAAATCTTTTCTGAGGGAACTCTAGGAAAAAGAAAGGGCCATCCCTTTGGGGGTAGTGTTGCTATGGCCCCAGATAAAAATGAACCAGAATGAAGAGTTGTCAAGCTCTCAACCTGCTCAACAAATCTTTATGTCTCCCAAGACCTGAAGCTCACAAGCTGTCTGAGACTTACACACTTTTACAAGACTGTTCTCGACTTGCACAGTGTTTGAGATGCCTCCAGAAAGATGAAAAACAGGCATGTCTGGAAAGCAAAGCACAGCACATCATTTTGAGCTTTGGCTTACAAACCGGTGTGTTGACAGCTTCACTTCAGACTGTGGTAAGAACTTAACTTCAAGATCTTTCAAAACAATTCAGTCCCACAGAGGCTTTCCCCAACTTTCAGCTCTCTCAACTGATTGACGAGGTTGCAGGTATTATGAAAACATAGAGTTGAATGTGCTTTATTTGAGGTCCAGAGGATGAGGAGTTCTGTCTTAATTCAGATAAGGCTCTCAGACAGATGTGAGACTTGACTTAGTCATCAGAATCAAAATTTCTTATAAGAACCAACCTGAAAAAAACCATAAATTTCCTATCTGATTCATCCCAGATACGCCAGACAGTGCCTGGACTCCCCTGATTTGCATAACAACACTGCAATCAAAAGCAACCATATTCTATAGTCAGGTGTCAAGGGATAGTTTTTCAGCTTGTCTTTATCTGACTATTAATTTAGTTACTTAACATTCCACATATTAGTGACACCATCTTGTATATGTGGAATATAAAGAAAAAAAAGGACAGATTAAAATAAATCAAAACAAACCCTAGAAATCTTACTGTAGAATTGAGACTAACAGCAGAAAACAATGGGGGACAGGACCCAGTGGATTATGGTGGAGGACTATGGGTGTTTTGGTAGTGGCTGTCGTATGGGAACAAAAATCTGAAGAGACATGAGCCTATACCCTAGATCATATGTACTGTTGTACATCAAAGTTACCTTAATAAAAGTAACATAATAAAAAAAAAATCCCTGATTAAAAAAAAAAAAGCCACCATGGATTTAAAGCAACTGCTGAATCCAGAACGATGTTGAAGTTGTAGGGAGTTGTAGGAGGGGTTCCCAAAGTAAACTATACAGAAAACAAGTCATAACTCTCCAATGTAATCCCTCAGCTCCAGCAGAGCCTCTCTCCATCTAGTTTCATTTTCCTCTTCTCTTCTTCCTTTCCTGTTATGTCAGAATGTCTGAAATTTTCTCTCCAATAAGGTCAAATAATGAACTCTTCTCATACCCAATTCTAAACTGGTATCTAAGCTCATCTAGATGTTCAACTGACTGTAATTATAAATAACAAATAGATGCTATTGCATTTAATACAGAAGTTTCTTCATTAGATAGTAACAACCTAACCTTTGTCAGTAGAGAATTCAGATGGACTGTAGCCCCTCCTACCTGGACAGCTCTGCCCACCTTTCTTTCCTAGCTAAACATTGGCCTTCCTCACCTCCTAACAAGTCAATAGATGCAGATCTCTCCTTGTTATTTCCTTTCTAAATTGGCAGTAATGATGGATGGTGCTTTGGTCAGTGTTTTTTTGTTTTTCTGACCTACTACCTGCAAATTTCAGTATTGTACATTTATTCATCATATGCTGTCATCTGATTCCTGTCCCCCTTTTTCTCCCTCACTAATAATGGAGAAAAACTACACTCAGTCACCAACATATTTGTTGGACCAATTCTTGGCCAACCTGAAGGTCTTTTGTAAAACTCAGCCTGGCAACCACAGTTTAAGTGAATACTACAAGTGAAAATCCCACTCTCAGAGAGCAGGGCATGCAGAACACAAGGGTAAGATGCTGATGCTAAACAGGACTTATTTATTTATTGTTTTTATTGTTCAAGATTCATTTCTTAGTGTAGATAAGTCTGTAATTTGTAATTATATAAGGTTACAGAAATGCCATGTAGTGTAGGCTACAGACTTTCTTTACCCTTTTGCTCACTGTGTCTTAGACATTTTAAGATTCATTTTGTACCTTCTCCACACTTTAGCAGCCCCAGGAGAAAGTTCACTAATAGGTCATATGAAATTTTCTGATTTATTCATGGACTTCAATGTTCTATAGCTCCCATCTTTCATGTTCTCACCTGAAGAAGTAAGATTATTGTGTTCATGTTGACAAAAGGCCTTAAGTGTTCTTTTAAAAGCTCTTAATATTGTCTCAAGGTAACATGACTCTTCTGATTTTGATCACAGATGTGACACTCTCTCTTTTGTATTTATCAGTGCATCTATTTATATTTATGAAGACTCTTACTTGACTCCAAGTGATTAGTCCAACAGAGCCTCATCTGAGTAGACTTTATAAAATTATTTTATGGCCGGGGTGAGAGTGGCTACAAAATTCTCAGTTCTTAGCATAATACCTGGCACACAGAGATATTTAATATATTTTGTAAATAACTGTTCAACTAATACATAGAGACAGGAAGGCATAAATAATTAAGTATATAGGAAATCCATTTTCTGAAACAAAATCCCATGACATATTTTTTCTAGTAATACACCCATGGGATATTTTGTTGTAAAGTTCATTTTGGATGTAAAGTATTTAACTGCTTTTCCATTTTTCCGCCATCTCTGACAGTACTTTGCTTGGCAAGTGGGAGGACAAGTGTTATCTCGGATGTAAGTCTTTCCCACTGAGGACAGTTTATAGAGAATCCACAGCCTGAAAGATGTCTGTTGCTTGCTTTTACTTTGTGTGCAAATGTTCTCCTTACAAACGGATTGAGATATTTCATCCTCTAAAGAAAATTTTTGTTTTTAGAAGTGGCAAATGTGTGAAAAAGACTACTCTATTTTATGATTTGTGCCTATTGTGTTAGATAACAAGTGAATATGCACTTATATATACATGTACACATTCATATACCCATATATTCTATATACCAGTACAGTTGTACATACCAGTACAGTTATACAGTACACATATATATTTTTTCTTTCTGAAAAAGCATCCCAAGATTTGATATTACAATGATGTGATAATCTATGCCATTATTATAATGGAATTAATATTTATAATTAGTGTTTGGCATTTATTAATTTGCTTGAACAGATTTATATGAACAGTAGCAGTTATATAAGTGAATTATGAATGACTATCTATTATAAAAAGACATAATATCATGGGGTTTTGTTTGTTTGCTTGCATAGAAGAACTAGCCTGTAGGCCAGAGGTGTGGGAGGTGAGAAGATTCACCAAAGACAGAATGGGGAGCAGAATAGGCAAACTTACTGAAATACGTTGCTAAGGGGAGCAGCAGGCAGAACCGGAGAGATCTGCTGTACCTTATTTCTGGGTTAGCTCC
Source organism: Galemys pyrenaicus (assembly GCA_019455555.1). Taxonomy (NCBI): domain Eukaryota; kingdom Metazoa; phylum Chordata; class Mammalia; order Eulipotyphla; family Talpidae; genus Galemys; species Galemys pyrenaicus. Next base: position 11,093,975 of record JAGFMF010011418.1, read on the forward strand.
CTGGGTGGAAGTGGAACTCATACCAGAGCGGTGATAGCCCTGAGACTTAACCCTTAGGCCACCAGGGAGGCCCATAATACCGTGAATTTTGTAACTGGTTATATGTTGTTTTTTATCTAAGACCTCTGTCTCTAGGGTTGATATTTTGAAATTAAAGCCTGAATTGGAAACCTGGCAGTTTTTCATGATAAGAACTTTGTTCCTTTCCTTTTAACTATTTCCCCACACTCCTGGCCATTCCTTTCCCCTTTTATGTTTTACTTACTCTTACCCCCCTATATGGATTACATTTTATGCAAGTTTAAGGACAAAAAAAAAAACCCAAAAAAACAAACCTTCACATTTATGCAAATCCTCAAGCAGATCATTTTGTGTTGTCTACTGCATGACTGATTAAGTGAAATAATCATGAACTCTTTTAAGTGAACACAAGGTGATGGGATTTAAGGTCCCAAACCTATCTTATTTATTTACAAGGTTTCATAACAGCTTTCCATTTTTTATTAAGAGGAGGGATAATAACCAGCATATGGAATAATGTTTCCACATCTTTTGTATAAAGCCATTCAAGACATTGCACATTAGTGTTTGTTATTCAAGGAACCTAACAATAAAATACTTGTAAGTATAAATTCCATGTGATAAAAAAAGTTCATTCATTCGTTGTTGTTTTTTTGGATGAGTTGGATTCTTTCCTTTGATCAGATTTTGAAAACTACATAGTTATGGTCATTGGTTATCACATTTCTAGAGTTGCAGACCATATCAAATGGTCATTTGTTGACTCTTTATTGGTCATTAACTATTCCAGATGAACAGGAGGATGTTAAAATTCTGACCAATCACATTCAAGGCTACTTATGGATTTTATTTATCTAAGTCATTTTGTTTACAGCCTGTACTGGTAACAGAGGTTGCATTCACCCAATTTCATTTTCTATTTTTATGCCCTTCACTTTGGAAAATATAATATCAAAATTGAAGACTGGAATTATTAATTACAGTAATTGGTGTCATAGATACTACACTTGCTAAGTGCTATGTGAAACTCTTTATGTCTTTAAACCATTTCATCCTCAATAAAGCTTCAGGGTTGGAATCATTTTCCTTATCTTATTGATTGGCCAGAAAACAGTTTAAGTTGTTTTTCCAAAGTCACACACATAATCAGTGGTGGAACCGAGCTGAAGTTTGACTCCTGATGAGTGTCACTGCAAACCTAAGATCTTGGGAGACAACTCAGAGATTTTCTTGGGAAGTGTGAAAAATAGAACACACACACACTGGTTTCTTCCCTCATTTCTTGGCACAAAACTTCTAAAATCCTTGTGATTTCCTGAAAGATAAGAGCACCAGGAAGATCCTTTGTCCTAATACTTGACTTTTATAATTGGAATTTCCTGGGTGATGAGAGTGTGTTTGTTCCAATAAAGCAACTCTTGATGGGCTCCAGGAGAGCTTCAGGATGGGAGCTGGTCACCAGAAAGACCACGAGTAGAAACTTAGAACTTTCAGCTCAAATCCACTTCCAGGAAGGGGAGAGAGGCTGGAGACTGGGTTAATATTTAATAATGCATATATGATGAAGCCTCCACAAAAATCCCGATAGGCTCCTTTCGTAGAACATCTATGCTAACGTGTTACAGCAGAAAACAGTTAGATGTTCACAAATCTACTTTCAATCCCTCCTACTAAATTTCCATGTTCCAAATAGGTTTTACCACATACCTATTAAAGCTAACAGAACAGAGCACTTCTGATATGTGCCATTTCTTAAAGACCCTAAGACTAAAGTCTCCATTCACTTTTTTACCCACTGATTTGATTCTTATGAACACAGTAATTCCTTTAGCCACTTGATGAAGTTTGCAGAACCAAAAGATAGAGGGAATCTGGGTCTTTGAATCATATCTTTGATGAAAGCTAGGTACCAATCAGTCATAAAACCTTGCTGGGACTAAGAAAGAAATCTCCATTATATTCCCTCTATTAAAATTTTTGAGAGTGTCGGTTACAAAAAATAATGTTAAAAACACAAAGATCATGCAAGACAACGTTATTAGCATGCAGCAGAATCAGAATTTGAATTTAGGTCTTTAAAGTCCAAAATTCCACTTCCAACTGTGTCAATCTCACTGAAAATTTTAAAAAATTATACATATTAATGATACTGACTTTATTTCATGTTAAATTGCCTTTGACCTAATCCCACCAACTTTTTATTTCATATGCAACAAAGCTTCTTCCATCACAAAAAAAAAAATCTGGGCCTCCTTGGTAGTGCAGCGGGTTGAACACTACACTATGAAACATCCGCGGCACAGCAGTGCAAGTTCAATCCCCGGCCAGGGAGGGGACACACATGGTACAGCAGATCTCTCCTGCCTCACCTGCTGCTCCCCTCAGCAGTGTATTTCAGTCAATTTTCCTGTTCTGCTCCCCACTCTGTCTCTGGTGAATCCTCTCACCTCCCATGCCTCTGGCCTGTACCCCAACTCTTGTATGCATAAATAAATAAATCTTTAAAAAAAAATCAGGTTTCTCAACTGAAGTGCCCCAGAATAGATGAGTGGATATAGATGACTGTATCAAGCAGTGGAATATTACTCAGTGAACAAAAAAAGAAATTCATGCCATTTGCAGCAACATGGATGAAGCTTTAATGTATAATGCTGTGAATTAAGTCATAAGGAGAAAGGAAATACCAGATGGTGTCACTAATACGTGAAATATAAAATAACTAACCTAATAGTGAAAGACAAGCTTAAAAACTACCCTTGATAACTAACAACAGAATCGAAGCACCAAGATAGGGAGGTTGTGGGGAGGGGTAAGAACAAAGAGAGAAGGAAAAACAACAGAGATAATGAAAAACAATGGATGAGTTGTTGGTGGTTGCATTGTTGTGAGAATACCTGATGGGGGTACCCCAATATTACCTCAATTAAAAACAAATAAACAAATAAATAATCTCAGGTTTCTCACTTTAGGACCAGAATCCTCTCATAATGGCTTACAATTCCTGATCAAGTTAGTAAGTTAGTAGCATGAAAAGTAATCAAGTTTTCTCAACTCTTTCCTGGGGAACCACTTCAGTAGGATATTAGATGCCCAAATAAAACATTCCACAGTTAAATACATGTCAGAAATTCTAGATTAAATGGAATGAGAGGGTGTTTTTATTACAAGAATTCTATTAATAGGATAATATGCCCTGACACTTTCCAAAATACAAATAAAGTTGACACAGCATTTTACAAATTTACTCAATGAGAGGACCCATTCCTACAAAAGCATCTCAAAGAATAAATGTCCTATTGAACAAGTTTTAGGAAACATAGAGCTAAGTATATTGTGTCATACTGATAACTTGAAGTTAGATCTAGTTCATCTTGGAATTCAGCCCCTTTTGCCTATGTAGATTTTGGTTGCAGTTGTGGCTTTCTGTTTTTACTGCCTATGCCTGACATTTGACAAATGATTACTTCTTGACCTTTGTCTGGTTGGGGTCACTAATCCTTTATCTCTGGCTCTTTTCAAGACTTAACAACACACTGTCTTTTATGAACTCAACTCTGTCTTCCTTCATCTATCTTGTAGCTGTCTTACCTTGACAGAATGCAAATATTCTCCCTCATTAGTTGAGTTTCTGTATTATAGCATTAGTTCTTGAGTCAATGAAACACCCCAAATAAAGGGTGGATGTGGGATAGTGTTAGTAACAGAAAGAGACAAGTCTTATTGGTCTACTTATATATCAATAAAATACAGTGTAGTTACAGTATGTGGACATTTATATAATGTGCATTCAACTAAGACCGCTTAGCGTTCTGGCCCTAGATGGTGAGAAAATAGTTTAAATGCAAGGCAGTTAGATTTTATGCTAGAGAATGCCTTTACTAAAGGTCTTTCATAATTTAAAACTTGCATAATCTAAAAATAACTTTCCATAAAACGAAGGAAGGTACTCCTTTACTGTCTGAAGTGGTACTACTATGGTTGTAGTAAAAAACATGGTTTCTAATTCATATGACCCTCTAGCTTTGTGATTGTCAATAAATATTGTTTTGTATTTCTATTATTACAAATGCAGTCAATGTAAATATTTATTAATATTTCTATGTTGCAATCTCTCAAATTTGCATAACTCTTATTTTATGGATTACTACTGCAATGTAGATGGGTGCTTTTACCCATCAACCTGACACTTGTACAGTTTATTTAATCTGTCAGCAACATGATTATTATTTCTTTCTTTCCTGTGTGCTTTTTCATCATAGGAAAAACCCTCACTGGGGCCTCCCTGGTGGCTGAACGGGTTGAACGCTACACTGTGAAGCATCTGCATCACAGCAGCACGTGTTTGATCCCTGGCCAGGGAGGGGACCCATATGGCACAGCAGACCCCTCCTCCCTCACCCACTGTTCCTCTCAGCAGTGTATTTCATTCACTCTACCTATTCTGCTCTCCACTCTGTCTCTGGTGAATCCTCTCATCCCCACACATCTGGCAAGTACCTCAGCTCCTGTATCCCTAAATAAATAAATCAATCTTAAAAAAAATAAAGAAAGAAAACCCTCTCTATTCTATACATGTAAGCCAACCATTTCATATGGTCTCACCTAAAGAAATGGAACATATTGAGTGTTGGGAAATGGTTATACTGAATTTATTCAAAGTAGTGTCCAAATGTTTTGCAGTTTTAAGGACTTTTCAAAGATAATTTTGAATATACACAATTCTCTTTATAGGTCAACTTTAGTCACATTTAGTAGCTGTGACTTTATTGAAGATAACGGGCATTATTTGTTGCCAATTCAGCATTCACTACTGACTTCTTTCTTCCTAACAAAACACTATTTTATCTAGGTATAAATCTCTCATATGACTAAAAGGAAGATCTAAATACCAATTCCAAGAGCAGATCTTGATTTGTCTAGGCTCTTCACTGTGTCAGCGACTGGTTCAGTCTGGTGGGTTACCCAATTTTGACCTTTGACATACAAGATGATAAGAAGTTTCCAGAAAAATGTCCTGGCATTTTAGAAAGGGACAGAGATAATAATAGTCCCTTTTCTTCCTTAGCATATTGTTGAATCTAGATGTGACTCCACCAATTACTACCGTACTGAAACAAGCCTTTTTAGAATGCAACATCAAGAGAGAAAAAGAGCAGATAAATTTACAGCCAAGATCCTTGAAGATAATGTGTGAACTCCTCTCCAACCTCTTTCTTTTAGATTATCAGTTGGCTCAGACTGCCATAACAAAACACTATTGATTGCATGGCCTAAACAATAAAAATTTCTCTCAGTTTCAGAGGATGGATCGTCAAAATCAAAGTATCAGCAGATTTGGTGAGGTCTTTCCTCCTGGCTTGCAAATGGCCCAACTTCTTACTTTCCTTATTTGGTTTTCCTTGGTATGTGCAAGTGGACAAAGAGTTCTCTCTATACCTCATCTTATAAGGTCACCAGTTCAATTGCATTAGGATCCTACTCTTAGGACCTCATTTAAGCTTAGCTACCTCTTAAAAGCCCTATCTTGCAATATAATTATATTGGATGTAGGGCTTCCATATAAGAACTGGCAGATATAGTTCAGTCTATAGCAGATGATATTACAAATGTCCTTATGCTGTTTAAACAAGTTAAATTATTTTTCTGTTACAGTTCATTGAATATATCCTAACAGATATCAGATATTATGAAGCAATACACAAAGTATAATGTCTAATTCATGGCAAAGGACTTGGGAAGACAAGGGCTATTTGCCTTTTGTCAGTACAAAGCAGTTATAGAGTTAAAAATGGTTAGTCCATTGCTGTTACAAAGTACAGTGCTGATTATACACATACGTGGTATCATGTTAACATAAACAGTCGAGTCCTTAGGGAGTTTAAGTCTATAAAGGAAAGATTTTTCTAAGATCATATGCTATGATATAAAACCATGCCCCAGCCCAGTTCCATCATTATAAAGTTCTGGCAAGCCAAGAGATGTTAGTTGGTTTTTATCAAATAAGACTTCTAACTAATGGCTTGATAAAACCCATAATTGCACCATAAAATACTGTAACAAATTGAAATGATGGTCACTTTCAAAAACTGAATTTGATCATTACAGTTGATTTCACAAAAAGCAGTATCTTAAGGATCACCACAATCCTACAAATAAGAACACACTTTCACCTTTGTGCCTGAAATGAATCAGTTTATGCTTATTCTTGCAATTCAAATTTAATTTTTATAACTATTTAAATAAAAAGTGGAGTGGAGATTTTTATCCCAATCTAGTAAAGCTCTTAGGAAACATTTTACTTGTCATTTTAGTTACACAGACTACAAAGTAATGTTACGTTGTCTTCCAAATGAAAGTTAAATAAAATGATATACACATGAAGGGTTTTCATAGCACAGTAAATTCACTTTTTATTTCTACCCTGGAAAGTGGAAAGAGCAGCACTTATCAAATGTTAAAAACAAAGCTATCAAACAAAAACTCGAACTCTACCAAGAAACAAATGATGAGAGGTGCATTTGTATATGGATAGATCCATAACAAAACAATAGAATCCAGGCCATTTTGAAATCTTAAATCTCCTGACATCATTTTCATAAACTCAGTAATACACAAGGCATGGTTAATTATTTTTTTGAGAAACCTTGTTGGTTTCACTGTGTATTTTATTATTGAACAAATGTGACATTAAATTTTATCCCTTCTGGCTCAGAGTTAAATGCTTGCTCTGTTCAGAATGGCAACACTCAATTAAACAGCACTTTTCATGATCTACACTCACCATTGTTACTGTATTTAAGAGAAATAATGGAGGTACTGACCTATATTGCGTTTCTTATTATCAATGGAGATGAAGCGTATGCAGGGATTACTGGTGATATACTGTCCAGCCCAAGGAACATCAATCTTGGTGCCAGCTTCATAAAAGAGACCCAGAGCATAGCGGGAAGAGTAGTTCACAGACTCCAGTTGCTGTCTTTGGCTTTCACTAATGACTGTGGGAAAAAAAAAAATATAGGACATCAAACTTGAAAATTTCATCTTACCTTTCAGAACTTCAAATATAAAACATCTTTAAGCCAGTTACAACAGTTCCATCAACTCCATTTCACTTACAACAAAGTTTGAAAGGTAATGTTAAATAACATTAGCTCTAATTTCTTTTCAGGATCATTACTGATCTTAGAACAATTGTTTTCATTAATCTGAAGGTGGCATTTGGGACTTTCAAAATCTGGCACAAAGTTGCCTTTCTAGCTTTGTTTACCTGGGACTGTCTGGTATAGATTCCATACACTGAACACTTACTATACCTCAGGGTCTTTGCCAAACATTTGACATAAACATTTCACTCTATACTAACAACAACCTTAAATGGTAGGCTATTTACACATTATAGGTGGGGAGACTGATGTTCTGTATTTCAATGATCTCTAAAGTCATTCCATGTCATAGTGTGATTTGTTCACCTGTCATCCTTCTAAAGGATTATGCACGGGAACCAAACTTCATCATGTTGTTATAGGCCTCTAACCTCCTTGTAGCAGGAACACTGAGGGTAAAAGTAGAAAGGAGCAGAAAAGCAAACACAGACATACAAAGTAAATTGAAATGTGGGAAATAAATAATCGATCAATAGAAGGAAAGGAATGAGGTAGGCTTTGGTTCAAATCCTGACTCTGACACTTATTAGATGTGACATTGGTCAAATTACTTAATTACTCTCACTAAAGTCCTCTTGTCAATAGGTGACAATATAGAATGTTTAGTCTGTTGTGAGAAGTCCATGCAATAAAGAATAAAACAGTGCTTGGTATATGGTAAGTGTTCATTTAGGAGTCATTTTTTCTGTTATAGAAAATATTCTATTTTTTATATTACAGACAGGAAAATATTTAGGAAAACAAGACAATCTCCAACCTGGGATAGAGAAGGAAGAGAGTTCTTTACCTTTTAGTCTGTATCTCCAACTCCTCTACACTTAAGGCTCTTAGGGAGCTGCTTATTCATATATGTACAGGATTAGTAATTTAGGTTTCAGAGAAGGTCATAGCTCAATTTAGGCAGGTCAGTTCAAAAATGGAACTTTTTTTTAAAAAAAAGATTTATTTATTTAAGTATAAAAGAACTGGGGTACAGGCCAGAGGTGTGGGGAGTGGGGGTGATGGTGGTCGTGGTGGTGAGAGGATTCACCAGAGACAGAGTGGGAAACAAAACAGACAGAGGACTGACTGAAATACACTGCTGAGGGGAACAGTCAGCAAGACAGAGGTCTGCTGTGCCATGTGGGTCACCTCCCTGGTCAGGGATGGAGCTCAGGCTGCAGTGGCTGCTGATAGCTTCATAGTGTTGCGACTTAATCCTTGCACCCCAGGGAGGACCCCAGAAATGGAACTTCTATATATCCTTATTTAATTAGTAATAATATCCAACCTAAAATAGTAGGGCCAGACATCTCAAAGATGGGGGCTAACTTTAGTTAGTACCTAAGAGAAATGGCTTTAGGAGATAGTAGACAAGAATATTAGCACACTAACATACTCTATTCATTAGCATAGCATATTTCTGATACAAAACATTTTTAGATCTGAGATTTCAACTACTTTTCACAAAAGTCTAGCAAGATAATGTGTTTTAACCACCCTCATATTGTATTTCTGGGAAGTTGAGATTTTGAGAGGTTAAGTTACTTGTTCTAGATTATACAGTTCCCATATGATATGGTCATGAAGACAGTATTCCACTCTATAGTCACACATGTAAGTCTCATTAATCAACACTTTCCCTTCTTGGTCTGTAATTCTGAACTTTAAAATTAATTTTGGCATTGCTGTCTCCTTTGACATTGATGGCTATTTTGCATTCACTTAGAAGTAATAGTCATCATTCCCTTTAACCATTATTTTCTGCCTTATTAAAATATTTAACTACTTGATGAATGAATGATCTTCTGACATTGGCCTCGTTACACTCAATGATGTATCTTAAGCTTCATTTTATTATTTAATCTGCTTTTAAAAATTATGACTTGATGTTATGCTCAACTGCTTTCTGAGAAGGAGGAGGGAAGGAGACTAACACTAGAAGTTGAACATATATTATGTACTTGGGGTCTTAACACCATTTTTTTTTCAGTTAAAAAAACAAACCAGCAAAACTGTATAGTCAGCTATTTAGTAAGTGAAAGGGCCAAAACTCTTTCTAAACCAAAACTGAGGGGTCAAGTAAGTTGACAACAAAATGACCTCCCCTTCTCCCCATGTGCACATTTGTACTTCTAGCTAGATTTTAGACCAGCTATTGGGTGGCAAGTCCTGTTGGGTAGCCCTTTGAAAAGATAATTGATATCTGTATTAAAAGCAGGCATTAACCTTAAGTACATTTTTCTGCTCCGAGGGCTCTATGATTCATTCTGAGAACAGGGAAGTGAGACTTCTGATTGAAACAATCTCATGTTCTGGACAACTCACAAAAAATTCACCTTTAGGGCCAGAAGAGTTTTTCATTATTACTATGCAGGCAGGACCTAACAACATGGTCTTATTTTGTTTGAAAAGTTTTCTTATGCAAGATGTTGAAAGGGGTAGTCTTAGTATCCACCTTTTGGCAAAAGACTTAAAAACTTTCTTTACTATCATGCATTCAAAAGGCCATATGAGCACAAAGCAACATTCATGTAAAATGCCTAATTCCAATATAGTGCATATTTGCCAGGATCCTCATTTAATCTTGAATCACTAGGTTTACATAGTCTCTGTCACTACACACACACTTACACATACACATACATCATATAGAATGCATTTTTGTTATTATCATGTGAGTAAAGTGGTTATAAATTGCACTGAACAATGGAAAAGTGATGGACAGAGGGAGAAAGAGAGGAAAGGAGAAGGGAAAGAGACCTGAACTGTATTACTAAATAAACAGCTTGGAAATAATTTCATAATTTTTTTGTTTCCTATTGTAATTTCATTCTTATCGTTCCCTATCCTATAAAAGAAGGCTATGATCACATTGGCTCATTCATTGTCTGTTATATACCAGGCACCATTCTAGATGTTAGGAATAGAAAACAGAAATAAAAAGTCCTTATCCTCATGTAGCTTACAAAGTGGTGGTGATCAATTATATCAATTATATCAATTTATAATTAGATCAACTATAAGTGAAAAACCAAATAACTGAGTGAATGATCTGTCAGTTAGTGGTGAGAAAAATAAAGCAGGATAAATGGTTAAAGTGACAGGTGCAGGCAGTGACAAATCATATGCCAAGCAGATATGCCTTGTTTGAAGATTTTACTCTGATTGACAAAAGAAGCTTCTACTAGTTATGAACCAAGGACAGATACAACTGAGGTTCTGTCTTAAACATTTTCATTCTTGCTATCTGCAGTGATGTAAGAGGGGAGCTGGGACAGTACTGCTGCTACTGAAGTTGATTTGAATTGGAGATATCAGTAGAGAAGGTCAGATGTGGTTTGTTTTGAATGGAAAATAGAAATCTCTCTCTCTTTGTGTTTGTGTGTATATATATATGTATTTCCTTTCATTAGCTATATCATAGCTGAAATAGAGCAAACTTGGGAGGTTAACCCAGTTGATGGGTCTTCATGTGGATGCCTGGGAACACAGAACATGACCCCAAAGCAAACACATGGTGAGAAAAAAACAAAACAAAAACAAAACTATAAAACTATTTATTTGCATTGTGAGAGAAGTATTGAGAGGGAGGGAGAGAGAGAGTTAGGGGGAGCGGTTGAGAGAGAATTTATTGGCTGGGCACATGGCCAGATGCCTTCTGTCCTACCCTAGAAAGCATCCACTGAGCAGAGTCCAAGGTCCAAGATAAAGCTGCATGTGGCAAGCTGGAAGAATCCAGAGATACCCCTCTTTACCAGCAGTTCTACAACCAAAACCCCAACAGCTTAATTACCAAAACTCCCAGCTCCACTGTTTTTTTCTCAACAGCTCCAGCTCAGAAGGTGGAGTTTGGAAAGCTCCACCTTCTATACATACATTGAGTGTGTGCTTCTCTAGGGTGTATTTCTGGTACTGGAATTCCTGGGGTTCCCATATTTTTAGCTTTAGTAGCTGTTACCAAATGGTTTTTTAAATTTGTACTCCCATCGGCAGTATAGAAAGTTCAATGCCACCACAGTTTTGTCCACATTTACTATAATCTCCTTCTTAATTTGGAATATAGTGATATCACATTATGGTTTTAACTTGAATTCCATGATAAATACTATTTGAAAACCTTTCCTTGTTTACTTGGCTATCCTTTTGTGATTGCCTGTTCAAATCTTTGCCACTTTTCTTTAGGACTGACTGTCTTTCTCTTATTACTATTAAGGATTCTTTATATATTCTGGATGTGAGGGGCTATCTTTTTACTCTCTTAATCATGTGGCTTGAGGAACAGATTTAATTTGAATTTGGTGTAATTTATCATTTTGAGTCAGCCCGTGTATGTCCTATTTAAGAACTCTTCACCTACTCCAAAGCCAATAGGGAAAGATATTTTCTTATTTATTTTACTGAACACTTATTTGATTTATCTTCCACAGGCTTTTGGATATATTTGAACATAAAGCATTCCCTGTTGGCTTGGGAAGACTGTGTGAGGGGAAGAGATTAAACGAGGACTAGATGGGGTATGACTTTTCCTCACCCACTCTAATTAAATAACCAACATTTATTGTTCTATAGTTTTTAGTGTTAAAATATAAAAATAACACATTAACTTATAAAAACGTGAGGCAGTAATGTGCCTTATGAGCTTTGTGTTTCTAAGTTCGACAGCAATGCTTAGTGCAATGTGGCATTCTATAAATATTAAGGAATGCATCTTATTTTAGACTATTTGGGAAGTACACAAAGACATAAATAGGCAAAAGGGAAAATAATCACCACATTCTCATTACCTAGTGAAACATCAACTATTAGCATTTTGATATTTTTTCTTTAAACATAGCCATTTATGTATATTATACAATTGTAAATACATGCACTATATTATACATATAATTTTCTATACTGTACTTTTCCTTACTATATGATGTAAAACTTCAATGTAAACATAATTTTTAACACCCCCATGGAATGGATGTGCAATTTATTTAATCATCTAATTAATGTTGGACTTTTGTTTTACATTTTTGTCTACTATAAGTAAAGCTGTAAAATGCATATTTGTGCACAGATCTTTACTTATGCTTATAATTTTTCCTTAAGATAGAATATTGGAAGTAGAATTACTGTTAAATTTATTTTCAGAAACATTACACCAATTTATATGTCCATGACCATATCTGAAAGATCCATTTCACTGTATCATTTCCCATATTATTACTTTTCTTTTCTTGAAAATTCAATAGGAAAAATAGATCTCATTTTATTATTTACCTATATCCCTTTAACTACTGCTGTAGGAGTAGTAATGGTTTCCTACTGTGCCACCATCATTTGTGGTTGCCTCAACACGGACTATTGTTCTGTAAATGCCCTATAATTAAATCAGCTAAAATCTTTTTGAATATCCATGTATTTCTTGCTGGGACCCTGACTGAAAGAGAAACCATATTTTCTTCTAGTTTCCTGGAGGACAGCACTCTGAAGCAAAGTGTGATACATTCTACTGTTATGGGGTGATAGCGATCTGTCTCTTAATACCAAATCACTGGGGTAAGATATTGCTAATGAGAATATTTTGTGATTTATGAAGGTCTGTGTTCTCATAAATAATCACAGTAGTGCTTTTAAATGCATTTTCTCTTCATCTACAACTGACTTGGCAGGTTAACAAATATTTCGATGTTGATAGTAAAACAAAGATATTTTAGCACTAACTTGGCATTCATTATGAATATTGTAGTTAATGGCTAATGCTGCTCACAGAATGGTTGGTTGGTGCTCAGTCTTAACCTCCAAGAGTTGTGTTCTTTAGAGTCAATTACAGAGATTTGTTGATTTCTTGATTTGCCTTCATATGTGGAGAATTTCAGCTCAAGAATAAATCAACTATAACTACTTAAGTTATGAATTAATAAAGATTGACTACACTTATTTTACTTGCCGTTGCTTTTGTCTTTTATGATGAATTTCACCAATGTCAAGAAATTTTATGTGCCAATTCAACTTCTAACATAGACTCTCTAGTCCTGTGGGTACATGAAGTAAAGAGCATTTAGCCACAATAGCTGATTCCCCTGTATTCAAAGTGGTTGTAAGAAATAGTACCAAAAGACCCATTTTCTATAAATAGTTCCATCTAGCCAGTACAGAGTTTGAACTTTTGTCGTTCATGGTCATTCCTTTTGTGTAAAAGCATCACAGAATCAGACCTGTTTCACTTCACCTGGAATAAATTGAATGCTCACTTGGACACTATAGGTATAAAAGTCATTAAGCCTAGAAGCAGAGTTTCAAAAATAGTTTTGGCAAGTAATAAATCTAGAGTTTATTGGTGACAGACCTCAGTAGTTACAGCTATGTGGGATTTCCCTGGGGAAATACTTCTTTCATCCTGAGGTGCATCTCTGGAGTCAGAAAAAATTGGGTTTGAATTCTGGTTCTGACATTTATCTTTGTGACCTTGATCAAACTGCTTAACCTTCTAAGCATCTGTTTTCTTGTAAAATGAGAATCATATTAATGCCTGCCTTAAAGGATTTGTTAAGACAATTAAATGAGATCATAGTAAGTGCTTAGCATAATGTCTAGCATATTATTGCAAAAACCCAACATTTTAGTTCCTGACTTAAAAACCCTTTAGAAGTATTTATGTGTATATCATGCTTTAGAAATTTTTTTGATAAATCTTTAGAGGTAACATCCTAACAGTCAAGTGTATCAGGATATTACTAAACTCAAAGACATCTCTTTGGCTAGCATAGCAGATACACATCACCTTTCAGAGTAAAGGATAAAAAAAATATAAAGCTTTTCTTTGAAGAGCAAGGAGGATTAAAGAAGCTGAAAGCATTTCACACAATATCTTTTGAAAAATTAACATATATTAAGAAATCTTTAGCTAGCTAATTTAGAATGCTAAACGTTCTAAGATTTGTCTTTCATCGTTATTCTAGTATGCCATCATCACATTTTCCAATCCTGATCTTATCCTAGGATCGCATAAAAATAAAAGGTGCCAAATAAATGGGTTTCCCTGTATTGTCTTTGGTCACTTGATGAAAGTATTTTGATAAACATTCAGGATTTAGCTGACTTTACACTCCCAGTCTTAGTAAAAATGCTAATGACTACCTGAATACAAACTTGAACAGGAAGATTCTATCTAGTGACTCTGCACAGTGTTTTTGGGGAATCATCTGAACACATTAAACATGTGTTCACATTAAACATGTGAACACATTAAACACATAGGCATGTTAGGGCAATTAAATTTACACCTAGTAAGAGAAGTTTATCCTAAAATTTTCCACACTTGATGAGACCCTAACAATCAATGCATTAAGCAGTATTAAAAAGGGAAGAAACATAAAGTCACTGAAAGTTTCTGAAATATAATAAATCTTTGATCATGACTTTTTCTTATTTTGTTTCTGGCAGGGATAAAAATAAACGAGGCATTATTTTAGGAGCAAGTTCTTAGGTTTCTGTGATTAAACAGGCAGTGCTGCTGTAGCTGGAACAGACTTCATGTCAAAATGTCTTCTGAGCCCTGTGAAAGCTGTTCTGAGCCCCAACGGTCAGGCTGCTACCAACATTTTATGGTCAGGCCTCCTCCCTTCTTCCCTGCAATCCAGGAGAGTTCTAATGGCAACTGTCTCTCCATCTCTGCACTCATAAGCAATAGTCTATCAAGGAAAAAGGACAGTGATCTCCCTGGTTTCTGCTACTAGCATCATGTCACTCTGTCTCAGGGACCTTTGAAAAAGAGTATTTTACCATTTGATGGGTTAGTAGCTTTTCATAAGCTTTCTCCCAATCATGTGAAGTCTCTGTTGCTCTACAAACTCCCTGCCTACTCTCCTCTTTGGATGGAGGTTCTGTGAAACTAAAAAGGGAGTCAGTTGCTTCTAGAGCAACTAGTTCTAATCACAGGATTGGAAAAATAAACTTTTGTTTGTTTGTTTGTTTTTGTTTTTTAATGTAGGAGCTGTTTTCCTAAGGAATGTGGGATTATTTAACCCAAGCATTACTTACTGTAGGTCCGCTCTGCATCCAGCAATATGCCAGTCACTATAAATATGTCTTAACAAAACATTTAGCAGAGTCTAGGATAGATTTTAGGCTGAGACATAGAAGTATTTAGCCCTGGTTATTGTCAATTTTATCCTTGGAAACCTTTTTGGATTTTGAAATAGAAATGTAGTTGGTTTTCTTTGCTGAACATATACAGTAATTCTGGAAACCGAGTTAATAAGATTGGAAAATGTTTGCTTTATTTCCATGCATTCTAAACTTCCTAGACTATTAGGCCATCATTCTTTTGTAGGAAAAGTGCTGAGTTTCAGATGAAAATAAAGAATTGTGTGTGCTATTATACAAAATGTCACAGAATATAATACATATTTTACTGCCACTCTTCCCAGTCTATCCATTTAATTACTTTATAGCCATGCCATTCATGAGCAATACAGTCATTCTAAAATTCATAATAATAAAATTTTTATTACATGTCACATATTTTTATACAGATATATATTTTTATATTTATGGACAGAGGCAATGTTTTTTATACTGAGGCAATGCCTTGGAGAATAAATATTCTAATTAAAAACTTTTATAGTTTTAAAAGTCAGAAAACTGTTTGAAAGGACCTGGAATCTGCAGTACTGAGGCAAAATGTCAGAATCTGTTGGTATAAATCTAGGACATTCAGAAATATGTTCATCTTGTCCTCTGCAAATCCGTTAGCTTCTTTTCTGTTTACATAATGATAGTTCCCCACAATGCTTAGCTAAAGCCAAAGCAAATAAACTGGACTTCAGAGAAAAAAATTGTAAGAGGGACCAAACTTCATTTAGTGAAAGCCTGCAACATTTTACTTATTTTAAAATCAGTATACTCTCATTACCAACAAAAATCTCAACTTGATGAAAAACACAATTACTTTTGACCTTCATATTACTTTGCATTTTACTTGAATGCTTTTAAGTTGTTTTTATTAGTACATAGGTCTGTACATTAGTAACTAAAATATTTATTTTTTAATTATTTTTATTTTGCTTCCATTTTACCCAAGCTATTGAACCACTATACATTTTTACTGCTAAGTTTCAGTAATTTCCTCCTAATTCTTATCTAACCTTTTACATCACTGCAAGTGTTTAATCTGAAAGATTTGATGGCAGAGGTTATCCTCAAATGATACTTTCATTTCTGAACTTCAGCAAAAAATTTTGTCTAAGTGTATACATAAGTGCAGTCAGTATCATGTAATACACAAACTTTATCTGAGCTTTAGTTTCTTCATCTGTTAAGCTGAGGTCCAACCTAGTTTAAAGGGCTGTCATGAAGATTAAACATTTTATATTCCAAACATAAAAGGTTTTATTATACACAAAACACTTGGCAAAAAATATTTAAGTAAACAAAATAATATTTTAATTGTGATTGTTGCTGTTGTGGTTGTTGCAAAGAAAAGGATGAGCAAGACAGCCTTAATTGGTGTAAAAACATACAGTTATTAAGAGTAGATTAAGTGGAAGGAAGAAAAATAAAATACTTTGTCCTAGTTTATGTCCGGAAAGAAAGACATGAGTTTTAAAGCCAATTTTATAGCCTTAAGGTATTTGTTCCTGCTCTATAACTTCACTTAAATATCATGTTTTCAAAAAGTTTACACTTAAAATAACTTTAACCAGCTATCTAATCTTACTAGATATTTGTTATTAATCAGAGTTAATATACACTTTAACTCCAATGCAATGAACCAAAGTACCTCTACAGACTGGAACACCGTTGTGTATTTTTCTTCTTCTTCTTTTTTTTTTTTTTTAAAGATTTTATTTATTTATGCATACAAGCGCTGGGGTACAGGCCAGAGGTGTGGGGGGTTGGTGAGAGGATTCACCACAGAGAGCGGGGAGCAGAACAGGCAGATCAACGGAAGTACACTGCTGAGGGGAGCAGCGGGCACAGCAGGAGAGGTCTGCCACGCCATGTGGGTACCCGCCCCTGGCCGGCAGCAGGGACTGAACTCATGCTGCAGTGGCTGTAGTCTGCTTCATAGTGCATTGCTTAACCCACTGCGCCACCAGGGAGGCCCCTATTTTTCTTCTTTCTTATGACATATTCCACACCCATGGTTCTAGTATTTGCAGAGTCAGAAACATAAATTCCTCCTTTGCTTTCCTACCCTAACACACCCTCCTCACACACCTGTTTACTCGTTGTTTGCAGGTAAATGTGTACATCTGCTAGGGTGTGATTTTTATAATGAGATGACAAATACAATCTTGTCACTGCATTATTTAAAGAGCAAATTCCAAAGATTAAACCTTTCTCCACACCTCTATATAGGAGCATTAAAATAGAGCTAGCCTTATTGATTCTAGGCATATTTAGTGTAAGACTACTGGATTACCTGATGAAATCATTTCAGACTCAACTGGTTTCACCCTAGGATATGGAAATGCTGGGTAAATGAGAATTCCACTGTAGACTGTCTTGCCAAGTTTCCATTCTTCCCACCCTGGTCCACAGTCCCTGCCTTCGTAGCAAATAGGACTGTTCTGGTCAGATGAATACCAGATGACTTACTCTTGCTACCTATTTTTCTCTACTAAAAACCCAAGTCACCTCTCCCTCTTGCCCTCCTCCAACCCAAGTCTAGTCAGATACAATTCACTGCTCAGTCAATCTCCATTGAAAGTGTGTGTGTGTGTGTGTATGTGTCCATCTTGTTAAATATCCTTCTCTCTCTTGTTAAATATTCTTGTTAAATATCCTTCTCTTCCTCCCTTCCCCCTGTCTTCCCTTTCTTAGCTCAGCAATTTCTTCTTTTCCTTTTCTCTTATTACTGTATTTATGAATAAGACAAAGATTACTATTACAACAGAACAAAATAACTCCTTATCGCCCCCAATAAATTAGAAATAGTTTTAATAATTTTAATAGTTTAGTGAGGTAGGGACAAAGAAAGTCACATATTTTGCTGGGAAGTAAAAGAATCAAACTTTGTAAGAGTAACCTGAAGTTTCCTTCAGAATCTCACAAAATAATTTACCTCCTCATTTGGCTTTTCCTCAATAGGAAAATACACTGTTTGTATCAGTGTCTGTTCTATTTGTATCAGACACTGATACAAATTGAACAACTGTATTGTTTTTTTATTTTATTTCAGCAAATGGATAGTATTTGTATTTTATTAAAGATAAATAAGTTTTTGTAGGCAAGCAAGTGATAACAGATTAAAATTTTGTTACTGTGGGAATATACATTCCTAATTTGAAACAACCAGATACCAACAGAGTTTATACATTGGAGAGCTTTCTGGAGTGGGAACTGATGAAACCTTTGGCTTATCACTTCGTAACAATTTCTCTATGCTTACAACTCTTGCATAAAGACTCAGACTCAGTGAAAAAGGAGAAAATCGTGCTAGGCAGCCCATAGGAAAACTAATTCATCTCTATTTCAAGTAGTGTATATTGAGAAATTGAATGGGATGATGCAGCAAATAAAATATTTATTTTTTATATGCAATATAGATGAATTCATGTCACTGAGAAATTTAACTTTTTAATTTGCTAACTGGGTGTTTGTATTTTATTAGTAATTGCAAAACGGTAATCTATTGTTCTTTTGCAAATGTCAAAAAAGATGATGTTGTGGGGAAAGCAGTTCCAACTATTATTCTGCATGGCTAGAAAAAGCATGCATTTTTCATTGTTCCATGCTAGGCCCAGGATTTTTGTCTCTCTCTCTCTCTCTCTCTCTCTCACACACACACACACACACACACACACACACACGCTCTTAAAATTCCCAGAAAAGACTACCTATACTTGAGCTTCTTACTTTCATGCCTGTAATTAAAAAATATTCATTAAAAATCTCAAATACATATAAGGTATATGGCATATTCTCTATTTCTCTTTCTTTCTTTCTCTGTCTCTGACACACACACACACACACAATCACAAACACATCTACATGCATACAGAAACCCTTGTAATTCATGGCTAAACTTATTTAACTCCAGTAGAAGACAGCTATAAATGACTGGTGGGGGGAAAAGTGCAATTTTATGTTTAGTAGAGTAGAACATATGCTCAAATGTTGAGAAAGAGTTTATTTAAGGATGGGGAATTTCCTTGCTTTCATTTAAATGCAAAATACATTGGTATTTAAACAGAGTGCAAAAAAGTATATTTTTTATATTCGAATAAAATGATCAGTTTTTAATAACAGTTGAGCAAAACGGAAATTCCTTTCAGACCAAGGATGTTTCTAAACTAGGAAAAGCAGTGCTAAAATTTAGTCCAGTTTTTATTTTACTTATCTTCCCTTTTATTCCACCTCCCATCCTTTGCCCTAAAGAAAGAATGAAAATAGTCCACCTAATGTATAATAAATGGTCTTGAGTTATTTCATTTGCATTCTCCTGAGAACCACTGTGGCAGTTAAGAGTTTCCCTAAATGGTTGCAACAATATCCCACATTCTGTTTTCCCTTCTTAGATTCTTTCGATCAAGAGAAGGCAGGATCTCTATTCCTTTCCTTGAGCATGAGAGAGCTGTGGCTAAGCCAGTTCTTAAAAGATGACAATTCATGCCTGGTTCTCTTAGGACAGTCAATGTTGGACCCCAGATACCATGTTATGAAGAATCCCAGGTCATCTGAGAAGTTACATAAATTTCTCACTGACAGCTCCTGACTATACCAGTGTCAGCATACAGATATTGAGTGAAGATGCCTCTGGAAGATATCAGCCTCCAGCTGTCCAGTGATCACCCAAATTTTGCATCTTGTCAGCTAAGATCCAGCCACAGAGGAGCAGAAAGATTTTCAAATTTCTGACCTGCAAAGTCCTTTCCATAATACACTGGCTGTTTGTTATTTGGGGGGCACTTTGTTTCACTGCAGTAGAAGACTACAACAGCCAAAGAGGTTGATAATCTTTTCATGTTTATTGAACATATTATTAATTTTGCCCAAATGAAACTACTTTTAATTTTTTTCTATGATATTTTTGCTTTGCTCCTATATTCTGCATCTAACTCTATGCTTGTTATATATTATAAATATATTTAACCAGTACTTGTTAGGTGACAGAAACTGAATTTTTTTTTTTTTTTTTTAGAAACTTTGAATTTTATATAGCAAATTGTAACAGGGTCATCCCCAGGAAAAGGGTAAGTTCCAGAATCCGTTCAGTCCTAAGTGGGTGGAGCTGAGCAGGAAAAAAAAAAAAATTCTGCAGAGAGGAGGACAACAGGAAGGGAGGAAAAAAGAAACAGGATGGAGAGCAGCAAAGAGACTTGGATGAGGCAAGTAGAGCAGAGGGACATGTAAAAAAACTGCGCTTGCTTTTTAGTCTTAAAGTAGTTAAAACAAATGTGAGTAAAAAAAACCCATAGAGAAGTTAACAATGGCAGCTTTCATCTTAATTTTATTTTTACTCTTTTCCTCCCAAATTTGTCTAACTCTTTCTAGCCCTTTTCTATAGGTCTCTACTAAAAAGTCCTTTAAACGTATGGCGGGCTTTTAGGCCTTGCTTTAAGTCAATCCTATTTAGCTAAACTTTTACCCTCAAAGAAATGAGTAACTTTAAATGCTTAACTTAATAATTATATTCTTTGTCCTTTCTATATTGTACCCTAATTATATTAAAGTTCCTTTCCATTAAAAGTCTTATATGTTTGTCTTAATACAACGAATGGTAGAACCCATTCAGAGAGGGCAGGTTTAAAAGTTCTAGGGTGCTCCTCTCCCTGCCCTCTAACAAAATCTTTAAATTAAATTATTTTTCTGTTTTTAGTTTTGGATCTTGTGTCTTTTATAAGGCAAGGCCTTTCTAATTGGAGATTATAAAAAAGATTCTATATTTTCTTCTAGAAAAGATTATAGAAAAGATTCTATAATTTATTCTCTTGTATGGTAAGAAGTAGGGGAAACTAACCTCCTTCTACATGGATAGATAGTAAGTTGTCTTTATTACATTTATTTAAATAATTCACTCTTTCTTCATTGACTTGAAATGCCTCTTTCATCAACTAAATTCTTAAACACTTTCTATTTCTATATTCTATTTTGATCCACTGATCAATTTGACCATTATAAAAATAAAAAGCCATATCATTTTAATTTCTATAGCTTTTAGTTATATCTTGATATCTGGAAGAACAAGTAATCTGCATATCTGCCCACAGTCCCCCACCCCACCCCCACCCAATTTCTTGGTAAACTTTAAACATTTAATCTTTTAGATGAATTTCTGAATCAACTTACCAAGTGCCTTGAGAAAGCTGCTTTTACTTTATAAACAGATTAATAGATTAATGATAGGTTTATAGATTAACATATTTATTATATTGAGTCTTATAAATAGTTATATTATATTCCCTGATTTATCCAGGCTGTCCCTCTGTAAAGGTCCAGAATTTATTTTTATTCACTCATGTATAACTTCCTGGTAGGCTTGTTCCTGATAATTTTACTGCTTTTGTTATTTGTGTAGCTAGAGGCTTTTTTAATATGATATTTTCTACTTGGTCATTATCAGTGCATATAAAACTACTGAATTACATATGTGTGTTTTTATACTATGTGTGTCAAAATATATTTTATATTTCCTATTTCAGCTTTTTTTTCTGTTACTTACTCTTTTATTAGTTGTTATAAGTTTTTAGTTGCTTACCCTTGAATCTCACCTTGAATTATATATGCTCATCATCATGTCACCTATTAATAAGGATGGGGTTATCATTTCCTTTCCAAGACGTATATCTTCAGTTTCTTTTCTTTGTGTAATTGTATTCGTTAGCATCACTTTATACCAGTACTTCTCAGATTTCAATGTGTATGTAAATCAAAGTTCATATTAAAATGCTTATTCTGATTATAACAAGCTGCCAGGTGATACAGAGCACATTTTGTGTAGGTGGGTCTTCTTCTATACTAAGTAATCATGATGATACCAGTTTGTTTGTCTTGTTTATGACTTAAGAACTCTAATTATGTGCCCTATTTATGTAGATGAAGAAACAAATTTACATACATTTAATACCTTGCCCAAGTCCCAAATGGCAGAATAAAACTCAGTCCAAAATGAGCAATTTGAAGGCTATTGTTCTTACTCTTTATAAGTAACTTCCTATTATAAAACAAAGAATCATGTGCTACTTTATCTACTTTTAGAAAACTCGTATTCAAAATTTTTATATCAACTTTATTATTTGTCTACCTAGCATGGTTTGGCAAACTGTACCTAGTACCCAAATCTGATTTCTGCCTGGTTTTGTTTGGTCCTCCGGTTGCGAATGGTGTTTAAGTAATTGAAAAAATAATTAAAAGTAGAATAATATTTTGTGACACATGAAAATTATATGACATACTATGTCTGTATCCATGAATAAATGTTTATTGGAATCAACCATTCTACTATATAAAAGTAGAATGATTGAGGTATGGACTGTATATGTTGCTCTTATTCTACTGCAGTACTGCTATGTTCAGTATAAATCACACTTTGTAGTTATTATTATTTGAAAACTAACACTGCATTGTCATCAAGTGAGAAGAGAAAAGCAGACTTCACAGCACGATCAGTGGAGTGTGGATAATTTTATTATGAAATTAGATGATGAAACACTTGTGGAATGGCACTACAGTTATGTCTAAAAACTACAATACACACAATAGTGTTCATAGTAATCTCTTATGATCTTTTGAATTTGAGATATCTGTTATAATTTTTGTTTCATTTCTGATTCTATTTATTTGAGTTTTCTCCTTTTTATTTTTCCTTTGTGAACCTCGCTAGAGGCTTGTATGCTAGCAAAGTGAATAACCTAGGAGAGATGGACAAATTCCAAAGAAAATACAACTACCTGAGACTGACAGAAAGAAATACAAAATCTGAAAAGGGCAGTTACAGCAAATAAATTGAAATAGTAATCAAAAATATCTGGACAAAAGTCCAGGACCAGATGGTTTCCCTAATAAATTCTACTAAATCTTCAAAGACAAGTTAATACCTATTCTTCTCAAACTCTTCTAATAATTGAGAAAGAAGTAATACTTCCAAACACAATTTGTGAAGCCATCATTATTGTGATAATAAAACCAGACAAAGACACCACAAAGAAATAAAACTGCAGACCAATTTCCCTGATGAACATAGATGCAAAACTCCTCAACAAAATCTTAGCAAATCAAATTCAACAGTGCATTAAGAATATATACCATGACCAAAATGGGATTTATTCCAGGGACACAAGGACAGTTCAACATCTAAAAAACAATCAACAAAATTCACTACATCATCAAAAATAAATATAAAAATCATATAATCGTTTCAATAGATGCTGAGAAAGCATTTGATAAGATTCAACATTCATTGGTGACAAATATCCTCAAAAAACTTGGGTGAGATGGAACATCTCTCAAAATAAGAAAAGCCACATATGACCAACCCACAGCTATCATTATTCTTAATCATTAAAATCTGAAGCTTTTTCAGTAAGATTCGGTATAAGATAAGGATATCTTTAATTACTGCTATTCAATGTAGTATTGAAATCCTAGCTAGGCCAATTAGGCAAGAAAAGGATATAAAGAGAAACCAAATTGAGAAAGAAGAAGTAAAGCTATCATCATTTGCAGACAATATAATAATATAGGTAGAAAACCTTAAAAAACACTAAAATTAATTGAAGTAATCAGGTCAGCCAAATGGCAATTTACAAAAATCAATATACAAAAATCAGTTGCCTCCCTATATGTAAAGAATGAGCTAGAATAGGGGGAAATCAAGAAAATATTCCCATCTGTAACTGCATTAAAAATAAATACCTAGGAGTAAACTTCACAAAGGAGGTGAAGGATGTATACAATATATATGTAGGCATTACTGGATTTAAGCAACACTCACAACTCACAGGAAAACATCAGCCTTAAAACTTATTTTAATGGAGTATTTCATCACAGGAAAAATTTTAATTCATAAAAATAAAAAGTGAAAATGATCCTACCAAAAGTAGATTTTTGATAGGATTATTTTCTCCAAAACAAGGAAAACTATCTGCTAATAGTAAGTAAATTAAATTGTATTTGAGTGAAGCAGGTAATGTTCAGCATAAGCTGAAAGGGAATCTTTTAAGATGTGTTCCAAATGATGGTGGTAAACCATCTGTTTACCACCAGACAGAAAAAAAAAAATTAAACCAACTTATAGAGTTTGAGAAAATATACAGCTTTTAAGCTCATGGATATTCATTGTATTATGCTCACCAGCAGGTACTTTATGAAAAATATTTAAATCCATCATGTGTAATTGAATAGTGCTAATGATGAGCTTCATTAACTTTAGTGGGTTTAACCACTGTCAGTTCTGTAAGAATTTGTCAGAATAGGGTCTGAATATCCTATTTCTTGAACACCCAGTAGATAATTACTAAGCAGCATAAAAAAATTTTTTTTCTGATGTTTTTGAGGGTTAAGTTTAGATTTTTTTGGTGCTTGATATATACCATGATTAATTATTGAAGTGAACACAACCTAAAATTATAAGGTAAATAAGCACTTAAATATGAAATGTACACTATGGTGAAGTCATTTCAATGACAACCAATGTCATTTGAATTGTGTAATGTCAAGCTGCTTTATACATTTCTTTTGCTGTTAAAAGTAAGTTAAAACAAGAAGCAGGGCCTCCACAAATATGTACCAGATACATTTCTCTAAACTCAAACCACAGTTCCAGAAGCATGTTTTTGGATCTTGATGCAAGTAACAAAGTTTCCATATTTCAAAATTCTTTTAACTGCACAACTGAGGAGTTTCCACCTATCTTTCAATTGGAGGTAATTAATTTAATGACATGTTAAAAGGCAAATATCAAGAGAAGAATCAAATAGGATTCTTTAAGTGCTTTCCAAGTAATGAGTATTCTCAATTAAAATCATATGCTCATAGACAGATATTTGTATTTGGCAGTATCTATCTGTATGAAAAGACATTTCAAAGATGAAATATGTAAAATCTCATTATGAATCAGTATTAACAGATGGACATGTGCAATCCATTCTGATGATAGGAAACACTAAACTTTGAGTCCCAATTAAATGAATTGTTAGCCTTCCTCCACAATAAGAAAATTTCATTCTTCTCATTAGTAAGTCCATATAACAGAGAATTATGCTCAATTATTATTATTTTTATTATAATTAAATTTCCAATTTTGTGAATAATGATTTGTGGAAATTTGTTTTGTCTCTTGTTGTGTAACTGCTTGCATGACAACCTTCATTTTTGCCTCTTGGTGTGACATATTTACTCTTTGGTCCTTTACAAAAACATGCTGCCAATCCTTGACCTAGACTATTCTCTGTTGTCACATATGCAGAATAATAATTCTTAAAATCATTTTTATAAGCTTATGCTTGAGTGCTGCAATGTGCAAAGCTTTGTCCTTGTGAAAGAGGAACTACTATTCCCAATGTATGGTATCATGAAATGGAAATTCATAAACATTCCTAAGATTATACATTGGTAAGTTAATAACACATAACAGTTTAAATCTGCTCTTCCTGGCTGCAAAGACTAGGCTGTGTGACCTTGGAGAAGTTACATAACCTCTCCAAACTTCATATTCTTCATCGGTGAAAGAGAGTTTATACTAGAGTACTACCTACATCATGTAGTCAGTTGAAGCACTGAATTAATAAATCCATGGAAAGTACTTAGAACATATCCAGTGGAGAGCAGTTAAGATGACTGGAGTTCCAAACAGGAAAGAGATCAATAAAACAGTTTATTATTTAGAAGTAACTGATGTAGTTCTAATACAGGTGGCAAATAGAGCTTTTCATTTATTTCAGAATTTGTACTTTGTGTTTTTTTTAATAACCTGATATATATTAAATATGCAAAACCCAAACATTGTATTTAATTCAGATGCACTAAAGTAGATGAGAAAGCCTGTTGGGTCCTGCTCACTTGGCTTATTCCTAGTTTTGCTACTCCTTAACTGTGTGACCTTGATCAAGTCACATAATCTCTCTGATCCTCAGTATCTTCCTCTGTAGAATGCAGATTACAAATAGCTTACCATATAGGGATGATTAAACAAATAAACATGCATCAAAAGTACCTAATACCAGGCTTGGCATAAGAATGAGCTCAGTAAATAAACAATTATTTGTTTCCCTTGGCTTTTCATAACTGACCCAAAGCTTTAAAACAAAGCAAAGCAAAACTTACCAAAATTAAACAAAGTTAAAAAAACCCCAAACAAACAAAACCCAACTTATCGATTGGAAGTTAGACAATAAGGGAGACTATCAGGGACAAAAATGAAAGATCCTTAGTAGAGTTGCCAGATAAAACAGGACATCCAGTTGAATTTGAATTTCAGATAAACAATGGAAAATAATTCTTTCAGCATAATTCACATATTGCATGGGGCATACATGCAATAAATAAATTATTAGTTGTTTATCTGAAATTCAGATGCAACTGGATGTCAAGAATTTTTATTTACTAACTCTGGCAGCCTAGACAAGACAGAATTTACCAAGAAATCTCTACCCTGCACAGTCTACAAGACTCAGAACACACAAGATCTCAATGTGTTTCCAACTTGTTAACTGCAAAGGCTTCAAGGTCGAGGTTGACCCTCCGCTCCAGCTCCCGTCTCAGTTAGGCACCCAGCCCAGACCGGAAATCCCCTGGGAGCCATTCTGCATCCTAAGCACCCTCTATGGGATGTCAGCGCTGAGGTTGCTGGGAAAACTGTGGCCCACTGCCCAAGGTTTCCTTGGGTCCCTCTGCCTCAGGTTTTCCTTCGGGTGGGGCTCTGTGGTTACTTTATGGGTGTGGCGACTCTTTGTCTCTCTGCCTCTGCCACGCCCTGCTTAGTCCACCTGGGGGTGGGGGTGGGGGGAGAAGAAAACTGGTTGGAGGAGGGAAAAGACGACTTATCAATTTGATATTTTTCTTAGCATGTTTGTGCTTTGTTGTTCTGGTCTGCAAAACTTTAATTATTACTTTGATGCTGAGTGACTGCCGATTGTCATTGTCAGGCCTGATTTAATAGCTTGCTTGCACAAAGTCCAACAGAGATTGCTTTTGTTGCACTTTCGAACAGCTTGTGAAGGTGGCTCTTATACGTTAAGGAGGAAACTCTGTGGTTAAACTGTAGCGTAGGTATTTTTAGAGCCGTTACCATGTTAACCGAATTTCGTACATTTCACCTGCAGGATATGCAGTGGTGCTTATGGCCTTCCCTAAACTCTAACCAAAAATTATGATTAACAATTCTTCATACTGTGTTTGGAAGCAGCTCCATGTTATCAGAAAAGCTACTCATCAAATGTGTGGGCTGCTAAGAATCTCTTTTTGGATGGATGGTACAATGCCTTTGGGAGTATTTTTTTTCCTTGATGCAGAAGGATTTGAAGGAACCTAACCAAAAGGCTAAAATTGGTTAGTTCTAAAGGTCAGAGCCTGGAGGCAGTGACCCATTTGTTAATCATTAAGCTTTTCTAAACTGTCTCTGACAGTATTCTGGCCTTCTGCCACCTCTCTGGTCATTTTAAGCTGCAAATTCTTGTACTGTTTCAGTTTTTAAGTAGGTAGCAAAGGTTATGAGAAAGGCATCACTTGTAAGTTATTTTTCCTTATCAAATGTCATTAGGATTTTGGGAAAGGCAAAGCTGTCCTGTGTAAAGGGAGTCTTCTTAACATCCATAGTTATACAGCTTTTAAAGATGGACTAGAGGATCCTCTGCAAAGAGAGCATTTCTCGCTATATTTCCCATGTTAACGAACTTCTAAAGATAAGCAGGCAGTTTTGAGAGGACATCCACTTAGCAATTTGGTATTAATTCCCAAGTCACTGCTATCTAGAGTGATTTTTCTCCTATAATCCCAGAACTGAAAGTTTATAAACAGGCCCAGTGTATTTATAATCTTGTCGTCAGGTAAAAACTGGTAGCACTTTAAAATATTTTGAATGCTTTCTGTGAAGCCAAATGGGGTTGAAGTGATACGATGTTTCATTCACAAATTTAATGCCAGCTTTTGCTCTAGTCTATCTGAATTAAAGTTGATTTGTACACCCCCAAACGCCCATAAACAAAACTAAATTTTATGTAGCCAAGGGACATTAAGCTGCTAAAACACTTGCTACAATATTGAACATGGAATAGTTGTTCTCCATTTCTCAAGGAAAAAAAATAGTCAAACCCTGCTTATCCATAAGGCAAACTTCCGGAAGGCTTAAGTATTTGGAATAGCTTCAAACTGAAAGGGGAGAAGGGAGATGGAAGGATGGGGGGTGGGGGAGAGAATGAAGAGAGGGAAGAAGGGAGACAGGAAGGGAGGGGGAAGTGGGGAAGAGAGAGAGAGAGAGAGAGAGAGACAGAGACAGAGAGAGAGAGAGAGAGAGAGAGAAAGAGAGAGAGAGAGAGAGAGAAGAGAGGAGAGAGAGAGAGAGAAGAGAGGAGAGAGAGAGAGAGAGAGAGAGAGAGAGAGAGAGAGAGAGAGAGAGAGAGAGAGAGAGAGTGCTTTTAGAAGTAGATCTGAAGCCCTAGCAACACTGAAAAGGGACCTGGAGGTTCCTTCTGATTGGCTTACAAGCCAGAAGGAAAGGTGAGCTCTGATTGGCTGGTGATGATGTCTCCAAATAACCAGCCTTTTTCAGGAAAGGAAATTTATGTGGCAGAAGGAACAAGAGACAGAAGAAGCAGGCAAAAAAGAAAGGGAATATAATGAAGTAAAATGCATAGCGTATTCTGAGGTGGTGACAGAGATTAAGATGAGAATAAGAATAACAACCTTTTTTGTAACTGCTTACACTTTACAAAGTGCTTTAATATGTAATCATTGATACTGTCTTCACAAAGAACTGCAGTGCACCCCAGAAGTTAAATAGCATGCCCCATGTCATTCAGCTAGTAAGAAAAAATAGCCAGGGTCTTTTGACTACAATCCAACACTTTTGATGCCACCTCGGTATTGTGGAGATAATGATCTGGAGTTTTGTGCTGGAGGAGAGCAGCGAATGCTCTGATCACAGAGAAAAGGATCAGAAGCCATGTCAGCTGGCAGTTTGCAAAAGGAACGAGGGCTCTCTGCCCTTCATGACCACTCTCCTTGAAAACACAGACATCTCTGTGGATATTTGTAAGGAGAGATAGTAGTGGTACAAAGGAAGCTTTCACCTTGAGAACTCAGAGACCAGTTCTGAATATATTTCACTGTGGTGTATCACAGTCTTCTCATACTTAGTACGTGGAAACTAGGTACTGAATTATTTTCCCATCTGACACATACCTCTCCTTGAAAGCCATTCTTTCCTCAGATTTAGAAAATAGCATCACCCTTCAGCCAATTATTCAAACTAAAACCCAGAAAGTCATCTTTGTCTTTACTTTCTCCCCATATCTAATTTATCAGCAAGTTATATAGATTCTATTTCCAATATCTATGAGTCAGGACTCTTCTATCCATCTCTGTGAAAACTTCCAATTTGATTTCTCCAGTTTCTGCATCGTCCTTCTCCAACTGTTGTACCCATCCTTTAAAATCCATTCTCTACACCATGTCAGGCTACCGTCTTAATTTTTTTTCCCCCGAGCATGAGACTCACAATCCCTATTATGATCCAGCACCAGTTTGCTTTGCATCAACCTGCCTAGAATTTATCACTCTAGCCACTGAAACTTCATTTCAATTATTAAAATACACTGCTGTCTTTCTCACTGAAGAGTCTTCAGTTTTTCTGTTCTAGTCTTTCATCTCTTCAATGGTTGGCTTTTTTTTACTTCATGTCACCTACATAGATCAGTCTTCTCTCATTAGCTTAACTAAGAGTTTCCTTTCATTCTGTCTCAAAGCACTTTT
The DNA here is from genome assembly GCA_019455555.1 of Galemys pyrenaicus. Lineage (NCBI taxonomy): Eukaryota > Metazoa > Chordata > Mammalia > Eulipotyphla > Talpidae > Galemys > Galemys pyrenaicus. The sequence continues at coordinate 11,124,043 of JAGFMF010011418.1, forward strand.
TTTAAAGTACCTAACTTCCTGTCCCTTTTCAATCTGAAATTTCATATGCTTTCATTTGATTCTTTGTTTATCATCATCTTTTATGCATTCCCCCAACTAGTCATCAAACTCCAGTAAGGCAAAAAACAAGTTGATACCCCTCTTCACTGTATGTCACAGAGGTATGTGGAGGCACTGTTGAATGAATGAATGGATGAAAATTAAGGGTATTAATATAGCCTGACCCATCAACTGAACTGTTCTGTTTTTTGGATAATCTGTGGAGTTTACACATTGGTCAAGATAAAGCCTATTTATTTGATTTCCCAAAGTTGTGCCTGTGAGTGATGAACAAGATTCTTAGAAAAATGAATCATTTTGTAGAAAATTTAAAATCACAAAATAACCAGTATCTCACTCAAAATATTACTGCTTTAATTACATTTGTTTCTACATTCTTGTTCTGAGGATTTCTTAGCTGACCTCTTAAGGATCCCTTTGAAAATGATTTACCATGGTGCCCTCTAGTGGAATCAAATTTGGACATTTTTAAAGATGAAGCCTTATCTAGTAAGAATGCATCACCCTGTGTTACAGAAATGTATTTTAGAAATGAAAGGAGCAACTCTAAAAATGTTCATGAACTATTAGAAGGGTTCTCTTGCTACTGGGGGACTGGAAAAAAAACACACATGACTCAGAATAAGTTCTTGAAGATTCAGAGATATAATTTGCATGTGATAAAGAAGAAGAGACCATGATATAAATGTATGTAATTCTAAACCCATTAGAATAAAGGTCAGAAGTCATAACATTTCACATCACCTGATAACATGGAAACTGACTAATTAGGTATTATACATAGAAAGTCAAAAGACATTTTAGACATTCCAGCATTTTCAACAATATTGATTAATAGTCATAAACACAAGAGGGAAGTATAATTTGTTTGTGATTTAATGAGAATGAGTGGTGATTCATTTCATAGAAATTTTGTCATTAGATGCCTCATCAGAATTAATAATGCTATAATGTGTCCTTCAAAATGGCAAAGATCACAGGTTCCTTGAATTCTTGTGACCATAAAATTTCCTGACTCCCTTCATAGAGGAACTTTAATTTATCCCTACAAGGGGACAAAGTGAAAGTCTCTTAGACACAATTGAGTTACAAACCACAAGGACCCTACTCAAGGAATTTAGATCAATGAATCAGTCATCTACAAAAAGATGTCAATGGAATTAAAAAGCTCCTCTCTGAGGATCTAGAGTTAAGACAAAGGGAAACAGTGTTATTCCATATAGATCAGGTTCTATATTTGTTGGTCTGGATGCCCTAAATAAACTCTTATCAAAATAAAAGTTAAAAAGGTAAAAGAAAACTAAGTGAACATCTAATTTATTAGTGTCTACAAATTACCTAGTGATTATTTCAGTATTCAAATTTCCTGAAAGGTAGAATATGGGGCAGAGTAGCAGGGAGTTGTTAAAATAGCACACTTGGATTATATTAGTTTGTTGCTTTTCTTACTGAGGACATCCCTTTGAAATTTGTTATGCCTCAGATTAAAACAAAGACAAAAACAATTATCAACTCCTCTGAAGCAGTCGTTCTCCAAGGAATGGTACTGCCCCCTGCAGGGTGTGTGTGTGTGTGTGTGTAGGGAGGATGTATCAAAGTGTTTAAATGATTATGGGGCTGCTATTGATAGTTGGACTACAGATGTGACAACAATTCCACGTGGTGTCAGGTTTTCATGTCCTACCAACCATTCATTTAGAGAAAAACCCTACTGGCAATCATCTAAACCTAGGGCCAAATTCATTTCTATGTAAAAGCACTAATATTTTTTTTTAAAGATTTATTTATTTATGCATACAAGCGCTGGGGTACAGGCCAGAGGTGTAGGGTGGTGAGAGGATTCACCACAGAGAGCTGGGAGCAGAACAGGCAGATCAACAGAAGCACACTGCTGAGGGGAGCAGCGGGCACAGCAGGAGAGGTCTGCTGCACCATGGGGGTCCCCTCCCTGGCCAGCAGCAGGGATAGAATTCGTGCTGCAGTGGCTGTGGTTTGCTTCATAGTGCGTTGCTTAACCCACTGCGCCACCAGGGGAGGCCCAAAAGCACTAATATTTTTGGCATCGTTTTAATAGACATTGAAATTTTCAGAAATGCAGGTCCAACATAGATTGAGACAACAGTGTACTTTTTTGGGTTTGGAACTTTACCAAAAATTGTTCAGAATATTTGAAACCTAGTATAAAATGGCCGTGAATTCTCTGTTCTCATCACATGGAACTTTATGTCAAACCTCTATGTCTTTGTACATATTGATCCCTCCAATGAACACACTCTCTTGCACAATGAATGTTGTGCTACTCCGAGTCTTTCAGGTTTTCATTAATCACATCTGTGAATCCATTCAACTCTGTCCTCATTACTGTCATAGTATTTGTATTTTGACATATATTTACATGGTGTTTTATTAATTTTATTAACACCATGTTTATATTCTCGGTTATCCTATTAAGCCTTATTTCTCAAAGAAGGAAGAATATAATATTAATGTTCAGAGGTGTGAAGCACAGAACCTGACATATAAGAGGATACAAATCCATATATTTTGAATGAATGAACGGTAGATTATCAATGTGTCACTGTCGATATCAATGTGTCAGTATAAGTATCCAAAGTAATAGTATTCCTTATTAAAAAGCAGACTTGAATTAAATTCTATTCATTCACAACTTACATTGGATGGAAAGAAACTGCTTTTTCAATTTTTGAGAGTTATTCCAATGGTTCTACATGACTCAGATATTTTTGGAAGGATCTTAGTTTTTCACAAATATGGATATGTAACTCAAATTCCTCACTGTGCTATTCAAAATAATGACTTGAATATTATGGTATTTAATATTTAGTTCTTCAGTCCTTTATAAAACATACTAGTTTTCCTTTATAAAATAAGAATTTAACTATATATTAAATTGCAGGGTTTCCCCCAACATTTTCCATTTCCCCCATCATCCCATGGTTATCGCTGACTTGTCAGCAAATTTTGCCTTTAGGAGAGAAACCAATTTGAGAAATGCACTTCTAATTATTCTGAGGAAATCAATTGAAAAATCAATGTGACAAAAAAATAAATACAAATCAACATGCTCTTCATAAACCAGAAGGTTATAAATTCCTCTTAAATATAGTAGGGCCAAATAATTTATATACTCTTAGTAAATGAACTGTAATATATTTTGAGATAGATCTTTATAACTTACATTTGGAATTTGGTCCTAAAAAATATAGGGATAGTTGAACAGACTTCAAAAGTCTTTACGGTGTTCATAGCCTCAGACTGTGTAAATACATCACACTAGAAGGGAGTATTCTAATTCAATGAATTTTCAAGTAGTGAAAAGTTAGAGACTCATCATTTTTATGATGATTCAGTCTTCTGCATTGTCCAAATTAAACAGTTATGAGCAATTCTCTTGTAGTTCTACAATAAGATAGAAGGTTTCAGAGGTATGGCTGGATATAACTAGGCCCTAGGAAGTACCATGTAAAATTTTTGCATTGCCTTTTTGATGTTGATTTGCTTATTTTTATAAAGATGATGAGACTCTCTTTCGGATATGAGGGGGAAATAAAGCAAACAGAAACAGAAAGAGTAGCAAACACTAGCCCTTCCCTGTAAGAAATATTGAAAACAGTTCTCTTACCTAACTCAAAGAGGAGAAAACCCACCAAAAAGAAAAAAAAAAAAAAAAAAGAAGAAGAAGAAAAAATGAACAAGAAAATAGAAATAGAAAACTAAAACAAAATGTCAGCAGAAAATCCTCATCTATCAAAAATCACCTTAAATGTAAATGGACTGAACCCACCAATCAAAGGGCATAGAGTAGCCAACTAAATCAGAAAACAGACCCCATATTTCTTCTGTCTCCAGGAAATCCATTTATGCTCTAATTATAAACAAAGGCTCAAAGTAAATGGCTAGAGTGGAAAAAAAAAAGAAATAGAAATAAAAAAAGAGAGCCCAGAAAGTCAATGAAACCAAAAGCTGGTGTTTTGAAAAGGAGGGAAATAAATAAACAAACCCAGTCTAACTAGTTACACAAAGGAAATAAATAGGAAAAAGTCAAATAGAATCAGAGATGAAAGAGAAGTTACAACAGAAAGCTCAGAAATACAGAAGATCATAAGAGGCTACTATTACCATTTTTATGCCAATATATTGAATAACCTAGAATAAATTGACAAATTCTTAGAAGCATCAACCCACAACATTGAATCAGAAAGAAACAAAAAATTTGAACAGACCAGTTATAGCAAGAAAATAAAAAACAAAAGCCCTGGACTAGACGATTTCATTAGTGAGTTCAGCCAAATCTTCAAAGACAAGCTAATACCTATCGTTCCCAAATTCTTCCAAACACGTTTTATAAGGCCAATATTACTCTGGTAGGAAAAGCAGACATTAGTGTTGGGAAAATTGGAGTCATATGCAAAACATGAAGCTAGATCACCACCTCACATGATGCACAAAAAAATGAACTCAAAATGGATTGAAGACTCAGGTGTAAGACCAGAAAATGTTAAATATATAGAAAAAAACACAGGTAAAACTTTCTGAGAAATTAGCTGGTGATGTTTTTAGGCACTGGACTTGAAAGGTAAGGGAAACAAAGCAAGAAATGGGACTACATCAACTACATCAACTGACAGTGAAACTATCAGTAAAATGAAAAAATACCTACCAAATGGGAAAAAAAGAAACCAAAAATACTGTACATTATACATCTGACAAGGGGCTAATAACTTAATAAAAAGAAAACAAGTAACCCAAATTTTAAAAATGGGCTAATAAAATGGGCATATAGCTAAATAGACACTTCTCCAAAGAAGACATACAGATGTTAACAGGCACATTTAAAAAAATCATCATCACTTATCATTAGGGAAATGCAAATCAAAACCACAATGAGATAGCACTTCACACCTGTGAGAATGGCCCATATTAAATAAAGCAGAAACAAGTGTTGTAAGGATGTAGAGATAAAGGAATCCTCATACACTTTTGGGGGGAGTGTAGACTGATCCAGACCCTATGGAAAACAGAATGGATGTTTCTCAAAAGATCAAAAATGGAGCTGCCACCCAGCAATTCTACTCTTGGATATCTACATGAAGAATACAAAAACACAAATTCTAAGGGATTTTTTGCACTCCTATGTTCATTGCCAGTTATGGAAACAACCTAAGTGCCTAATGACAAATGAGTGGATTAAGAAGATGTGGCATATATACACAATGGAATTTTACTCAGCTATACAAAAACGATGAAATATTGCCATTTATAGATAGTGGAAAGGGTCAGTTATTCATTAGATCTGTGGGTGATGGATTAGACTGGACCATACAAATTCTTAAAATTAACCAAATAAAGTTCCCTAGCAAGATAGTGTCACACTATGGAAAAACTACAGGAAGAATCCAAATTGAACACATTGGTACAACAGTATAAAGGAACCAGGAGGTTCAGTTAAATTGGGATAGAGAAAAGGGAGCCAGATCCCAGGGAATATGAGGGCATATTTTGACCACACCTTCCAAAAGAGGGAGCTCTGGGGTTCTAAACCAACAAATCATGTTGACTCACACCAGGCTTTACAAAGCACAGGAAATCTTACCCACTGAAACAGAACAGGATTGCCCATACAGAGACATAAGAAAAGTGAGAAGGGGCAAAATTATTTCTTAGAGATGGTAAAAGCATGCCAGAGAGATGTACGATAGGAGTTTCAGAAGAAGAAAACCAGAGCAATGGAACAGAACAAATACTAAAAACATTGTTCTTAAAGAAATATGATTGAAACTACACATTGAAAGAGTGCATTATAACCCTGGAAAAATCAACCGAGCACAGCCATTACTGAGATAAATTCTAGTAAAACTACGGAACTGTAATAGTTTTATTTTTTATTTTTTCATTATTAAAATATTTTAAAATTTACATTATACTTGCCATTAATTGTAATCCCCATGTATTCCCCATCATCATCTCACCAGTGCACCATCACCTCAGTCCCTCGTGTTCCCATCTTCCCTCAACCCT
>JAGFMF010011418.1:11149013-11196680 GCA_019455555.1 Galemys pyrenaicus
TCTCTGTGGTGAATCCTCTCACCCCCCCACACCTCTGGCCTGTACCCCAGTGCTTGTATGCATAAATAAATAAATCTTTAAAAAAAAATAAAACTATCTTACAGTAAACGATGGGGGATATGATTTAGAAGAAAAAATAGCTTCCAGGAGGTATATAATTTTACTTTATGTGGTTACTGTTTCAAAACCAACGTATGATATGTAATCTATGGCCTCTTCAGTATTTTTTAAAAAAGAATTACAAATGGATTTTCTTTTTTTATAGTCTAGATTTCCTTCAATTAAACATCTATTGTCAAAGTGTGGTGCTTCCTTTTATTTTCTTCCAGATATCTGGAAATCCTGAGGGCTAACTAATTTAAGCTTCATCAAGGTGTTGTTTACTAACAATAACCAAACCCCAGAACATATAGCTGATCTTTGGTTAGAAGTGTTTCTGGTTTATGATTTAGCTTTCTTTAAGTGAGGAGTTTGCTAGCAACCCCATAAAAGATAAGAATAGAAAAAGACAATGGAAGGAATTATTTTCTTTTGCTGCTGTCATACAATTATTGCTATTTTCAGTTAGGGGGCTTTCATAAAAAGAACACTTTCAAAACACAAGGAAGGTTGGCAATGAATCAAAATTACTGAATGCTAGTCCTGCTTTAAGGTAAAGCATTGTATTCTCTTCATGCTTCCAGACTTTTTTACATGAAATATAATTTCTGTTTTCCCTAATAGCACCTTTAATGACCCTGAGTTGTAAAAAGACAGCTTGATTAGGCTTGCCTTGTGTTTTCATTTATGCTACCCATGCACTGACACATGACCTGTCAGCATTTTCTATACCCCATGTATCATAAAGACATGGTCTATTTACTTGGACTTGGGAATATTATTAATAGACACTTTGGTGCTACCAGTGCTCTTAATACTTCTTTAGAAACTTAATTTCATGGAAATGGACAAAGACTGACTTTTTTAAGGTTAATTACTTAGTATTTGCCACATCTGAAAGAACATTGACTGAGAGAGTCACTTTATTGAACAAAGAGTGTGGGTCTGAGTTTACGGGTTTAAGAGTCTCTTGAAATTAGCATTGCTTATAACTGAAATAGATTTTAGTCAAATACAATAATTTCAAACTGAGACATTTATGTAAATACTTACAAAGTTTACTGACTGAATTAAAATGAGGTTCCTGCACTGGCAATCTTTGTATTTATCTGTTAAACCCCATCGATGGCTGATCTGTTTTCAGCCACCAGGACTGTGTATTGGTATTGCACACTCTCTTCAATCCTTTGGATTCTTGCACGATGTGAATTCCTACTGGGATTGTGATGCTGTCTACAGTGGGTATGGACTCTTCCCATAGAAAATACTCTTTCCTCCCTATTATATGGTGGCCAAGGCTGTAGAGCACAGCTTGGCACTGTGGTAAAGAGCACAGCTGTCCAACCAGGATGTCCAGTTTTCAATCTGATTTGGCCTTTCACTAAATTTGTGACCTTGAACCAATGACTTGATCCTCCTGTGCTTAGTTTCCTCATAGGTCATGTAAGGCTTTGCCTCTACATCCCATATCCTCCTCCTGACAGCTCCCTTACCCTATTTTATTTTCTTTTATAGCTTTTATTACCGACTCGCACCAGTATATTTGTCCACTGTCTGACTCCCTCCACTGGAATGAAGATTCACGAGTGCTGAGTGTTTGACTCGTTCATCCAATACACATAATAATGTCTGGCACATACCAAGTCAATCTCCACAAGTTGGAGCGGGGATGAATGAATCAGTGGAAAATGGAGATGGGAGGATGTATAAAATGTCAGCTTTTGCAATGTCCTGGAAAAGGAGCCAGATTAAGCTGAGGAAAACAACAGTTCATAATAAACTGTGGAAACAACCCAAATGCCCCCAAATAGATGACTGGATCAAGAAGATGTGGTATATATACACAATGGAATATTATTCAGCAATAAAAACAGAAACATGTATGAGAAACATGTATGCAGACATGTTGCAGAAACATGTATGGAGCTGGAAGGGATCCGCTCAGTAAGTTAGAAAGAAAAAGAAAAATACCACATGTTTTCACTTACAGGAAGAATGTAGAGGATCCAAATAAGGGATCAGGGAAAAAAGTTAATTATAATAAATTAAAATTCAAAATCAACAGGCAACTATAAATCAGAGACAATCTTCGGGGGTGGTGGGGGAAGTGAGCAGGATGAAAATGGGTGAGAAGAGCACAAGGGACTATGGTGATAGTGCATGGGTAAATTGATGGTGGGAGTTTCATTGGGACTATACATGAGAAAACATACATTGTACAAAAATGAAGAATGATGTAAAAAATACATAAAATAATAATAAAAAAAGAAAGAGGAAATGAGCCAGGAATGAGGAGGAAAAAGGCTTTCTAGTTAGGGAAAAGAAGAAAGGAATTGAAGGTATTAAAGCAGTTTCATGGAATTGCATGTGGAGTGAGTGTCTCAGATCAGACCATGCAGAAAGCACTGTGCCAGAATGAACTGGAGTTGAGGGCAGCTGTAGGATATGGCTGTGTGCCTAGCTGATGACTTTGAGGCAGCCCACACCTATCCTAAACTATTCTGTCATGTCCAAAAACAAATGGGACATTATTCTCTCCTTTGTGGATATATAGTCAAAGGCAAATGTTATTAGGCTGATGAGTGAAGGAAGCTGCTGATCTAGCGCCATTCAAAGCTGACACATTACCCAGGTGGTAATATTCATACAATGAATAGATGTAAAAAAAACCTGAATGCAGAGTAAGGAAAGGCCTAGGACCAGATGCCTTTGGCAATTGGGGCAGAGGAAGTGTCCAGTGTCAAAGACAACCTTGGTCCTTGGCACAACGACCTGCTGTCATGGTGGTTTCTCTGTGATTTGGAGCAATGGTGTCTAATGATTTTCCCTTCATTGCATTTTAAAAGGGCACATTCACCGGGATTAAAGATATATAACAAGAATTTATATGACCTTCAACATTCACAAAACACAATACTTTGCCTACTTTGGATTTGGTAGCTCCATATACTGCATTAATTAAGATGCTCAAATAAATTGCCACACACTGTAAATTGGGGTGACATCTACGCCACAGTCATTAGCACCATGTTCCTGAAAGATTTGAAGAGGAGGAAGGAAGTGTGCATATAACACTTCACCCTCTCTACGCCTTCCCCACACTTCATCAGAACAGATGGCAGAGAAGCATTAGTTGTCTCATGTTTTGTTTTGAAATGTTTCATTGTAAAATAAACAATTCTGCAGTAGAGTTCTTGTTACAGCATGCAACTAGATTTAAAGTTAAATGTCCTTACTTTATTATCCCCACTCCAAAACATAAATCAAACAAGAAAGATTTATCAAACCAAATAAAACAGAATAAAGCTGAAACTCCACCTGTAACTTATATCTTTGTCCTGGTATATTTTCGCATGGCAAATCTTCCTATTTACCCACAAATTATTGTTTTTGCTGTGCTGCATTTTGTTTCATAATGCATCACAGTCTATTTACAGTGGTTTAGACCAAGTTACCCCAATAATATGTGTTTATTTACTATTGCACCAGGTGTGAGGTACAAAGCTGGATACAGCAGTGTAAGAAAAGCTCACTGCTTTCAAGAGACTTAAATCTGCTTAAGTATTTTTCTTGTCAAATGATAACTAAAAACACACAACAGAATGTGCAAAATAACAGTTAAATGGTTTAGACAATGGCTGCAAGAGGAGGAGGTCAGAAGAAGGTGAAATGATTTGCACTTAAGAGTAGAGAAGGAAATGTGAGGAGGTGTCAACTGAAGATTCAGATAAGTAGAGAAGGAGCAGAGACATTCCAAAAAGAAAGGATAGAGAGAATAAAAGCAGAGACTGAAAAACACAAAGTGTGCTGGCAGCAGGTGAGGGTGTGGATAGTGAGCTACAACAAGGTAGGGAGATCACAAAGAAGATGCACGAGAGAATCCCTGAAAATTTAAAAGTTTCAGGGTTATCCCAAAACCAATTTGGAAGTTTACTCTGCAGCCTAGCAGAAGGCTAGCACACTGTACTTTGAAGGTGACTCCATGTAGTCATTTATTCATCCATTTACTTATTCATTCATTCGTTTATTCAGTTATGTGGTAGTATATTGAGAATCACTGGGTATGTGTTAGGTACTGAAAATATGATGAAGATACAATATGGTTTTTTGCCCTTAAGAAGATCACTGCGTAATGTGAAACACAGTGAATTACAATCCAGGCTAGAAGTTGTAGCCATGTAAAAATTGGGACACCTTTAGCAGTTCACTAATACTGTTTTAATGAAATGGCCTCATGTGAATATGAGGAGGCTCAGAATAGAAGTCAGGAAGAGGATCACTAGGTCTTCAATAATGCAACTAGACAATTGTATTGACACCTTATAGAGTCTTCTATTGTCTGTCATTTTGCCCTCTTTCTTTTAATACTTGAACAAAGAAAAAGACCAAAAAAAGACCTAAAAAAAAGACCAAAGGAAAAAAAATTCTTCACAATAGGAAATCAAGCTCCTGAATAAACAGGTACTTTCAGAAGAGAAAAAGATGAGCAAATTTTGTTTCTACTAATTGCTAGCCTTTAATCATACTGGTGCTTATGGCTCACATATTACACCTGACAATGTTCTAGATGCATTGCATATATTAACTCCATTATCACAACAACCTCATAACCTCAGGTACTATTACCGCCCCCTCTTAAAGTTAGCTAGTGATTGGATAAAGTTGTCCAAGGTGCCAAAGTCAGAGGAGTCCAACAGCTCTGTTAATCAGTGTGCCACAAGGTATCCTCACATGTGGAAAGATGGCCCCAGGAGAGTGGTGGTGCACAGCAAGAGACACTCTCAGAAAGTAAATATCATATCAATTATCAAAGCAAATAAATATCAATTAAATCTAAGGAAAGGGGCCTCCTTGGTGTCCAAGGGGTTAAAACTCAGCACTATGAAGCTATTTGCAGCCACTGCAGTATGAGTTCGATCCCTGGCCAGGGAGGGGACACACATGATGCAGCAGACCTCTCCTGCCTTGCCCACTGCCCCCGTTAGCAGTGCATTTCAGTAGATCTGCCTTTTCTGCTCACCACTCTGTCTCTGGTGAATCCTCTCACCCCCTCTGACCTGCACCTTAGCTCTTGTGTGCATATATAAATAAATTAAAAAAAATCTAAGTGAGAGTGAGTAAAGCAAATTGATGCAAAGAGCACACATTTTCCCATTTTATGAGGTTAGAATTCATTAAATAGGGACTCTATCACCATTCTATGGGGTTAGAATTCAGTCAATAAGGAATAGTTATTTTAGATAACTGATAAAAGTATTATTTAATATTAATTGGGAATCTATGTGAGCAGGGGACCCCGCACAGATACCATCATTACCTCCATTTGTGAAAAGAAAAATAAAGATACTCATTTGGGAGGAGAGAAGGTTTGTTGAATGTTCATCACAGTTCTCAGGAGGGACTAGCATATAGGTCTATATGACTAATCTTTACTACCACATTATGCATTTATGATACCTTCAGGTCATCAGCCTGTGGATTTTCTGGGTTTACCTTTTTTTTTATTAATCAGTTAGGTTGTAAAAAGCCTGCTATGCTGGGGTGACTCAGGACATGGCATTGAGGTGACAAAGCCACATTTATTTGCTAGGGGTCTTGATTTTTCGATATTTCAGAACTAGAACTATTTAGGATAATCCATGTCTCTGCCTCCCCCGTAAATATGGGAAATTGTGGCTCTCTTTCCCATATTGAATATTTATCTATCAAATATTCCTCCTCTTATAGTAACATTTGTTACTAACTGACATTTTAAAGTGTAGATTCCATAAACAGAATTGAAAATTATATCTCAAGTTCCAAAAACAGAAAACCATAATCACCTGAAGTACAGACTAGAGATTGTATTATTTCTGTTAAACATCTGATTGTCAACTAAGAACTCATTTGCTGTTTTATCTAAATAAAGTCACAAGTATCAATAATGGTGTAGAATGAAAAGAAATTAGGCATACTTATTAAGGGAATAATGCTTATTGAAACTACATATATTCTATTAACTCATCTGGTTCCCACAATGGCCAGTGCATTATGACCTCATTAGTACACAAAACTACTGAACTTTAGCTTAAAAAGTAAAAGGTTCCCTCAGGTCAAACAATTAACAAGGGGCCATGACTGTGATTTACTTTTTACTATATTACCTCTATTAGGAAAAAGCAGAGAATGCAACTCTTTGTTCCTATCAGAATTGTTATACAGAGAAAACATACCTTGAATAATAGGAAAAGAAGCGAAGTTTATGGGAAGAAACAATGCAAATCAAAAAGGACAAAGTTGGGGTCTCCCTGGTGGTGCAAGGGGTTAAGCACTGCACTTATGAAGCATCACCAGCCACTGCAGCATGAGTTCAATCCCTGGTAAGGGAGGTGACCAACATGGCGCAGCAGGCCTCTCCTGCCTCGCCTGCTGCTCACCTCAGCAGTATATTTCAGTTACTCTACCTGTTCTGTTCCCAGCTCTGTCTCTGATGAATCCTCTCACCCCCACACTTCTGGCAGGTATCCCAGTTCTCGTATGCATAAATAAATAAATCTTAAAAAAAAAAAAGTGAAGTGGTAAAACCTTAAAAAAAACAAAGAGGACAAAGTTGTCGAAGTTAGAAAAAATATCTATCTGTGGCTCCTGAAGGAAGGCATTTTACTTCCAATTCTGCATTTACAGACCTCTTGTTCCACTGCTATTTCTCAGGAGAGTATCCTCCTGAGACATGCAAGTATGTTACTGAATTTATTTTCCAAGGGAAAAGTCTAGGACTATTACTTATGAAAAAACACAGATTTGCATTTTTCTGGGTGACTTCATAGCGTGCCCCCCTCCAATGTTAAACACATAACTATAATGTGAAAGGCTCACCATAATTCATTTACTTTTCTCAAATATTGCCTTTTGCAATAAATGTACTGACCTAAATTTGATTCTGTTAATGACACTCTACTTGGGCTTTCAAATGGCTTAGCTGTCTAGAAGCACATTTGAAGAATAATCTGACTGAGACTGATAAGACTATTCATGTCATTTTGACCCTCAGAGAGGATGGTGAGAGAATATTATTCTTTCTACTTTGCACCATTCTCAAAGGACAGTCACAAATGTGTAAACAAACATGAAAGAGAAATAAAGGGGACAGTCAGATTGCCAGAGATCCATTACTTTACCCCTGGGGTATATGGCTATTATACAACTGGGGCAAATGCCAAGAGCACTGAATTCAAAAGGAAGCTCCCTGAAGTGAGTCATCTATTTAGATGACATCAGAGGAATATCGGGTCAAGCCCTACTGGGTGAAAAGGTTACACCCTGGGCATCTTGTAGTCACTTTGGGAATTATATTAATTTATGGTAACCTGAGTACAAAGTGGCAAAGTGTTATTAAAAGCTAAGGCAAATTTATTTCCAATCAAGATGGAAAGGGCAGTTGGTCATGCCTCTTTTTCCTTTAGCCACACATGCAAACATGGAAAGCAGCCATGATAGGTTTGAAAGATAAAGGATAAATATCTGGTATCCTAAGAGAGTTGCTGCTGTCATCGGTCTTCTCATTTAACAAGAAATGGTTATTTTAAAAATTCAGTGAGACTAGAAAAACAACCAGACTCTAAGGTCGGGAAACCTGTGTAAGAGGCTGATCTGTCACTTTGTGGCAGTGAAAACCTGGACAATAAACTGAATCTCCTTGGGCCTCAGTTTAGTCATGTGTAAGATGGACATGACCTCTTCATACAGTTGCTGTATAATTGATTTGGGCAAGCTTGTCATTACTTTTAAATTAAAATTAAAAAGTTAAAAAATAGTTCCTAGGCAACAAGAGTCAGTTTTCACTTTCCTGATTAGGAACACTGAATGAACCCAGAGTTAAGTTGATTTGCATCCATGATAGGAAGGACATTTGCTCATCATAATTTTTCCTTTTATGGAGTATGCTTTTGGTATTACAGTTAAGAAATCTTTGCTTAATCCCAAGCCACAAAAATTTTCTTGCATTTTCTTTTAGAAATTTTGTCAATTTAGACCTTATATGTTGGTCTGTGAGCCACTGTTCTTTCCTTCTCAGTATATTGCCTCTAATTTACTCACCACCATTTGTTGAAAAGATTATCTTTTTTTTTCCACTGAATTGTTTTTGCATCTTTGACAAAAATGAATTTTCCATATATGTTTGGGACTATTCTATTCAATTCCACTGATCTTCTTTCTGTCTCATGCCTTATGATGTTCTTGAAATGAGGTAATATCAACCCTCCAACTTTGTTCTTTTCCAAGTTGTTTCCACTATTTAGGGCCTTTGCATTTATACAAGAATTTTAGAACAGATTGACAATTTTCACCAAAAAATATACGGAATATGGGGACTTGGGGAAAATATCAAGTATTCCAGTACATGAGTCTATTTCTGTATTTAGGTGGTTTTTTGCATTGTCATTAGTGCTCTGTTGTTTTCAGTGCATAACTCTTGTCAGATGTGTCCCTAAGTGGTTCTTTTTAAAAATTTTTTTAAAGATTTATTTATTTATGCATACAAGAGCTGGGGTACAGGTCAAAGTCACGGGAAGTGAGAGGATTCACCAGAGACAGAGTGGGGAGCAGAACAGGCAGACTGACTGAAACACACTGCTGAGGGGAGCAGCAGATGAGGCAGGAAAGGTCTGCTGTGCCATGTGGGTCCCCTCCCTGGCCGGTGGCAGGGATCTAGCTAGTGTGGCAGTGACTGTGGTTTGCTTCATAGTTGGTTGCTTAACCCACTGCGCCACCAGGGAGGCCCCAATTTTTTATTTTTTTAATCAGAATGTTGTTACACATTGTTTGGCATTTACTGAGATGACCAGAGATCTTCTGTAGAATTCCTTAACAAGGTGAATTACATAATTTTTGAAAGTTAACCAACACTGCATTCATTAGATAAATCCCATTTAGTCATGATCCTTTCTATGAGAATTAGATTCTGCTTGCCATAATTTGGTTCAGAGTTTTTGTTTTTCTGTTCATGGGGATCTTGGCCTGTAGTTTCTTTTTCTTGTAATGTCTTAATATGGTTCTGGTATCAAGTATTAATGCTGGTTCCATAGAATGAGTTGGGAATTACTATCTCTACTTCAATTTTTTGGAAGAATTATGTGGGATTGATAATTTTTTTCTTAAATGTCTGGTTGAATTTTCCCAGTGAAATCTGGGCATGAAGTTTTCTTTGTGACATTTCAAGTATAAATTAAATTTCTATAGTAGGTATAGGGTTATTCAGATTTCTTTGTCTTCTTGAGTGAGTTTTTATAGTTTGAGTCTTTCAAGAACCTTATCTATTCATTTAAGTTGTCATATTTACAGGCAAAAATTGTTCATAATATTCTTCTATTATCCTTTTAATATCTGTAGAAATTAATAATGCCACTTCTGTTGTTATTGATAATTTGGGGGTTCTTCCTTAGTTCTTGATCAATCTGATTACAGGTTTATTAATTTCATTTAATATTCTCAAAGAACCAACTTTTGTCTTATCAATTTCTCTATTATTTGTTTCCTATTTCATTTTCACTGACATTTATTTCTCTTTTTTTTGATAACATTGGCTTCATTTTTTCCTCCTTTGCTTCTTAAGGTAGAAGTCAAAGTCACCAATTTGAATACTTTATTCTTTACCAGTATAGACATTCAGTGCTATAAATTTCCTCATAAATACTGTATAGCAGTAGCCAACAAATTATATATATATATATCTTCATATTCATTTTGTTCAAATGAATATTATATTTTCATATTTATTCAGTTCAAAATACCTTATAATTTCATAAATTTGTGATTGTATAGGGTTATTTCTGTTTTCAATTTCTGATTTAATTCCACTGTAATCCAAGGACATAGTTCACATGACTTAAATCTTTTTAAAATTACTATGTTTTTACAGCCCAGAATATGACCCATCTTGTACATGTTAAAGAACAGTATTCTGCTATTGTTGGTTGGAGTGTTCTATAAGTCAGTTAGAAAATTAATAAATCTTGTTCAGTTGTACTAGATAACTGATGATCTTGTCTCCTTATTTTATTAGTTATTGATAAGGAGTTATTGATAGTCTAATAGTTATTGTTTATTTGTCATGTCTCCTTATAGCTAATGGGTTTTCTTTTATTTTGAAATTCACTAAATAAATATGCATTTAGAACTACTTTATCTTCTTGAATTGGTTCCTCGTTCATTATGAAATGACCTTTACGTCCCTGTTACTAATATTTGCTCTGAAATTTACATTGTCTAATGTTGATATAGCCATTCAGACTACTTAGTCTATATTTTTTTATCATCTTTACTTTTAATCTACTTATGTAGAGTGTGTTTTGTTTTTGCAGCATATATTTGCTTGTGTGTTTTATCCAACCTAACAATTTCTGCATTTATAACATTTATATTTAGTGTCACTATATTTGGGTCTCAGTCTATCTGTTTCCATTTTTCCCATCTATCCTTTGTTTCATTTTCTTTCTGTTTTTATATTCTCTTGGATTAACTGTGTATTTTTTTTATGACTTCCCTCCAGTTAGCCTTTCTTGGCTGATGAACTATAACTCTTAGTTTTGTAATTTTAGTGATTGTAAAGAACTTTATTTTTAAGTCAAAGATTTCAAGTCATATATCAAGGATTTTAATTAGACTCCCCCTCCTCCAGTAAGAAACCTATGGTTATGTGTCTTTTCTTCAGTTTTTGGGGATACTTTAAAATGAATGGACTACAAAGAACAAGATGAAATGAAGTTTGCAACTTATAATCTGTTGAATGGATTTTACTGTTTTTAAACTAAATTTGATCATAGTATAGGACTGATGTCAAGCTTTGGATTCAGTTGAAAATTCCCATTTTTAATTGAGGTATAGCTATTAGTGCCATGCTGAATCTCTTAATTAAGAATATTTGAGAAAATATTCTGAATATCAGAAATTATGTTTTGGATATGTCTATTCAGCTTAAACATTAATAACTAGCACCCAAAGCAACTGACTAAAAATAATCATGTTAATTTAGCAGTCACAGGGAGGAAATGATTATTTCAGTAAAATAATGAAAAACATCAGATTAAGTTTTATATGTTTCTGTGATTTTCTGCTGAGCCTATAGGTAGGTGTGTTGTGTTGTGGGCTAGCACAGAGAAATTCCTAGAGTCCTGTGGTTCTTGTGAAATCTAAGATCTATGTATCTACAAGGTGAACATCTCCATCTATAGGAAGGAAATCAGTACAAAAGAGCACAATAGTCCACAGTACTTCTGAGTACTGCAGGGGAAGCAAGGTAGTGTGGCATAAGCATGGAATTTAGAAACAAATAACTGGCGCATAAGTTTTAATTTCATCACTTCATTCTGTGCATAAATTACTTAACCACTCAAAATGTGTTTGATATTACCTAAATATCATATTTACTTATATTTTGATGAGTACTAAGAAACAATTTTATATAAAATCATCTATAATTAAGAATATAAATTATTTTTCCTATTATTTCCTTCCTTTGATTTTCATTAGTGCAGAAATTAAACAAATTTACATAGTAAAGAATAGAATTCCCTTGTTGGATCCCAGGTATGTATTTTTATAGCTATGAACATATGGTGGTTGTTATTACTAGTATTATTAACAATAATAACTAATGAAGGGAGTAAGTGAGGACTTAGATCAAACCTCATTACTGAGCACAGGCGAGAGCATTTTGTTTCAACCATGGCATTCAGCACTGATAGCTAATGCTTTTTGCTTTCATACTCTCCTCCTCATAGTACAATAGCCAAGGGAATAGTACCCGAATAAAAATAATGTAATGCAGTGTGCTCATAATTGCTTCATCACAGGTTTTCCATCTTTCCTCCAGCTGACAACAACAGTATCTGGGAAGTCTTCAGTGTAATGTAGTAGCTTAAAAGAAGGTCAGTGTTATTGAAATGTCTGGCACTATTAAAAATAAGCCTGATCTATTGGATTCCCCAGTTGATTAGATTTTTCAGTGAGCTCCTGATTTGTCAATGCTTGCTCTTCCCAACATTTAGTTCTCTCTCTTTATATCTAAATACATTGCATAGGTACCTGAAAAGGGATAAATAGCTTTTGGAGCACTGAGTCCCAACCTGAAATCTTTTCCAAACTCGACAGCTAATTCTTTGATGCCTACTTGCATGAAACATAAATTCACTGTTGTGTGTAGTCACATCAATCAAATAAAGCTAGGTCTTGTCATTTGCAGTAAGGGAATGTGAATCTGTGTGTGGGGGGGAGGGGGGATGGGTTAAAAAGTAGAAAACCTGGTTTTACTTCAGATTCTATTTTGTGAGGTATTGGAGTCCAGGGGCTTATGTTTTTCTTTGTATCCTGAGTTCTTTTTATGTGCCAAGCAGTATTTGCTGCATGTGTAGAAATATCTGCTAGATGCCACTATTCACTGTGGGTTTTTGGAATGGTCATTTAATGGTTTTGAGTCCGTTGCCTCATCAATAAACTAAGGACAACGGTCATAATATCATAAAGGCTACACTGTGTGGATGCAATAAGCCACTGTATGTGATTATAAAAATCAGAATACTTGTTGGCTGGGACCACATCAGAGGAGTGGTTGGAATAGCTAGGATCACAAACTTTTAGGGTTATTCTATAGTTTTCCACCTGTTATATGGGAATGAAGATTAAATCTTCAAATGGTGACTTGGATCCAGAAGTCCCTTTCCCCTTCCATATAAAGTCTCATAAGGTGACATTGAAAAAAAAAATTATAAAATGACACAGACTTAAAAACTAAGGATTTATGCCATCAAATAGCTTGGTATTTTAAAAACAGAATTAATAGAAAAATAGAGTACTTGAAAATTAAATAAAAATAACATTTTATGAGAGAATGAATACAGCAGTACCATAAAATAAGAAGAGGCTCTTAGGAAAATTAAACAAAAAAATCTGGAAATTAAAATTTCTAAGCAATAAAAAAAGCAGCTTGGTTGATGACTAGAAAGCAAAAGGGATATAGTTCCAGTACAAACAGAACAGACTAGAAGGTAATAAAGTAGGGATAATATAATAACAGTGGCTCCATACTATTGTTAGAGGATTAAACAAGAGAAGCCATGTAAGCTCTTCAGGTTCAGTGTTAACAGATAGGAAGACATAATAAAAAGCTATTTTGTTACTATTATAGCTATTATAACCATATTACATAATTCTTAATTTACTAATGTTATAATTGTTACTGCGTTATTACTAAAATGGGGTCTAAATAGTTGGCCTATCTGTAAGGCTGTAGATCTAACAGTCTAAGAGCAATGATCTGAAGTGGAGGCTGAGAGGAGCCAGGAAATAGGGTGCTGAGATCCTGGGGTAATAACCCTTATTAGAGAGTGTTAGTGAGAGACTGTAGGAAGCAAGATGTTAGGACAAGAAGGACAGGGTACTGGGAAGGTAAATAATTCCTCAGTTGATGTTCAGGGAGGAGCAACTCTCCTGCTGGTATTCTGGGCTCATTCTGGGTTCTGATGTGGCGCTCTCCCTGAGCTGAGTGCAAGTATGATGGTACAGGGATGAGGTGGAAACCATGCATGTGGCAGATGCTACACAGAAGTCCAGCACCAAGCTCATCCACAGTCTCTCCTGCCCTGTCTACCAAACATCGGTGGGCTCCTATGGATCAGAGATAACTCAGACTAGATGGGTTTTCCAGGGCAGTTCTGAATTATAAGAATTCAAGACCTCTATTCTGTAACAAATGCAGAGATTTAAGTTTTTTTATTTTATTTCCATCAAGGTTGAAAAACCCCATACAATTATATTTCTTAATCAATCAAAGCTTCTGCCACTCAATATGGATACTGGCAGCAAAGCAATTTTCACTATGCCTGTGAAAAATGCTGCTTACTTACAGACCACTGTATGTGTGTGTGTGTGTGTGTGTCCACAAAACCCTAACACAGATAAGTTCCTAAGTACCTTTGAAAAGAGCTGTTTCTTTAAAACTATCCTATAGACTTCAAATTGATTTTTGTCCCTCAGAACTCTATCATTTACCCCATAATGTCTTTATTTTTAAATGCAGATGCAGGACAGCTAGGGACTCATTTCTAGATATTTTATAAAGAACTCATCCAACTAAATACTATACTTCATTACCATTAAGTACCCAATAATAAAATCAGCTTGTAGATACCATCTACATTTCCATATATTATTTATACAAGCTTGTGGTTTGTAATTTCAAGAACCAAAATGTTGATAGAAATTTGCATATTATTGAAATGGCATAATTTATTGATGAAGCACACAAATAATAGAGGTGATGCTTACAGCAGTTTGGAGACTAATGCATAATTTATAACACTAAACAACTTCACAGAGAAGAATGAAAATTGCACATTAGGCCCTTCCTGCAAAAATGCCAGCTATAAAACTAAGGCATTTTTGCTGTGTTTTTTTTTTTTTTTTTTTTTTTTTTNACATTAGGCCCTTCCTGAAAAAATGCCAGCTATAAAACTAAGGCATTTTTGCTGTGTTTTTTTTTTTTTTTTTTTTTTTTTTGTAACAAGGATATATTTGTGGGAAACTGATAGACCATCGGCTTTCGATCTGTGAATGGTAAAAAGCAGCATCAATTTGCCTGAAGAGAGAAGGCAGGTGGCCATCTTCCTCTAGTTGTACCAATCTGTCATTAATAGTTGCATACAAAAAAGACAGTGACAAAAGATTGTGTTTAAAGCCCCACAAAGGTGGGGGCCAAATTTTGGATCAACAATGTTACTCAAAACCACACAAATAGATAGCCTGAAAGAATTTATTTTAAAATCAAGATATTTCAAAGAATTACTGCTTTTGAGGAAGTCTAACTTACATTTTAGCCAATGGGCCAGTTTTCTACAAAGAATTTCCAGATCCCAGCATAATGGACTGTTGGACATTGTTGGAAGCCTTCCCAATGCTCATTCCCAAATCCTGCTTTCTAATAAAACTTTAATTTCACTCAACTATCCAGTTAATCCCCATGTGACTAATGACTCATGCCAGGCTGACTTTGTCCCCATTTTCATGGAAGGATGTTGTTCAGTCTAAGCATCATTCTGGTTCTGTTCCCTGTGCTTCTGGATGCTTCTGAGGTTTAATTCTACCCAATGAGGTGTGAGGGAATGTGCTGGGGTGCTTCTGGGAAAAATTGCTTCACTCCCAAAAAAAAAACTCAGTAAAAAGTTTTCATTCCTTTTCCAGATTTTGTCATAGTTGGATGAGATGCCTAAGGATAAAATCAACACTGGAAAGATGGCAAAGGAAGGAAAATGGAAAGAGCGTGGGACTGGTGCTACAGACTTGCTGATGCTAACTTTCTTAAAGACTGCTCCGAGTCTGTTATATAAACTAATACATTCCCTCTTATTTAAGTAAGTTAAGTAAAAAATTGTGTCACTTGCCGAACACACAGTTATGTGTCATCATAACTATGAACTATTTGCTATTTTTTGGTGGCCCAGAGTCTCTTCCTCCATCCAAATGCCAAATGTTTGTAAATTTGCTTTTAACTCATATGTAAAAGGTGATCTTGGTGAGAGAATATACTTCCTAGTATGAAAGCAGGAGAGTCCAAATTCTTCTTTTCCTGTCTCCTGAAACCTCAAATGAAAAGGCAGGTGATCTCAACTTGATTAAAAGTATGTTTCCAATTTTGCCTTTAATAGTAAACTGCTGGTATAAAGTGAAAGAAACAGGAGTGATAATATTTATTGCAACAGGGAGAGAATTTGGTGACATTTCCTTTTTGGCTCATGGGAGATCCCTTGGTTCCTGTTCAATTGTATATTCCTCTTTATATTCTTTGAATTGTCCTTGATGTCCTGATGTTCTCAAAATCAATTCCTTATTGTTTAAGTAAGCCAGGTTGTTTCTACATCTTGTCAAGAACAATAGCAAAGAACTACTTAATGTTACCAGGGAGATCCTAGTCTCAGCACCAATAGCCAATAGTGAACTTGTACAGATACACAGAGATCATTTCAACACATTCTCATGTGCAAAGCAATAGTTCTTCTTCCTGTTGTTTTATTTCCCCTTTTTCACATATCAAAACACATTTTAACCTTAAAAAAAAATCACATCAAACTCCAAACTCTTCTATCATAAAAGGATAGATTGTTTAAGTCTCATAATCCTGCTAGTGGGTATTTAGTAAGAACAAGAATCATAAACTTGAGTCATTGCTGGTACCATTTAGTTTAATTTTTTATTATTTTCTGTCTTGTAGGTTTTATTATAAGTCACTGTATCAGATGGTGGCAGAAAATATACAATGTCTTCCTCTTTTCTTCAGAGCAATTTTAAGCTCTGAAACAAACAAGATGTCTTGCTGACTTAGAAAATATTTTTGTGAGTTACTGCTAACACATGACCAAGGAGTGCCCAAGGGCCCCAAATTATCAAGGGGTGCATAATCTAAAAGGAGTCCAGCCATCTTCACAAAGACAAAGGAAGCAGATACTTAGTGTGAAAGACCTTTAACAGAATTAGTGTGCACAGGTAGAAAAGAAAGGATATCCCTAATAATAGTTTCCCAATAACCCTTCCTCCCTCCCACAAATTACCCATCACTTATGGGCAAATACCCAACCAAATAGAGTGACCTGAAATGGGGTTGCTGAGACCTGAAAACTTGCCACAAGTCTAAGGTACCTTCTGGCAAGGAACAAATAAGTCATGATATATAAAAAGTTTGATTCTTGCTCTTACTAAATATCCACTAGCAAGATTCTGAGACTTAAACCACCTTTTATGATAGAAGTTAGCAGGTCCAAGAGATATGGGAAAGAAAGAGACTCGAAATCAAAGTATTGCTCAAGATAACAGTTGTCATTGTGTTTGCCAAGGACCAGAAGTAGCTTCCCCACATATCTCTCACCCATTAAGTCTCTTCTAAGTGTCTCTACATGCCTCTCCTCTGAGTCTCCTTCCCAACATAACCAGGATGCAAGCTGGGCCATAGAAGTTAGAAAACTAGGCACACATGACTTCCATATTATACAGAACCACTTGGCCACTGAACTTCACCTTAGTTCTCAGCACTTCCCCTGCTCAGGAAATTCAGTTTATGACATACTGGGACTTATATTCCAAGGTTGTTCATGCAAGTGTAGGTGAGGAAACTGGCATGGAGGCATATCTATAACATTATGGTGGTTTCTAAAAACTACTCAACATGCTAACAAAGGACTATGCAAATATAATCATGATTAAATTTTTGTCTAAGAAATATTGTAGCAAAATTTGTGGTAGAAAAAGAAACATGTTGTGTATAGTGTATAATGTGTATACATTTATCTATACATTTCTTGAGGCATTTATACAATCATGATGAAGTAGAGTTAGAGGTTTCATTACATATAACCCACTCAAACTCTCATTTTACAAATAAGGAAACCAAAGTTTAGAAAAGCAGGAAATGATTTGCCCATAGTAACAGAGGTGGAATTCACATTCAGCTCTCCTAGTTCTAAGTCCAGTAGACCATTCCACACCAAGGACTTGTTTAATTTTTTTTTTCTTCAAGTAAATACAACAATTGTCTGATCTGTCTTTCCTGCACTTTTTGAAATTGTGCCTATTTCTTTCCATATAGGTAAGATGACATATCCTGTTGGAAATCTCCTCCAGTCCTCCTGTTAAATAATAAATGTCTAAGGACAGACTGAGAACACCTGGTGGGGAGGGGAGGGGAAGGGTTGAGGGAAGATGGGAGCATGAGGGACTGAGGTGATGGTGCACTGGTGAGATGGTGATGGGGAATACATGGGGATTATGATTTATGGCAAGTATATGTAAATTTTAAAATATTTTATATTAATAAAAAAAGATCACATTTATATAATATTCTTGAGATGACAGAATGTAGTGATGGAGAACAGATTTGTGGTTGCAGGATTCAGGAGCCGGGAGGGTGGGAGTCTGTGCAGGGAGCACTGGGAAGTTTCTTTATGGTGCTGCAACTTTTCCAAATTCTGATTCTGGAAGAGGCTGCACAGTTGTGATAGAACTTCATAGTACAAGACAACCCCAAAATGAATGCATGTAAAAACTGGCAGAATTGAACATGGTCTGTAGTTTAGTTAACAGTATTGTAACAACATCAGTTTTTTGGCTTTAAAATTCACCTTGCCATGTGAGATGTTATCATTGGCAAAGCTGGGTGAGGAATACACCGGGACTGTCTTTTCTCTTTCAATTTCTTGTGAGTCTTAAATTATTTCAAAATAAAGACTTGCAATAGAAAAAAAAATAAATGTCTATATCAAAGCTCTCTTTTATGCCCACATTATTAATTCCTTTGTTATCTGCTTATAATATGGCTAATAGATTACCTGCACATCACCCTTGCTGGATTATAAATCCCCAAGGGCATGGGTTGTTCATCTTCACTTTCATTTCTTTAGAAATTCTAACAGTTTATATGTAATAAATGTTTGTTGAGTCATATAAGTGTACTTAACAAATATTTGTACTCTGATAAATGTTCGTGGACTTCATGGTTGAAAATGTCAGCTCTCTTGGCATCCTAACAAGCAAGCATCTCCACAGATATGCAGTACTTTGGCCTACAACAATTATTAATGGCTCGGATTCCAGATCTGGTACTAAACTAGTAGAAGAGCTAATCTATGATTGGTACTCCTCCAATCAAAGAACTGAGGCAGCCAGGAACTTCAGTTATTTGCAGGGTCTTCTCAGACATGAATATAAAATATTAATCACAAGTGAATCATTCACGTTTCTTTCAGATGCAATGAAGCCTCCCTCCTTGCCCCCTTTCAATTTGACTTAAATAAAGACATTAAAGAGAAGCCCATGAAGAGGAAAGATTCCAAATTTCACTGATACACGAGTCATATCCTGTCCGTCCCCTAGGACTAAATGTCTTTTATCTCTCTCTTCTATAGTCCTTGGTGTTAGTTTTCCCCTTAGGCTTGTTTCCCTTCTCTTCATTAGATACATACAGCTCCAAATGACAAACTCTACACTTCCTTATTAATGTCAACAGGAGAAAGAGAATTCCTCTCCCAACTATACAATAAAAATCCTTCCTTGTAATTTGAATCTAGGTCACATGACCAACTAATGAGCCTTATTAGTGTTACTACAAAAGAGTCTGATCCTGCCTAGCTTAGAAATTCAAAACTGTCTCTGAACTGGGATGTATTTATCTCCTCCTCAGTCTCCTGGATGCTTGGAAAGGGGGGAGGGGAGGGGAGAAACACAGAATTACAGACTGTTTGAGGAAAAAGGAGGGACAGATGCTTGATAAAGAATCATTAGTGTACACTATCTAAGAATTATAATTTTTCAAATTGCAAATTGGCACAAAGACCCTTTTATAGAAATTTGAGTTAAGTAGAAAGAAACTCATTATTTAGTTTTATAATGATCATATATAGTAAATATACATCTCGATTTTATCTTTCCATTGGATCAAATGACCTATATCCCAATGATCTATGCACTGATAAATAGGAAAGGGAAAAATATTTTTCAGGCTTAGAAATGAATTTTTGGGAACCTATGGCAATTAATAAACCTTCCACACTGAACAGTTATTTTACCAGAAAACTCATTCTAATTTTCCCTACCAATCCTTCTAAATTTCTATCTATGCAGCCCTTCCTCAGAGTAAGTGCTTCCTGTCCACCTACTTACACACAAGTCAACAGTGACTCACTGTTGACTTGTGTATTGTTGATCATGGTGACTAAGGAAAGAGAGGAACATTGTTAAGTAGGAATTGTCTCAAGATTAAAAGAGGAGTTAAGGCAAATTATGCACTGGCCTTAAAAGTCTGTCAGCATATTCCAGCATTTGGTATTATCCACTCTGGATGGAGGAGGTAAATGCCAACTCTGGATGTATTGGATTGGGGTATTTGAATTGATTCTATTTACTCAGCGAAACATAGGTATGCTCTCTTTAATCACAGCCCACAGCCTGCTTGATGGGCACAACAGTGAGAGGTGCCCTTATATGAAATGGGAAATAATTCAGGGGGTACATTTCTTGGGGGAAGCAATCATTCCTTAAGAATCAGAATTATAACCAAATAAAAATTCAAGATGAGTTGGAGATGTAACGACTGCTGTCAAATACCACTGTGTTTATGCTGTGACTGATAACTATAGACAGAAAGTGGAAAACCTTGACAGTTTCCAGCTATGATGCTTTCACTTGTCCATGCACCCAACTTGAAGCTTCTTCTGCACAAGTCAAAAATAGCTCCTTTGAGGCAGCGCCTACAGGGTTACTATAGCCTATGGTCACTGTCCCCAAAGCCTCTCTTTAAAAGGGATAACAAACTCACATACTATGACAGGCTGGGAATAATTCTTTGGAATGTGGAAACTGTTCAGAAGTCCTTCAAAGGAGAAAGGTATCTTAAGGGGTCCTCAACAATATGATATGAAGTGGAGAAGGGGATATAATTCTCTTTTATGGAGAATAGTACAACTTTTTGTAGGATTTTATTGTTATTTTGGTGTTTCTGAGGCACTAATAAGCTAACTGCTGTAGAACATTACTCCCTTAAGTATGTTTTGTATATTTTATATCAAAATTGATTCATTTAGGAAGGGTGTTTTTTATATGGTTACCAAAATGCATTTCCCTTATATTTACATATCAAGATTGGACACTGATTTGATGAAAACTTGTTTTTAATATTTAGAATCTAGTTTTTTAAAAAATAAAATCCCGCCCAATGATTTATAACCCCAATTTTCTCTTAGTAATTTTTTAGAAAAAGGAAAACTTGCTACTTTTCCTTAAACCCCAGTGTTCTGATGTTTACAGTCCCATTAATTTATAGAAGCCATTTATTAATTTATAGAAGAAAGGCACAGAAGCTCTTTCTTATCTCTTTCGTCTGTATTTTATGCCCCATCACACCTGGCTCAACTTTTCTCTACTCAGCAGTTCCTTTTTACTGGCCTCTGATGGCTGCTTTTCTTTGGCTTGACCATATCCATAAGATTCTCTTTGCTTTTTATTTCTCTGTATTTTCACATTCCTCCTGATTGGTCATCTTGCCCACACTCATACCTTTAACAAACACATCAATTCCAGCTCTAACACATGTCTGAGCCACAGATCCTAAGAAGTTCTTCACTAGACACCTTTACTTTATGTCACTCAGGTATGTCAAATTTAATATAGCCAAATCTGACCTTTGTATTTCCCCTCAAATCTTCCCTTCCATAACTTAGAGAATGAAGCCATTTTGATAACTATTCAATGACTTTAGAAACTGCAGGATTAACCTCTCTTGCCTCACCTTCCATATGAAAGCCTAAAAATTTCACCCCGTTATATATACATTTTTCATACCTTCCTTTAACATTTTATTAAATTCATCCAGGTTCTACCACTCATCTAAATTTTAAATAACTTTTTAACTTTTAACCCTTCTAATTTGAGATCCCCTAAAAATGCAATTCATTTTCTACATTTTCTACACTGTGGCCAAAGTGACTCCTTTAAAATCCTTCTTAAGGATTTCTCTAAAACCCTTACATCCTTTTATAATTATTCATAGCTTTCAAAATTAAGTTCAAATGCCTAATAAACATAAAAGGCCCTTCTTGATGTGTATTTTGAATACTAATCTCATGTCTCCATCTCTTTCACTCTGACAACCAAAGACTCTGCTTTTTCTGGACACAATTAAATAACTGTAATTCCAAAATATGCTCCCATTTATTCATACATGCAGGTCCCCATGGATGGAATAAAACTCTCCTTATGAGTTTAACTCATTGAACCTTCAAAACTTGGCTCAAGTGTCACCTCCTCTAGGACTGTTTTGGATTCCTTATGTTGATTTATATTCTTTACCTCTGAGTTATCTTGGTTTACTTTTCACTTTTCTTTTATTGCTCAATAGAAGTTTTTATTAACTTACAAGCTCATGAAGGGCAAGCACTGTTATTTATCTTTCAGTCACTAGTTCTTGGTATTCAATAAATGTTTGCAGTATGAATGAATGAATGATAAATAAACCCAGGGGATCCAAGCACCCAAGGAATGCAGAAGACTTCTCTGCCCTAAACAATCTTAAGCTTTTAATTCAAAGCTAAGAAACTAGTCTAAAAAGTAGATGATATATAAATCAATGTGAAAAGTTGGTAGGCACTACTAGTATATCAAAATAATATTATTAAATCAATGCATTTTTTTCTTAATTTTTTAGATTCTGGGTCTTTCTAATGTGAAATTAAAACTTTTGGTCTTTCTAATATTAAATTAAAACTGTTGGAACTTTTTGCTCCAGGGTAGGGGGGGAGAACACAAAAAATGGCATCGAGTCAAAAGTCTAATTCTTGATTTTGAGTTTCAAAATAGGCCCTTGAAATTCATGGCAGGAACAACTGTTCTGAAAGCCAAAGAGCTCTTGATTTGCAAGAGCTAGGTCTATTGAGAAGGAAAAATCTTGTAAGTTTCAGTAGACACTGAAAAACTTAGAATCTTAGAGTAGGAAAAGCTACAGAACTTGATGCAAATGGACACCTTTCTTGGGATAAAGCAGGGAGAGAAAGGCAGGAGAGAAAAGAAAAGCTAGATTGGCTATAGGATGCCTGTTTTTTATTCCCTATCCAAGGTTGAAACTTTCAAATTAGATGACAGATAAGTTAAATTGGAGCATTTAAGAGTCTACAAAAGGACTTCAGGGTACAGACTGAGAAACCTGTGCTTATCAAAAAATTCCCTCCCTTATATGCAATGTAAGAGTTAGCCTCTATGCTGATGGATCTGAAACTGTAGTGGTCTGATTCTGGTGGTCTTTCCTACTTCTGCTTATATCAGGGTGGGCCTGTGAGATTTGAAACTCCAGGACAAAAACATCCCTCCCCATTTTAAACAAAGGAAAAAAAAAAAAACAGATTTTTCTAAAATCAACAAGTTGTGTTTCAGAACACAGGTCCAGAAAAGTGTTTGCTGTCCTTTAAGTGAGCTCTCATTGCCCAGGTAGAAAAATAGCTAGTAAAGATAGAATTAAGATGCTTGGTTCATGGATTAAACAAATAACATTTGGAAACAAAGGACACCCAGTTTTGTTGCAGCTCAAGACCCAAGTTTGAGTAACAGCACGATTCAGCAGAAATAACAAGACTTTACTAACTTACATTTTTAAATAATTTGTTTCTCAATCCCACAAATACAAAGCAGTATTTTGGGGAGACTTATTTAAGTCTTATCTCTAGTCTACTGTCAGGATATGTGGCATTAAAGTAATCCTTTTCTCAAAAATGTTTTTTTTGACTTCTGTGTTCTATGTTGGGTAGCAGGTCAACATTCAGCAAAATAACTGAGATCGGGTGGGATTTTGTATGCACCAGCAGTAGGGAGAACAACTAAGAGATTCCAGAGACCTTTTGTGCAAGTGTTACCTGAAAGGCTTACAAAGCAAATTTGCATTACCAGGAAAGACCCTCAGAACTACTTAGAGCTATTTTAGTTAAGGGTTAAACACTCATTCCAAACTGAACTGGTTAAAACAACACGTGTGAACTAGGTGACCCAACATTACCTTAACTCAATTAACATTTATTTACATAATAAAATCCCAAGGGGGTGCTTGACTGCCTTTTTCTGAACATAACAACCAATGAAAGAGGCATGATCTGATCACAAAACTACACAGAACCCATACAACCGAGATTCCAGACATTCCATCTTACCCCCAGCTCTGTTCAAATACCAATACAATACTATAAAAATATTAAATTTGTGTAGGATGAGGAGACAATACTTTGGGAGCCATTCCTTTGTCCCTGGTCTTGATTCAACTAGTAGAACTCTCTGTCACAAATCTTTGACTTGGTCTGGTCAATTAGCTGATGCACACCAGCAATAATCCCTTTGTGTTTGGTAACAAAAAGTCAACAAGAACTGAGAGGGATGTCAGATTACAAGTCATGGGAAGACCATGGATAGTAGGGGCAGACAACACTCAACAGTATAAACCAGCTGAAACTGGCAGGAGTCAGTGATAAAATTGGAGGCCTACAGACCACCTCTTCTTGGAACTCAGACCATCATCACTAGGAGAAAAAGAAGAAAAGGATGGGAGAGAATCATGAATCAATAGCAATGTTCACTGTTAATCAGTCCTTAAGTGTCACTTTTTTCTTAAGTTTTTCTTTAAGTCTCAGAACTTGAATTTCATATTCTTATGTTTTCCTGTATAGTGCTGCTCCACTTTATTTATATAGCTGTCTCCGCTACTAGTCCAATTCTTAAATGCAGGGACTCTTATCTTTATTGTCCCCCTGTTTACTACCAAATAAGAATTTGTTAACAAATGTCAAATTAAAAAAAAAATGACTGCATTGATTGGGAATTTGAACAGTGGTCTGGACTGATGATAGAGTTCATGGAGCTGCTGGAATACACACAAAGTAGAAACTCTAGGAGTAGGTAATACTGCCAGTGGATAATGCGTGGAGTTAAGAAGAGGAGATGGTTTATCATGGTAAACGCTAAGGAATACCAACAGTTCAAGGGTGAATACAAGAAGATGAGCCCATGAAAGATTGGTGGGTGAGAGAAGAGGGAATCAGGAAAGGACACCTAAGAAGGAAGTATTCAACAGAGCCAAATAACAATTGAAAATCAACCAGGATAAAGACCATAAATGACTGTTCAATATGACAGAAGACTACTGGTGACTTTTTTCAGTGATATTTTGGTGATGATGGAAGGAAATATATTCAGAGTCAATTTTGTGGATCCAATCTTTCCCTATAGGTAGTTGCTGCATGTATGTCTGGAGAAGTAAGTATGAAGCTTCAACTTCCTGCTTAACACATTTTCTCTAATCCCACTTCAGCAGGGAGTCAATTGAGGTTCTCTTGATAATGTTTTTATAGCCACATGACTCTACGTCTTCATTTTCAATAGCAGAATTTAGAGAGGTCAGCTATATGATTATAACCTGCAAACCTCCTACAAGGTCAACTCCTTACTGAAATTGATATAGCCTAACTGAGAATTACTGAGGGTGAAAATAAACAGAGGTGGTTAAGTCACCCAGGGGAAACATATAAAAGGCAGTTACAATTCAATATGAGTATTTTTGTCAGATTTCTTTCCCCTGTGACAAAAGAAGCAAGAAGTAGAATTTGTTTCAAAGTGTGGTACAAAGATGGGAGTTGTACTAAAGCTGATGGGGAACTATTTTCTGTCATGTACTGTTTTAGGAAAACAACTGAGAAACAACTGGAAAAATAAAAACAAACATAAAAATAAAGCAGCATGGCCTCTGTCCTTAAGGATTTCACACATTAGTAGCTAGAAAAACATAAAAAAAAATGCCATGTAACTTTAAAGGCATTAACAGTGAGACACAGAAAAGGCTATGGAGACAGAGTAGAGGAAATGATTCAATCAGCTTTGGAAAGAAGGTAAAACCAGGAATGCTGAGTAGAATTCCATTGTGTATATATACCACAACTTTTTAAACCATTCATGTGTTTTAAGACATTTCGGCTCTTTCTATACCTTGGCTATTGTAAATAGTGCTGCAATAAACATAGGAGTGAAGGTTTCCTTTCAAATTAGTACTTTTGTATTCTTTGGGTAGATTCTTAGCCGTGGAATGGCTACATCATATGGTACAAAAATGAACAATGATGTAAGAAAGATAAATTTAGAAAGAAAAAAATAAACTGAGGGAACATATTAACTTTGTTTAATGTAGGTAATGTATATTAACCTTATGTTAATGTACAAAATGGGACTTTGTTTACTGATACAAATGAACAAGTATAAATAAATAAATAGGAATGCTATGGGTATGAAGTCAGCTCTTCCAGATTGATTAAAATGGAGGGTAAAGAAGGTAAGGGAAAGGTATTCCTTTCTAGAAAACCTATAGAAATATAAGTTCTAAATCTTCAATGATAACAAGTTCCCATTTTTAAAAACCTATGGAAGCAGGGAATTATTTCTGTAGTTACCATTAACTTCATGGTATTGTAATTCATTTGAAACCCTCTCCTTTCTCTTTTTTTCACAGAGGGAAAACATGGGAACAGATAGTTAACACAGTATTTACATTTCTGTTAGAAATATCCCCCACAACTCTGTCATTTTCCAGAAAACAAAACAAAAAGCTCCCAAATTACTTTATGCCAGTGCACACCCATTCATCATTTAGTCTTTTCGTTTTAAAGTGAACACTAATCTAACTCCATTAAAAGGCTCCCGAGGGGCCTCAGCTCCAGTGAACGTGGAACAGTTTTAACTGATGGGCTTAAGGGAAGAAGAAGCTGTTCAAGAAGTCAGCAAGAACATTTCTTTGATAAAACTTGTCCTAATCAGAACGCTTAAGATTTGGAAAGGGAATCATGTTTGTCTTACTGCCAGGGGACTCTCTTATTTCCTGTTTCAACTAAGTGAATTAGGAATGGTTATTTCCATGGTATTTTTCCCCTTGCTGGGCACTAAATCTCAAGTTACTCAAAACTGTGTTTCCAAGAAGGTTGAATGAGCACCCAGAGCTTTAGTGGAATTCAAGTTATTAGGTCTTTTCTAAGGTATACTTCCAGCTTGTTTTTACTTTTATTTCTGTTACAGTTTTCCTTAATGACATACACACACACACACACATATATATATATACGTGTATATATTACATACACACAAATGCGTATCTATTATTCCAGTGAAATACATTGGTAATTACCATAAATTCCATATTCAAAAATTCCCAAAGTTGAGAAACAGAGAATAAAAAACTGAGTTAATTATAGAAATAGAAGAAACATTTATGGATAAGTCAAAACTAGGATTCTATGACTTGCCCAAGGTCAAGTAGCTATTTAAGAGAGAAGAGCTGAGCTAGAATCCAGGTGAAGGAACCAGGTTCTTCTCTGGCAGTCATATCATTAGCAAGACTGCTTACAGCACAATGCAAAAAAAAGCCTTCATATAGAACTGCTCAACTGTTCATTATTTTTGAGATGACTAAGCTAAAAAAAAATCAAGATGAGAGGGATCCTGCCAGTTTTGGTCCTTCCATCGAATTACTTTCCTCAAGAGAAACGGGAGGACTTTTGGTCAACCAGCACCCCTCACTCACCATAATAGCTTTTATATAAAATACTTTTCTCTACCTTTTTGTGCAATATCATTGGCTTTTGGAAACAATCTATTGAGTTATACTTGCAAGATTTATATAGCATAAGCCTTTTAAATGGCAATAAAGCAGAATAGAAAATAAAGGCAATCCCCCTCCTCTGCCCACATTAAAAAAAATGTCCACAAATTTTAGGAAAAATCCCAACTCTAGCTAACATCCTTGAATCCCTTGTGAAGCCTCAGAGTTTTTCTTTCCCACCACCACCCAGGAATTTGCATTATGGTAGTACAGCAGGGGCTTGAGGAATTTTAACTTGAAGCAGCCCTCTCGATTTATGCTGTTGTCAGAGTGACACAGTTGATAACTACGCACCCCAGACACTGCACCCACCAAACATAACATATAATGGTTGTTTTTGTAGAGTGTGGGAATTTATGTGACTAAAAGAGGTAATAAAGTGTAGCAAAATCATAACACTAAATGTTAGCTCATTATCTGAAGCACTGGTCCACTCAATGAGGAAAACATCAGCAGGGGGCAGAACAATGAGGATGAAGATGATGCAAATCATTAAAGAAAATCATTTGCAGCCTCAGCTACATAATAGACTGATGCAGCCCCACATGCATGGTAAACCTAACAGATTTTCCTTTGAATGAATGCAACAACATTCAAACAACACAATGCACTGCCTCTAGTGTGAAATACATTCCAAAAGAAAGTATATGGAGACCATGAGGTTTCTGTTGTTAGTATTTTGTGAATTTTAGCAGAGTGTTTGTTTTAACTCAGACTCAAGAGATGCACTTACTAGAATGACAGTCTGCAGTATATGAATGTCTCCATCAACAAAGCTTCCTGAAATCCCCAACAGCAGTGAAGGTCATACAGTTAGATTTGACCTCAGAGGCACCAGGCAATGGGAAGGAGACGTGCCACCTGCTGTTGTGGAGTATCCTACGATAGGTACATAGGCAATCAGAATGCTCATCTTTCCCTTGGAGTGTTTAGGATCAGTCCCCCTAAAAAAGGTTAGATAGGCCTTTCCTAAAATGTGCAGAGTAGGCATCTTCCAATATGTGTCACTTTGGCACATGAAACTAAGGTCAACTGAGGCCCTGTGGGCCCCTGGAGAAAATTACCATTACTTAAAGAATGTAGATTACCTGGATTTAGCGATCTCTCCAGAGACAAACTTTTCATCAGAAAAACCTATCTTAAGACAAGCTAAATATCTAGAGACAAGGTTTTGTTATATGAGCTTATTCCTCCCTAATCATGTAAAGTCTCCCCCTCTTCTCTTGGTGCCCCAGGTCCCTGTCTCATTCCTTCACTCAGGATCTAAACCCCCAGTTTGTCCCACTTACTTTAAAATTTACAGTTGTGTAAATTCTTCATATGTATATAATTAAATTTGGTCTTTTTTGGGGGGGCCTCCCTGGTGGCACAAGGGAGTAAGCACTGCACTATGAAGCAGTCACAGCCACTGCGGCATGACTTCGATTCCTGACCAGGGAGCTGACCCACCTGGCACAACAGCCCTCTCTTGCCTTGCCCTCTGCTCCCCTCAGCAGTGCTTTTGAGTCAATCTGCCTGTTCTGTTCTACACTGTGTCTCACCCCCACCCCCCATTTTTGGGCTATACCCCAGTTCTTGTACATCAATCAATCTTTTAAAAAGAATTAAATATATTTTAAAAAATAAAGATATTTGGTTTTTTTCTCTCACTAATCTGACTAATGTTAATTTGCTTGTTAGCCAGCCTGAGAAGAACCCAGAGGGGCGGGAGTGTTTTCCTCTGAGTCCCAACAGGGTCAGACAGACACTCTGAAGTCAGTGCCCCCTTTTATAGGCATACTTCAGGTTGGATAGTAGCCTCTTAGGTATCTCTCCTGATTGCTCACCCAAATCCTTTTCTTGCTCAAGGAGTTTGTCATCCTGAACATCTACGGTGGGTGAGCAGAATAAGTTCTGGCATATTAGCCAAGTGGTTCCAAGCTGTTTTTACTGGCTATCCCCCCAAATTATCCATCTAGATGCTGGGCCATCTCCATTTTGCAGAAGCAAAGTGCACAGGCATCCTCCATCTCCATCCTCCATTTCCAAATGCTCCCTCCTTTCACGGCCACTTAGTCTTCAGGCCCAGGCCCTCAGGAGTTCTCTGCACCTTTCTCTAGTCACAAGAACCCTGACAGTTCTCCATTCGCTACTGAATTCCCATTGGTACTTGCAGCATCACTGTTCTACCTACTGTTCTACCTAGATGTATATTACATCCAGGTAATCTATATTCTTTAAGTAATGGCAACTGCTTCTCCAAGGCAGGGCACAGGGCCTCAGTTGACCTTAGTTTCATGTGCCAAAGTGACACATATTGGAAGATGCCAACTCTGGACATTTAGGAAAAGCCTACCTAAACTTTTTGGGGAGACTGAGCCTGAACACTCCAAGGGAAAGATGAGCATTCTGATTGCCTGTGTACCTGTGGTAGGACACAAAACTTAGTATGGCTAATTCTCTTTTTTTCTAGTGATGTCTTGTGTTTAGTGTGCTATAAAGTCTCTGGAAAATAGAATTTGTCTAATGTGTCATTCACTCTCCCTATAGAATGCTGCACACAAAGGTTCAAAGGAAGAAAAGTATCTGTGTATAGATTAAGACATAGGGAAAAAAAGCAGCAGCTCTCAAACTGGCTTTGAAAAGAGCAAATTTGTTCCTCAATTCTAGATTTTCCCTGGTTTATATTTTAGATATGAGCCTCTGGCTAGAAGCCAAAGGACACATTTCCCCAGGGAAAACAGAAGATGGCTAATAAAAATGAGCAGTGGAAGGCTTATATGTGTGGAAAAGAAGGAATAAGAGAAGGAAGTAAGGAGAAAGACAGATGGATAGACTAAATGATAAATGGACCCTTAGAGCTAGAACTTTAACTTAATGCTTCCAATATTTTTTCATAAACCAGAAATTCACTGTTCAATAGAAACAGATGGTGTTTAGCTTGGTTTTTTTCCTATGGTAGGGGGAGAGAGTTGGGAAAGGGAGGAAATGTTTTCAAAAAGCTTTGAAGTGGATAAAGCTTCCTCCTTTCCTTTTCTTAAAAAAAAATGTTGCTAATAAATAGATGCATTTTTATAGCTTCTCTATTTTCCAGCAGTTATGTCCTTTGATGGAAATATGCTCTGATGTATATAGTGATTAAGTCTGGCAATGGGTAAATTCAATGTTAAATATAGAGATAAAGTTACCACCTTTGATTGGAAATGTCAGGACCAATGAAGAGAGGAAATTCATTAATTTTAAGTAGAGATGGAGTAGTTCATTCTTCCTCTCTGTTTGCTATTGTGCCATAGCAGAAATGTTGTGTGCACCTTTGTTACTGAAACAGTCTAAGTACCCTGGGAGCTTGCTAATCAATTTTGGTTAGAGTCAACAGAGCTCCAAGATGCCATTAGGAAACTCAAGGTTTCCAGTGATAGATGAAAAGGAAAACAAATGATTGGGCCTTCCCTTCACTGAGTTTCCACCCTGCTTGGCAGAGGATAAACAATGTTTACTGGTGACTGACGACACCAAATACCAATGGCCACTTACAGCATGACTTAGCAATCAGGTCAGCCCTCTGTTCACTGAAGAACCCTGGTGTTCCTCCCTAGCTGTATGTAATTCGTAATAACTGCTCAAAAATACTAGTTGAATATATGCATGAATGGATGGATACTAAATCACCTAGAAATTAGAATTACTAAATAAATGGAAACTTAAAGGATTAGAGCTAAAAAATGAAATCTCTAACTCCCATACTCCCTTTGAATTTTTTTGGGGGGTTCATTTTTGTTCAATCACATTTTTCATCACAGAGACCAGTAAGCTTATAATATGTTACATAGAACTGTGGCTGAAACAAACTGTCAACTAGGAAAGTTCACTTCGTTCCTGATCTATTACAAAAAGACTCTTACCTTAAGGAAGAGACCAATCTACTTTTGGGCCTGAGTGGAGGAAATGTAAATGGGTAGAAATCAAAGATTTGGTAACTCCTTGTCTGCTGAAGTGTACAGAGACTTAATGATGGGAAGGAAGAAATGGCTTCAAAGCCTGATCATCCTTTATACCCCTTAGGAAGAGCTTCTGAACATGCTTCTCCTAATGTCATTGTGTCCCTTCCAGGTCATGGCAACAGTTAAGAGTCCTTTTTGGATCCAGGACTTTTAAACTCAGATTCTTCCCTTGACTATGGAACTATCAGAAGCTCAGAAGAGAAGTAAGGATTGCCTGTTCTTGGGCTGAACAGTGGGAGGAGGCCCTTGGTTTGGAGGCCCAAAGATTTCAGTTGGGCTTTGCTCCGTTTACATGAAATTGCTGACCTTTCAGCTGTGAATTCAAAGTCAAATGGGGCTGAAAGATGGATGGTCTGACTACATCTTTAAAGTGCCCACAAAATTTAGAGTAAGTAGGCCTTCTCCGTGAAAGTTGGCTTCTCTTTAGTTAAGGCAAGCTTTCAATAATTACAGATCAAAGCCCAGGTCAAATGCTACTAGCCCTTATGAAGATTTCTGACTTCCCCAGGCATATTGAAGATTTCCCATATCTCTGTACCTCTTACATGTCTAAATTATTTTGAGTTATAGTCACATTCTTATGTGGCTTGGATCCCATTAGTCTGTGTTCCTGTGAAGGGAATGTATCCCATATATTTTTGTATCTTTCAATTAAGATCTTAGTTATGTTATCAGGTGCCATTATTATAACAAGAACACAATATATAATTGTAGGATATATATTTGAATAATACAATATTGGAATCAAAAGGGAACAAACTCATTGTTTGATATTTAATAAAGCCCAAAGAAAAAGTTATTGCTTGGAGTAGCTACAAAATAGTAGATAGGATAGATTCAAATCAATATGATTTATTATTGTAATTAGATTATCAAGCTATAAATTTTCCAAAAGCTTTAAAGTGTAAAGCAATTTGAAATACTTTTATTTCAAATAATGCTTAGATTTTTTTTTTTTTTTACTTTATGCTTTTGGGTTTTTTTTTGTTTTTTTTATTAAATTATTTTAAAATTTACATATACTTGCCATTAATTGTAATCCCCATGTATTCCCCATACCATCTCACCAGTGTACCATCACCTCAGTCCCTCATGCTCCTATCTTCCTTCAACCCTTCCCCTCCCCTCCCCACCAGGTGTCCCCAGTCTGTCCTTGTCTCCTCATTTTTGGTTTCTGTGTCTTTATTGCTGTTATTGTTATTAAAATAATGCTTAGATTTTATTTAAAAATTTTCATAGGATTTCAAAAGACCATATAGCTTACACTTCTGCAAGTTTGTCAAATAATAACATCCTAGAAATAAAGTATTGTGTTTTCTATAATTCTTAAAAATATATGTTTAATAAAAATGCTTATTTGAGTTAATTATTTGCAACTCTATTTTTGTACTGACAACACATTTACCAGACAGTAGGTGTACAGATTGTGTTAGACTAAATTTTGCGTGAGATCTTTTCTAGTTCTAAAACTTTATGCTTCTGTAAATGCGTCTATGTTGGTTCTATTTTTAATGAACCTTTATTAAATGCTTACTGTATCCAAGCATTGTGTGATAGATATTAGGTGAGATGTGGGTTAAATAAATAACATATTGTCTTACAAATGAGATAGCAATCACTGCCTTTAAGTTATAGTCTAAGAAAGGAGCTGGGCATAAAAATAAAGGAAAAAGTTTGATAAATGCAAAAGTACTATAATGAAGGCATGTACTTAATATTGTAGAAGCACAAAGAATCGAATAATAACCTGCCTGGGAGGAGCTAGAGAATGTTGTCCTTTAAATAACCTTTTAAATAAATTGAAGTTGGAAGTTGAGGATCAAGAACTTATCAAGAATTCACTCAGAGTAAATGAAAATATTTGCCTTACTTAGGAAAAAAAATAGACAAGAGGAAACTCTATAAAAACCAAGGAAGTATCTCAAGGTGATGAAATAATTCATTATATTCTTAATCTCCAGGTAGTGTGGTCTTGAATCATAGGGACTTTATTTAAAAGTACATGATGGATTTTATGGTGTTGCGTGATTAATTTAAAGTAAATATTTGTCACTTGCATTTTCTTGCCTTGATAGAAGAGAAACCATTTTGCCTATATTTAGGTTTTTTTCCAGTTTGATGTAGCTAATCAAAGAATTAACCTTTTCTTAAATAGACAGTGTTATGGGATGAATTTATATGTTGATATCCTAAGCACCAGTACCTTCAAAATCTGGCCTTTTTTTGGAAATGGGGCCTTTGCAGATATAATTAGTTAAGAAAAGGTCATACTGGAATATTATTGGTGCATTCTTAGGAAAGGGGGAAATTTGAATATAGACATGGTTATAGGGAGAATATCATGTGAAGAGGAAGGCAGAGATTGGCTTCTACAAGTCAAGTAATGCCAAAGATTGTCAGTAAACCACCAAAAACAAGGTGCCATGAACTAATTGCTTAGTTCTCACAGTTCAATTCATATGTTGAAACTCTAATATCCAAGGTGATAATATTAGGAGGTGAGAACTGTGGGAAGTGATTAGGTCACCAGGGTAAAATCCTCATGAGTGAGGTTACTGCTCTTACACAAGGAACTCCAAAGAGATATCCTGATCCTCCCCTTTGAGAGAAGGCCATTGTCTCTGAACAGAAAGGAGGCTCTCACCAGGCAACAAATGAACTTCATAGGCTCCAGAAGTGTGAAAAATAAATTTCTGTTGTTGATAAGCCACCCAGTCTATGGGATTTTGTTATAAAAGTCCAAACAGACTAAGACATGGTAAGAGGCACATGAAAAATATTTCCTCACAATCCTTAGAAGGTACCGACCCCACAGACATCTGATTTTGTATTATAGCCATCAAAACTGTGAGACAATAAATTCCTGTCATTTAAGTCTTCAATTTAGTCATGTGTTACCATAATGGTAGCAAAATAATACAGACTATAAAGCTTTTTTGAGACACGATGAACACAACTTATGAATTTTAAATTAGATTCTACACAATACTGAAACATTAACTCCATTAAAAAAATCTAAAGGACTTAAAAGACTACCACTACTTTTTCAAATACTCTGTGTAATAACTCCCAAAGAGCATTCAAATATATTAGATATATATTTGCACTTTAACTTTAGGCTAATCTAGTGTTTTACTAGAAAAGAAAACAGTCTTTATATAGCTTTCTTCTGGGCTCTTGGAAAGCTGCTCTTGTGGTTGTGTCTGTTTTATTCTTTAAGAACATATATGTACAAGGATCCTGAGCTCTCAAAATAATTGGCTTTTACCAAGTGAACTTTAACCTCTCTTCTTAAGGTGCATTATTAACCGTTATTTCACACAAATAAATTTTCAGGATATGGAGCAATAGAAAGAACACTGAAGTGGACCAGAGGCCAGAAATCCAGCTCCAGTTTTGGCCCTAACAAACTGTGTGCTCTTGGATCTGTGCTTAATTTTAAATAGCTATTAGCTGAAGAACTTGGGTCAGAGCAGCATTTGATATTGGCTATGGTCCACTGTTTGCAAAAATTTCTAATATTCATTTTTCAAAATGAGAAAGAGCCAGCAGAAAGCTTATAAGAATAACACAGCAAATCAATATCATCGGCAAAGGAAAGATGTGATGATGAGAAAAATACCCTTTTATTTTTCTTCAGTTTAAGAAAAAGAATCACTGTTTACTTTCCCCTTCTCAGTATACAAAAACAACTTCAAAATGTGAGTTAACAAAAGCAAATGATTCACAGCTAATATTTTGCTATCTTCAAAGTTATAATGGCATCAAATGATTTTATAGCTCACTGGGTCCAGAAAAATCACTTGGAAGCAGAGTGTACCTACGTGAGCAAGTTGTACTACATAAAGCAGTAAATGATCTTAGACAATTACAGAAACCTTTATATCTCAACCAGTACCCTGGAGATAGCAGAAAATGTTGGCATATACTGTTAAAAGTGTCAGCAATAAGATGTGAAGAAAACCCAAACCAGAACTTTTAACAAATTATGAGGTTCTGAAAAAGAGCAGAAACGTCTGTGGTAATGGCTTACATTAATAATACAGCTGCCTCTTCAAAATCCCCAAGTCATAAAGCACTAACAGTGAGGAACTGAAAGAAAAACATGTGTGCAGTACATGGAAATGGAGATCAGGAGAAGTGGACTTCACACAGGGCTTGGTGACTGCCAAACTAAAGGCTGAAGACTGGCAATCCCCTGATGTAAAAATAGTCAAGGATGAAAGGATCATAGGGGAGGGACAAGAGTGGGGCTGGGTTGTTAATTGCATCCACATCACATTGTGCTGATATGGTTCCAAAGGAGTTTCAGATAGGAA
Source organism: Galemys pyrenaicus (assembly GCA_019455555.1). NCBI lineage: Eukaryota > Metazoa > Chordata > Mammalia > Eulipotyphla > Talpidae > Galemys > Galemys pyrenaicus. The sequence goes on from JAGFMF010011418.1 coordinate 11,184,599, forward strand.
TGTTTTGATTTGAAACATTAGGTGTGATGACTTGGACAAGTCATTTTATCTGTCAAATGCAGATAATAATAGTGTCCACTGTATAAGCCAATGTGAAAATTCATTAATACATGTAAAGTATATTTCTAGTACTTGAATATTCAATAAGTGTTCAGCTATTACTACTTCTGCTCTTATTGCTATTACTAGGCTGTGAGCCCTTCCCTTGTCAAACAAAACAAGACCATTTCCCACCTTCCCCACAAATATCTAGGAAAACCAAAATATTAGAGAGTACTGACAAATAAATTCAAGAGTTGTTATGTAGGCACGAGTTTTTTATGTTTCTATTTTGTTCACTTATTCATCTTGTCAATGATGTATACAAAAAGTATTCAGTGAGCATGTCCCAACAAGTAAGATACATAGCCTCTGAACCCAGATTAATCACAGCCCAGTTGTTGGGAGCACATGAAAAGACAATGCTGAAGAGTTATATTTGCATTTAGGGGAGGATACAGTAGGAGAAAAAGAGTAAGAAGGAAGGAACAATTGATCTGGATTGGCATGGGGGTTTGGCATGATTGCAATATGGCATGATTGCCTAGCAGTGACATGTGAACTAAAGCCCTAACAGAGAGGAAGTAAAAGAAAAAATCTGTGTGCACTATAAGAAAATGGAGATCAGGAGAACATGGTTTGGTGACTGCCAAATTAAACACTGAAGACTGGCAATCCCCTGATGTGAAAATAGAGTCAAGTCACAATCATATTCCCTCTTCCTTTTTTTTTTTAAAGATTTATGTTATTTATGCATACAAGAAGTGGGATATAGGCCAGATGTGTGGTGGGTGAGAGGATTCACCAGAGACAGAGTGGGGAACAGAACAGGCAGATAGACTGAAATACACTGCTGAGTGGTGCAGTGGGCAAGGCAGGAGAGATCTGTCACTTCCCTGGCCCAGGATTGAACTGAGGCTGCAATGGTTGCGAGTAGCTTCATAGTGCTTTGACTTAATCGCTTGTGCCACCGGGGATGCCCTCATCTTCCCTCTTAATACTTCTTTCTCTGCATCATATAGACCCTGACAACTGGTATTCTCATATTCTTGAATTTTAATCCATTTTTAAAATTTCCATTACATCAAAGATAAATGTTTTTGGAGATTGACCCCAATGGTAAGGGAAATAAAAGTAAAAATAGAAAGTTGGAATTACCTCAAGTTAAAAAGTTTGTGCATGGTGTGAAATAATATGGGTAATTTAAAAAGATATGCTACTGAATGGAAAAAATTATTAACACAATATAAAACAAACAAGAGGTTACTATCCAAAATGTATTTTTTAAAAGGTACACAATTCAACAATAAACAGCAAATCAATTAGGAAGTGGACAGCAAATAGGAACAAACAATTCACCAAAGAGGATATCTAGGTCAAGAGATATATGAACAAAATGTTCATCATCACTTCCTGTAAGAGAGCTGCAGATTAAAACCACAATGAGATACCATCTCACTTCTGTGAGAATGGCACATATTAAAAAGACCCACAACAATAAATGCTGGAGAAAATGCAGAGAACATGGAACCCTATGACTCTGTCGGTGGGGATATAAACTGGTACAGCATTAAAGCAAGTGATCTTGATTTTTCTTAAAATACTAAAAATGGAATTACCCAGAAACCCCACTCTGATGTTTATCCAAAAACCACGGAACCCTTAATGCAAAAAACTATGTGCTGTGTAATGTTTATTGCAGCATAATTTACAATAGCTAGGGCTGGGAAGGAGAAGAATGCCCATTAATACACAGAGAAGATGTAGCATATCCACACTATGGAGTACTAGTCAGTCATACAGAGAGACAAAAAGAAGCTGTTTACAGAAAAAGGTAGGAAGTTTGAGGGAAATATGTGTAGTAAAAGCAGTAAAGCAAATCAGAAAGACAAAAAACATATACTGGACACTTACATAACAGATGATTTGACAAAGTAAATTATGAAAACTAACAGATGCTAATAAACACAATGAGAAACCTGAGGATAAGAGGGAAGGAGAAGGGGCAAGCTGATATAAGTGATTGTGGTGGTGGGAAAATAAAAAAAGGTGTTCAAACTGAGGAGAATTGTTAGACCACCTTGGACTTCCTACTATCATTGACAAGAAGCCTAAAGTAATTTCTTAAAGTTATTGACTGTTTTTCTTCTATTGCTCATGGGACCCTTATTTTAAAAGATTTTATTTGCTTTTTCAAAGGAAATATCACTTTTAATGACTGCAGCATAAAATTTTCAAACATACTTATATAAGGTCTGTTGGCAGGAAGGAAGTCCTACAGGACTTTGGACTGACCATTACAGACCAATAATTAAGTTCCCTACACTTAGAGGCCTCGGGCAGAGCTACCCTGGGTACCAGAGCGTAATTGGGTTTTGTTATGACTCTTGAATATAGATTTTTTTCCTGTCAAAGAGACAGGAAAAAGAGGAGGAAAAAGACACACATGTGTGAGCAGAGGGAATGTTAATGAGAAACAATAGGTAATGGATTATGAAAAGTCTACATAATTCTGCTCCATAAATCTATTGGAAGAACAAGCGATTGCTAAGAAAGCAATAGTTCCTTTCTAAATATGAGGAGAGCATTTATAAGAGAAAAGTCACAACAAAAGAAGTAGAAGTCATGAGTTTAGTCAGGGAGTTGACCATTTGTTTTAACATGCATTTACAACACAGAGGCACTTTAGAAGCCCCTTGAGAATTTTTCAGTGAAAGCATGCAGATAATAAATAGGTTCCTCATTGTTCAGTTCAGCTTTTCTCTTTCATAAACTTATGAAAAATGAGCAACAGACTGGGCATCTTCAAAGAGCAGAATCCTGCTCCACCCTAATTCTGCACCAGAACAGCATAGGAGTTTTCCCCCCTTTTATATTGAGTTGTGACTCTCAAAATTTATTTTCCTAATTCAAAGTGCCCCACAAATATTTGGCAATTTTAACATTTGATTTAAAAATATGTGAAAAAACTAGACTTTATTTGTTAGAAATCAAGACCACTTGGAGGAAAAAAAAGAGAGATGCAAAGAATGTCTGAGCACAGTAGATATTTCATTCCTTTTAAAACCACACTTCACTTGCTCAATGAAAAAAAAAAAAAACTTTTCATTTTTAAAGCCTCTTTCAAGCTGAAATTGTCTATGTCCAAGCTGTAGCCTAGAGCAAAATTTTACAGCTGAGTAACAAACCTCTTAAAACTGGGATTTATAATGGAAACCCTATCCGAGAGTTAATTACAGTGGGCTCCAGTAGGGTATAATTTTTTTCATCAGTTGAGAGTTTGGAGAGAACACCAGCCTGATGTGACATATTTATACCAAACCTCAGACTCCATTATTTCATTTTGTGGGGCTGTATGGCAAAAGCCAGTGAGTAGTCCCTCCTTTCTTTACTTTATAGCCTCAGTTTGCCCAAAGATTTCAGAAAAAGAAAAATACTTTCAAAAGACTCCAGCATCAATCAGAGGAGTTTTAAATTGGGACATTCTAAGGGCAAAAAAGATGTCCTGCCTGCCCTTAGGGGAGAAAATGCAAGCACATTCATTAAAAACAAAATAAAGGAAAACCTTTTTAAAAAAATCCTAACAACTGTCTTAGATTTGTTTGACATGGTAGGGTTTACACTGAGGAGGTCTGTTTTCTAAAACACTGGGTGCTTCCTCAATAACTGTAGAATTTGGCTTTTGACCTAAGACAATGGATAAGACAATTTACCTACTTTTTGCACAAAGCCAGTGCTTCCATATATTGGAATCACCTCGGGAACTTAAAAAAATACACCTGCCTGAGTTCCAACACCAGAGATTCAGATTCAATTAGCATGAGCTGTAACCTGGGTGTCAGCAGATTTAAAGGCTTCTTCGTGGATTGTAATAGGTATCAAGGTGCAGAGTTTGCTAAAAGTAGAGAATTTCAGGATCAACCCCAGATATGCTGAATCAGAACTGGTATTTTAACAAGATCTTCAAGAGGTTTACATGTACATTAAAACTTGGAAAGTGCTGTCCTAAACCAGTGATCCTTGAAAAACACAGGTTTAAAACTTTAAGGGTCTATATACAGAGGGATTGATTTTTTTTTTCTATCTATGGGTTCCACATTCACAGATTCAACCAACCAAGGACGTGAGTTGCTTGCTTATAAGGATGTAGAACCTCTGGATATGGAGGGCTGAGTTTAGGTTCTACACAGATTTTGAACAATGTGGAGTCAGCATCCCTAGTTCCCCACAACATTGCTCAAGTGTCAAAAGTCATCCCAAACAACCTTCTCACACTCTTGGTGTCAGACATTCCAAAATACACATGGAAAATATGATCTGCTTTACATTCATGAAATAAAAATAGATGGAGAATGAACTGATTAGGAGCTGGAAGAGACCAGGATGGAACTGATGAATATACTGTCTCTAAAGCTTCCTGTGGCTCCATCCGGGGCAGATAGAGAGCCAGAAAGTGGGAAGATGGGGCTGAATGGAGTGAGGGAGAGGGATATAGTCATGAAGATGAGTTATGACTCATCCGTACTCACATTCTACCAGTCATTAAATATTTTGGAAATCATCTTTTTTTTGGTCTCAGACTACCCAGAGCATTTATTGTTGGTCTTTAACAAGCAATTAAAAAAAAAAAAGAGGGGAGAGAGAGAAAGATCTTCATGCACTATTCAATTTCTGAAGAAGCTGAGGTAAATCCTTCTGCCATTACCTGAAACATGCATGCTCTTTCCATGACATTGCATTATGTCTTATCTCTGTCTGGAATTCACTTTCCAAATCTTTGTATGACCAACTACTTCCTAGTATACAGATTTCTATTTGTCACTTCCAAAGCAAAACCTTCCTTTACCCAACCTAAAGTTGCATTCTGTAGCATTATCCTCAAGTGAATTCTCTTTATACCACTTAGTACATATAATGACTTTCTTATGTGTTGGATTATGTGGACTTATTTACTGCTTATCTGTATTCATTCACTCATTCAACCAGTATTTGTATTTATTAACTGCCTATTATATACAGGTACGGTCTGAGATGCTAAGAATACTTTTAACAATACGTGCTCCGAGTAATTGTTCAACAGATATTTAATGTTGAATTAATTCACATTTCTCTACAAATATTTTTAAAACATCATTATAGACTATTCAAAGCAATCTAAGCTGGAGAATTTGCAAAAAGTCTCTAGCTACTGAGAGTTCATATAAAAAACAGAAATATCTGTCTGTCTCTCCATCTAGCAAGCAATATATTATACAATCTGAAAAATGCTAAAGTAGTCTTCAGAGCGATAGAGTAGCAAAAATCTGCTACATAATATATATCTTTTTGGAAGAAGTATGATTTTAGGGAGCAACTTTAAAGGCTATGTGGAGGTTGTGTTTGATATTTATATGTAAACTTCTCTCTGTAAGAACCTCTTCTAGGAAGACCTAATCTTCTCATCTATTTTCAATGGAGAAGGCAGAACTACTTAAACCCACCTAACTTTTTACTGTGTCTTTGCTAGTAAACTCCCTAACTGATCTTCACTTTATCTTCCTTCAAAGTCTATCTTAGCTGAACTATATAAGATGGCATCTGAAACCATTTGGGCAAGTTTCTTAGTCATGCTCGGTCTCTCCCTCCGATAAATACATGTTTCTATCTCTCCAATAATAAATGTCATTATTAAACTTCTTTCTGACTTTTATCAATTTCTCTGATGCTTGTTTGATTATTCGCCAGCCTACAAGGCCTTTAAGAGTTACAGGCTGATATCCTTTGTGTCCTGACAGAACAAAAAACTATGAGCATGAGAGGTATTAGTAAATTCTCCTTAGGAATATATTGGGAGGCAGCATGGCTGGAGATGATTTCAAGTGGAAGAAACATGTCTAATGTATTTTGAAGCAGCATTAGGCAGAAAAATGAGGGAACATTCTAGTCAGTGAACGAGACCTTGCAAAAAATGTTCAAGAAAATAGATTGAATGGTGAAGCAGTTAAAAAGACTAAAGTGAAAGTTGTCTTCAAGTAGAAAGTGAAAAAAAAATGATACTGGAGAGTCAAGAGAGTCAAGGCTCACCTGTGACAAGTGTTCCAATAAATGGCATATAAATTTCATATACCTTTCTGGAAATCAATTTAAGTAAATGTATCATGAGTTTCAAAATTACTCATTCTCTTTGACATAACAGTCAACTTTTTAGGATTTATTTTGAGAAAATAATCACATATCTGGCCAATGACTTATGTTTAAGAATGTCCATATGTAGTAAAGGGTTGACAAAACCTTTCTCTATTCCTCTATGAGAATTTGATCTTCAGTTATCTGGTAACTTGATAAGGGAGCATGTTTACTACATTGGTCAGTGCAACTTATACAAAACCTGAGCCTGAATTAGCAAGCAGCAGTGAGACTAAAAGAACTCTAAATAATTGACAGGAACCATAGCTTTGGTCTTCCCTGAGTGTGGTACTATTGTAACTGGACATGTCCTTTTGAACGGCTCTGAAATCAATTCCTACAGAATTGCTATAAGAGTTACTGGCTTCTTTGGGAGAACAAAGCTTCTCAATCAGGGCTTACCAAATATGCATCTTTGCACATAAGTCTTTGCACATAAGTTGCTATGGCCCACTCATTGCAAGGAATCCTATAGGAAAGAAATGACCATCATTGATTTTTCTAGCAAGCCATCCTTTACGCCTGGGTGTAGAATGGTGTCAAACACAGTCTTGGGAGTCTGAATGCTGAGTTGAAGCAAGAAAACTGCTGATTCTGAATGTGCAATCCAGAATTTATTAAAACCAAAACTAGGGAGAAACTAAATGTCTAAGGATAGTAGGGTAGTTAAATATAGTTTATTCATTAAGTGGAGTATTACACAGATCTAGAAGCTCTGTTTCTGAAGAAAATAAATACTCCTGACATATTAACTGAGAAATGAATATGTGGTATGTATATACATGTTTTCATAAACTGCATAAAAACATAGAGAAAAAAAGCAAGGTGATATATTAGATATTTTGGTAATTGTCACCTTTCTCATTCTCTCTTTCCCCATTCAAATATCCATGATTTATGCCATTCTAGACATCAGAGTTAAGTGCACTTGTGACAGTGCTCAGATAGGATACAGGGTATCTATCTTACCCTCTGCTCCAGTGTATGTGTGGTCAGGGGAGCATGTGGCTTGGGTGGTTAGTTAGAGTCAGTCCAGGTCATGTTGGATGTACAAATACTAGGAGAAATATATTGAAGTTCTTGATTTGTCCTCAGACAGAAAGACAAGAGGAGGGTTGTGACCAGTTCCCACTTTCTTATGACAAGGAAGCAACAACTATCTTTCATTCTGTGGGCTGCTCAGCTATAGACAATCAAATAGCAGACATATCTAAGATATACTGAATGAATAAAGGATTTCTTATAGGACATCTTAGACATATTTGTACTAGAACAGGAGTGGATGCAGTACACAGTGTTTGTCAAATTTATTAAACCAAAGTTTTCCTTTTTTAGAAAACCTGCTAGTATGTCTACTGATATGATTTGTTCTCAGAACATAGAGAAGAAATGCTATCCTACATAAAAACTTAAACAGTGTATGAATCATTATTTTTTCCTTTGTAATTTCCATCATTTTTAAAATTTTATACAACTCTAAAATTTATGCTTAATATATATTAAACAATTTAGATATAATAAAATATATTGAACACAATATATGATCATACAATATTAAATATAATTTTATATAGAAATATAGTAATGTTTACTATATTGTTTGTCTATTTAAGAGACACAGGATGCTTTCATGAGTGTGTTAGTATTATTTCTAATATATTAATATTCTTTTGTTGCCAAAATTTATATCGAGTTCCTTCTCTTTAAACAATGAGTTCAAAATTGTGCAAGGATTTCTATAGAATAAACTCCAAAAGGAAGTGATGAGTCAAGAGTGCACATTTTAAGTTTGCTAAAATTGCCAAGTTTCTTTTCAGAACTGTTTTCAATGAGTACTCTCACCAGCAGAGGGCACTCACTGATGGCGGCCTACCTTGCAAGGAAACAATGGGGAAGAAAAGAATTTAGCAGGCTCTGGAAGAATGATGGGGTGTGATGAGGTAGATAAGAAAGGGCAGACTATCAGAATAGTTAAGGGGTTTTCAAGACCATTCTTAGGCTTGACAGGTGAGAAGTACTCACAGGTCTCAGGAAAGCTGTCATATCCAAGTGTTATGATACATTAGAGTGGCAGCTACAGATTACCATCAGCAAAATTAAAATCAGCAAAGGATAAGGCACAGGCACAGGCCAGAAATCCAAGAGAAACCCTGCTCAAGCTTCTAGGCATCCCCTCCCTAAGAAATCTCATAAGGACTCACTTAATTCTGCCAGCAACAATGTGTGAAAACACAGGTGAAATGGTACCAACCAGGAAGCTCATCTGAGTACTGATGCCCAGGATAGTTATTGGGAGGATCAATTATAACAGACAAGCACAGTCCACTTGATCTCACCTACTCAGAGTGCAGCCCCCTAAAAGAACCCAAAAAGGCCATCACCATAAAACACATTAACCAACCCCCTCCCTCCCAATAAAGCTTATCAGGTCAAACTGTTATAGCATGACCCATGGCCTCAGACACAGAAGTAAGTATTTGCCATATAAACAGCATGGTCTAAGGCCTGAGGCATACAAACATGCTCTTATCAGGAAGAATATTTCAGGGGTTCAGAGGTTATCTACCAGCAATTAGTCAAGGGCTAGTCCTATAGATAGGTATTTCTTTGAAATATACAGGTTTTGGACAACCCAGGCCTGCTGAGTTAACCCTTTTCTGGTGGGGATGGCAGGAGCAAGTACAAGGCAATGGGAATGCATACAGCATGATTAGGGTCAAGAGTACAAACCAGAATGGTTGAAGAGAAGGAGAGCAAAGGAGATTAAATGGAAAAGAAGCTTGATTAAATCCTAAAGAATCTTCAACGCAGGTAAGCATAGGTTTGAGGACAATTGATTTGGTAATGGTTTTAAAAATACATTGGACTAAAGCAACCTATCCTTAAAGAATGCTATTCTTATGGCATAGTGAGAATAATAATTTATATTTTGATATTAATAAATGCCTAGAAGGTATTTTATGATGTTTTTATTGCAATAGTGGGGATATTGTATGCCATGCATTTGTTGTATTAATGGTATTTTAAAAAAACAAACAAACGTATTTTAGGGGCCTCCCTGGTGGTGCAGAGGTTGAGTTCGACACTGTGAAGTATCCACAGGACAGTAGCACAAGTTCAATCCCCGGCCAGGAAGGTGGCCCACATGGCACTGCAGACCTCTCCTGCCTCACTAGCTGCTCCCCTCAGCAGTGTATTTCAGTCTATCTGCCTGTTCTGCTCCCCACTCTGTCTGGTGAATCCTCTAACCTCCCATGCCTCTGTCCTGTACCCCAGCTCTTGTATGCATGAATAAATAAATCTTTTAAAAAAACATTAATAACAACTTACTATTATTATAGGCACCATATATTTTCTTGTCAGTACTATAAATTTTGTTGGATTTTTAATCAATAGATTATTTTGTGAATTTATTAGTATATTGTTAATTTTTTTAAAAAGAAGCTTAATTTAAAAAGTGTCCTTGTTACAAGACAAGGATGGCCATTCTCTCTACTGCTATTCAATATAGTACTGGAAGTCTTAGCCAGAGCAATAAGACAGGAAAAGGACATACGGGGAATTCAAATAGGGAAAGAGGAAGTAAATCTATCATTATTTGCAGATGATATGGTAATATACTTGGAAAACCCTAAAGGCTCTATAGAAAATCTAATTAAAACAATCAACCAGTTTAGTAAAGTAGCAGGATACAAATAAATGCAAAAAAGTCAGTAGTCTTCCTATACAGTCTGAAGAAGAAGAAATCAAGAAAAATGTACCCTTTATAATTGAAACCAAGAAAATCAAATGCTTGGGAATCAACCTAACAAAAGAAACAAAAGACCTATATAGAGAAAATTATAAAACACTGTTAAAAGAAATAGAGGAGGACACAAAGAAATGGAAAGATATCCCCTGTTCATGGATAGGAGGAATCAACATTATTAAAATGGCCATCCTACCAAAAGCAATTTACAGATACAACACAATACCAATAAAAATCTCAATGAAATTCTTCAAGGAATTAGACCAAATATTGATGAAATTCATATGGAGACACAAAAAAACCCTGATTAGTCAAAGCTCTACTTAAAAAAAAAAGGAAAATGGAGGTATCATACTACCAGACTTCAAACTCTACTACAAAGCAATAGTAATAAAAACAGCTTGATACTGGAACAAAGACAGACACATAGACCAATGGAACCACATAGAAAGCACAGAAGTAAAATCACACAACTATGGACAACTGATCTTCGACAAAGGAGCAAAGAATCTGCAATGCGACAAAGATAGCTTATTCAATAAATAGTGCTGGCAAAACTGGTCCACCATATGCAAAAAAATGAAACTGGACCACTATCACACACCATGTATGAAAATCAACTCAAAATGGATAAAAGACCTAAATGTAAGACCCAAAATTGTAAAATATATAGATGAAAACATAGATAAAATGCTGCAAAGCAATAAAAATGAGAGAGAAGATAAACAGATGGGACTACATTAAGATAAAAAGCTTCTGTACAGCAAAGGAAATGTTAAACAGAACAAAAAGAAACCCCACTGGATGGGAAAAAAAATCTTTGCACTCCACACAACAGACAGGGTCTGATCACAAAGATATACAAAGAACTCATAAGACTCAAGAAAAATAAAGTAAAAAACCCAATTAAAAAATGGGCAGAACTTAAAAGACACTTCTCCAAAGAGGACATACATATGGCCAATAGACACATGAGAAAATGCTCAACATCCCTCATAATCAGGGAAATACAAATTAAGACCACAATGAGGTACGACCTTATACTAGTAGGAATAGCAGACATTAAAAAAAAAACAAAAAACCAACAACAACAAATGCTGGTGAGGATGTGGAGAAAAAGGAACCCTAGTACACTGCTGGTGGGAATGCAAGCTAATCCAACCATTATGGAAGGCCATATGGAGATTCCTCAGTCTACTAGAAATGGAACTACCATATGATCCAACAATCCCATTCCTAGGAATCTACCCAAAGGACACAAAACACCAATCCAAAAGAGCACCTGTACTCCTATGTTTTTTGCAGCACTATCTGTAATTGGTAAGACCTGGAAACAACCCAAATACCCAAAAGTAGAGGACTGGATCAAGAAGATGTGTTACATATACACAGTGGAATATTACTCAGCAATCAGAAATGAGAAACTAGGGACATTTATAAAAACATGGAAATAAGTCAGAAGGCAAGAGAAAAAATATCAGATGGCTTCACTATTAGGAGGAATATGAAAGAGCAACAACTACAACAAAAGAATAAGCTCAAGGAAATGAACAAATATAACCAAAAGCAAACCAAAAACTCAACAAGACCAAAAGGTCAAAGATAAACCAAAGGGACCATGGGGGGAAGGGGAAGGTGGGGAAGGCATAGACAGGATGAGGGCAGAAAGAGCACAAGGCAGTGAGGCGATGGTGCAGGGGTGGAATGGTGGTCGGAACTCCCTGGTGAATACAAATGATGTCAAATATAATTAATTAAATAAAAAAAAGTGTTCTGTTGGTATGATAGTTCTGAAAGTGCTTGCCATTTTATTTATATAAAATTCTGCTGTTTACAAAGCAAATAAACAGAGATGAGTTGGAATAAAGACTCTGGAGCCCTAGAGTCTGATAATAAGTCATGAGACGAAAAGGTCTGAAACAGTGAGGTATTTATGGAAATGAAAAAAGAAAACCTGTGCAAGAGAGTGAGATCAACTACAGTAAGATTTCTAGAGTCATTGAAAATACTCTGGGGAAGGTGAGAGCAAGAGAGGGTTAATGGACCTCCTAGCTTTCTTTTCTTTCTTTTTTTTTTTTTTTTTTTTTGGTAACCATTAGGAAATCTTCCTTATCTTTTATTTTTTTATTA
>JAGFMF010011418.1:11202599-11259528 GCA_019455555.1 Galemys pyrenaicus
CTTTCTTTCTTTCTTTCTTTCTTTCTTTCTTTCTTTCTTTCTTTCTTTCTTTCTTTCTTTCTTTCTTTCTTTCTTTCTTTCTTTCTTTCTTTCTTCCATGAGAATAATAATTAGTCACTGTAGTATGGGATCACTGTGAGAATTAAGTGAATATATAGTAAGTACTCAAATATTAGCTACAATGATTATTAAGGCATTATATATACTTGATCTTTTTTCATGCATCTCGGACTGCATTAAGCATGTAGCAGGTATTCAACAATTGTCTTGTTGGCTTTAATTATATCAGAGCAAAACGTCAATTACATTTCTCTGGAGTCCCTTTTGGCAACTATTCATCAAACTTTTAAATTTCTGCTACTCTCTCATTCTCTCTCTCTTCCTTTTGGGACTCCTGTATGTGGTATTCTAGATGTTATTCCAAAGGTCTAAAATGCTCTCCTCATTTCTTCAGTATTTGTTCCTCTATATTCTTCAGATTGGATAATTTCTATTGATCTGTCTCAAGTTCACACATTCTATTTCCTGACATTTCAATCTTTTCTTTAGTCACTGCAGTGAATTTACATTTCAGTTCCTATATTGTTAACTTTATAATTTCCATTTGATTTTTTAAAATTTTCTATATGTTTATTAAGATTTATTATTTTTCATATTATCATAACATACTTTATAACAGTTTCTATTGATTGTTTTTTTCCTTAGTCACACTAACTAGTTTCTGTGCATGCCATTACTTTTTGTTGAAAACAACACTCTAGATAATATATTGCAGCAATTCTGTCTTTGTTTTCTCTCTCTGATGGCTGTTTCTAATTTTTCATTGTTGTTAATTGGTTTTTGTTTAGCAACTTGCCTAGGCTAAATCTATAAAATGTGTCCCCTTATTGGGCCTCCCTGGTGGTGCAGTGGGTTGAGAGCCGCACTGTGAAGCATCCACAGCACAGCAGCACAAGTTCGATCCCTGGCCAGGGAGGGGACCCACATGGAGAGGCAGAATTCTCCTGCTTCACTTGCTGCTCACCCTCAGCGGTGTATTTCAGTCTGTCTACCTGTTCTGCTCCCCACTCTGTCTCTGGTGAATCCTCTCACATCCCACAACTCTGGCCTATACCCCAGTTCTTGTAGGCATAAACAAATATTAAAAAAAAAAAGAAATGTGCCCCCTTATGGAATACAGTCCTGATATCTCTGCTGGGTCTTCTTTTTTTTAGGTTTTTAAACCTAAAAAAACCTAAAAAGTCTTAAGGGGTCAACCTGTGACTGCATAGTAAATGGCCAGTCCAGCCAGTGACTGAGGTTGTGCTTAAATATCACGAGCCAGTAAAGCTTCCATCCTCAATGGATAAATCCAACTTTCAACAGTTTTTCAAGCATAAAGCTTCATAGATTATCATATGATTTTGCTTGATTATATAGCACTTGAATGATAGTTTTTTCTCCAGTTTTGTCCAGTTCTTATAGAGGTGGAAGAGGACTAGCAAGTTCCTCTTATTCACAGCTGGAAGTCCTTGAAATCGGGGTCTTGACTTTTCATCTCTGTACTCTATGACTTAGCATACCGTAGGCTTCTAGTAGATGTTGGCAGAACTTTAATTTTTAATCCTCTTTTTAAAATATGAATGAATTTTCCTAAAGATCACATGAAAATTTAGGAAAACTTTCCTACAGACTGGCTATTAACTCAATGATAACAATTAAAGATTCTGCACATGTCAAAAGATATGCATCACAGAAAGTACTTGAAAAAATGTATTCTTTCTTGGTGCTCTCCCACCCATTTTACTGAGCTATAATTGACATAAAACGATGCATATGTTTAAAGTATAAGATAATAATTTGATCCACATATATATTGCAAAATAATGATCTTGGTACTCTTTAACTATTCTCTTATTCCAGTTGCCTTATTTCAAAAAATATGTCCATTTCTCAAATGCCAAGTATATATTTTTCCTGATAATTTCTGAGTTCCACTCTTTACTTACTTCTCTTTATTCAAAATATTTCTTTCCAGAGAGTTAATAAACTCATGTTAAAAAAAACTTCATATTTTGTACTGTGCTGCATCCTTACTTTAAATTAATTTACATGAGACATATACAAATTGCTAGTAGTAACTGACAGTCTTTGCAGAGTACCTAACTTTTGCAAATTAATAATCAAGTAAATATAATAAAGATAATTAGAGAATTATGTCACAATATTATTCTTTTCTTTCATTTATCTTGTCCAAATAACAACATTTTAACTATACCTTATTGAGATACTCTATGACTCACATTATATTTGTTATTGTCCCAGTTCTGAATAGCCATGTTTTAATAAAAATATATCAACTATAACTTATACCAAGTCTTAGGCAACATGAAAATCAAAGGCAAATTTTCATAAGAATTATTAATCTCAAGTATGAGGAACATCAAGATTCATGAGGAAACTTGTTTTAGTCTAAATAGTTCCAAGCCTAACTCTTTTAGATAATTTCAGTTTCAAAATTCTAAATATTATTGTAATGATAAATTCTTCCTTAAAAAGACAGGTTTTCCTCTTGAGAAATGTACTTCATTGATGTTCTGAGTGTTCGCTGATAAATACATTTCAAATTTAAAAGACATTTGATATTTGAAAGTGCATATTTATAGTTTACCTAGCCAATCATCTCCCATCTGTGGAAATGAGGGATGTGGAAGGAGACAAGAAACATAAATGAAATTAGAAAACACAGCATTCAATCTCTTTTCTCAAGTGTTTTTACAAATGGGGAATATTTTTATGAGTTCAGTCTCATTACTTCTCTCTACCCCATCATACTCCAGAAGACACTAATTAGAAGCAAAAATGTCAAGAGGTAGACAGAAAAGTGGAACAAGAGAAACAACAAAGTGCCTGGGTAATACACAGAGCAGATAGTTAGTCCATTAATAATTTATTTATAAAAACTACTTTTCTAACCTCTCCATCAATCACATTTTCATTACTAACTGAAGGTAGAGATAAATAGCACACCTTTAAGTTACTGTATCTTAATTACTTTGACTGCAAGACAGGAAGGGGAAAAAGACAAGGTAAATAAAGTATAGCAAAATTTTTGAATGGTGCTTTTGGAGTATCTCTCTCTATGTAAGTAGGTCTTTAATTTCTCTCAAAAATGATTTGAGTCTTCAGTGCTTGTATTGTAGTTGAATTCCTAAGCACACTATTTTATGCTTGGTCAAGGGTCATAAGACTCAATATTGTTAAGATGTGTTTTCTCCCAATCTGATCTATGAGTTGTACACAATCTCAACAAAAATCTCAGCAAGTTCTTTTTTTGAAATTAAAAAAGAAACTGACTGCAAAATTTGCATGTAATGCAAAGAATCTAGAATTGACAAAACAATTTCAAAAAGGAAGAATAAAACTGAGGATATAATAACACCTATTTTCATGATTTATTATAAAACTACAGTAATGAAAGCAGTGTGATATTGATGTAAAGACAGATACTACATCAGTGGAATAGAATAGAGTGTCCAGAAATAGACCCTTAAATATATGGTCACTTGATTTTTGATAAAGGTACAAAGGCAAATCAGAGGTGAAACAGTCCTTTCAACAAGCTGTCATGGAATAACTGGAAATCCATATGCAAAGTATGAACTTATTAGCACCAGATATAACAATGAGTTCAAAATGGTACAGAGGATTAATGCTTAATGTAAAACCTAAAAATCTAAAGAACTTCTTGCACTGAAGATTTTGAGAAAAATCTTTATGACATCAAAAATAAATTTACAATGAAACATGGTAGGGGCCTATTAGGGCACTAGTAGTGAGCATGGTGTGAAAATACACATTTGTAGAGATTTCAACCAATAACCACAAAGATACAAAAATGTAAACCAACTTTATCTCATTTAACATTTTTAAAAAATCACAAAAAAAGAAATTTTTCTCCTTCAAAATTAAGAACTTCCACTCTTCAAAAAGTGTTAAGGAAAGGAAAAGGGATAATCTGAGGGAAGATAGCTACAGAACATATATTTAGTAAAGGACTCAAATTTAACATATATATAAAGAATTCTCAAGACCCGAAAATAAGAAATGAAGCAAATGAATAAACAAATGCACATATGATTTCAATAAACATTTTGACAAAGAAGGTATACAGATGGAAAATAAACACATGAAAAAATGCTCTACCTTATTAGTCACTAATGAACTATAAATTAAAACAACAGAGATATTTCTATATACCTAGTAGAATAACGAGAACTGAAAAAAAAAAAAAAAAATACTGGGCAAAAGGAGGTAGAGGAACTGGAACTCTCATATGCTACTTGTNTATAAATTAAAACAACAGAGATATTTCTATATACCTAGTAGAATAACGAGAACTGAAAAAAAAAAAAAAAAAGACTGGGCAAAAGGAGGTAGAGGAACTGGAACTCTCATATGCTACTTGTAGAAATGTAAAATAGTATGATCATTTGAAAAAAAAAATTAGACAATTTCATTAAAAAAATTCCATACCTAAGATGTGATCCTGTCATTTCACTTTCAGTTATTTACCCAAGAGAAAAGGAAATAGATACTCAAAGACTTGCACATAAATAGTCATAGAAATTAATTATAACACCAAACTGCAAACAATTCAAATATCCATCAACAGATGAATAAATGCACTGTTATACATCCATATATAGAATACTAACCAGCAATCTGCAATAATGAGGATGACTTTCAAAATAATTATGCTGAGTAAAAGAAGACAAAAAAAGTACATTTTCTAGAATTCTATTTACATAGAATTTACATAGAATTCTAGAAAAAGCAAATGTATCTATAGACACAGAAAAGAGATCAAAGACTGCCTGGGAATGCAAAGCTTGGTAGATGAGAGGAGGAATGGGTTATACACTCCTGAGGAAATTTAGAGTATGCCAGGGAGATACTGTTCCAAGTGGTTTCATATCTACTTACATAAAATTTATCAGAGTATGTACTTTAAATTTGTGCAGATTACTGTATGTCAAACATACATCAATAAATCTAAGGGAAAATAGGTTAAATGTTACCTTATAAAAGCTTCAAAATGATAATTTAAAAGATCAGTAAATAAATCAGAGAAAATATGATAAAAATAAAAATGAGAGTGCAGAATGCAAAGTGAAATAAATGGGGAGGAGAGGTTGAAGGCTAAGAAAGCAAAAGCACCAGGAGCTACATTTTTCACAATCACTCTTAGAGCAATGTGTGTGCTACATTATTATTTAAAAGCAGAAAGTGAAGTAACTTAGTTTCAATTAAAATATTTGAGGAGGAATTTGGGTCACATTTATTAATGGCAAAGCTGCCAACATTTAAAATTAAATATGTGCATCTGAATATTTAAAACTATAAAAAAGACTCTGTAGTCAGTTCAGACAGTATGGCTTCTTTTAAATTGCAGTGTGCTCTTCAACACAGACAAGTGATTAGAATGAGGATCATTATCTACAATAAGACACTGTACACAGCGGTTTTGCCTTGCATTTCAAGAGTTCCAAGTCCTAGGCCTAATTTCATTATAGACCAGAAGTCATCTTGGGAGCAAATAATGTACCTTTTTGATATCTTTCAATTTAAAATGTAAAAAGAGAGACCTATGTTCTATATAAGGAGAGGTCAGTTAGGGTTTTCAATATTTCCAGTTTCCTGGAGATAGTTACTGTCCAGATGAAGTTATTAATTAAATGACATCTTTGCCTTTATCATCGCTGTTCTCATAATGTAAATGACAAGTGTCCTCTTACTTCCATTGCTTCTAAGAAGAC
The DNA here is from genome assembly GCA_019455555.1 of Galemys pyrenaicus. Lineage (NCBI taxonomy): Eukaryota > Metazoa > Chordata > Mammalia > Eulipotyphla > Talpidae > Galemys > Galemys pyrenaicus. The sequence continues at coordinate 11,208,398 of JAGFMF010011418.1, forward strand.
TGCTTTTGTCTGTTCTGAATGAGAAAGAAATCAGTTTTCCAGTACACTGACTGATTACCTAGGTATTTCAATGGCACTTTATCACCATGGTACCCAGGTACTCGGACCCTGGCAATAAATTGGGAAGAACATCAAAACCATAGCTCTGTGTGATGAGGTCAGTGTGAATTCTAGGACACAGGAGTCCTTTGAAGTTGTTCCTTTGTATAAACAAGTAGAAGGACACAATGGATGCTGAACCTATAGTTCCCAAGGTGATTCAAATTGAAACTTAATAGCAAAGACCTCACCCATTTGAGTCCCCATTTTCTCACAAGAACAGAAACCTCTTGTTGAGAGGGCCATGTCAACGTGTCCACCCTGTCAAAGAGCTGCTCAGGTCAGTGAATTTAGCCAGTCTTGTCTGTTGGAGCTGTAAGGCTCAAAACATCATCTGTGATTTTAAGACCATTGATTAGTATTCTGGAGCTTTTTCTACATCAGAGCAAGGTATTCAGGCTGTAATCTCCTGTGAGACAAGAAGGAAATTCAAAAGGCCTGCCTTGATCTAACTACGGACTCTTTTATGAATTACTGATTTTCTGTATTGAAAACTAGAGGTGGGACAGTGCTAGAGGGTTGTCCATTACATGGTCAGAGGGACCAAGTGTATTGGAAAATCCACTAAGTAACATGAAAAGTTTATTCAAACTCTTTTAAATATACCCTTGATGAATGCATATGTGGCTAGATTTTATAGGGGAAAGCTATGTCGCAAAATGCTAATTTCAATTTGTTCACAAATAGTTATTAAAAAGACAGGATTTAAGTTGATTTTGGAGCAAGCTGTCACAAAATATTTACCTTTTAGAAATCAAATTAGTGAAATTATTTTGCAGTGCTTCAAGGTAATTTTCTAATATGTGATCTCCAAGTTTATTAAATATCAAAATAACAAATAGTCTAAAAGAAGGTATTCTAAAAGAAGCATACAGAGCATGCAGTTGCTAATTCTCCTTTGCAGAAAAGATTTTACTTTCATCTCTGCACCTTTTATGTTCATAAGTGAGAACTCCTACAATCCTTACATAAAAGAACTGTGCACACACAAGAGAACATTTAGCTACAACTATGACAAATTAGCAAAGGAGATCAGATAATATAGAACGTTGTCTAATTTTTTAAGGTCAAGAATGTTGTTTATTGTTAGCAGCTGTAAACATTTTGCAAGAATAATGTATTCTAGTTCTAAAAATAACCTTATGGACTGCAAATTGTGGTAACAACCTATTTAAAAACATGCTATACTTATTTTTAAAACTTTATCATTATGATGCACTATCTTTTCAAATTCTCAGAATTCTAAGGCTGTACACATAGCACCTAAATACCAATTTCTTCTTATTTAAAAGTGGGATTTTTCAAAGTTGAAAATGTTGTTTTTCTTTTTAAATTCCCTGAAGTAACTAAAGCTACAAAAATAAATCACAGCACAGAAACCACCTAGGAGTTTTAATAAGTTAAAGTCTAAAAAGGAGGGGGAAAAAAAAACAAAAGCCTTAGGATTTTTCAAAACCCTATTGGAAATATTCTTTGTGTGAAACCAAAAAATGGATTGAAAAGGTCTCTCTTCTCTCATTTCCCTTACTATCTCTTTAATATGTATAAGCTTCACCACCCTAGGAAGGCTATTTAGCACTGTGACCTCTGGTTGAAAACCATATTAAATGTATCAAACTAATTTCTTATTAACCAGCTATATTACTTATTAAAATTTTCTCATCATAGCTAGGGTTGAGAGTATTATATTTTCAGGTCTGTGGATCTGTGTGATATGTGCAAGATGAAGCATTAATTACCTGTTACTACAGATCCACTGATACCATTGCAGTTCTAGAAGAAATAGTGATGATGTAAAAAGGAGGTAATGAAAGACCATGAAAGTGAAGACCAAAGGTTGTAATTCAATGTTCTAAAAGTAAAAGCGAGAGTGCTAGTGCTTAGTGATGTTAAAGGAATACTAGAGTAAAAAAAAAAAATGCTTAAAATAAGTTAAAATAAAATAGCTAAAATAAAAGGTTACAAAGATTTTAAAGCGGGTTTGAAAAAAGCTTGGATAAACAAAGTTAAATAGTTTACTACTTGCTTTACAGCAGGATTTTATTTTAATATACTAATATGAATTCTATAAGGTAAAATAGACTGTGAGAACCTCCTAACCTTATTTTTATCAGAAACTCAACACTCCATGACATTGCTCCCCCTAGCCTAAAAAATATTTCCTAGGACACACTCTGGGGAAAGATACTTTACTGCATTTTAGAAAGCAAAGGTCACAGAAGCATTTAGTCTTCTTAAGAAACATCAGAAGAAGTCCAAAAGTAAGATAATAGGAACATTTCTAGATTAATATAAATAAATTACTGATTATTAAACTTTTTTCAATATACTTTTTCTCCCTCGTTTTGTATATGTGCAATTCTTTTTCAGTCTCCACTTCCAAATATTTACGAAAAGATGATTTGTAGATGGATCCTGAAAATTTGAAAGCCTAAACTTAGAGAAATGATATTTTCTCTTCTCCCAATGTTTATAGCAATCTCCTTCCCATCCTGGACAGAGGGCTAATTTTTGAAAGTAAATGAAAGCCTGGCACTATTTCAATATATTTTATAACTAAAAACATTTGTGGAGAAGTGTTACCTATAACAATTTATATTTTATACTTTTTATATATGAGAAATTAAATTAATGTAATGGACTCTACATTTCATTATCCTATTACATGTTATCTCTAGATCTAGCAATGTTTATTTGCAAGTTAGTTTAAATGAACCATTTTGCTAATCTTATGAATAGTTAAAGTAAGTAATAAAAGGATATTTCAATTAGAGCTTAATATAGTAACATGCAATATAACTTTTTCATCAATGATGGATATTCTGACATTCTGGCAAAGTAGATAATAAATATAAAAAGTAGATATTTAATAGGGACTTAAGCGAATTATAATCCTGTTTTTTTTTTTTTTTGTAATCTTCTTTTGTTATCAGACACTATATATAGGGGTAGAGGTAGCATGTAAGTTGAACATGGACATTGGTCAATGAATAACTACAATATGACATCTGTGATTTATTTTTTTTAACATACAGTAAATTGTCCTCTCTAGGTCACAAATTGAAAATTATTCAGTGTTTTTCTCCTGAATATTTAGTTTTCAAGTGATGAGTGCTTTAATTGTCCTTATCATTTTATAAACTAGCACAGTACAGTGTTCTTATATTATTGCAGTGATACAGCTTTGAATTTAGTTCTTTCTTACCGTGGGACAATATAACTTCCTTTCCTTTTCTCTCTCTCCTTCCCTGTCCTCTTTTCTGCACTCCCCTTTCACTGTAAGTACAACCTAAAAATTACAAATCTCAATTATTCTGATGGTCCCCTTCACTGTAACAAAAATGTAAAATCATTCAAAGTTTTATTTGTCAGTGTCCCTTTATATCACCACTGACCACGGGTTTAAAAACATTCCCAAACAATTCTGATCACTAGCAGAATATAAACAAGATGTAAAACACAGGAAGACACTCAGATGAAAATGTCTTCATCTCTGAATCTAAAATTAAAAGAAAACTGATTATACTTTGTCATGGTGTATAAGATGAATACCAAAAACTAAGCTTGATATGCATAGCAGAAACAGTCAGGTAAGGAGAAAAAAAGGGACATATGGACTGTGTTAAAATACACACATTGACAGTGACAGATTTTCAAAAAGAGCAGCAACAGGAGGTGTCAGAGATGCTCATACTTTGTGCAGAGTTTCAGCGAGGATAAAGTTCCATGCTAATGTTAAAGACTATGTTTATAAAAATATGGGAAGAACTTTGTGACTTTCACTTTCTTGATGATCAGCATATAGATGGAGTATTTGTTTATCTCAACAAAACATTTCTTTCTGTAAAGTTGTGAGCACACTGCCTTTGGGCCAGTGAGGAGCACAAGGATAAAATAAAGAATTTAAATGGAAGTGATTAAGATTAATAAAAGACTTTACAATACTGAAATCATATTTTTCCTTTACCTTTCCTTAAAGTATTTTTTGGTTGTTCTACTAGCTTTTAGAAAATGTTCATCTTATTATTTTTAAAGTGACACAAGATTATACAAAAATGATGTGTGAAGTCTTTCTGGATATTAAAAAAATGGTACTACATTAAAAAATTAGCCTGTCAGAGAGACCATTTTCAAAAGCTAACATTACCAATGACTGTAGAGATTATCAGAGGAGCATTAGACCTAAAATTGGAGAGCCTAACTCCAGTCCTGGCTCCACTGCTTTGCCAGCTGTTATCTGGGGAACTACAGAGGCTAGTGAGACTTTCTCTAGGTCAGATTTAAGTTTTTTAATCCTTTTAACTAAAAAAAATAAATAAATAAAAATGAGTAGAAACAAGGATACTAAGACATTAACTAAGGATTTACTCTGTTTTCCTTATATTCTATACTCAAGAGAATGATAAACAACATTTAAATATTACCAATTTCTGTCTGTGTCTGAAAAAATCTAGATCTTTAAATTAATAATCTGAAGTTTTTGCAGGTGACACTGTATTTGCCTCCAACTCAGTGTCTGCTTTGTAGGGGGATGGTGCTCTATTTAAAAAAAAAAAAATTCCTAGTGATGTTAACAATCTTATTTCCATTATCAAATTTAAGATATCAAAATAGGGCCTCCCTGGTGACACAGTGGGTTGAGCGCCGCACTGTGAAGCATCCACAGCACAGCAGCACGAGTTTGATCCCCTGCCAGGGAGGGGACCCACATGGCGAGACAGACCTCTCCTGCCTCGCCCACTGCTCCTGTCAGCAGTATATTTCAGTCCACCTGCCTGTTCTGCTCCCTGCTCTGTCTCTGGTGAATCCTCTCACCTCCTGCCTCTCTGGCCTATACCCCAGCTCTTTAGTGTATAAATAAATAAATCTTTAAAAAAAAGATATCAAAATATCCTTATTTTTATGAAACAAAATTAAAAGCAGCCTTAGATGACAAGCTAGTGCAAATTCTGGACAAAGATTTTATGTAGAGACTTTTCAATCATTCCATTTTCACTTTTTGTAAAGATATAAAACTTATCTAAGAAAGATGCACACAGATATTGGGATAACTTGAAAAACATACCTTGTTGTTTCAATTTGTTATCATCAGCTTTAGTTCCTAAAAGGAGACCATCAGACAAACTGAGTGTTTGTGTCTCTAAGTCTTATGGCAACAGGTTATTAAGATGGGGTACATAATACTTTGCCCTCACAGGGATTGTCTAAAATAAATAATCTCCTCTACAATGAGTGGAGCATATAGAAAAAAAAAAAAAAGAGGTCAGCAAAAGAGACTACCAGTGAGGGACAAAAGAAGAGGGAGATTTGGGGAGAAAGGAAAGAATGTGGAAATGAAATGAGAGAGCAGTATATGGGTAGAAAGAGGGCAACAGAAAGATGAGAAGAAGAGAGGAGGGAAGAATGGGAGTGAAAGGGTGTGGATATGAAAACTTGGTTTGGATTGAGTTAGGGAAAAGTCTAAGTAACAAAGGAATTCAAGAGTAAGGGCACCAGGAACGGAAATGACAAAGTTCAGATATGTGTATCTCAGCATTTTTTCTTTTGGTTCACGATTTTGATGAGTGTCAGCTTCAAGTAGGAATTCTAAAAGGAAGACAGACAAAGCAGACTTTAAAAACTGGGGCAGGACTGAAAACAATTTTTTTAAAAAAAGTTGTGGTAGGAATGCAGAAGACAAAAAGGGAAAGAAGGCAGACATTTTTAACTTGGGATACAGAAAGAAAGGGGGAAAGAAAGGAGTGGGACAAAAAAAAGGACATTTATGCAACTTTTAGAAGGGGGAAAGTATTCCAGAAGGACATTTTTAAGGAAAACCATTGGAAATTATCTATGAAAGGAGGAGAACTGTTGCTTAATAGAGAGATCAGACAAGAATATATGAATCTACAGCAGTAAATAAGTTCCAAGAATTAAGAAATTGATAGGATTTCCAAATTGTAAAACTGAATTCCCTTGGGGTATTATACTATGTGAAAATATCCAAAACTTCCAAGAAAACTATTTAGAATTTCACTAACTGGTGAAATTTAAATCCAGTGTATACTTAAGAGTGACACAGGAGAGGAAACACTCTGTGGTCTGATGATTTACTTCTTTAAACACTGAAATGTAGAAAAAAAAATAGTCTACTTGGCTTTTGGATTGGAGAATATGAACTTGAACCAGAACTTGAGAAAGGGAGTCAAGATGCTTTTGATAATTCGATGACGATAAATGCACTAAAATATAGATGTCATTTCAAACACTTCAGAGGCTATCTATAGTTATGTGCCACATCCCAATGCCATACATAACCCACACAAACTAGATTCCTTCTAAAAAAAAAAAAAACACTTAATTTCATGAAAGAAAGACAAAGGCTGGAATATGCTTACATAGGCTAACGGTTCAAGAAATATTAGCTAAAATTCAAGAAAGCATTTCCCTATGATGTGCAGCAAGAAAAGATTAAAGTCTGAGTACCCAAAGGAGTGTTTTTTAGGAGATTGGTGGGGAACTTTTGTGAGAATACAGACATAGCTAAGAAGATGGTCAAAGCACAGGACATTGTAAAAGAGAGGAAAGAATAGGTACATTAAAATTTGAGAACCTCAAATGTAATGTATTGTTTTCCTGGAAAACATAGCAAAATGAAAATGGAAAGAAAAAAGTGAATTGACTACATAATGGGCCTAAGTGAGAAAGAAGCTGGTTGTTAGTAGCAACACAGGTAGCAGGAGGATACAAAATCTGCAGTAAATGGAAAATGAGTAAAATAATTTTTAAAATGAAAGCCCAAAGGTGTTTGGAGGATGAACACATTTTTAAAAATATTGGAAAAACACAACTTAAAGAAAAACACTACTATACAGATCATGGAGATATAAGTCAGTTCCTAGAAGCAGAGAGAGTAGGCAGGAACAGTACAGTAAAATTAGCTTGTTATCATGTTTTGGTGTTTCAAGAAAATGAATCTTCATCTTTCAAAGAAGATGAAAACCATTGGCAAGCTGGCTTCAAATTACAGTAGACCACACTAAAAGAGATGTAAGAGGGTTGATAACAGTGATTTTCAAAAGCTAAAATGGGAGCTATATAAAAAGGACACGGTAATGAAAATGGCAGATTTGAAGAATAAAAGTCATAGACTTAAAACAACAACAAAAGGAAGCCACCAACAAAATAAAAAGGCAACCTACTAAATAGGAAAAAGTGTCTGTAAATCAGATATTTGATAACGGGTTAATAACCAAATATATAAGGAACTCATTTAGTTAAATAACAAAGACAAAGTCAAAAAACAAAAAATCCAACTAAAATTGGACAAAGACTCTAAATAGACATTTTCCCACTTTTCCAAAGGAAACATATAGATGGTTAACAGGTACATGAAAAGATGGTGAATATCATTAAGCATAAGGAAGTACAAATCACAACCATAATGAGATTTACCACTTGCCTGTTAGAATGGTTATTATCAAAAAGACAAGTAATAAATCTTGGCAAAAATGTGGAGAAAGAGGAACCTCTAAACACTGTTGGTGGGAAAGTAAATTGGTAAAGTCACATTGGAAACAATATGGAAGCCCCTCAAAAATTTATAAATATAACTACCACATGATCTGGCAATTCCACTTATAGAAATGTAACCAAAGAAAGCAAAAACAGTAACTGGAAAAATTATGTACAGCCCCAGTTCATTGCAGCATTATTTATAATAGAAACCTAAATCTTCATGGATAGAGGAAGGGAAAAGTAAATTATGGTATAAGTATATCCAATGGGATATTATTCTGTCATAAATGATGAAAATTGCCCTTGTAACAACAGGGATGAACTTTGAGTGCATTATGCTAGGCAAAATAAGTTAGATATAGACTGATAAATACCATATAAGATGACCTATAAAAAAAAATGTAGCAAATAGATACAGAAAACATATTGGTTGTCACCAAAGATGGGAAAAATGGATGAAGAGGGTCAAAAGGTACAAGCTTCCAGTTACACAATAAATAGAATTGGGAATATAATGTATAGAATGGCAACAGTAGTTATAAAACCATACTGCATATATGAGAGTTGCTATGAGAGTAGATATTAAAAGTACTTGCTATAAGAAAAAAAATTGGTGACAAATGTCATCTAGATTTAGTGTAGTGATCAGACTATATACAAATATTGAATCACTTTGTACAATTGAAACAAATCTGCTTTATGTCAATATATTACATTAAGGTCAATTATAACACAAAAAAATAAACCAAAAAGATGTCAAAGGCATCTTGAGAAACTGAGATAGATTCTAGGATTTCGGCATTAAACAGAATAAATTTTTTGTTTAAAACCAGGAACAGGCAGGATAAAAACTAGGACAAAGCAGAAATGCCGTGCAAAATATCTTATATAACAAAATGATGGCTTAAACCAATGAAAGTTCTGAGATAGAACAAGCACCTGTCCAAAGGAAAGGTGTGAGGAGAAAGAGACATAACAACACCTGGTCCCTAAATATACCATAAAAACATTTTTGGAGCCAACCAGCTAAAATTTTGGAAGAAACTTTGAGTAGTTATGAAATAGTGTTTTTGAGGTCATTTAGGTAAGAACAAAGTCCTGGTCAAGAACAAAAAATTTATCTGGGTATGATTCAGGAAAGAATTAGAACACAAACACTGTATGTATTCCAGTAAATTCTGAAGCAAAAAATTTACAAACAAATCAAATTTCTTCATTTTATATTTCTGGTTGAAGTATTACCATTGTAATTCTCAATCTATTTTGTAAGTATTGGAACAAATATATATTCAAATATATGCACATATATAAATTTAAATATGTGTGTAACATATGTGCATACAAATATTTAAATCTTTAAATTTAAAAAAATATATTTAATCTTTAAAATTTAATTTTTAAAAATTCAAATAAATTTTTGGGGGATAAGAATGTAATAACCAATGGATACTAGAGGAGTAGGGAAGAACTACGTAGTGCTGCATTTTTCTCTTAAAAAAAAAAAAAGAATCTTGGATCTGTCCTATGAAGAGCCTAGCAGCGATGACTCCAATAGCATTTAGAAATCCCAGCACCCAGATATTGACTTCTAAATAATATATCCTACTACTAAAAGGAACCAGTGCACCAGAAGAAACAGCTGATTCCAGGTCTTGAGGAGAAAAAGTGCAAAGTGAAATTTTAACACCCTTTGCCAGACAAGGAAGTATCTAACAGTTATAGCATCATATCAAAAGTGTAAGAGGAGCTCCACAGGTCCTGGTTTGGTGGTGCAGTAGAGCACTCTGTACCCCCTAAGTCCAACCCCCACACCTGGTATAAGCTAGATTTGATGACCAACCCAGCACAGAGTGGATTTTCGCACATCAGTGGGGCTTTGGTTTTGCAAATGGCATGGTTTTGAAAGCATGCCACTCAGCAGACATTGAAAACCATAACAGGCAAGGTAGCAGAGAACTTGGCACATTTCCCTGAGACTGATTCATCAAGACACTCTCTCTTGGGAAAACCTTTAGTTCCTGTCTTCAGATCTCCAAAACCTTGGATTCCAGCCTTCAGTCCTTCATTTTGTTGCTACTGATGATGGACCATTGTTCCTGTTCTGGCATGACCAGCGTGCCGCCGACAGCTGTACATTGATGCTTGATACTCAACATTACCTGTGGTCCAGCGCCACTGGTCTGTGCCCAGTACTTTTAAGAGCTTTCTGCTGCTGGCTTGTGCCTGGTACCACCAAGAGCTGTGTGCTGCTGGCCTGTGCCCTGACATCACCTACTGACCAGCTCTGTTTTCCTGTGACCAGTGCCTCCTAGGGATATACACTGATCCTCCACATCACTGCCTGTTAACAGGTGCTGCTGACTTATGTGTGGCCACTTCTAAGAGCTGTCCACTGCTGGTGATCTGCCAGCACAGCAAGACTGGCATCACTTCATGCTGCAGCTGCCTTTGGTGCTGTCCAGCCCAGTCTCTGGACTGCTGCCCTGGCTGCTGTGGTATTAATTTAGCAGTGCCACCTGTGATTACCTCCAGCTGCCATAATGAGTTGGGTCTTGGTCCACTACTTATCAGTGTGCCACCAGGCTCCAGGCTCTCATTGAAGGGACAATGTCATCATTCATGAGCAGCTTTTGGTTTGTACTCTGGACACTATCTGGGGTAGGACAGATGGTCATCTATGACCTTAGAAACTCCTTTATCTCATCTCTCCCAACCAGTGTAAATAAAACCTGTTGTTGCACACTGAGTCTGTGTTGTGTCTTGTAATTATAAGTGCATGGAAAAGGACCCCCAATTCACATGATCTCAAAAGGACTCAGGAGGGGTTGACACAGAATAAATCTTGAAAAATCTGAATCTCAATAATAACAATGGTAATAAATTGCAATATACTGAATTTTTAAAAACTCAATCCATGAGACTTGGAAAGGGATATATGGGAAAGAAGGATAACAAACGAGGGAGAAGGAGAGAAAGAGTGCAGAGAGACTGAGAAAAATTACATGTGTAGTCATGTGTGGGGGTTAGAAGGTAGGTAAAGGTGAGAAGGGAAGAAGGAAGAAAGAAAGGTAGCAATGAAGGAAGAAGAAAAAGAGAGGGAAGAAGAAAAAACAAAGCAAAATACTTAAAAGAATAACAGAATAATGACAGTTGATTCAGCAAGGATCATCACTGGAAGATAAAATCAGTTTTCTAAGGAATAGAAAGTGACATTTCTTCTTGTAGATTATTCCAGAATCATTCCATAGAGAACTTGTTCATTACAAGGGAGAAAAATAAACATTATGATGGAAAGATCTGCAATCACCATCTTAACCAGATGAACAGACTTATCATCAATAGAACAAGTCGTCTCTGTTTGTCCTTTGATGAGAAGCAATGAGAAGTGCACATCATCTCTGTTAAAAATGCTGAACACAGAGTTCTCAAATACTCCCTCAGCAGCATCAGCATCACTGGGAATTTGTTAAAAATGCAAATAACTGGGCTCCAACCTACAACTACTGAATCAGGAACTCTACGTTGGGACCAAGCAATCTATGTTCATCAAATCTTCCTGATAAGGTTTGAGTCATTCCAAAATTCGGGAAGCACTGGCTTAACCTGAATATAATTAAACCAATGAGACAAATCCAGATCATCAAACATTCTGTTGACATGAACTCTTCAAAAAATTCAAAGTCACAAACAACAGAAAACCAGCGGCTGCAAGAGGCAGTGGAAGGAAAATTTTAGCTGAATTTTAACCTTCATCTTAATGCTAAATAAATAAGACGACCTAATGCAAAGAATGAATTTTAACTGGATTCTGAATTTTAAATTAAAAAATAATTATCATGGTATCTACAACTTATCAACTTACTTTCAAGTGTTTGAGGAAAACCACACACACAAAAGTAAAGAACAAAATCAATACAACGTACCTGCATTTGGAAGAGAGTTAAATCTGAAACAATTTAAGAATGGATGGCCATGTCACTGAGCTATTTTTCAGATTTTCTGTAACTTTGGACATTTCAATAAAAAAAGTTATATAAAAATATGCGTAAGAACCAAAAAGATGAATATTGAAAACAAAAACAAACGGGCCTCCCTGGTGGCGCAGTGGGTTGAGCAGCGCACTATGAGGCAAACCGCAGCCACTGCAGCATGAGTTCAATCCCTGCTGCCGGCCAGGGAGGGGACCCACATGGCACAGCAGACCTCTCCTGGCGCTGCAGAGTGTTTCAGTCAGTCTGCCTGTTCTGCTCCCCACACTGTCTCTGGTGGATCCTCTCACCTCCTGCGATTCTGGCTTGTACCCCAGCTCTTGTATGCATAAGTAAATAAATCTTAAAAAAAACAAAACTAAGAAATCAACAAGCAAAACAATTCTATAAATTTGTTTTAGTAAAATGAAAGAATAAAGCATTGTGAAGCAACCCAAGGGCTTGACAATCGCAGTGGTAGAGTTGAGATAATGGGGTGAGTCACTTACTGAGCTCTGACAGAGTTTTCACCCATGTATTTTATAGCCACACACATGTGGACTATATTAAAAAGTGCTGCACTTCCCATTTTCCCCTTTACTACAGAGGAAATGCAGGGAGAGTTAATAATATCATCAACCATAAGCTTTTAAGGTTCGGCATCCTAATAAAACTGATGAATCTTGACTTGCAGCCTCAGCAGTTAAATTACTGCTATGAAAATCACTGCCAATGGCCAAGTTGCATGAAAGAATAATTATACATGTTTACTGTTGACCATCAGTCAAGTCCAAGTGCTTGCTATGAGATGAAATATGAAATCCAATTAAATGTGAATGCAGTTTGAGGGCCTACCTGCCCCAAGGAGATGGACACACACACACACACAGTGAATAGAATAACTTTCTTTGAATATTTTCCTGGTAATTAAAAAAAAAAAAAAACTATGGAAAAATACAACTAAAAAGGCCTAAATAATATCCTTAAAAGAAGAGGGTCTAATCAACCCAAACAAATCAATAAAGAAAGTGCTATGTTAATGGAAGTATTAGACCTTTCATTTTACAATCATCTCTTCTTGAGAAACCGTACTAGAAAGACATTCTCTCCATGTTTAAAGTGTATGATTTATGACTGCCTTTCTTCTACAGCTTTTATGAGAAGGCATTTTTTAGCTGTCCCATGTGAGTTGCTAACATCTGCACTGATGAAAGAATTGTAAAGAGCAAAATTCACAAAGGATTACCACTATCAGATTTTTTAAAAGAGAAGCAATACATTATAATTTGATGTACTGATAGTTTTTGAAGTACTTTCCAATGTAAACTTCAAAAGATCATAATGAATATTTAATTTCAATGCAGCACACATTGAGAGTTCAAAATTATTGGCCACTAGAAAACTAAATCCACTGATAAAAGAATGTAACCACTTATTACAGCTATAAGTATGATTTTGAACTGTGATTATATGTAAATCTAATGTCTCTACTATTGATAACTGTGGGATTAACTGGATATTTCTGCAACATTAAAATAGGGTAAACAGTCAATAGTATGAGGAGTTAATCAGTTAATGGGTAGCAGTTGCAGCTGCAAAATGAATCACCATTCTTTGAAAATCTGAATTTTAATCTTGAATGGTCTCTATCCTATAAGTAAGCACTGTTTTGAAGACGTATTATTAAGTCTCTTATCCTGTCTTCAGTTGCCAGCTGTGTATCCATTAGACTTAGGGACAATAGCAAATTCCAATTGATGAACAACTTGAAATTGAGGGTTTCTGCAAGAATGTTCTTAAGTCAAACAGGGCCCTAAGAAGGAATCATAGACTTGTGCTTTAGAGTGTGTTCTATGAAAGATAGATCAACCTTTATCTGCCTGACTCCTCCATTTACAAATTGTGTAATCTAATGAAAATCATATCACTTTTCTGCCTTTATTTTTCCATCTATAAAATGGAGGATATTAATAGTTATCTGCCACATGGATATGGTGTGATGATTACATAAAATAATGCATAAAAATATTTGTAGAGAATTTGACACATAGTAAGTGCCCAGGGAATGTGGCTAGGATAATTTATGCTGCTGTTATATAACATTAGTGTTTGATATAATCCTATCCTAATGAATTTTATTAGTGTTTGCTGATGAGTGGTTTGTGAGTTGTTAAGGGTAGAGGAGGTAGTGGTTGTGTGCGTGTTGAGATTTGGGGGAGAGGGAGGGTGAACAGCAAGTGTGGAGGGACCCAATAAACTGACAAGGATGCCTTGATGGTGGGTGTGGTATGCGACCTATGCCTGAATGGGTGTGAGCCTGTACCTTTCAATCATACACAGTATTTTAACCAATGTCATCTCAATAAAAAAATCCAATGATGATACTCTTCAGAGAACAACTTAAAACTGACCACAACTAAATACAGATATCAGAAAGTTAAGAAAAACAAAAACAAAAAAACCAGTTCTGGGAATTGTGTCTCTGGTGGAGGCCTATTACCCATAATTCCCTTCCATCATTTTTCCAATATTCTACCCTATTTAGGAATGTCCATTCAAGACATTGTTTATACAGAAGAAAACTGCAGAAATTTAAACAAACATTGGGCATTAATAACATCAATTCCTCAACTTACTCCCTAAATATAACTGCAGATTTACTGATTTATTATAACCTTCCTTTATCTTTTTTTGTCAGCTTCATGATTCAGTAGTTTCAGAATAAATGTTTTTCCTTTGATAAAATACTATTCTCTCTCTCTCTCTTTTTAAACCCTTTCCAAGACTGGTCCTATGGAATTCTCCATTAAATTCTTAAACTGAATTTCTCTGTGGTGCTTTCTTGGTCCCCAAAAGTAACAAAACAAATACAGAACTTTGAAGATCAATGTCGACATTAATAAGCACCTAGATATTCTTTCTTGTCTATTAGCATAATCACAATTTTGTGACCAAATGGTTGTTAATATTGGCAAACAAAGACAGGCCATAAATACCTGTTATTCAAAATGAGAAAGAGAACTGCATTTGTCTGTGAGCTCTGTAGGAAAATGGACCAATTATATCCTGTTCCCCACTGCATTCTCAACTAGCAGAGTAGCTGGATGGGTAGATACTGGGAAATTATTTGTTAAATTATAAATGGCAGGCAGAAAGTATGAGAGAGTGAGAGAGAAAGAGAGGGTAGAAGTAAAGAAAGAAAAAGGACAGTTCTAATCTCAGTTCCAATGTCAGAATGAAACATTTGATTGTCTTTTTTAAAAATATGCCACAAAAAAAAATAGTTAAGTTAAATGTGTAAAAACAGTTTAGGCCAAAAAAAAAAAAAAAAGGATTAGGGGACAGTTCAAAATAAATGCAAAAAATGATAAAATGATCAGGCAGGTGAGATGTCTACCAAGGTCCCATTAGAAAAAGGGGAGAGGGGAGGCTTAAATAGTAATACTTATATGGGAGGATTTCCTCACAGATATGATTATTAAATACTAAATATTATCAATTGATTATATAGTCTTCCTTTCTCTAATATCTTTGGAAACAATAAGAGTGATGCCCATCTGCTTAGAACAATTTAAGACTATTTCTGCCAAGATGACTTATCAAGCTCCATTCCAATGCTGATAAATTTTTCATTGTCTCCTTTCTAGCTATGTCCAAATGGCCATTATAAGTAATCCCCTAGGATATTAACATTTGGAGTACATGTGCCTACTGAGGCTTTTAATATAAATGAACATTTAGAGAATAATTTAGGATTGGAAGTCTCAACCATTTCACATTTCATGAAAGTATGTCAAATCTCTGTCAGACTTTTAGATGGAGAACTGTATTTTCCCCAAAAGGATAGCATGGTGTGTATATAAGTTGAGCACACACTTGGGATAATATGCAACTGTATGGTATAACAGTAGAGGACACCAGATTTAAAAATTTAAAACAAAAACAAAACATTTGGCAGTTAATCTTAACCATCCTGCTATAAACTTACAAGAAAATAACACAGAAAAAGATAAAAGAAATCCTTTAAACTTTTTCAATTATTCAAACTAACAAGAAATAATTTAACAATGTCAATGAAAATTTCCAGACTCACAAGTAGCTTCAGTGCTTTTGCAACTCTCCTTTGCCTAAGATGTTTCACTCAGTAATGATTAACTTACAGCAATATTTCTAGTAAAGATGTATTTGTATCACCCAATAGTGAAAGTATATAACCAATAACTGATAAGCAATACTTAATATTTATTAAAGGCTTACAATGTACCAAGCGCTATATTAATTAGCACTTAACATACACTTAGGACAAACAAACATTAAAAAAAGAAACCATATGAGGTATAGACAATCATTGTGCCTATTTTACAAATGAAAAACATTTGAGAGTTTGAAAACTATGCGAGACATGAGTATGGATTAGAGTGAGAGAAAAATCTATTCTAACATGTGGATTTAGTGGGACATTTACCCCCTCTCTCCCGATCCAATGGAGGGTTCCTGGTCTCTGGTAGCTGCATTGAGACACTCAGACTCTCCCTTTCTTTGAGAATCGTTTCTCAGAGGCACATATGCCGATTGTGATTGCAGTACCTCCTTCACTTATGGAGTGACCACTATGAGAGATGTGAGTGAGGAGAGTCAAGGAAAATGTAAAATAGCTTTGGACCTGAGTAACTGATGTCAGAAATGTCATTTTCTGAGATGTTTGTAAAGGTAGAAATTGGAAGCTTTATCTTGGGTATGCCAAGTTAGATGTGTTTATTAGACAAGCAGGTGGAGTTCCTAAGTAGGCAGGAGTTCAGGGGGAAGACCCAAGCTGAATGAAGATGTACATTTTTGCACAACATGAAACTAGAGGCGATTAGTATAGATGGAGAAGGCAAGGGGACACTGGATTGAGTCCTGGGACATTCCAACACTTAAGGCCTAGAGAAACTGAGAGAGAATGAGAATGGTATCCTAAGAGAGTTAAGAAGAATAAAACAGGGAGTGGTGCCCAAGAAGTTAGTGAGTGCAATCATTATGTCAAGGAAGGAGTGATAGTAATCTATACTCATGTTCTACTGGTAGGTCAAGTACAATGAAGACGGAGAATTTATGGTTGGATCTAGTAACCTGTAAACCACTAAATATTCTTGACAAACTGACAGCTTCAGACACATTTCTTTTTTTAATTTCCCATTAAACATTCTTTCAAGTCATAATTTTTAATGCCTGCATAATATTTCACAATGTAAATGAATGATTTTATGAAATTTATATTTAGGATATTTAGATTATTTTTAATTTTTTACTTTTATAAATAATGCAAAATTATCCTTGCATGCAAACCAGTCATACTGTATTTAAGTGAATTAAAATGAGTATAGCATTCATGAAAATAGTATAAAACAAGGGAAATTCTGTTCCTAAATAACATTTTATAATTATTCTTTGTAAAACTTATATTATTCAATTACAATATTTAACATCAAGTGGATTTATATTAATTATTATTTTACAATAGTTACAATATTGTAACAAGGAAGTTGGAAAATGCAGGTACATAATAATTTCTCAGTAGTGCTATTTTTATTAGCTATTATTATTTTCCTTTACTTTCTGTCATGTAAATATGTATTGCTGCTGTGTTTTCACCATCAAAACTTATGATCTTGGTCTTTTCTTATTGCCTATGAGGCCAGAAAAAAGACATTGGTTACCTTGACAACCTTAAAGTGATTCCAGGAATGTCACCAACTGCATAGCGTGGCTTTTGAGACCAAATCCGGCATCATCATTTTCCTCAATAAAATTCGAACAACTATCACTGAGTACAAAGGCTGTGACTTTTGGCCGTTCTTACCCAGCTGGATTTTGACACACTTCAGGATGGCAGAATTTGGCTGTGTGGCTTCAACTTCTACTTGTACCACCACAGTTCCCTTGCAATGCAAGTGCTTCCAAAGGTCTTCAGGGTTGTGCCTAAATGAGTATTCTTGACTTGTTACCACTTTTTCATATATACACATAAAATGACAAATTATAATGATAAATGCTCTATAGTTCACGAGACATTTCTCATGCCATTGGTTAGTCAGTGCTCAGAAAACAGCATGGTAACAAAATCTCCCCATTAAGCCAAACTTAGCATTTTTTACTCTTCTCTATCCTTCACCACACATGATCAGAAAGTACCTAATCTTTATTTAACATCATCCACAGATCCTAACTGTCTGTAAGATAGAGCACATATGTCTGAATGTGACATCTACATTTCCTTTGCAGTCTCTTCAATCTCTCCCACTATTGCCCATAATCCATTCTGTTCTCCAGCCTCTGTAGAGCACACAGATCTCCTATGAGAACTGCCCCTCCTACATAAACGCCTTTTGCTCAGGCTGTCTCCTCTACTCTAAATGTAGTGCATCTATCACTACTTGGCAGGGTAAAGGATTTGGAATAAGATATACCCTATGTCTCAACTAGGTTTTTCATGTACTAGTTCAAATTACTGAGCAAATTACTAAGCTTCTTAGAACCTCTCTTTATCTCATCCACATATGGTGATAATAATGCTTATGAATGGTGGTGAGAATTATATAAAATAAGACATCAAAGGTATCTGGCTGAATAATCATAACTTTTCAAAATCTACTTTTGAGTAGATAGCACATGATTCAAAACTCAAAATAAGATAAAAAAAATGTATGAAAGAATAGATTCTCCTTCCACCCCGTCTCCCAAATGAAGTTCCCCTTCCAGAGGCTATATTTTTCCCCAATATTTTGCACATCATTTTAAGAGCTATTACCCACACATGATGGTACACATATACAGTTTTTGACATCTTTCCTGTCTCAACTCATAACAGATCTTGTTCAGCCATTCTTGTTGTAACTAAACATCTGTCTTTAAAAAAAAAAAAACAACTGTAGTGCTTTATGTTATGTATGCACTGTGTTTAAATAAATCATTCCCCTATGAACAGATTTTAAGATGATTAGCAATCTTCTTTCCCCAACATTTTAGTATAAAAGTTTTCAGACATATACAAGTTGAATTTTCTAGTAAACACTCACACACCCACTAGCTAGATTCTATAAATAATATTTATTATATAATTACTTTTTCATTTATCTAACCATTCCTTCATCTCTGTCAATCCTGCTTCTATTTCGTTAATTTCAGAATATGTTGTATGCATCGTTAGAATTCCATCAAAATATTAATATCATTTTTTATTATTAGATGTTAAACTTTTGCTATTTCAACTAGTGCTGCAATAAAAACTTGTGTAAACACGATTGTACATGTGTGGATACTTCTTAGAAAACAAATCTCTGGGAATGTGCACTTTAGAATTTTAAGGGATATTGTCAAGTATCTTCTGACACGCCCACCTAGTATCACTTTCTTTTAACCTTTACATAATTGTTGAATTTTTAAATATTTGCTAATACCAAACATTACAAGTATCTTGAAATCTCATTTTGCATACATGTATTTTTTTCTTTAAATACAAAGTAAAGCAATGACTTTGGTTTGAGTTGTCAGTCAGAATGTCACACAGGCTCAGTTACAGCAAAAAATGGTTTTCTGGTTGTGACCACTGGCTGTAATTTCTAGCACAGAATCATGTTAAGGGAAATGGAAAAAGTGAGCACCGCTTCTTACCATGTTCCACTCATATTGCCAGCCTCCCTCTACCATCATGTTAGATGTGGCAGAGATCACTCGTCAGTCAGTACAGGGCTGACCTCTGGGGGAACTGATAACTCTGTTCTCCACCTGCAGCCAGACTCACCTCCACAGCAGTAACTGTGGCTCTAGCCTGGCCTCCTGTGCAGGAATCTGGCTCTTGCAGTGGCAGCTGGAGAGGGCAAAAGGACCTCCTGTTAAATGAAGATGTTGGAGGAATGAATGAATGGGTGAGCTGCAGGGGTCACTTGCAAAGTGAGAAGGAGTGACAAGGAGACAACTTATCCAAGGCAAATGTCTTTGACATCTAACTCCCAAACCTGCCTGCTATATGAGAGGAAGCCACCTCCTGTAGAAAAGAAGTTAATGGGGTTGGAATGTTGGAAGCCACAGGCTTTCTATTAAGTCTTTCAAAAAGAGGGCTTCAAGGTGCAGGTTCCTGGTCCTTCTCTTAACATATCCTCCATTTTGCCCACTCTCACTTCTTGTGCTTCTTTGCTACCACCTTGCTGTCTTTTGATGTGTGCCTTGCCCCTTGCTTGTATCACTCTCAAAATCTGAGCTGTAAGAAGATGGTTTCCTGTGTCTGTGTTAATTTTTCTTCTTTCCCTTTTCTTTTTCTAAAAGAATTCCTCATGAGATGAGGTTTCTCAAACTCTTGTATGACTTTGGCTCTTGTTCTCATCCTTATCAGGTATCAGGGAGTATTTGGTTCTACCTGGCACATGAAATAATCCTTTATAGTCATACTTCCTGCAGCCTCAAAGATGATCTTCTGTCCAGTGGAGGGACCACCTCTGCCTCTCTTCTTAGTCAATGCTAATGTTGTTAGGGTTGAGGTCTTTCCCAGTCCCTTGATTGACAGCTTTCATGAAGAGGGATAATTCAATCCTACCATTTTTCATCTCTTGGTCAATAAGCTCCACTCACAATTTGTATAACATCTACTATCTCAGAGGGTTAATTCATACAACAGGATTACATAAGAATTTGTACACTAGACCTGGTTTCTGATAGCCTAGGATTTCAATAAAGACTCCATAGCCTGTCACCATAGCAACCTCTTTTTGGAAAATACTGTAAAGGGCAGGCAAGTTTTCCATAGTCTCAGTTCTTCTTGAATTCATCCTCAAAGTTCTATGGCTCCTCCATTTCTCTCCTGACAAATCTAATTCAAGTGTCTCATTATCAGCACCACGTCTCCCAAACACAGCATTGTGCTGACACGCCAAAGTCCTCTTTTGTATTTTCTTAATATGTTTAACAGCCATGTGAATTTCTATTTCTTCCAACTCTCTATTCTTTTGCCCATTTTTCTACTAGATTACTAACCTTTTCACACTAATTATAAGTTTAGAAGTTTTATATATAAAGGAAATGATCACTTTCCAGTATGATTCACAAATATTATTTTCCAAATTTGTCATTTCTACTTTGATTTTAATGATTTATTTTTCCCAGAAAAACTTAATAGACTCAGCAAGTCTATAATTTACTATAGATCTAGTGTTTCTTCATTTTTACTACCCAGGTCTCAACCACCTTCACAATGGCTTCACTCAAACTCTACTGAATTATTTGTTGGGTCCAATTGTGTTGGGTCTTTCCTACCTATGAGTTCTTTTGTATGCTGCTTCTTTATGGGTCATACTCTCAGAATTCTCCTCCTGGCTGATTGCTATTAGTCATTTAATGCTTGGCTGTAAGTCTGCTTCTACAGCTAAGGTTTTCCTTATTCCCCAAGGCTGTCTTCAATGGTTTTATCTTATTTCTTCACAGTATGGTATTGTGTACCCTGGTCAGAACACTGTCCTTCTTTAGTAATTTCCATGCTTTAGTAATTTCCATGCTTTTCTCTCTAGATCTTTGGAGAAAAGGACTGGTTTACTCATGCATTATTGACTTTAACTCAGGAACTGCCAGATAAGGAGGTGATCAATAAATGATTATTAAAAAAATGAGGAAACAAGAAAAAGGGGAATAATGTAGAGTGAGAGCATAATACACAGAAGGTGTTATGGACTAGGTTGTCTCTCCCTATGTCCACCACCATCTCTCCCCACCCCCCATTCATCTAAAGAAGCTCTAACTCCCAGTACCTCAAAATGTAACTGTATTTAGAGAAAGGGACTTTAAAGAGTTGATTAAGGTAAAATAAAACCTTTAAGGTAGGTCCTAATCCAGTCTGACTATATCTTTATTAGAGAGATATAGCAGGGAGCACTGCACAGAGGAAAGCCCCAAAGAGGATATAGCAAGAAGGTGTCTGTCTGCAATCCAAGGAGAGAGGTCTCAGGGGAATTTACCAACAACTTGATCTAAGACACATCATCTCCAAAACTGAAATAAATACACTTATGATGTTTAAGTCATCCAGTCTTTGATATTTTGCTATGGCAGTCCCAGCAAACTAAAATGCAATCCCCTAGAAAACTAATAAGAGGGTTAGAAGACACAAAAGAAAAGCTGGCTAGGTTAGGAGCTACCTAAGTGTAGACCACTAGAAGTTTAAGGAAGATTCTTATGTTTTTGGCACACATGTCACAACTGAGATAAAACATGGTCCTTTATATCCCATTCAGAGCAAAGAAATGAAGCTTACTTTAAACCAAAATCTGTTTTCCAGATTATAATGTGAACATATAATTAAATTTTATTTTGATTTGGTAAGGCTCTCTTAGTTATAATTCTCATGCAGTTCAGTCATAAACTATAATAGATTTCCATGGTGAGAATTTAGTCTGATTATAATAAGCCACTCAAGCTTAAGAGGCACATGCATTCACAGTACTATTGAATTGTTGGGCCTGTTAAGAAATCCTCATAATTTTTAGTCTGTCTAAAAATTCGGATGGTATTTTTCTGATTTAGAATTCCCTTCTTTACTACCGGGTTAGTTTGATTCAAAGAGATGAGATATTTTTCTTACAAAATGAAATTTGACACATTGGCACACTCAATGACATTATGAAAAAAAGAAAATAACTATGGGACATGAAATCTTGGGAGTGCTTTTGTGGTCCTGTTTCACTTCTTGTGTTGGTCATATTTTTGTATTGAAAACTACACACCAACTTTCACAAACCATTCATTTCCCTTCATATTTTGGGTAAGTCAATATATCTAGGCCAGTATATAAATCATGAAAGTGAAATAAATAACTGGTTTTCATCTCAAAATATGATTGAACTTGTGAAATTATAGTATCTCTACATTATGATAGTTACAATCTGGAGGCTACATGGTTAATTTTCCTGACAGACTATAAAAATCACTCAGCTAGGAATGGTGAAAGCTGCTAATCAGGAAGATAACCTTTGAAAGCCTTGCATCTTTCATAATGGTTGCTAGTTAAATATGAACATCTGGGAAATCATTATGAATTCATTGTGCAAAAATCTATTGCCCTATGTATAGAATTCCTTTTTATTACAAACAGATTTTTATAATAAGGAAAGAATAAATGCATCACCTTTTTTTACTATGTACATATTTGATGCAACATTTATTAAGAAAAATGGACATTGCCTTTGGATGTCCACAATGCTAGCTATAAAATGGGGATAATCATACTTAGTTGAAAACATATCTAAAAGATTTAATGTGTTAGCAATGCTTTGAGAATTTAAATGCTTTGTATCTGCTCATTTTTATGATGTTGTCTCAGAGGTTCTCTTTGATATTTATCTTCTGTGTCTATAATATAAACAAAGTTAAACGGCCTTTTGTTTCATACATACACACATATAACACAGGTTGATAAATTTAAGTGATTTCCATGTGCCATTATTTACTCTTCTAATACTTTTATTGTTACTAATCTAGCACAGTCTTTCAGTACGTAACCTACACTATTCAGTGAAGTTATTTATTCTTCTAGATTTCTTGTAGATACAAATGGCCTTCAGGACTAAGTTAGTTATGAAAAGTGAATGGTCAAAGAGGGTCCCATAATTTGAACTGAATATTTTCCCACCTAGCAAAATTTGATTGTAAATGCTGAAATATTCTGAGCGACCATCTTCATGCCACTGGATAAGGAACACTGAACTTTACACAATGGGAAACAATGAACAACAGATTATAGCTCTGCCTAATGATATTAAGACAGTAGGGCTCGTCTGTTATAAATTTTAGTTTTCTGAAGTATGTAACTAGGACAGACTATAATCCCAAAAGAAATGTAATTGAAAGTTGTTTTTAAAAACATGGTAGAAGAGATGTTTTTAGTGTTGCCAAATAAAACTGACTCTGAACATTTCTTCATTGTCACTTCAGCCAATTTAGACCATAATGAGAACCAGTCCTCTTGTCTTTAAATTCAACAGCTTAAATAAAATTTCAAATCTAAATTCATTATTAATGTCCATAAGAAAGAGTCTTCAAAGATCTCAAGCATTAGAGTACACATATTTATCCATAATAGTAAGTAGCATACACATCTATAATATGACCCACAGGCAAATTATTATAGCTCCATTCATTTATGCTTATGAGGAAGGGATTTCTTTTCCCAACAATGTTTTCCAGCATTAACATTAGAGAAAATATTTCAATACAACAATGGTTTGGTGCAAAGGGGTAGGAAAATCTTAAATTGAATTATGTTCGTGGTGATAACTGATGTATACCCTAGTTTTCTTTTTATATTCTTAGAGGTTATTGACTTTGCTCTGCAGCAGTTTAGGTGTTAACATAGGGAGGAAGTTCAGCTTCTTGACCTCCATCTTGCTGGATCCTCAAAACAAAGCATCTCTAATTCTGGCGAAGCCCTTCACATATACTTAAGGGAATTCAAAGTTTCTCCCGGACGCTCTTGAGAAAGCCCTGCTAGATATCAAAGATCTACAAAGAGTTCATAACTCAACAACAAAAGCCACAAATAACTCAATCAAAAAACCCAATTTAGTGCAGCTGAATAGGCACTTCTCCAAAGAAGACATACAAGTGACTAGCAGCATAGGAAAAGAAGTTCACCATCACTTATCATCATCAAGGAAACGCAAACCAAAACCACAATGAGATCACCTCACACCTGTAAGAATGGCCCACAGCCAAAAAAGACAAAAACAAACAAACAAACAAACAAAAACCCTGAAACAAGTGCTAGAGAAGGTGTGGGGTAGAAGGAACACTTTTTCACTGTTGATGGGAATGTAGACTGGTCCAGCCCTATGGAAAGAAGTGTGGGGTTTCCTTAAAAGACAAATGAACCTGCCATATGACCCAGAAATTCCACTCCTAGGTATCTACCCAAAGGACACAAAAACACTAATTTGAAAAATAACCTGCACTCCTATATTTATTGCAGCACTGTTTACAATAGCCAAGATATGGAACAACCTAAAAGCCCCAGAACAGATGGGTGAATCAAGAAGCTGTGGTATATATACACAATGGAGTAACTACTCAAAGATAAACTCATGCCATTTATGGCAACGTGGATGAAACTGGAAGGGATTATCCTAAGTGAAATAAGTCAGAAAGAGCAAGATAAATACCCCTGAAAGCAGACCATAGAATTGAAACATCTAGGAGGGGAGAAAATGGGAGCGCTAGCACAATAAACTATGGTGGAGGATTATGAGTGTTTTGGTGGTGGGACAACTAAAGTGACCACAACTAATGGGAGAAATCCTACTTTGTGAAAAAAAATTATGAGGATTTAAAATAAGAGTATATGACAGAAAGAAAGGGAGGGAGGTAAGAAGAGAGGGGAAAGGAAAGAAATTTTTAAAAAGATTGAGGACTCTAGAATCAGACGACATAAATTTTAACTCTTGACAGCATTTCCTGTTTGTGTGACCCTACAGAAGCACTTTTTCCTTTTATAATAAAATCCTTTAAACTTAAATAGCCCTGCAAACTGCTATCTGGGGTCTGACAGAAGTTTTCTTTTCTGCTCTGCATATCTCCCATCCCCATAAAAGTTGGAACTCCCTCTCAGAGGTCTTCAGTGATGTCTAAATGTGCTTATCAGTTACCTTGGTCTGACGGATCACTGATTTACCACCACAAGTTGCTGGACACTGCTGCCTCTGTCAAGTCTTGTGATCATTTCCAAAGTTACTATTATGTCTTGTTGCTTTCCTGTTGCATCAGCAACACCACTTTGATAAACAGGGCTCATGGAGCAAGCTACACAATGCAGGATGCTGTTGGAGAGAAAGATCTTGACCTTTTTATTGATAGAGTAATCAGACAGGATCAGTTGTAAGGGGAAGGAGACAAAAAGAAAAAGGAGGGGTGAAACTAAAAAAATGTGTTCTATCATCTATCAGGGGTTGTGAGTCTGCCCTCCAGGCACTTCTCATCTGCTTCATGACTTGGTATTGTAACTGAGATCAAGCCCTAGATCCCCAGCCATGTTTTCAGTTTTATCAACAAGGTGTTCCACTGAACAGCATCTGGGGTCCCTTGTCATACATCAGTCACCATTCTCGGTGATACCTCATGATCTTTCCGGTCAATTATCCAAAGTCCTTGAAGAGCTATCGTTGCTTTGTAGTGCTTCACAACATGTCAAAGTTACTCAGTGTTTCATGAAAGGTGCATGAGTACCTGGGAATTCCTCATTCTCTGATTCAATGTTTTATTGTTCACAGCAGTTCGAAAGTAGTACTGCTCCAAAGTCTTCTAGGACTAGTATTGCTCCTAAAGGACTTCTAGGGAGTTTCCCTCCCATGTCTGCAAAGGATATGTATGTTATTTTAAGCAGAAATAACTGGTATACAAATCGAGTAATGGCCACCACGAGATTCTTAAACTATCTCTAACATAAGATTCCAACAGAAGATCATCACACCCAATAATTACCAAACTTCTGTCTGTTATTAGAGCAACACTGTTTAACATTCACTTCCCTGTGAAGCTCTCTCTAGAAGTAACTTTTAGTCTCTCCTATCAATAGTCTTCTGCCTGATAAGTTCTACCAGTTCAAGAGATGCACCTTCAGACATGAATTTTGGTGATGGGTCTAACTTAGGCTCAAGCTACAGCATGATACTGTTATCATTATGAATCTGCTTCCTAGGGTGTGATTTAAGAAAGACTGACAGGGGCAAACAGTCCTATCCTGTGTCTCTCTTTTGCCTTCCTATGAATGTCACACATGGGGCACTGACTAGCCTGCATCTCTGACTAGGTAACTTACTGAACAAGATGCAAAAAAACTTCTATCTGGAAAATCATATCCCCAGAATACTGACCTATTGAGTAAAAAGGAGAGCCTGGAAAAGTTGCAGAAGTAAATTACCAGAAGCCAAGATTCTATGTAAACACTAGCCTACTAACTTATCAGGCAGTGGGGTTTTTGTTTTGTTTTGCTCCCTCTATGCATCTTTTCACTTCTCCCTCCATCTTCTTTAAGTTTCTTGTTCTCCACAATGGGGTATCTTACTTACTATCTTACTGCCCATTTGTGTCATCTTCTTAGGTTGTACTGGGAAATCGTGCTTAAAATATTTTTTGTCCAATCATCCTATTCTTTAGTCTTTTCTTGTCCAGGTCCTAATCATTGGTACTCTGTTTTCTTGTCCTAACATCCAAGATATTACCTTTTAGGGAACTGATTGGATGGTATAGAAGGGAATTGGGGCAGTGAGAGATATAAGGCTCTAGAATAATTCTAGCTAATATTCTGATCCCATTTTGCTCCCAAGTTTGTGTATCCAGAAAGGCTGGGACTTTATCCTGTAGGTGAGGGTTGAAGGTGTTGAGAAGTGTTATATGTCAAAATTCATATATATATGAATATTTATATATATTTCCCATAATGGGCAATAAGCATTAATAACCAAAGCAGGTTATCATTAGGATACAATATAAGAAAATTGTGAAAGAATATAAAAGTAAATCAGGTTTAGGTGAGGGATGCATATGTCTGCAAGAGAAATGCAGCTATTGATACTGGCAAATCATTTGGGAGAAAATAAAATGTACTAACTTTGGGATAAAACACACTTCAAATAATGGTGTTTGAGGTAGCTAATCATAAAGAAATGGATATTGGATGGAGAAGGTACAAGTATAAATACAGAGAAAAGGAATGAAAACTGTGACAGGATCATATTACCAAAGAAAAGAACAGAGACCCATACATGAAAAAAACAAAATAAACCCTGGGAACATACACAGTCACTCAAGTGGAAAGTAAAAAAAAAAGAGATTCACATTTTAGTCAATAAGTGAACTTTAAAGGGTGACTTCTATCATAACTCTTGCTAAATGGTGTTACCCAAGAAAGAGTAACTGTTGCTTCACTTTACCCTCAAACAAATTCTGGCAGGTTGATATCATAATTATCACCCTAACGCTGTCTTTCATAATTTGTCTCCTAATGAGGTCCTTTTAATAGTTCATTAGCTACATTTCCCTAAAGTGAGACAAATGCACACTTGCCTTGGGCTGAAAGAAAAGTGAGTGTGATTACAAAGTATTATTAATATATTAAAAATTTTCATGAAAGGACAGGCAAGGCCTGAAACGTAAGGGTTTGAGAAATGTGTGTTGAAGGAACGAATGAATGATTGAATATGTAAAACTCTTATTTTGCACAAAGTGATTACAGAAATTAGAAATTGAAATTTTGAATAAAAATTCTCCATGGTGAGGATATTGTAAAAGTTGTCAAATAAATGCAATGAAAGAGACTCAGTAGCACAGCTTTTCTAAGTAAAATTATTCTGAACCAATATTTTAATAAGCCTGGTATTGAGTATCCATTGAAACAAAACCAATGATGTTATAATTTAAAACTCAAATGTTGTTCAAGAGTCCTTTTTTTTTTTCTTTTCTGTTTCTGCATGTTACTAGGAGATACAGGGCAATAAACTCTTTGGATTAGTGATGGGCAAGTGTTTTTAAAGGTATGTATTAGTTATAGTTTTAACCCCACAAACGAAACATATTTTTAGAGGATTTGGAAGGAATCCCAAAGGAGAATGATCAAACAGATTAAAGGAATAAAAAATGATAAGAAAATTGGCCCCAGGTAGAAAGACAAAGAAATTTGGTTTATTTAAACTAGAGAAGTAAAAAGTAATCTTCAATTATTCTACCAATGTGGCAAGCAGCTGGTGTGTTTCCCTGTAGGAAGGAAAGAGAAAATGAGCTTCTACATTGGAGGCAGCAAAGTGGGCTATACAACCAGATTTTCTACCAAAAGACTCCCTGCCTTGGGCCTAGGGTACACTATTTGAAAGGACTATGAAAAGCAGGGGCATTTTCCTTTCTCTGCACCTTTCTGAGCTTGAGTAAGCAGCAATATATCTAAATAGCTGTCCAGAGAATAAAGATAAATTCTATAAACAAAGAAATCCTTTCCCATTTTTATAGTTCTCAAAATCACCACATGCACTTAGGCAATGAAAGAGGTGAAAAGAAACTTTCAGAAGAGTATTCTTTCTCAAGATTATTAAAAAGGATGAATGAATTCTGAACACTCATCATAAAAATATATTTTTGAAAGAATTATTACTATTGATTAGCCACAGATTTGCTTTGCATATATCACACACTGCAATTCAGAAAATAAGTTTATTCAGCTATCTGTATTCCTAGTCAAAAATAAAAAGACTTATCATTTTCTATTATTCTACAACACTAGATGTTTATAGCCTTTTTGAAAATGATACAGCTTTCCTGAAAAAAAATTATTCAAATGTCAGTGTAAGCTTATAAAGCAAAATGACTAGATGGTGGCATTTTTATTATTGTCCTCTTTTCCATAGGGGTTGGACAAGTCTACATTCCTTGTATACCACAGTGTATAAGAATTCCTTTTTCTCCACACACTTATCAACATTTGCTGTTTCTGGTAGATATATGCTATTCTCATGGAATTAAAGCAATATCTCATTGCTGTTTTGATTTACATTTTCCTGATGTGATGTGATAATGAATGTTTTTTTCATGTGCCTGTTTTCTACCTGTACATCTTTTTTGAGAACTTGTTTTTCCAAATAATTTTATTCTGTTAGTTCTAATCCCAAAAGATCCCATTTTCTATTGGCTCTTTAAACTTAATTTGTGTTGGTGAAGATGTGGAGAAAAGGGAAGCTCCTATAGGCTGTTGGTGGGAATGTAAATTAGTAAAAATGTACCATTTTGGAAAATAGTTTGGATTCCTCCAAAAAGTAAAAATAAAACTAGCATATGATCCAATATTCTACTTTTGGGTATTTATCCAGAGAATATGAAAACACGAAATTGAAAAGATATATCCAGTCCTATGCTCACTGTAGCACTATTTACAATAGCCAAGATAAAGAAACAATCTGAGTGCATGCCCACTGATGGATGAGTAAGGAAGATGTAGCATATACACAATGGAATAATACTTAGCTATAGAAGATAAAACATTACCTATTTGTGACTACATGGAAGGACTTATAAGGTTAATATGCTAAGTAAATAACCCTAAAAGAGAAAGACAAATACTGTATGATTTCATTCATATGTTGGAAAATAAAAGAAACAAAGCAAATGAGCAAATAAAACAAAAGCAAAGCTTTAGTTTATGACAACATAAAGGTGGTAAGAGGTGAAGGAGTTGGAAAGGGGGTGAAACAGGTAGTGGGGTGGAGGTCAGCTAGATAGTGATGGCAGTAATTAGACCTTTGGTGGGCGACATATACATTTGCTAAGGGTGAAGCTATTCACTTCATTATACAATGTTGTAAGCCAATGTTACCTCAATAAAGTAAATACATACATATATATTCTTAAAAAGTAAATAAAATTTAAAATTCAGTTCTTCAACCATACTGGCCACAGTTTAGTCTCTCAATAGCAGCATACTACTAGTACCTACCAAATCAGACAATGGAGATACAGAACATTTCCATAACACAGAAAGTTCCACTGGAAGTGCTAGATTAAACTGTCTCAATATTTATCAATACAATCTAGCCTTAGATAGAATATTATGCAAAATATTGGCTGCATTTAACCTTTCAGTGTATTTTAAGTACTAATAATCCTTGCTCTAGTCTAAAAGCAGATCAGACTATAGTTTATTTTTCCAGTCTCGGCACTCACTGGCGACGAATATCTAAACGCCACATAAGAACTGCAGCAAGGAAAAACTGTTTTAAGTTACCTCAGAACAAAAGATGCTATTGTTATGAGGGGTGTGTGTATGTAAAATATGCCTGAACCCAAGATTTAATATCATAATTCTTTCATTCTATACCCCCATACATCCTGTAAAATCCCTATCAATCATCCTTGACATGAAGTATATAAGAGAACAAAAGGAAATCTGCTACCTCCTCTTCTACAATAAGATATATTTTCTCCATATTTATAATGGCTCTAGGAAAGCCCTAAATAACTACACAAATGCACCAACATAATACAATAGTTCAGCTGACTGATTCTATATCAATGCAGAGAGCATTTTCTTTATTTTTGTTAATACAAGACTGTGTTCACATATAATGTTCCATGAGTTTGCAATCATAGCATACACACACACACACACACACACATTGGTTTTAAAACTGATCCTACTGTGAAGGACGTGCCTCAGATCTTCTAGAGCTCACCAAGTTAGCTATTCAAGCTTGTTATTAAGATATTGTAAATAAACATTCACTCACAAATAACAATAATTCAGGTCAATTGGGTGTTAAAGGATATTAATTTTTATTTATTTGACTACAGTGCCACTGTGGGGTTATAACAAAGCTAATAAAATATTTTATGATCTGGTATGCTTTTGTATTCATTTGCAACATTATATCATGGTTTTAGCTGACACTAAAGATTATAACACCTCTTAGCAATAACATCAATATGCACTAACTGTCCTAGTCTCCTCAGACACTTAGAAAATCATAATATGACATTTATCAAAAATTGACAAAAAACAAACCAACAAGTAAAAACAAGAAACTGGTCCAATGACTACAGAAGCCAGTCAAGACTTGAGGGATAACATCAAGTCCAAGTGAAGTTGCTTAACAAAGAATCATGAATCCAACAAGCTGCACTTAAAAAAAAGATTTTCATTTTTGTATACAAGAGCAAGGGTACAGGCCAGAGTGGCGGGAGGTGAGAGAATTCACCAGAGACAGAGTGGAGAGCAGAACAGGCAGATCGACTGAAATACACTGCTGAGGGGAGCAGCAGGTGAGGCAGAAGAGGTCTGCCTCACCATGTGGGTCCCCTCCCTGGCCGGAGGCAGGGATCGAACTTGCGCAGCTGTGCAGGGGATGCGTCACAGTGTGGTGGGATGGGTGCTCAACTCGCTGTGCCACTAGGGAGGCCCTGCACTTTAACCTTTGTTTAAATAGCCTTCATCTTCCTAGTCTTGCAATGAACCTCAACAATAACAAATGAAAAGCAGAAACAGATTCTGTTGAGTAAGTTTATTTGTTACTTTAAAAAGAGCAAGACTAAGAGTAATACAATATAGCAACTATCAATAGAACTTTGAGCAATATATATATATATATATATATATCTCAAATCTTTAATGACAAAATTTAGAACCCATATTAGAATAAGTATATGTAGAAATTCAGTAGTACAGAATCCCCATCCCAAATTATAATGAAGTTATGAACTTCTGATTAAAAAGCAAGCCTGTATTTGGTTTTGTGTCCATATTATTTCCCACTAAAATGATAGGAAACACATAAAAACTGAATAAACACAAAAGGACAAAGAAAACATGGTAAGATGCAACAGCAGATGAAACACAGAATTTTGAAAACTATTTAGTAAATGAATTGCCCAGGTTCACAGATAGCTAAATTCTAAGTTTGCAAAAGAGGTAAGTAGTAGGATGCCAGAAGAGATGCAGAATTCCAGGAAAAGTCAGGAACTGGAGGCACCGGTATCTCACAAGAAAGTGAAAAGGAAAGGAAAATAAGAGTACGCTTAAGTACTTGGATTCCAGGGACCCCTACATATTTTCCTCTAGTCTTTATAACAAGAAGAGTTCTCAGCCCCATCATGGCAGAAGACTGGAAACTTACTTTATAAAGATGCTGAATCAGATAGCTTGGGAATCTGGGTAGGAGTCACTCTCCTTAAGTAAAAGTCTGCATATTCAACTGTAGGACACTCTATGCTCTGAGCTTATTTATTTTACATGGCTTCCAGAAATCTAGCACCCAGACCATTAGACTTCCCAACCTTCACAACCACCACCCTTTATGCCACACTTCCCTACCTATATAACCCTAAAGATCTATCTCTAAAAACTGATCTGCCAATGAGAAGACCTAAAAATCTAAAGCTCCTAAAGGTGCTCACCATTGCACCTTGGGTTTCTTTTTTTTTTTTCCTTTGTTTTACTTGTCTTCCTGTTTAAGTATATCTTTTAAGAATTCTTATAGTGATTGTATATAAATAATAATAACCCTTTAGTATTTATACTTAGGAGCAGAATCCTTAGTTTCTCAAGCTTATCTATACAGGATATTGGTTTAGAGAGTGAGTGAGGAATGAAATTCAACCCACATTCCACTTACTATGCCATGTGCTTTGGGGAGGGGCTACCTTTTTCTAATTAGCATGAAGCTATCAGTTGGTCAGCAACTTATATGCCACAGAGGGATACCTTTTTCTAATTTTCACAAAGGCACTATATAGGTTAACTTCTAAAGGGTTCACAATTTTGCCTGATTGTCCTTCAGTGAAATGAGGGAATTAAAAGCCTCTCTTTCCCAAGCCTTTCTCCCCAAGCTTTTAGGCTGGGATTTTTATGGAACACTTTTATATGGATATGGACAACCAAGGATGACCATCTGTGAAGAACATTACAAGGAAAAAGATCTAAACAAAAAGGGAACTGAGAGTGAAGAAAGATACATTAAACTTGAAAAAAAAATATGTTGGTTATCCTTAGAGGGATAAGAGATATTGGATTCATAAAATAAGAAAAAAACATAAAAAATAAAATGGTGAAAAAAAATTAAAAAGGATAGAAAGGTAGCATTGAAACACAGAGGAAATCTAAAAAAGAAAAAAGACAAAAAGATGGAAAACAGCAAATGAGAGTTAATAAAATATGAGAATGAGTGAAAAGGATAATTGATACACGAGAAAAGAAAATGAAGCATACATATGTATACATATATATAAGTATATATATGTATACATATAAGTACAGGGCTATAAAATTAAGGTCATGGATAAAGTGAATATTCTAAAAGCTTCCAGGAACAACAAAAAGCAAAGGTTAAAACCAAAGGTTAAGAAATCATTACAATGACCTTGTATTTCGTCAGTAAAAGACAAAAAAAAAACAGTATGTTTTAGATATCTAAGGAAAATCATATTTAGGTTTCTTCACCCAGTCAAATTATCTCTAAAATAGGAGAAAAATGCTTTCAGATAGGCATGACTGAAAATATATCTCCCATAAACCTGTTCTTAGGAAGCTCCTAAAGGATATACTCCATCCAAAGAAGGGGATAAAGCAAGCAAGAAAAAAACAGGGAGAAGTGATAAGATTTCTTAAATGATGATGAAGGATGTCAACTATGAATCAGATTAAGGGAGTAACTAGTTCAGAGTAGAGATAAAGAAACGAGAACACTAAGGGGGAATGACTCCAAGAAAATAAATCGATATATGATGTGGATATTGACAGAATGTTCTCAGTTATTTCAGACAATTGGCTATGAATAAGAGAAATGACCTCAACATTCCTAATGTCCCATGTATCTGGAAGTTACAGAAAGCAAATTTTCTGTTTGAGTGAATTGGGGAAAGCTATAGAAAATTATTCCCATTATTCCAATTTCTACGAGGATAATTTTCTGTAAAAACTCTTGGTCTCTTCCCCATTCCCTCTCAATTCTTCAACATCTGTAGATTTAGGCAATAGGGATTCTGGAAGGAGCTACATCAACTTTTTCGCCCTTCTGCAGGAAAGCTGAAGTCTGATCTGCTTCATTTTGCCACAAAATTTATAGGGGTAGACCCTCCCATACAAAGTTCTATGATTCACTGGTGCTTCCTTGATTGGGTGGGTAGATCTGTTCAGTATTAAAAGTTCATTTTTCTCATATACCCAATCAAATTTTCCAAATGCCTCAGAAGTAACAAAGGTTATGATTTGTTTTGCACTTGCTAACTCTTTTGTCTCTCTCTCTCTCTCTCTGTTGGCTCCAAGGTTGGGTTTAAAAGGGTTGTTAGTTATTGTTCTCCCAAACATTAACATTGTAATGGCCTTGTGTATGTGTAACTGGGGAAAAAAACATATTTTACTGAATCAGCATACTGTATATATATATATATTTATATATATACGGTAATTACTTATTAAGTTAAACAACTAATTTCCCAAGATATAGAAGAAAATGAAATCTACATCTTGTGTTTCTTTGTTTTAAGGTAAAATACGTTTGTTGTAAACCTTCCAAACATGCAAAATAAGAATAGAAAATACTATAAAACACTCATAGATCATCATCGAGCTTTTAACAGATCTTAACATAAGAGATACAGCTGAAGTACTGTAAGGTCACCTACTTGTTTTTTTCACTCTCCCCAAAGGTAACCATCATACCATTATCTTGAAATTGGTATCATTCAGTGACTCTTAGAATTGTGTTTTTCCAATGCTGTTACCATATACAAATGTATATGCTGTTGTAGCATTTCTTTACTTGGTTTAGCACTTAAATAAAGTGATATCATATTGTATGTAGAATTCTGTAGCTTGTGTTTCTCAAGCAATATTACCAATAAAAAGATGATGCTAATGGATCAAAAATAATGGACCTGGATCAAAATCCTGACTCCATGATCTTTAAACTGTGTGATTTCAGGGAAGTAACTTCATCTGGCTATGCCTACAAAAATGGGGATAATAACTCTCCTGTCATGATGGGCTTTCTGTTAAGAGTGAATCAGCTGATATGGACATAGCACTCAGACCAGTACCTGGCACATAAAAATTTGGCTTTTTAATGCTGACTTCTATTTAGTAACATGATATTGATTACTCACACATTAAGCATATTTATATCACCTTATTTTGTGTTTTATTTCTTTTGTTCCTTTTTTCCCTTTTCTTGACTCTTATGAAGCTAACATTTTTTAAATTCCTTTTTTCCCACAATTTAGAAGCTGTAATTTTATTTAGCTACCTTGTGGCATTACAAATTCACTACTAACTGAACAGGTATGCATATCCTTTTTGTTGGTATCTAGTATTTTCCTTTAATATTTTAAAAAATAGCTTTTTGTTTACAGTCAACAGTTAATTATATTTGTAAATCTCTTTCAGAGCTCACCATTATTCCTTGTGTGTCATATTTTTATTTTTATTTTGTTTTTCTTCCTTTTTAAATATATCTTTTAGTAATTCTTATAGTGAGTGCATGTAAATAACAATAATCTTTTGTCTTTATATTACTGGAAAGTCATATTTTTTTTGCAAAATAAGACTTTAGTTCTAGTTGATTATCAAGTCAAACTCAGAAAAACCCTCCTCTTAGTAAGTATTGCTGAATGACTGAATAAATGAATAGATTAACTCATAGAAAACAGAGGGGGAGCACCAACACAAAGTCATCAAAGAGGGCTAATGAGATAACATATGGTCTCCAGAAATGCACATTGCTTCATTCTTTAATAAGCAAAATAATGATTAAAAAAAGAATTTGCCTTAAAAAAGGCTTGGTGGAAAGACAAAGACAGTTTGAAATAAACAATATTTAATAAGAGTTGAACTGAGCAAATGTCCCTAAAGTTTCTGATCCTAACCTGACCCAGACTGTAAGAAATATTTATTAAAGTAAAAGAAAGATTGGTTTTGCAATGGGGGAGGACTAGATAGCAAAATCTGATTCCACCTGTCTGATTACACGGGAGGATACAGAAGTACATCAGAGGACAGTCTTCTTTATTAATGACTTCAGGCTAATAGACATTGCTAGGGCAACAAAGAGAAATACAAAGGCAAAGGGTATATATGGATACTGAAGCGAGAGAGTACTGAAAATAAAGAAAAGATAAGAGAATGGTTTCTAAGCTCATCTTTTGAATAAGTTATTGTAATTTATAAAAACTATAAATTAGATTTATTAGATTATTTGAAGAGTCCTTGTTAGGATGAGGTATATATTCTAGATTAAAGTTCTACAGAGAAAGCAGGGGCATTCAAGATATGAAGGTATTATTTTTTTTTCTTGCAAGCAATGCCAGTGGATAAGCCACTTCATAGAACTCAAATGCCACTCAAGCTAGCTGCATATGTTCTACTGTTCCTAGATTTTTACTACCTTTATTCATTTGGTGATTTTCATATAATAGCACATGTTAAATCAAGTCAGGGCATTACTTTCCTTTAAAATTCTCGTTTGAATAACCTGGTACTCAATTTTATGCCTTTCTAACAATGTGTGAAGTATTTTCATGACCAAGTATCAAACAGAATGGCATCACTACATTTGGTAGAAGGATAGAAACAGACAAATGGGAACCAAAAGACAGCTGGGATATTTATATCAAACAAAACAAAATTCAAGCAAAAACAGTAACAAGAACAAAAGAAATTCAGTGTCATAAAGAGATCAATTCATTAAAAGGATATTGCATTTTTATATACAGATTCATCCAACAGAGTACCTAAATATATTAAGAAAGTACTGTTAGTGAAGGGAGGCAGTACTAGTAGTAGTACCGGTACTAATAAACTTGAAAATCTCACTTTAAACAATGGATATACAGCTAGGTTATCCATTCAGAAAATCAATAAGGAAACTTTGGTCTTAAACTGTATTTCAGAGAAAATGCACGTTAACAGATATACATAGAACATTCTATTCAGCATCAACAGAATTCTTCTCAACTTCAGACAAAGAAATCTCTAAGATAGATTATATATTAGCTCACAAAACATATCTTAGCAAATTTAAAAAGGCTGAAGTCATACAAAATATATTTTTCAATCACAATGGAATGAAACTAAAAATCAATAAAACAAAGAAAACTGGAAAATTCACAAATATGTGGAAATTATGCAACACATTCCAAAACAACCAATGGTTCAAAGTTGAAATCAAGATATATAAAGAATGAAAACTGAAACACAGAATTCCAACACTTATGGGATGCAGCAAAAACAGTGCTGAGAGAAGCTTATAATAAAGTAATAGGCTTTGCATTTCAAAAAGCAGAAAAAAAAAGAACAAACAAAACCTAAACTTGGCAGAAGGAAGGACATAACAAATAGAGCAGAAATGAATGAAACAGAGAAGAGAAAAAGATAGGAAAAAAATCAATGAAACAATTTTTTTTTGAAAAGATAAACCTTTAGTTAAAACTACCAAGAAGAGAATTTAAATACACAAAATTATAAGCAAGGCATTGAAACCAATACAACAGCAATACAGACGATCATTAGAGATTACTATGAACAATTATTTGCCATCAAATTGAAAACCGAAAGTCTGATCAGAATAATAACAAATGAAGAGATTAAATCACTAACCATGAACCTCTTAAAAGGAAAAGCCCAGGAACAGATGGTTTCTTAGATGAATTCTATCAAACATTTAAAGGAGAATTTATGTTCACTCCACCAAAAAATTTAAGAGAAGGGAACCCTCAGAATTGCAAATAATGAAGCCAGGATTACCCTGATACCAAAGTCAGATAAGGTTATCACAGAAAAGAGAATGTGCAAATATGGTGATGACTCCTGATGAAATTAAACTTAGAACTTAAACTTGACAACAAAATTCCAGTCAACTGAATTCAACAGCACATTATAAGGATCTTAATCAAATGGGAATGATCCCTGGGATGCAAGGATAGTTCAACAAACATAGATCAGTCAGTGATATACAACACTGGAACAAAAGCTAAATATCAATATGCTAATCTGATAGTTGATGATCCCCCATGTATAAACTCAATAGAAATGTATATAAATATTAACCAAAAGAAATATACAAGAATGTTCATAGCAGTAAGAATAAGTGATTTAAAATAAATATACAGCAAGATCTATCACAAATAAATGGGAAATGAAAGAAGCTAAACACATAACAGCATATATTATTTTATTCCATATAAATGAAGTGCAAAACCAACTTAAAAAATAATAATCTGTGCTGTTAGAGGTTAGGATAATAGTTACTTCAAGAAAGCGAACAAAGTGATTAGAAGGTTATACAAAGAGGCCTCTCAGAATGCTAGTGTATTCTATTTCTTAATCAAGGTGATAGTTTTACCGTGTACATTCAATTTGTAAAAGTTCGTGAAGATATATACTTAATATATTTTCACTTTTCTATATGTATATCTCAATAAAGTTTTTTTTTTTAAATACAAGGGGAAAGTGCTGATTATGACAATTTTATAGGTGAATTCTTTCTAGAACTAGGGTCCTCTGGGACCTAAGAGAAGGAAAGAATAGTGATGTACTTGAGTCATGTGAGAGTTTCAGCATGGGAAAAATAAAACTGATGCACAGAGATGGTTAATGTAGCACAATTGTGTGGAAATAAAGAATTTATATAAGAAATCAAAATAAGCCTCAGATACAAAGCCAGATGGAGCCATTATTTACTCATATATGATTCCAACTGGAAAATATAGCTATCTTTGGAGATTAACCTGTGACTCCCACAAATAAGAGTGTCTGGCATGAACACAGCGGAAGATTGACTCTGAGCCCAGAAGTTTGCTGATTTTGAAATGAATGTGCTAAGAAATAACTTTATTTTAAAAAGTTGACCAGAAACAGCTGTACTTTGTCGTCACAATAAAAATCCACAAGTATTCTAAAACTTCAAAAAATATAACAAACAATGTGACCTCATTAACCCTGAAAAAGACATTTCAGCTATGGCTGTATTTTATTACCATTTATCTCTCCTCAAAATCTCTTGCAATGTCTGTCTTCAGACATGCTTCCAGAATATTATAAAGGAAGCAGAACTTGAAAGAAATAATAAAACGTTTCTTCAATCCTAGTAAAAAACAATGTTAGGGAAATCTGATATTCTTTTTTTTCCTGTTAAGTTCTGGGCATGTTTAGTTGCAGTTTATTCTTGAGTGTTTAACCGTGGGTTGAGGTATTTAAAATAAAAGCAAAACAATAGAAAAATTGAGGAAAAACTGATAGTTTTAAACACTATCCTGTTATTTGTTGCAGTTTTCCACAGGAAGGAACCTACTTAAGAAAATGTATGTGACTGCTGACTTAAGTTACTGAGGGAAGTATAACAGCTCCTGCTGAAAGATGTTTAAGAAAAAAGTTAACTGACTCTTTTTAATTATTTTGAGTTACTTGTCCTCAAAAGGCAATGGCCAAATAGGGTGTCTTCCAGATTTATGACTTCATTTTGTTCTCTGCTTCCATAAACAATTTTGAGAGTCTCTCTTTAATGGGGTGACATATTCTGTGCCCGCCAGAAAATGTAAGCTCTAAACTATAGTGAACATAAACTGTAGTTTAAAGGGGTTTAGAAATTGTTCTACAAAGACTAACTGAGATGGAAAGTTGACAAATTAATCAAGTTATTCCACCAAAAATACTTCCAATTTTTACAGAGATGAAAAAGACCTTCAGATTGGTCATTTTCTTATTAACTGCATAAATATAGTTGTTCTCTGCATAGATACAGCTCAAATGCTTCTTGTATAATAATACCACCTTAGCATTAGAAGATCATATAGTTTACAAAATGTTTTCACACATATTCTCATATACAATGCTACATATTGAAATACGAGGATTTAGACGATAGGACTTTATTAATTAAGATGTCAAAGGAGAATTCAGAAAATCACAGCCTAAATTCTATCTGTGAGGATTTTAGAGACCATGAGTTTAGACACATCATACTTCAATATAAAGGATGGAACCCAGAAATCTGGAATGAGAACTTTTCTATTCATTATAGAATCACAATAAAAAGTTCCTGCTTGTATTCTCTCTGGAGCCCTACAGTCACTAGAATGTCAGCTTCATATAGCAAGCAGTTTTCCCACCACATTTTCTTGAGCATCCAGTGTAGAATCTGGAGTTATAGCAGTTACTTATTACATACAGTTAAATGAACTAATTTCTATACGTATCTAACTTGTTTTTTCTAACATGTACACATCTAATAACTTCTTGAATCTGATTTTAGGTTCATAATTTAACATACTCAAGAGTTGTTCAAAATGAAGCTTTACAAAAACAAATCTGAATTTACTTTTAAGCATCCATCAGGCTATCATATCAAATGTTGATGATCTTATTCTTAAATATTTGCCTTCATTTATTCCATCAAGAGATTTTTAACCACCATGTGGACAAAATATTGTTCTCTATCTCTAATAATAAAATCCACAAACAAATAGAGATGAGTTAGATTAGATGCCACCTCCACCAGAATGACTATATAATTTAAAATATAAAATGTATATTCTACACTTGATCTTACTCAAAAGTCCGGCAAGCAATTAAAATTTATATTCTAATAGTGTTTCAAGTAATTATCTGGTTTTCAATTTTCCCCTACTTTATAAAGTCTTATGTTGTTAGCAATACACTCTTATTACTGAAGGCTGTAGTTTAGGGAAGAATGCTTATGGAACATATATGCTAGGCTATGCTAGCAAGACTCCAGAGAATTTACAAATCACATCTGACTTCAAAGATCAAAGACAAGGAATTCATAAGTTATCGAAGAGGCTATTAGGACAGCAATTGTATTTGAGTTCAAGGAAATTAATATTTTGTAAGAAAAAGCATCCTCTACCTCATAATCAGTCATGTTACTATAAAGTATTACATTCAACCAACATGTAAGAACTAATGAGTCCACATAATGTTGTGCTATTTCAAAAGTGATCCTCCTATACCACAGTTGTTATTATAAACATTCCTTCTGGAATTCCTTTTAGAGAATACACTTTTTTTTCAAACTATCTACAGAGTTAGCAAATCTTTTTCCTTTGAAATTGGAAAACAGTTTTAGAAAACACAAAAATTATTAAGGCCATGGCTAGTGAAGTAGGTGTGTATCTGAAAGAATGTGTAACTGCAGCTTCAATTTGAAGAATGTTTCCAGGGTGGTTCCAAATTCCGAGACCCATTCTAATATAGTTTTAAAGAAATACTTTTAGTTTTATTTTTAAAGGTTGATGAGAACTTTAACTTTCAAAAAATTGCAGAAAATATTTTGAGAATTGTGAAATAAGTGCAAGTTTCCAGAGGAACTCTCTCTCAAGGACAACACTTTTTTAAATAAATTGCATATAAATCACTGGAAAACCAAGTCATTACTTAGTAGACATACCACACAGAGTTTCTTCTCATATTGAAACTAGATTAAGCAAGGTGTATGTTAATTTGCTAGAAAGCAGAATAACTTGCTACCATCAATAATAAACCAAGCTTTGGAAAACCTAGACTGCTTCCCTACCCCTATCATGGACATCTTCAAATACAATGTACTCTGTCCTTACTGCCATTTCCTAAGTAACCTGAAATTAATAGTTCAAGTATGTCAATTCAATAAAAAATATCAACTTCCATCAGTTGTTTCTCATAAGAGAATGTGAAACTGTGAAAACTCTCGCTTGAGTGTTTCTATTACATATTAAGAAAATATTTACATTTTGTGAGCAGTTTCAGAAGAGAATATAAATCAATACACAAAGTGGGTTTTCTAAACATTGAGAGAATTCTAAAAATTGTAATGAAAAGTTCAATAACAAAAAATCCCAGATAACAACTGGAAGGAAAAACATGTCTGGGTACATTGCAACTCTTTTTCAACACAATGCAATTCATTTGTTTCATGTTGACTTTGGTGGATTCTGAGTTTCCTCAATGAAAACAGATTCTTAGCCATGATCTGAAATTAGATGCTGAAACAGGATCAGACATATCCTCACATTCCCATATACCTTTTTTTAATTAATATGCAGTATGTCATGTAAATGATCCAGTGTGTCTGACATTTCAACGCTTTGGCCTTCAATAAGTAGCAACAAAATAAGAAGCACAGAATTGTTATAGGCTATTCCAAGAATTCATCTACATTATACTACAGTTCAGCAGAATCAGGAAATTAGGGTGGGAAGATTATGTTTATAAAAGAGAGTAATTCTAACCTTCTTTGGCTTGAGAAGACAACTGATCTGAACAACAGCTTCTTCTTTATCGTCACAATTTTAATTTCTATATTCTGCTCCAATCTGGATCTGGGTCAAATTGACCCTTGAGGCAAGGAGAAATATCCTTGTTGTTCCACTATGAGTCAATGCAGGGTACAAACAAGGACTCCCTGCCTTTAATGTCTGAGAGTTCTTTACTGAGAAGGAAGCCTCAAAGGCTGAGGGGGGTGTATGATGGCTGGGGGCAGAGATGAGGTTATTAAATAGAGTCCTGCATAGCCCACTCCAAGAACATGATGAGGCATTTCTAAGGATAGGAAGATAAAAGAGGGGAGAAACACCTTTGCATTTTGCTCAGTGTTCAGTCACATGATCTCATAGTCTCTTTCCACTGGATTTTTGATCAATTAAAACCATTATTAAAGATAGACTTCGGTGATACAAAAATTCAGATTACAGTTAATGGAGAGCTAGCATATCAGATTAATACAGACCCCTTTGACAGTGCCCCCTCTCTAAATCCTTAACTCCAGCATCATAGAATCAGTTCTCAGAACTTAATGGAGGCTGATTTAAGTATGATTATAATGCACTGCAGACAAGATTTGGTAAGCAGAAAAGACAGCCCAACGGGACAAGTAGGGAGGGGACTGGGAATAAAGAATGGGGATCTCCCTTTTTTGGTTTGGCTGGGGACTCAATAAGAGCCTTTGAAAAAATATGCTCTTACTTGCTTTTTCCTTCTAAAAAGACAGTGTACACATTTTCTAGAGAAGGTGACTTTCACAATTCTAGCACAAACTTTTGTCTGACAACGTAAAGCCTTACTTGGTGTGACAGCAAAGACCTCACAGTGAGGCCTGAGCATGGGGCAGAAAAGGTTAAACGATTAATTTGCCAAATTCAATTGCTAGGAAGAGATGGGACAATTCCAGGCAGTATAAATCAGCTATG
This sequence comes from Galemys pyrenaicus, assembly GCA_019455555.1. Classification (NCBI taxonomy): domain Eukaryota; kingdom Metazoa; phylum Chordata; class Mammalia; order Eulipotyphla; family Talpidae; genus Galemys; species Galemys pyrenaicus. Next base: position 11,251,684 of record JAGFMF010011418.1, read on the forward strand.
CATTTAGAAACTATTATCAGGAGCACTAGACAGCCCTGCATGATCGTCTATAAACCGCAAGCAATGTCAAAGCTGTGAGGTTGCCGTCTGCCAGAGGCTCAAGCACAATAATAGATGCAAAAATTACTGCTGAAGTAGCATATTTGATTACGAAGGGACCAAGAGCAATAAAGTCCTTGGAAGGCTTCCCTCTGAGTTTTACAAGAAATAAGATAAGCAGTATCTCCAACTGTAATCACAAAATATAATAAAAACGCTTTGGGTTCTCATAAGACTTGCAAATATATCTCCCTTGAGTAGTATAAAACCATTCCTTTCCTAAAGCACAATGATGAGGACAAAGTTACCCTCAAATTGCTATCTATCTGGTGACACAGAAAACGGTGCTTTTAAAAATCGGGCTTATTTAATTGACCCTGACCTGTGCTTTCTACCTCTGCACTTTTCCCCTTTGTTTATGTATCTCAGCTGTACAATCCTCTTGTTCAACACTCCCAGGCCAATTCCCCCTGCCATCTGATGACCTGATGTGGCTGCAAACTTCCCCGCATCCCTTACTCTCCTTCCACCACACTCTCATCCTTAGCGCTAACTATTTCCATCCCAGATCATGCTCAAAGTCTCTTTTGTCACTTGGAAAGTACAAAGTTCAGACAGATAAGTGTCAGACAAAAATGAAAATCCACATGAGAAAATTTACTCCAATATAAAAAAAAAAAAAGCCCAACCAAAATGGTTTTATAGGAGTTCCCCATCACCTCATGCTTTCTTTCTATGTATCTTTAAAAAGTTAGATGGACCAATGCATTACTACATGATTGCTTAGTACAATCCAAATTATCTTTTTAAGAAAGCATATCTGGTTAAGAAAGATGCAGAAGAAATAAAGAAATTTAAGTAAAATGTCTCAGAAAAAACAAGCTTAAACATAAGACATTTATTTAACAGAAACAATCCACTGAAAGGTATTAAGTTCACATAAAAAATACTTCATTCACCTCACAAAATATTTGAGAATTAATCATAATAAAATGCAAGGCAAACCAAAAGTCAAAATCTCGAATGAATTAAAATGACAACTGAAGGTATAGTGACACTGGGTTCCAACAGTGAGTCTGTGTTAGAACCAGTTCCAAAAATGTGTCTTAATAGCCAATTGAGTATATAAAGCCCAAATGACCAAAAAGGATTTGAACTCTCAAGTAAAATAAATGTGATTTGCTCTGTTTGAGACACCATAAGATAAAGTTATGGAATATGTTTCAAGTGGGTATGGAAACACAATATTCAAGATATCCATTTTCTGATAAATCTAAAAGTCTGAAGGCACAACAGTGCAGTGTGGTTGTAGTCAGATGCTGTGGATGGCAATCCTTGCACAGGCTCAAGTATTTACCATACCAGAGACTTTGGAAATGGTACTTAAATTTTCTGTAATTCAGTTTCATCATGTAAATGGGAACAATAATATTAAAATGAATGACAGAATTAATCTGTTAATATATTTTAAATACTTTGAAGACTATCTTGTCCATGTTAAGTGCTATTTGTTTCTGTGTTACCTTTTCTTGTTTCTCCTTCCTCTTTTTTATTCAGAGAGGTTTCTCTGTGTCTTTCTGTTTGTCTCATTTAAAAGTACTCAAGGGAAGAAAGAAGGGCAAATATTTGTGTACTTTCATCCTTTCTAACTTGTGTGTGTCAGCGACAATGCACTATGCATTCTCCCTAGTTACTTTCTGGTTCCAATTTCTACCAGTTTGAAGGACTGCACTTTTTCAACTTCTTCTTGCTTAACACTGCTCTTCTGCATGTTCCCCATTTACTTTTCCTGCCATCATAAAACACTGGATAAAATTTGGTGAAACTTAGATGGGGAAAACCTTGTGAAGTATGCCTACTTACTTGGTTTTCAAACTATAAGTTTTGACTTCCAGGAGTCTTTTCCAGGGTTCTACAGTCTGACAATCCCCAAATGATTTCAACTCCAAAGTTAAATATGGGATATGGGTAAGCAGCTCGGAAAAGAACAGATGGTCGTCCCTGCTTGATTATGAAATAACGAAGAACCAAGGGGCCATGAGATAGAGTTTCAGTTCCCTAAGTGCAACTGGGATGAACAGAGCCTTTCAGTTTTCCATCATGATTTGGTAGAAAATATCACTATGGAAAGGATGTTCTGCTATACAAGACATTAGTGTTTTGAGTTTGAGTTTTTAAAGTAAAAGTTTGAAAAATGCAAAGCGCATTTGCAGCCTGGGACAAGCCCCTTTGGCTGCAGTTTGATAATGACAATAATACTCCAGGATGTGCTGGCCTGAATATCCCTGCATCATTGGCTGGCAATTCCCTGTGCTGCAGCACTGCCTTACTGTAGAAACCCCCTTTTTAGCTAGAGATGCTCTCAATATGCTTCTTCTCAGGCTTTTCACAACACAATCTGTATTTGCAATGCAGTAAGTCAATGAGATGTTCCCTGTATCTTATCCTGAACTTTTTACCTTCCCTTTTCTAAGACAATGTCCAAAAACTCAATTAAAACAGAAAGATTTCAACAAAAAAGGGAAAAGTAATAACACAGAGTCAAAATAAACTTATCAGCACAACTTGGCATTATATTGTTATTATGTTAAAGAATTGGCAGCTTAGTTCCCAGGAACTTCATTTTGTCAAAAGCCATCATTCTTCATCAGTTTCTGCCATGATCTATATATATCTAATTAAGAACATAATATGAAACTTGCTATTTTAGGAAAAACTATCCAAATGTATGTACTGTAATTGGACATTTTTTATTCCTGAATTGACTGTTCTTTATTATTGCTCTACAGTACAAGTAAAATAGTCTTATACTTTTAGTAAAAAATACATTAGATTTTCTTTATCAATAGCATTACTGAATGATAACTATTAGCTAACATGATCAGTCTGATCAAATACTCAAGCATTCACCAAACAAGTATTAAATTTAAAAATTAGGTATATGGTCATGTGAAATGAAATCCCCTAAACTGAGGAGATACTGAGAAAAAAAGTACATGACAAGTATATATTTTGAGAAGTAACTAGCCATTAAGAAGTATTATAAAGATAGTAGAATATACTCAATATTTACATACTTTAATGGTAGAAAAATCTTGCAATTCCTTTCACAGTGAGAACTAAAACCCAAAACTATATAATTCTCTAAGTGCCATAAGTATATTTGACTGCCTATGGCATACTCATTTTAATAACATTTTATATTCACTTTTTATATCTATCTTATAATGAAATCATTTATGAATGTAAGTAAGTATTTTGGCACTTCAGAACATTTATCTATTCAGGACATTTTAAATCATTACAAAAGGAATAAAATGCTTTGCTGATCTTCTTACCTATTTGGACAGGAATAAAAAAGTATAAAATTCTAAAATAAGTAATGTTTTTTTTTTAAACTGAATAAATAAAGACAGAGTCTACTGATTTGTGCTGAGAACAATTACACAGAAATTAACCTTTTTCTCTTGTGCTTCCTTTTTCTAACTTTCATATTATGGAAGTACTCTGGTACACACCAACAAGAGATGTCCAACAAATGTGACTGAACTAAGTTTGTGGTATATGTCTGTCAGCACGGGTGTGTTGGGAATGAAAGGATGAGGAGAAGATGAGTGTGAACCTTTTTCACATCATCATTTTGAAGGAGCGGTCCAACCAGCTGAGATACTCTTCAGAGATACCATGTTCTAATTTTAAGATTTCCTTATCCTATTTACTTTTACATTGTTTTTCTTCTTTCCACCTTGATTTGTGATAACACTATATCCAAGAACATACTCCAAGTCCATGATGACTGAGCTGAAGTGAAAGTAGATGTGTAAGTGCTTCCATCTGCCCATACTGGCACGTACATGTTATAACAGGATGCTATCTTATATTTTATGAATTCAAAAAGCACATTTCTTTTCAAATAATTTGTAGTATTATACAAAATTTACTAACAGATACATCTTTGCAACATGCTAAATGAAACTAATTACAGGTAAATTAGACTTTTATCTTGTTTAAAGTAAATACATCTCCAAATTATGAGCACTTCAAACTTCAAAGTAATTTTGGCTTTTCTAATAATTATTAGGCTATAAATAACCTTCTATGAAGTGGAAAATCCTGTTCGCTATAAAGTAGAAAATTATCTCATCAAGAGGTCCATGCCTATATAAGTTCCTAGTCATTTCCATGTGAATTGCTGAAAGTTCCTTAGAATTATTTAATCATTAATAGCTGACTCCAGCAAAACTGTAAGGACATAAAGATTCTTTAAAACCCTCAGAGAAAACAGTCAACTGGAATCATGTATAGAGAAACAGATAAACTCTAAACAGTTGCTGCACAGAACATTCAGCTAGAAATGGTTATAATGTTCAATATGATTATCATTCTCAGATGAGAATGAGCTTGTTTCATTAAAACATTATTGCTAATAAAAACAATTAGTAGGTTTATTAATTTTCTATTGCTGCTCCAACAAATTACCCAACATAGTAGTTTGAAATAACACAAAAGTACTATAGTTCCAGACATCAGAAGGCCAAAATAGGACTTTGGGGCTAAAATCATGGTGTCCACAAGGCTGTGTTTTTTCTAGAGATTTTAAAGGAGAATCTGTTACTTGATTTTCTGATTTCTAAAGGTTTATATCCCTTTTTCATCTTCAAAGCCAGCAATCACAGCTCTCTGTACTTTGCTCTCATCATTACATCTCCTCTGTTTCTGATTCTTCCCTCCTGCTTTCACTTATAAGGCCCTTTGAGATTGCAGAGGATCCACAGAGTAACCAGGAAAAACTTCCAAATCAAGATTCTTAACTTACATCTACAAAGTCCATTTTGTCATGTAAGCTAATACACTGACAGACTCCCAGAATTAAGAGGGACTGTTTTCTGCCTACCATACTAGATATCAAAATGTGGAAAGTGGGAAATTGTCCGTCTTACCCTCTACCATGCTTCTACCATCCTTGAAAATCCATGATTCATTTATTATGAGAAGTAACATAAAGAGTGAGTAGTAGAGGGGTCTCCCTCGTGGCACAAGGGGTTGTCTCAATGCTACAAAGCTATCCACAGCCACTGCAGCATAAGTACAATTCCCAGTCAGGGAGGTGCCCCACATGGTACAGCAGACCCCTCCTGGCTCTCTTGCTGCTCCCCTCAGCAGTGGATTTCAGTAAATCTACCTGTTCTGCATCCCGCTCTGCTCTGTCTATGGTGAATCTTCTCACCCTCCGCATCTCTGGCCTGCACCCAAGCTCTTTTATACATAAATAAAATAAACCCTAAAATAAAAGTAAGTAGTAGAATGATGAAGTTATCCTTGGATTCACTCCATCTGGGTTTCACCCCCAACTCACTGATTACTTTGTCACCTCAGGCAAGTTACTTAACATTCAATTTCCACATCTTTAAACTGGGAGTAATAACCAGATCTTCTTCTTCATGTTGTTATAAGAACTGAATTCCCTACCATACATGAAAAACTACTATATCAAAAGCATACATTATCAAAATAACTATCTTTACTATCCCTTATTATTAAACATACTGAGATTCTTTTTTCAGGGTGGCGGAGAAGAGAAACTATTCTAATGGTTAGTTTGTTGATCATGTTTTAGCTATGGAATCCTTTGAGATTATCAAGTTAGGACACCACAGTTTTACCAGCAATGATTTAAAATGTTAGTGCAACTTCCAAATAACCATCATACTATTTCATCATGGCCTGAGAAACTAGGAATTTCAATATTGAATATGACCATGAAAATTTCACAGAAAATCTGAGAGAGTGAATTTTATTTTCTTACATACACTTAAACACTTTTATTTTAAAATACTTAATATCTATGGTGGTGGATACACCTGATGGGAGAAACCAAATACTGTACAAAAATGAACAATGATGTAAGAAAGTAAATAAATAAATTTAATTAAAAATTATATTAAAAGGTAGGGAAATAAAATGTTTAATGTATTTAACTCTAAATCTTTTCAAATATATTGTGTTAGCTTATAGTATTTTTATACCTGAATGTAGAAGAGTGGCCAGTAAGGATGGAAGTTCATGAGGTTTGATAAATTACACTGTTGTAAACATTTGTTTCTTGTGTCTGTTTTGTCTCTCTTCTTTACTGTGCTGTTTTTACAGACAGAAATTATATTTAAATATATGACATATAGTACATGCTGCTCACATTATTAAATAAATACTATCATGTCAGTGTTCTTCCCCTAAAATAATTTTCATAATGCATTTTATTAGAATTTTTAAAAACTCCGTATGAGAAAGCTACCACAGACAACACTGTGGGTATGAAAAACAGCCTCCAGAGAAATGGTTCCAAAAGTCAAAAAGTATTTATCAATACATTCCCTAATCACAGCGTCCTCAAAACATGTCAGGAATTTCTTGACACAACCTTCATTTTTCAGTTTTCGAGACAGCTAAGAAAATTGTTCTTATTACTTTCTAATCATTTTCCTTTATGACTAAAGACCCCTTTTCCCTTGCTTTGGTCATCTACTTTATTTATGTATCAGTCAAGTCTCTGAAAGACTGTCTCCAAATATCAAAAGATAAGACCTACTATCTCATCAGGCAGGTATCAGAATAGGCAGAACTGCAAGTATGGATGAAACACTGTAGATAAAAATGTCTGAGAAAGCAGCATCACTATAACCAATCCTACATTAATTTTAAAAGAAAACTAAGTAAATTTTGAAAAATTACTTAGGTATATCACATGGGATAAATGAAATGGTTCACACTCACCCACATTAACATTTTAGAATCACATTTTCTGACATCTGTCTCCTATGAATTCATGTTTAAATAATTCACATTTTTAACAGTGATTACACACACACACACACACACATACACACCTGCCTTCAATAGAATAAGTTTAGATTGGATTCTAGATTGAAAGAGATCTTGGAAATCTAGACTGAGTGGTCTTATTTTGCAGAATAAGGAAAATGAATTTCAGATAGGTTGGCTTTTCAGAGGAATTTCAGAGAGGTTAACTCGGTAACTGTTTAGAAGGTACTACTGAGAAATCTACATAGCATTCTCGTTATTTTAATTTTATGGCTTGTTTCGTTTCTCTTTCTCCACAGAAAATACACACATAAAATTTACTCTTTCCCAAGACAGGAAATCTTGCCACATTTAGCTCTGAAGGGGGCCACAAGGGTCATCTGTCCATCTTGATGGTTGTATCATCTCTTTGTGTGTAAAGTCCTCAGATTTCAAGGACAACAACAACAAAGAACTACTCTACTGAAACCTGCACAGCTTTTCAAAGTTTATCACTTGTGATTAAAGTGACAATATAAAAAACACACCTTTTGTCAAAAACTAAAGTGATAGGGGCCTCCCTGGTGGTTCAGTGGGTTAAGCAACGCACTATGAAGCAAACCGCAGTCACTGCAGCACAAGTTCAGTCCCTGCTGCTGGCCAGGGAGGGGACCCACATGGTGCCGTAGACCTCTCCTGCCTTGCCCACTGCTCCCCTCAGCAGCGTACTTCCGTTGATCTGCCTGTTCTGCTCCCCACTCTCTGTGGTGAATCCTCTCACCGACCCCCCCCCCACACACACACACCTCTGGCCTGTACCCTGGTGCTTCCATGCATAAATAAATAAACTTTAAAAAAAAAACTAAAGTGATTTTTTAATTTCCTCTGTGATCTCCTCTATAATCCATTGTTTTTCCAGTAGTGCAGGTTTCAATCTCCATGTTGCGGGTGGGTTTCTTGTTTTCTTTTCGTGGTTCACTTCTAGTTTGATACCTTTGTGATCAGTGA
>JAGFMF010011418.1:11260168-11399916 GCA_019455555.1 Galemys pyrenaicus
GCACAAGGGACTGAGGTGATGGTGCACGGGTGAAATGGTGGTGGGTACTCCCTGGGGACTACAAATGATGTCAAATATAACTAATAAAAAAAAAAAACTAAAGTGATAAAATTTTATCAAAATTTTAAAAGAGTTTTCAAAAGTCTCAAGGAAGAAAGCACTGCCCCCTACCCCCTATAAAAGAATCTCACTTTCAGCTGACAAAGAAAAGTCAACCTTTTTTTTGAATTTTTTTATTCTATTTTTTTTCCTTTGACATCAATTGTAATCCCTATGTATTCCCCATCACCATATCACCAGTGCACCATCACCTCAGTCCCCCGAGCTCCCATCTTCCCTCAATCCTCCCCCTTCCCCCTCCCCACCAAGTGTCCCCGATTTGTCCTTGTCTAGAAAAATCAACTTTTACAGGTGCCAAGGTTTTAGAATTATTTAGAGGAACTTTAGTCTGTCCACGGACTAACAATTAGAGTTATTTAGAAAAATTCAGATCTCTGTACCTTAGTTTGTTAATGATATCATCAGAATCCAGATTTTTGAGTTGGTTTGAGTTTGTTCTTAAGTGAAAGCTTCTACTCCTGTGACCATAATACATAATCATTTCTCAAAAATTAATGAATAAATAAATGTTTTTAGAGTTAGAAGGGATTTGGGAGAGAACGTGTTCTAGTAAAAAGAAGACAGGCTTTTGAGTCAGCATTCCAGTTCTTCTAGTGGGTAGTTTCATAGCTTCAAAATATAATTTCATCTCCCTGGTCTTCCTTCAGACAGGGAGAACAATAAAATACTGGGTTGCTTTCAGGATTAATGACAAGATATATAAAACAGCCAACACATGATAGATTCTCATAAGTTGGAGTTATTGCAACTTACTCTAGTTCTAAATTCCTATATGGTCATATATTTGAAGAATGGAAATGAAAGGAAACTAAACTTAGCATTAAGTGCCAGACATATGACAAACATAAGTTAAATACATAGTGTTTTCTTTCATTATCACTCCTAATATACCAGCAATTTACTAGGGTGCTTTAATACATTATCCTATTTAATCTCCCAAAATGACCTGATGAGGTAGAAATTATCACCTCAATTAAACAGAAAAAGAATCAGGGAGTCATAGAGGTTAATAACATGACTCAAGTTTACAAAATTAACAAGCAGCAGAGCCAAGACTAGTAAAAAGGGCACAAGAAATAACCAAAGCTGCCCTAAAGTTTAACTATAAAGAAAACAGTGAATCTAAAAAGCAACCTGAAGAGAAATTCAATAGACAATTCCTCCAACTCCACATTTCCTAAGAACTGAGGCTGGGGATCATTACGTAAACTCAGAATCTGGGATAATTCCTGGAAGTCAGTTAGTGCTCAATAGACTTATGTGCATTAAAATTAACTGGACACTACTGGCAATGTGAGCAATAAGGAATCACATTCTCTCAAAGCAAAGTCTTTGTGATAACAGCAAATATAAAAGGTAGAGAACAGTGATCACATTCATGCTGAAGAATAACAGTCATAGATTAAAAATATCTTTACTTATCCACAGTTATTTATCTACTCATTGTATTCACAGTCCTCCTCCCCACCATTATTTTATAAAAGTTTCAAATACTGCAAACAGTATTAGCCTAAAATGTGAAGGATAATGATGAAGATACACACCACACAAATACACATCTGTATTTTGGTAATGGCTTAAAATTCATACTTTGTATATATTATATAGAAAAAAATCTATATGAAAGAAAATTCTCTATGAAAGTTGTAAAAGTGAATCAAAATTTTGATTTTCTTTCACTTAAATAAAACCTATAATTTAAAGTCATGGCAAAATAAATTCACAATTAAGTTAGATGTGTATAGCTACATTTATATAAGTGAAACCTCAATAATTTGATAGCTTGTCTTTTGTGGCTTGTGGATGGGAGTATTATGAAAACAAAGGAAACCTTGGTGTATTAGAACTTTCAAAGAAAATAACCTTTGGCCAAACCAAAATTCCCCACAAAAACAACCTACATACTGTCACATTCTGTGACTATACTGTATTTGTGCTTTCCTTAAGCAACAGAGTTCATTCTGACATGTTATCTCCTAAAAATGTGCCAGAAAACTGCCTCTTCATTTCTATATTCTATTTGGCAAGCAAAGCAGGACATGTAGCAATAGAAAAGAAAAACATAGTCCTGGGATACATTTGCAATCGTTGTAGGGAAGTATTCTAAATTGTCTTAGGCCTGTGGCACTGGCTTTCAGAACAGCATTTAAATACTGCCACATGCTGTTCATCTGTGTGCCCTGCAGTCTGTGAGCGCAGGACCTGGCCTCAGTGGAAGGATGAATCACAGGCCAGACTTAGGTAGCTGTTAACTCTTCCAAAGCACCAACTGTTCTTCAGAAAGGGAAGTACAACAATCTTGGGAAGTAATCATTCATTAAGAATTAGTAATTTTTAATTAAGATTCTAAAGAGCACACAATTGTAGTCATGACAAAGTGGTCTTTATGAGAACACTGTATAATGCACTGAATTTAATGCTTTTGAATGTTTTACTTTACAAATTTTATAATATTCTCGCTTTATAAGTGTTAATTCTGTTGGTGCCATGTGGAAACCATTGGAATAAAGGATCCTTGAAGCTCATATTGTTTGGTTTACTGTGGTACTCAGGGTGTCTAAAAAAGTTTCTAGCACATAGCAGATGATCATAAATGCATATAATGAAAAAATGCATAATGAAAACAGAATTCAATCTGAATAAATGATTACAATTACCCTTTAAAAAATAAACTGAAATTTCTTATCTCTCTTGGAGTAAAATCTCACAATCTTGAATGCCTTTGGCAACTAAAATTATAAGATGTCTCACTCCCCCCAAAATCTAACATTTCAGTAGCTTCCTTAAAATAATAGATTTCTGCACTAGTAAACATAAAGTATTCTGTGTCAATTACTCCATTAATTTTTAGATTCATTCTTTCATTGAAACAAAAATTTTAGAAAATGTCCATTTCTGAACACAGGGCTTCAGAAGAATGTTAATCAGAATGTCCAGTAAGCATTTAGCCATAGTTCGTAATTCTAATGCAATCAAACACTAAAATTCTTAGATGAGATATATTTGTGAAAAAGAAAAACCCAGTGCGAAATGCTAGTTTTCCTTTATCCTTCCTTTCCTCTCTTTTAAACTTAATGTTTAAAATTCCTTGCTTTAAAATTAGCAGTTGGTTGTGGTAATACTTTCTTATTTGGGTTTAGAATATTTTATATGAATCTTCAGATACTTCTGCCAAAGAACTAGAAATCTTAGTTCTCAATTTTCTTCTCTCTTTAAAACATCTTTGCCAGCTCAGATGGGAAGGAGTTTAATTCAATTCAGTTGGTGACTCATTTGGTGATAATGACGCAATTCAATAAATTACAGCTCTCTGCTCTTTTATCTCACCCCATCTCTAGTTTTGACATTTCTTTTTAAAGCCTTTCTGTTATCAAAGAACTCTGAATGAAAAATAATGTTCCAAGTTCTGAGGGAAATACACAATCAGTAAGGATTAAGCAGGATCTTTTCTTCTATTAGAGTAGCAACCTGGTGGCCTAGTTTCAAACATCACACATCTGTTAACAGTATGTGTACATGAACAAAAAAAGTAAAAATATTCATATCATTGAAGCTTTATATCAAACGTAGGATGATTACATACATTCACGTTAGGTAAAGGGGCAATATTGCTTGCAATATTGTGATTTATAAAAACACATATTTGGTCATTCAGAGACAAAAATATATATTTGGTTTTCATCCACAGTTTCTGACTCACAGCTTCCAAAATCCTTGGAATTTTTTAAGGGTTGAAAGTGATAAATGCATCTCTTATTATGAGAATGAAATTTTGGAGGAAACACCTGAATACAGAGGCTGACTGACAGTACAGCCAACCAAGTGATTAAAGAATTGGAATTTCTGGCCTCTGGTGGCACAAAGGATTAAGGCACAGCACTCTGAAGCTATCCACAACCACTGCAGCACGAGTTTGATCCCCGACCAAAGAGGTGACCCACATGGTGCAGCAGATCTCTCCTGTCTCGCCTGCTGCTCCCCTCAGCAGTGTATTTCAGTAAATCCGCTTGTTCTGTTCCCCAGTCTATTTCTGGTGAATCCTTTCAATCCCCATACCTCTGGACTGTAACCCATTCTTGTATGTAGAAATAAATAAATCTTCAAAAAAAGAATTGGAATTTCTAGTCCCACCCCTTCAACCTCCAGGGAGGGAAGAAGGGTTAGAAGTAGAATTCAATGCCAGCAGTCAACTATCTAACAGTCATGAAACCTCAGCAACAACCCAAAAGGAGGGACTTTAGGGAACACGAGGAGAGCTAGAGAGAATGGCACATCTAGAGAGCACAGAAGACCCACACTCTTTCCTATACTTTGCCCTGTGCATCTTTTCCAATTGGTTGTTCCTGAATAATATCCTTTGTAATACATTAGAGATATAGTGAATAAATCTCCTGAATTGTGAGCTGCACTAACAAATTAATGAAACCTGAAGAGGGGGACATGGGAACCTTTGATTTATAGCCAATTGCTCAAAAGCAGAGGTAGGGCCTGGCCTTGTGTTTGACTTCTGCAGAGGAGGGCAGTCTTGGGATACAGCCCTTTACCTACGGAATGTGATATTATCTCCAGATAGGCAGTGTCAGAATTGAGCTGAATTCTCTTACCAGTAGGTGGTTAGTGTCAGGAAGCATCCCCCCATACTCATACTGGAAATGGTTCTGGGACACCCCCCCCCCAAACACTGCCCCAACTACAAGAGTCTGAATAAGATCTACATTCTATAACCCTCCTTTCCATTCCACAGTTATATAATCTCAGAAAACTTGTGAATTTGTTTGAGTCTCACTTTCTTCTACAAAACGGGGATAATAATACCTCTCATCAGGTGGTTGTGAAGAGTTAATATCATGTAGGCAAAGTGTTTAATAAGTATGCACAAAATGGTATTTGATGTTGGTTATCATCATCTTCTACTTAACCTTCCTATTTTTTTTTCCAGCAAAAGTAATTAACTCCCCAAACAGATACTTAAGTAGGGAAAAGCTCTTTGTCCCACCAGGAATGGGAGTGGGTAGTAAGCACAAGTAATAGTAGTGGCAGATCACACTAAATTCCCAGGGGATAGGAGTGTCTACTGTTTCTACCAACTCCTGAGTTTCTGGAGGGTGCCAAAGAGAAAAAGATAGCTTTAGTTGTCAGTCAAGCACTTAGAAAGTAGAAGATTAAGTGGAACACTCAGGCCCTACTATTTTGCAAATAATAATACATATTTTTAAAGTAGATGAGATATAAAAGGAAAAAATCAAGACATAATAAATAAAGGGAATTTAATAGTTATAATTTGTTTTTCTGAAATTGAGATCTCAGTTAACAAGTTTGCAGGCAACCCACCAGAGTAGCTAACCAATATCTATCTTTAGAAACTGAATTATTTTCCCTTCTATGGAGATATTCTTCTACCGGATAAAGCAAAGAAGCATGTTAACTTGATGAATAAAGGACTTTTGTTTCCTCTGCTTTTAATCAAAATCTTTTCAGCAAAATGTCAAGGAGAAATGAATTTAAACTTATTTTATGAAGAAGAATTTGTTCTCATTTTTAAGTTAAGGATAATGGAAGATTCTAGAAGTTGTAAGAGGGTGGTTGAAGGTATACATTATGAGCAACATTTTATCATATCTTATATTGCAGAGTAAATTCAGAGATTGTGCATTTTGGTAACATAGTTTACTGAAGTCTAAGTATCTATAAAAGAAAAGCAACATTCCTCCAAATTCTGCAAAAGTTTTCTTCCTTCCAATTCACTTAGACAAAGTATTTGCCATCTCAATGTGTCCAGCCACATTTTTAAAGATACACTTAGTATTTCTGATGAAATTCTTTTGTTTGTTCAATAGATGTTTCCATTCTAGGCTTACCACAATCTGCCCTCAATTCACAGTTCTAGTTATCCTGGCAAACTCCCCACACACAAAACTCAAATATAAAATAAAAATTTCTATTTTCCACTCTTGCTAAGCCCTCCTTTCCTCTCCAAAGCATTTCCCTTGACCTGTCTTTCAAGATGTGTTTTAGATCATTTCATTCTTTCATTTCAATATATGGAGCCTACCATATATTAAGCACTCATAAGGAAATCCCTGAAAAACAGGAGTAGCTAAGTGAGAGCAAGTTCCTGTCTTTGTAAACTTTATATTCTACCTAGAAAAATACACATGACACAATGGACTCAACATTTAGTTAATTACAACTATGGTTTGTGTTAAAAATATGAGGCATAGGAAAGTAGGATAATATGTAATGGGAGAAATGGCCTGGTCTTGGAGGTGAGGGAGACATTCTTGAGGAAGCAGTTTTAAACTAACTTTAAAGAATGAGCGGGGGGCTAAAGTGGAGCAAAAAGAGGTCAATAAGTAATCATGATGATGACTGAATTGAGGTATATTACTAAAGACATAGTAAGGAAATTCTCATCTTTTAGACATTAAAACTAAGTACTTTTCTCTGAGCTCCTGCTTTCTGTAAAGCTGGTGACAAAAAGCAACAATGATCCTATGTTTGAAGTTTCAAGGAGTAACTGACGAAAAAAGCTAGTCAACTGACCTCAGAGAATTCTGAGAAATAATCAGTAAAAAACTGGCATTACTTCTCTGAGCCCCACTGTTCAGTCTATAGAGGAAGAAGATGTAAAGGGAGCTGAGAGCTCAGTTCTAAGGTGAGTGCCATCTTCTGGAAAAAAACAAGCAAACATCTACAGAACATCATATCTCCCAGCTATGAAATGCTCCAAGAAAGACTTACATTAGAAAAGTAAGCATAGGAGAGGTCACAAAATAGGAAATCTAAATAAGTAATGACCTTATATATATTAAAAAAAAGACCAATCTCACCCTTAGTCAAGGGAAATACAAATAAAAAAAAGAATAATGTACTTCTTTTTACTTATCATTTTGACAGAAATTTTATAGGATTAATAAAATTAAAAACATCTAGTGCTAATGTGTATGAAGAAAAACAGGTATTCTCAAATGTTACAAATGAGGGTCATAAAGTTTTCAGAGAGTAAGACGGCAATATATATTATAACCCTCAGATGTTTTGACCTCAAAATTCCAACATTTGACATTTCATCACACTATATGTGTGTGTATGTGTGTATATGTGTGTGTGTATACACATATATATCAGTGAAAGTAGCACTGCATAAGCATATATAAGGATGTTTGTTGAGACTTAGTTTTTAGTAGGTTTTTCCAGAAAACAACATTAACTGAGATTTTTTTTTCATTTGTTCAAAGAATTCTTCCATTATTTAAAAAATGTTTTATGTACAAGAGAATAAAATTTTTGGAGAATCAGTGAGATCATATGATGAACTAAAAAGAGAGAAAGAAGTGATAAGATGCTTTTAATGCAGAGGCAGTCAGAATGCTATGGTTTAGGACATGTGTAGGAACTTAGGTCATGTTTTTGGCAGGCATTTCACCTAGCTGAATTTTCAAATCCAACATTAAAAGTCTTCTTTTGATGGGGGATTCAATCCTGTTACATTTATTGGTATAGCTACTGTGTTGCTTTCACCATTTCCACTGATGTCTATGCTTTGTCATTCCATTAATACCTACCTTCTTATCACTTGGAAACATTATTGAAACCTTTTTCATTCCTCTATTCCTCCATACCTGTTTCCACAAATATTAACTGAATGCCTACTATATTACATGTTATTTGGTAAGTTAAAAAAGTTAAGTCGCCTCCTCTTCAAAAATAAAATAAGAACGCCTAAATAAATGGAGAAATGTTTCATTTACTTAGATGGGATGATGCACTATTACAAAGATGTCAATTATCCTTAAGTTGATACTAACGTTCAATTTAACTCTAATCAATATTCTAACGGGACTTTTGAATGAAACCTGAGTCTAAAGTGTGTGTGCACACACACAACCATACACACATGCAGATAAAGCATCAATCAATCAGGAAAAAAATCAAAACAAAAAATAATCACAAGGGTCTTATTCTACTCTGCATTAAAGAAAGTTTCCATGAGGGAGGAGGTTAGTGGAGTAAAACTTTGCTTCAGACTTCCACTGTCAAAGCAACACTTTGTAAAACTGGAAACCTACTAAATATTAACAAAACTGATTTAATACATCATGATAAAATAGAGTTATATAACAATAGAGCACTATTTGATAAGTCATTTCACACATGTACATTCACTGACATTAGAAAGACACTTCTAAGATATTACAAAGATACATAGCCATATTATACACACACACACACACACACATTTTATATACACATATATATGTCTTCCTTAAAAACTATGGAAATTTGCATTCATGGTGTTAATATATATAGGGGATGAAACTGCAAGTGGATTTTATATTATTTTTACTTTAATTTTTTTGTAAAATATATTAACTATAAAATTGAAAAAAATACATATTATGAAATGAAAAAAGACACTGCACAATTTTATGTACCTTAAGTACAGCATTAAAGTGTAAACTGAGGGTAAGTTATCTGAGCCAGAGTCTGTCACCACAGACTAGAAAGGAGAACAGAGAGGGACGGCATGAGCCACTTTGTTTTACTTGCAGAATATTAGAAAAGGCAGAGATGGTACGCAGGTACTGACCAGTGCTTATTTACCAGAGCATCATTAAAAACCTACCAAATGTAAAATTACTGAGGCATTTAAACTTTTACATATTGTGTGAACAAGTGTTATAATTTTAAAATGTAAGCACTTTTTTAAGAAACTCTTTTTAGATTCAGTTAAATATATTATGTTTTGTTAGATTGGAAACCTCTATATTGAAATACACTAGCGCTTCTTTGGTAAAATTATCTACTTTGCTGCTACTACCTTGGTGTTTTTATTTTATTTTATTTATTTATTTTTTAAAGATTATTTATTTATACATACAAGAGCTGGGGTACAGGCCAGAGTCCAGGGTGATGAGCGGATTCACCAGAGACAGAGTGGGGAACAGAACAGGCAGACTGACTGAAACACACTGCTTAGGGGAGCAGCAGGCAAGGCAGGAGAGGTCTGCCACGCCAAGTGGGTCCCCTCCCTGGCCAGCAGCAGGGATCGAACTCATGCTGCAGTGGCTGCGGTTTGCTTCATAGTGTGTTGCTTAACACACTGAACCACCAAGGAGGCCCAGGTGTTTTTATTTTAAAAACAATTCAGCATCCTTCTATTTTACCATTATAATTGCATGTATACCTGCCCATATCTATATCTACTGTTACTGTAGATCTCTATGGGAAAGCTGTGGAGCTCTGTATTTCTAGATAGAGAAGTTTTCACTTCTTTTAGCCCATGTTCATATACAGGTATGAGTCTTTGGTTATTATAGGTTACCTTATTGATATCTGTGGTTTTATTCCATCTCAGCAACCAGAAATTCTACTACAGTATTCTACTACAAGCAACCAGAAATTAAAGAATTTCTGGTTATAGCTACTGTGTTGCTTTCACCATTTCACGGGGTGGTGGCATAAGCTATGATGAAGTGCTTATTCCCTCTGCTAGGGTAAATATTTGGGGGTATAGGGTAAAGAAAGGGAGGAGAGGAATGAGACTGCCTTTCCCTTTAAGAGAGGGAAAGGCATGTGGAGACTTTCCTACAATGCCTTCTGTTGACTTGTAAAAAAGCTCAGCTAATGACTAACTCCTCTAACAGTAAAGACTAGTTTGTTAATTGAAAACTAGTTGATGTAGAGTTTTCAAAGCAATTGTTCTATTCTTTCATAATAGTGAATATGTCTGGAGTGTATCCTATTTGTAAATCACAGAAAGCCAGTCTCCTTTGCTT
This sequence comes from Galemys pyrenaicus, assembly GCA_019455555.1. Taxonomy (NCBI): domain Eukaryota; kingdom Metazoa; phylum Chordata; class Mammalia; order Eulipotyphla; family Talpidae; genus Galemys; species Galemys pyrenaicus. The sequence goes on from JAGFMF010011418.1 coordinate 11,270,068, forward strand.
ACCCCAACACCAAGCACATAGCACTTTCAATACATATCAGAATTTTTCTTATGCCACAAACATTAGAAAGTACTGGTGGCATTAGTAATAGCTACGTACTTGTCATACACACTCATAAATCAACTAATCAGATTATCTCATAAAATCCTCGTGATGATCCTATGTGTTATAACTAATGTTATTTATCCTAATTTTATAAATGTGGAAACTGGAGACCGGAGCAATTAAGTAACTAACCCCAAATTACCCAGACAAAAGTGAGTTACAAATCTTGGCTCTCTCAACCCATGCTCTTAATGACCCTGTACAGAATAGCAAAAGTTAGTGCTAAATAGTATAAAATGTCAGTGCTAGAGCCTAGGTCTCTGAAGTGCTTTTCCTAAAGAGAGGCCACCAGATAAGCGTCTGAAGAATTCATAGGAGAAGCACAGTACCAAATCCTGAAAGAGGAAGAAGAATCAAGAGGATGTCCCAAATTATTCTAGGCACAGGGAGTTTTGTGAGCAAATGCATGAGTAGAGAATATATGGTTCATTAAGGAACCCAGAACAGACCATGATTACTGAGGAAAGTAGACTAACTTCATGACTCTACTTGCTTCTCTTGGCTTTTCCATTGTGGCCACATGCAACATACAAACACAGCGCAATCACAATAGAATCCCAATGACATTCTCCATAGAAGATGAACAAAAAATAATAAAATCTGCTTGAAACTACAAAACAGACCAAATAACACAAATGATCCTGAGAAAAAAGAACAAGAACAGAGATTTCATACTCCCCAACTTCAAACTACAAAGTGATAGTCATCAAAGGTAATAGAATATAAAAACATAGCTCAATAGAATACAATTGAAAGTTCAGAAATAAACCCATACACACACACACACACACACAGAGACAACTAATATACAACAAAGGACCCAAGAGATCACAATGGATAGTGTCCTCAATATATGAAGTTGAGGGGTCTCCCTGGTGGTGCAAGGGGTTAAATATTGTACTATGAAGCTATCCACAGCCACTGCAGAATGAATTCGACTCCCGACCAGGGAGGTGACCCACATGGCGCAGCAGACTCTCCTGTCTTGCTCACTGTGCTCCCTTCAGCAGTGTACTTCGGTCAGTGTGTCTATTCTGTTCCTCACTCTGTCTCTGGTGAATCCTCTCACTGCCTGCTCACCCCCCGCCCTGCACCTCTGGCCTGTACAACAGTTCCTGTATGCATAAATAAATGAATCTTAAAAAAAAATACATGAAGTTGAAAAACTGAACAGCCATAAGCAAAATAATGAAACTAGACCAATATCTAACACCACTCCCAAAATTAATTAAATATGGATCAAGGCATTGCATGTAATACCTGAAAACGTAAAATATATAGAAAATATAGGAAACACACTTCATAATATAAACTTTAGAAACATCTTTGAGAATGGACCCTGAGCAGCAAGGAAAACAAAGGAGAATAAAAACAATTGGGACTAATTCAAATTTAAAAACTTCTGTACAGCATAAGAGACAATGAGCAAAGCAAAGAGATACTTTACCGTATAGGTGAAAATATTTCCCCATGGTACATGTGACAAAGGACTAATATCAAAGATCTACAAGAGCTTATAGCATTCAACAAAAACAAACCAAATAACCAAATCAAAAAATGGGCAGAGGAGCTAAATAGGCACTGATTTTTATCAGGCAATTTTCTAAAATATGTTGATAAAGGTATAGGAATGCATACCTACCCAACACAATCAATATCTAGGTAGTCTGAGATAAAGTATATACTGGAGATCCACGTATAACAGTGGTTGATAGTATGCATTCTGTGGGGCCTCCCTGGTGGCACAGTAGGTTGAATGCCACACTGTGGAGCATCTGCGGACAGCAGCCGAGTTCAATCCCTGACCAGGGAGGGAACCCACATGATGCGGCAGACTTCTGCCTTGTCCGCTGTTCCCCTCGGCAGTGTGTTTCAGTCAATCTGCCTGTTCTGCTACCTGCTGTGAATCCTCTCACCTCCAGTGACACTGTCTTGAAACAGTGTCTTGTGTGCATAACAGTGTCTTGTATGCATAAACAAATCTTTTTTAAAAAAAAGAGTATGCATTCTGGAATCACACTCTAAGGATCATATTGCAGCATCGCCACCAAGAAGAGAAATAATATTTGCAATGTTAACACAAAAAGAGTAGTACAGCTAAAAAACCAGGTGAGTCATGAATCCTAAGAGATTTGCTATATGGTATGCAAATATCTCTGTTCTCCAACTTGGAGAATGTAATCAACAATTGCCAAAAAAAAAAGAAAAAGGGAATCCTTCTGTAAATGAAAAACAGGGAAAGGTAGAGTTGTATGAAATAAAGAGATGATACTTGTATTGATCCTAAAAGGTAGACATGATTTATAAAGAAAGGGAAAGAGAATGATAAGAAAAACACAAAGAAAGCTGAAGACATGGAGCTGCTCACAGTGTATGTGCAACCTCTAGCACATCCCTAATTATCACTAATTGTCTATGCACAATTGGGTGTGTTATTCAATTATCACAGAGCTAAATTTATTCTCTGTGAGATTGTGGTATTTTTAAATTATATTTACATTTCTTTCATCATCCTAGTCCTCTTAGAGAAATTGCAATATACATTTGATCCACTAGATGGAAATATATAGCTTTGGAAATGGCTGTTTTCATAGAAACTTAAAATGTCTAAATCAAACAAGAGTGTATTTAAGGTTCTCTGGAAAACATAAGACATTAGCTAATTCCTCATACTGATGTCATTACTGATACTGATAACATAAAGAGAAGGAAGATGATTTTAATACCTTTGTTTAAGGCCATTGTTTTAACCCTTTACTTCCCTTTCACTGTTTAACGATGAAATGATTCCCAAGGGATCCAATTCTTCATTGAACCAATACAACACTGTGAAGACACCTGCCCTTAGTTAAGTGTACCAGGTGCAATCTTTCTTAACTTTTCCATCACAAAATCTTTCATGTCTTATCATACTCTTCCACTAAAAAAATAAATAAAAGGAAAACAATCTATTTCCTTATCAGCATACAGTTTTTAAAAATGGTAATTTTTAATAGTAGGAGAAAACTATCCTTACTTTCCTTATTTTTAAAGTAATGAATAAAAAAAATTGTAAAGAAGAAAATCTTTACAAATCTCCAACCTATAAAAATATTACTATGTTTCTTCAAACTAGTTTTGACAGGTGGAAAAAATTATAGATACATATTTTTATCTTTTTTAAGATACATATAGCTAAAATATTTAATTTAAGGTATTTAAATATGCTTAATAATTATTAATAAATTACTATAATTATAATCTAGAAGTCTACTCTTTCAAGTAAAAATTTACAAAATGTAAACAGAAACTTTACTTAACTGAAATGGCTGTTCTTTCCCAACAATATTCTTCACAAAATTTACAAGACCTGTCTCCACTTAAAGATGTGGTAATTAGAGAGGAACCTGTACAGAGCAAAGGAAGAGGACAATGGGACATGGCAAAACCTAACTAACGAACTGATGACAATATGTGTCAGGAAAAAAATGCCAGGAAGCAGACAAGTTCAACACACACTCAGGCAATGTCCTGAAAACAAGGAAGGGATATATGACCTCCTTGAAACAATGTCTCAAGAAAGGGAACAGTAGGAGCACTTCTGAAAACCAGGTGACTTGGAGAGAAAGCAAGGGAAGAAAAAACAAAAAATAATGTAAAGACTAAAACTGAAAGTGAGTTAAGTACAACAAGCAGATATAGAAGGATGATACTCTATATTTTTTCCTCCTATAAAATCTTGAACACAAAGTGTTCTATTTGGACAGCAGAGTATTTTTTAAGATACCATGAAATCATAATCAATGGAACAGAAATAAACTTCCAGTAAGTATTAGAAGAAAATAAGGGGAAAGTTAAACTTGAAGTCAAAAGTGGACAATATGCCCCCCTGAAAAACTGACATAGAACTATGAACATAAGATTTTTCCTTATGAAATTATTGAACCTAAAAACACACAAATACAAAAGATATAACTCTAAAATAAACTATAAAAAATAAATAATAAAGTATCTCTAAAATGATAAAAGTAAAAAGAATATAGCAGACAAATGATTACACAAAAGATTACAAATAGATTACTGTAATATTTTCATTGCTTTTTTTTTATTCTAAAGATTTACTTATGCATATAAGAGCTGCGAGAGTCGAGGGAGAGGCCAGAGTCGAGGCAGGTGAGAGAATTTACCAGAGACAGAGTGGGGAGCAGAACAGGCAGATAAACTGAAATACACTGCTATGGGGAGCAGCGGACAAAGCAAGAGAGGTCTGCTGTGCCATGTGGGTCCCCTCCCTGGCTTGGGATTGAACTTGTGCTAGTGTGCCGCAGATGCTTCACAGTGCAGTGCTCAACCCGCTGCACCACCAGAGAGGCCGTATTTTCATTTCTTATGAAAAGGTACTGAAACTCAGTGAAGTTAAATAAATTGTCAAAAATTACATGATCAGTGTGTGATTAAAAAAAGATACAAAAGCTCTTCCAGACTGTATTACAGCGATAAGAGTATAAACACAGGGCCTCCTCTGGTGGCGCAGTGGGTTAAGCAACGCACTACGAAGCAAACCGCAGCCACTGCAGCACGAGTTCGATCCCTGCTGCCGGCCATGGGGGGGACCCACATGGTGTGGCAGACCTCTCCTGCTGTGCCCGCTGCTCCCCTCAGCAGTGTACTTCTGTTGATCTGCCTGTTCTGCTCCCCGCTCTCTGTGGTGAATCCTCTCACCCCCCTATACCTCTGGCCTGTACCCCAGCGCTTGTATGCATAAATAAATAAATCTTTAAAAAAAAAAAAAAAAGAGTATAAACACAAAGTGCAGAGCCTAGAAGAAAAGAGAGTTGTAATGGAATTAATAGGAAAGTTACTAAAGGGCAAAATAAAATTCAATGCATTTCTTTGAATGTAATTTTATCTCTACATTATTTATCTAAAGTGTTTATTCTAGTAACTGGTACAAATTAAGAAATTAAACCTTAGTTATTCTTACTTAAATGAAAATAAAATTAGCAACTCATTTATCAAAGTTGATTTGAAAACAAAATAATATTAAAATGAAACTAAAGAGATAATTTTAAGTAAAAGAATATAATCATAATGAAGATATGTTATGAATCAAGTAACATCTTATCAAAAAATCATAAACCAAAAATAGCAAAAAAAAAAAAAAACCACTTTAGAGCCTTGAGGAAAGATAGAAATACAATACATTTTTTCTCTTAAACCAATACACATCAACTACTCAAAAATATAAGGAATAGAAGTTATAAATAAAATTATTAGGGCCTCCCTGGTGGCGCAGTGGGTTAAGCAACACACTATGAAGCAAACCGCAGCCACTGCAGCACGAGTTCAATCCCTGCTGCTGGCCAGGGAGGGGACCCACATGGCACAGCAGACCTCTCCTGCTGTGCCTGCTGCTCCCCTCAGCAGTGTACTTCTGTTGATCTGCCTGTTCTGCTCCCCACTCTCTGTGGTGAATCCTCTCACCTCCCACTACTCTGGCCTGTACCCCAGTGCTTGTATGCATAAATAAATAAATCTTTAAAAAAATAAATAAATAAATAAATAAAATTATTAATTAGTAAACTGTTAACCACACATTAGGAGCCAGTTTATGCCATGGTGTTATGTTTTATATGTCATTAATACAAATATTGAAAATGTTTTTAAAATGCAATGTTGAAAGATCTCTCTTCACATACCAAAATTATGTCATATGGCTTTTAAAAAATGGAATATATAATTTATAGCAAAATGGAATACAGTGACCAATAGCTGTGTTTTAGTAAAATGTTATAATATTAATCAAAATCAATCCAATAACAGTAGATCTCCCTGGACAATAAATAAGCTGACATTAAAGGGTCCTGGTAACAATCTAGAAGTGAATTTATCAAAGAGAGCCTGAGAATTAATTTCCTAATTTGCCTTTTACTATTTAATAGAAGTTCCAATTCATTTATATTATTATCTCATTCTGTACTAGAAAAGAAACTACATTGCAACTGCATAGTGAAAATGATATTCAAGGAAAAATAAATTGCCTTCAAGATATAACTAGCACACATGTTCTTCCTCTGAGAACAATTTTTATTGCATCTCTAAATCTAAGATCTATAAATGACATTTATGACCAGCATAAAAAGTCATTTCTCAATCAAATCCAATGTTAGCTTTAGTCATGCATTAAAGCCAAAAGCTACAGGCATGTCAATATTCATATCTAGCCTATATTCCCTAAGCCTTGCCCACCACTGCCAGACTCAGCTTTGTTAAACATAAATCAAGGACTTCAAGGCAAGATGAGGTACTCTCTGGAAATCAATAAGATTAAAGTGTTAGGCTCAGCCAAACATGATGAAAGAGAGTAGAAAAATCAGTGAAACTTGGTATAGGCAGAAGCAAAGCAAAGTCAAGGAAAGGTTTCCCTAAGAATCTATAGAGTCTACAGAGAAATCTATAAAGAAAGCAGATTCATGGTTGCTTTGGACTGGGAGTGGGAGTACACATGAAGATAATTTAAGGTTATGGGGTATAAGGGGATTCTTTGGGAAGTGATGAAAATGTTCCAGAATTGATTGTGATAACGAGTAAGGCAACCACCAAGGTCAGGAGACAGCTGCAGGGAGACAGGGAGTGGGGCCACAGGGAGATGGTAGAGCCCATGTTAAGGCAGCAAAAGGCCACCACCAGCAGACAGCAGCTGCAAAGAAACAAAATCTACCCCCTAGCCACCACCATCCCCCACCTTAAAAGAGAGAACAAGAACTAATATAAAACCCCGACAAATAAAAGTAGCCTCTGGAATCCCACGATGGCAACTCATTAGATTCCCCTCCAGGCAACAGGAGGTGTGCTGCTGTGCTGCTCTCACTTCAAATAAAGATACGCTTCACCTTGTTCCAAAGGAACATCTGCTGTGCGTACTGCACTGTCTTTTATCCTTTTAACGTAGCCACTGTCTCGCTGCCTTTTCTGCAGTCTGGGGAAGCCAAGAACTCATGGATGAAGTGACGCATAGCCCATTTTCAGTAATGGTTACTTATATAGTGCATCTCCCCCAAAACACTAAAATGTACATTTCTAATGGATAGATTATATAGTATGTTAATTAAATCTCAAAGTGACTTTAAAAAAAGTTGTTTTTGTTTTTTTTTTTTTTAAAGAGAGAGAGAGAAGCCAGTTAAGAGATGCACCAACAAGTCCCAAGAAAAGGAGGAAGGAGACCCATACTTAAGAGTAATTCAAGATGATATCCACCAGGAATATCACATAATCAAGGCAAAATCAGAATGCAAAAAGTAAGAAAGGAAGACAAACTGTATAGCCAGGCTGATACTTTACAATAGTAGTTCCCAAGCTTGGCTGCATGTTAGAATCATCTGTTTATAGGGTGAATCATTTCTGAAGATCTATAACTCAGTTCCAGAAACCTCTAAGGTTAGGTTATACTTCCTACAGTGTGGTCCTTAGAACAGCAACTTTAGCAAAACCTAGAAATTTCCTAGGAATACAGACCCTCTCCCCTTCCCACCCTCCTCCTCTTCCCTGTCTTTTCGACAGAAACTCTGAGAGTGTGGTGCAGTAATTTGTATTTCCAAGTAATTCAGATGAATGCATATCTCATACAGGATTCCACAAAATAACAGCAGCAACAAATCCACTGGAGAGGGGCTGGACATTCTGTATTCACCCAAACCCTTTGCTGTGAACATGGTATGGTACACCATTTCATCCCTTGTTCTTTTTTTCAGGCTATCACTAAGCAATTCTCTTAATTATATTTAAGGGAAACAAGATCTAATTTTTAGCTCCATTGTTCCTAGACTTGAAAAGGTGTTGAAACAGATGTTTCAGATATTTTAGGATTTAACAGAGTGTTCCAATCTAAAAACCAGCTGTAAATTTTTCACAAAAACAAAATTATTAGAAATGTGAATTTCTCTCCAAGATTTAGGATTTAATTTCTAGAACCTATAGATATCATATTGGACTTCCCAAACCATTAGATTAAGGGGAGAGATAGCAGCTAAAGTAACCAAAGTGGATGTCAATTCATATTCCTGGGCAAGATTAGGGCACCCTTCTTACCTGTTCAGAAGAACTTCATGCAGACTAAAAGATTATTTGAAAGTTAGTAAATCAATAAAAGTAAATGAATTAAAACCAAAACATGTAACCAGTGAAAAGAGTGAAATCTAAAGCACTATATAAATACAATGATCAAATCTGAACCTAAGCCTAAAGAACTAGTATTTTAAAGAAAAAAATGTTAATCAGCATAGTTTCTCTCCTTTCCCATATAAATGTACGTTATTAAAACCAGTATATGAAACAAACAAGAAAACAAATCTATTATGGAATTCTTTCAATGTGTACTTTATTTAAAAATGGGGATAGTAACACAGTCTAGTAAATGTGTATAGTTTCTCAGATACTTTGGAAGCACAGTCATTCATCACTTTAGTAACTCAATCAGTCAGTCACTCGTTTTACAAATATTAAAGAATACCTATGGAGCAGAAACATAGGTTTTGATTACTCAATATGCAATTTATCTTCCTGACACTATTTGCATTTATATTTATTTGGGGGTATTATGTTATGCCCAATGATATACATACATTGTAACAGCACTACAATCGAGGAACCTGTCATCCCCTTAAGGGAATGTGACCCAAGTCAGGTCAATAGGATCCTCCCTTCTTGAAATTTACATCATGGGAAGAGAGACAGTGAGATGGAGGATACTGTTTTAACAAGATTGTTCCTATCTAGGACTTTTCCTACAGTTCTCATTTCAGGTTTCTCTGGCAGTTTTAGTGGTTGACTATTTTCAAGTCTGATTAGTTACACACGACTGTGCTGGCATAGAATAAGAGCTGCTAGGCTACCATTTAAGAAAATTCTAGCTATCCCAAAGTTCTTTTGTTTATGTTAGTCTGAGTGACTATCTGTTGCAAACAATAGTCTTAACTAATATATAACTGGCACTATGAGTAGGATACTAACTTAACAAATTCATGTAGAATTGGCTAAGCTCAGCGTATCAGGTAGCTGACACTGCAAACCCTTTATTCTGCACTCTGGGAATTAGAAATCTTCATTCTGTATCAGTTTGGCCAACAAATTAAGATGCTTTATCTGACTGCTGAGCTAGTGTATGAAGATGAAATTTGATATGAAAATGAAATGTGTTAAAGTGTGTTGGCAATTTCTTGTCACCTCTGTTAAATTTCTTTAAAAAAAAAGGCTAAGTTCATATAATAAAACTAACTCATCTGTAAGAAAAATACACGATTTTGCTGAAGGGAGCCTTTACCATTAGCCTTCAATTTAGAATGCCTATGTATCCTAGTACTTGGAACCTGGAAGAGCTGGAAAAGCTCAAATCTATGAAAGAGAACAGAAGATTGGACAGAGACTGGACCCTAACAAGACCAAGATACCCGAAGGTCTCCTTCCCAAGTGCTTCTTGCTATATAATTCCATCAATCAAAAGTAAAACCCATCCCTTCCAAGAAGGACAAGGCTGAGATGAAGCCAGCAAGCAAGAGGGAAGTTTAATGAAGTCACTTCAGTCTATTGTTTACCGCCGCACCAGAGCAAAGGCCAAGATGGAAATCCTTAAGCTAAAAGGTAGGAGGATGGGAAGAGAATAGGTATATTAAAAATACTAAGAACTAAATATAGTTTTTAAAACTATAATGTTACAAGATCTCTGGCTTTTGACACAGTAATTGGCAGTAAGAAATAAAAAAAATAGAATGATAAACGTCAAAATGTGGGGTTAAAGTAATCATACAAAATGAACTACAGTGACTCAATTCCTGGCCTCCCAACTCACAACAGTTCTCCTAATATCAGCCTCAAAAATGCTATAGAAGATTCTAGACAACTTGGATTCTTTCAAAAAATAGAAACCGTGGCTTACAGATCATTTGCCTAAGGAATTCATTTCATTAGAAGTACTCCCAACAAATCCAAAATGGCAATTACGGTGGAATGTATATGGAGGTTGGAGTACATAAAAATAGGTTCTGGGGTCTCCCTGGTGGCACAAAGTGTTAAGTTTCGGCACTGTGAAGCTATCAGCAGCTACTGCAGCAGGAGTTTGATACTCAGCAAAGAGCTATCACACATGGCGCAGCAAATCTCTACTGTCTCAACGGCTGCTCCCCACAGCAGTGTATTTCAGTCAATCTGATTGTTCTGTGCTCCCCACTCTGTCTCTAGTGAATCTTCTCAAACCCCACCCAATACCTTTGGCCTACACCCAAGCTCTTATATGCATAAATGAATAAAATACATCTTTAAATAAAAAGGGGTGGGGGGTTCTGACTTAATTTACTAGGGCAGGACAGCTTCCATGATGAAGTGATAAATTAGACGGGATCCAAAGGAAGAACAGTTGAGTCTGCTGGTTCAAGGATCACATATTGAGTAGCAAGACCCTAATGGGTACAAATTTATTAACTGGAAAGAACTGTGCTCAAGAGGTAGTTTCCTGGAAAGGATATAAACTGTCACATGAGCTCACATGAAATAAAGTTTCCCTACACATCCTTACTAGTGTTTTTGCAGTCAAGACCCATGCAAGGTCTAAAAAATGATGTTCTCTATGACCCCTTCCAAATTATGAGTTTCTTAGGTTAAAATGGCTATGATTGATAGAATTGCAATATCAGTAAGGAAAACTGGCTGATAAAACAAAAACTGAGTAAGTGTACTTGCTTGGAGAAATATATTTCTCTGGGCCTCCCCGGTGGTGCAGGATTTAAAGTCACAGCACTATCAAGCTATCCCCAGCCACTACAGGCATGAGTTTGATCCCCAGCCAGGGAGCTAACCCACATGGTACAGCAGACATCTCCTGTCTCACCCCCTACTCCCCTCAGCAGTGCATTTCAGTAGATCTGCCTATTCTGCTCCCCACTCTGTCTCCAGTGATCTTCTCATATCCCACAACTCTGGCCTATACCCCTGTTCTTATATGTATAAATAAATAAAAATAAATCTCCCTGCCCTAATTCATACCTCTGTTCTTTTTTTCTTTCATAGCTGAATCTCCCTCCAATATTTAATGAAATTTAATTATCGGACTTCTCACATATTCCTTTTGCTTCTCACATATTCCTTATTCTTTTTTTCCTGAGACCAAAGTCCTATATTCACTTCTTCATCCAAGTGGACTTAAGTACCAAGACCCCCGCCATTGTTCACATGTACATTATAAATTCTAATCTGGGTGTTAGCATGTTCTCTTCTTATCCTCCTCCCCCACCGCACGCACGTGCATACATACACATACACACACACACACAAACCCTCCCTTAGTACCCAGTATCTCTAGGAATAAAAGTGCAAAAGTCCCACCACCACTATCTCCCACCTGTGCAGAGTCACAGTGAATGCCTATGGATTTATCGAAGCTGGTGGTAATCTTAGGTATTCAACTCCCTGTCATTAAGAATGAATAGAAGTTGTCCATTAGGAAAAATATTTGCATGTAAAGGACATTTCATCAAAAGTACTGACTTCTTAAAGGCAAAAGCAACAAGAAAAAATGTTCAATTTCTAATTCATTAATAAGAAAATGTCTGAATTTCAGTTTGGCATAGACTCCTATGAACCAAACCAATAGTATCAGTTTTTAAAACATGCAAATCCATAGACTCCATGACATTCCCTTTGCAAAGAAAGTTAAAATGAATTCATGCTGATCAAAGACATCCCATTCCCAAAGATAAACAGCCTAGGCTGAGACTCACAGTTCACGAAGTCACCTTCAATCTGTAGAATGTGAGGAATTGGCATTGTGAGGACAATCAGATCAAAGCACTCAGGGGAGCCTGTTTCCTTGGAGACTTCCCACTTGTCATTTCTCAGGTTGATCTTGGTCACACACTGTCTGAAGTAGATTTTAGCACCTGTTCCAAAGGCAAACTCATGTTCACATAGTCAGGATTTTCCGTGAGTGAGGGGGGGAAAGTGGCACATACTGGATCCAGTCAGGTAAATAAAATGGAACACAAAAACATTAATTCAAAAGGAAACCTGCGCTCCTATGTTCAATGCTGCACTTGTCCAAAAATAGATGACTGGATCAAGAAGATATATATATATATATACACATATACATACAATAGACTACTACTCAGCGATCAAAAAAAAAAACTTAGGTCATTTGCAGCAACATGGATGGAGTTGGTGGGATTATGAAATGCCAGAAGGGAGAAGAGAAATATTTGAAGGTTTCACTTATAGGAGATATATAGGGAAATTAAACAAAGGGTATGGGGGAAGACAAAACTAGAAGGCAAACTATAAATCTGAGATACAGAGCAGGGTCAGGAGCAGGATCAAAATAGGGGAGGAGAGAGCACAAGAGACTATGGTGATGGTTCATGGATGACTTGGTGGTAGGAGTTTTATAGGGATTACGCCTTAGAGGAGAAATCAAACATTGTACAAAAATTAACAAGGATGTAATACATATGTGCGTGTGTAATAAAAAAAGAAATTCTATTTTTTAAAATCAAAAATTCCCATAAAATCAACATTCTTTAAAAGGAATAGGTGTCACAAACTAATTTAAAACATACACACTATTTAACTCATCTTCTTGGATTTCAGGTATAATTACAAAATTATATTAGAGTTAGACAATATAGCAATGTTGGTATTGCCAAAACCAAAACCAATCCTTCACCATCAAACAACCTTAGGATTTACCAGAAAGTTAATAGTTAAATTATGGTACACATATCATGTAATGCTAGACAGGTGCTTAAAAAAAAAAGTACGTATCATTTTCTGATATAGACCTGCACAAAAGACATAAACCCAACAATGTATAGAATGGTTTATGTAAAATAATCCTTTATGTAATATTTTTAAAAGAAAAATATAAGCACATTTGAATAGATAAAAAGGAACAGCCCTGTAGAATAAAAAAGAGATGCATAAACATTTTTCTGGAATCATACACTGGAAATTTATCAGCAATTAGGGGAAAAAAAACTTAGCTACTGAGTAATGAGTAGAAAAACATCTGCTTTATTTTATAACTTTACAATATTAATATTATGGGTATAACTTTTATTTTTAAATGCCAAATTTAAAAGAGAAAATTCCAGTCCCACCTGATTCTTTCAAGTAATGCTTAATAATTGAAGAAATTCCTTGAGGTGCTACGAAGTTACAGTCTCCTTCTTTCATCACCATTCCTTCCACAGGTGAGGTCAGAGGTTTCAAAATACCACAAGCTAACAGTTCATCATAAAAACTGAAATAAATCAACAAATATTAATATAACTATTTATTATAATTAGCTTTAAAATATCATATTCTCTTTCAATAATTTTTAGAGATTAAAATAAGTAATAACTAGAAATCTTCCTATAATCAACTCAGTGTTTTGTGTAAAATAATGCTTTTAAATCAGGAGAAGAACATTCCTGTTCCTGTTTCAGAATCCACAGAGTTTTGGCTGACAATAACTAAAGGCCTATTTTTCCACATATTTCAAAATTAAAGTCAGTGAAAATAAACAGTAAGGTATTCCATAGACCAACAAAGCACTAAATACTTATTGTACCCTTTACTACGTACCTTATAATACCTCATACAACCTTCACAACCTTATGAGTCAGGTATTACAATTTTCCTTCTTTCTCAGGTTAGCCTTACGCTGCTAATACCATAAAAAATAATAATGAAATGATTTCCTATATTACAAGAGGCAAAGTTTAAATCTGTTAAAAGTGGATCTTTTTACATCATACAACCAGTGACACTGATTTCATCCTTTCCAACTAACCTACCTTTGGTGTTTTTTGGCATAATGAGAAGTACAAGTGATGTACTGAGCACCCAAGTCGACTGTACATTGTGGATTATGAGGGCTGCTGGCTGTAGTCATTCTTCCTCCTTGAATTAATGCACAGGAAAATGCCTTAGTGCCTAAGAACGAACCTTTTATAATTAATGCTATTCATCCAAATGGATTACTTTACAGAATTATAAGAAAACATTTTTAAGTTGAGGACTTTGTCATCTAACATTGTCAGACAGTAGTTAACAATTGGTTCATTGATTGTGAGACATGAAGATTCATGAACGATGCAGCAGGGTTCAGTACTGTGCCAGGGACACACACTAATTTGAATATAAGAAATTAAGAAACGGGTGAGATAACACACAATGTTGAATGAAATATCAGGTTGAATAAATCAACAAATGCTCTTTCACTTTTAACAGTCAGGTTTCATGAGAATAAGGATTCTGTAAACTTGATCTTCAGAAAATCTTGATCAATGGCACTTTGAGATCCTCATAACCTGGAGAAAGTTGCAAAGGCCCCGCAGGTCAAGGCAAAAATCCATTGATTAGTGACAACAGTAGGCTCTAACTGGGCAAACTGTTAAGGCCGGCTCCCAAGACCATCTCGCGGCCTCCAAACATTCGCGGCACTGGCAGCCCCCTCAGCACTGCCGGGTCACCCCTTTTCAGGCCTCTTCCGGGCACACACACGTCTCCTGTCATGTGACGAAGCGGGCCGGGCGCAGGCCGCAGCTGGGCCAAGCGGAGCCGAGACTGCATTTTCTTCACAGACTTTCCCGGTAGGGTCCAAGCCATCTCAGAAGCCCCGCGCTGGACGGATTCCATTTCCCGCGCTTCCGCGGGTAGACAACCCACCTGAGTCCCCAGCCTTGTCCCACACAGAGAGGTGGAGAAGACCGCCTGTCTCCCTTCTCAGCAGCGCTGCGCACACGCTTCCTGTCAGCCCGGCGCCCACGATCAGCACCCGCGCCATGACCGGGTTCCGTCGCGAGGCCGCGGGCCGGAGTTTGTGGAGCGGTGGCCGAGGCGGAGCTGCAGCTCTGGGCTCTGGGCTCCAGGCCTGGTGCTCCTGGAGGGAGACGTCGCCTGAGCAGTACCCACGTCCGGCCTACAGGAGGCAGAGAGGAGGCGACCTGAGCTGAGATCAGCCCTGAAGACCATAAACCTTGGCGATTGGAGAACCAGGGCTTGCCCATGGGGTCGAAGGCCGGGAGCTGCTCGCCAAGATAAACTGGCGCGGTTAAACAGCAAACTGCGGCGACCTCTCCCCCATTAAAACCTAGAAATCGGGTCAATTATAGTGTGCGAGCCCGGCTTCCCAGAGGGTTCTAATTTAACCACCAGGGTAAATTTCCATGTTGGGAAACTTTGCTTTATAATATCCTAAGTTTTAAAATGAGGGAGATCGGGAACATAACAGCGGTGCCAGAGCAAGTTTATTTTGAATACCCTAATGCCCCCTAATCCCATAATGGAAAGAAAAAAATATTGGAATCAAGAAGAGATTTTTCTTAAACTAGCCCTCAAACTTTGTGTAAGTTATGTGACTTTTTTCAACCCCACCTATTTCTCCATCCTAGAAAAAAAAAAAAGACAATAACGTATGTTACAAATTTGTGAAGATAGATATTATTTGATTCACCAGAAAATTTTATATCAGTCATCCTGTTAATAAGTATATAGTTCTATGGTCAGAACACATTTCAGATGCTCTAAGGGATACAAAGATGAACAAGACATGCTCTAAGGGATATAAAGATGAACAAGACAAGGTTTCTTTTTCCCCCCAACTTTTTCTTAGAAATTCTTGAATAAATAAAAAGCAATGATACAACGAAACTATTAAAAAATAAAGTTACACAGGTTTGCAGAAAAAAATCTTATCTGGAACACTCTAGAGTACCTAAACAGGTATCAAAACTAATAAGATGGGCCTCCCTGGTGGCGCAGTGGGTTGAGCAACACACTATGAAGCAAACTGCAGCCACTGCAGCATGAGTTCGATCCCTGCTGCCAGCCAGGCAGGGGACCCACATGGTGAGGCAGACCTCTCCAGCTGCGCCCGCTGCTCCCCTCAGCAGTGTACTTCCATCGATCTGCCTGTTCTGCTTCCTGCTCTCTGTGGTGAATCCTCTCACCGCCCCCCCCCACCTCTGGCCTGTACCCCAGTGCTTGTATGCATAAATAAATAAATCTTAAAAAAAAAAAAAACTAATAAGATACTTCACAGTGGTAGCCAATTATAATGAAAACATTTCCAAATCGGAAACTTTACTTCATGTAAAAATTATGCATCAAATTGTTGATGGATTAATATTTCATATATCTAGTAAAAGAGAAAAGAACTAAAAGAGAATATAGGTGAAATATATTGTCTATGAAACCATTTGTGAGAATAAAAATAAAAGGAACTGAATACATAATCATGTTCATCTTATAAAATAGCAAAGCAAAATACAAATAATGAAGAAATTTTAGGGACAATTACAAAAGATGAAAGTTTAATATTCCTACTATATAAAATCTTGAAAATGTAATTAAATAACAGAAATCAAAAGGATAATTTGCATTAGTTGAACAGAATTCTTTAATAGAAATATAAAATTCCAATAAGCATATAAACTATTTAACTTTTTATTTTCAAATACAAATTGAAATGTCATTTTTCATTTGTTGGAATCTTTTTAATGTGCTAAAGACCTGTATTTGACAGGAATGCAGCCAAACACAGTAATGTATTACTGGTAGAAATATAATGGATAAGTTTGCTGGAGTACAATTAATTATATAATATCAGGAACCTTAAAACTATGCACTTTGAGGGATTCTTGGTCTCATTATTTTGTGATAAATACACAGGTATTTATCCCAATGTTACTGAAAATATGGAAGTATATAATCATCAGAGGACTGATTACACTTTACATCCATACATAAAGTAACTAAAAGAACACGACTTTCACTCTATATGAATGTACAGGAAACTACTCTAGAAAGTTGAGAAACAGGTAGTAAAACTATAGTAAAATCCCAGATTTTCATAAACACACAAACACAAAATAGAAGGGAAATATGAAAGGAGGGGGTCTCCCTGATGGCGCAATGGGTTGAGAAACACATTATGAAGCAAACCGCAGCCACTACAGCACAAGTTCAATTCCTGCCACCAGCTAGGGAGGTGACCCACATGGCACAGCAGACCTCTCCTGCCTTGCCCACTGCTCCCCTCAGCAGTGTATTTCGGTCGATCTGCCTGTTCTTCTCCTCACTCTGTCTCTGGTGGATCTTCTCACCCCCACACCTCTGGCCTGTACCCCAGTTCTTATATGCATAAAATATATAAATAAATCTTTAAAAGAAAAAAAAAGTAATATGAAAGGAAATATGTGCACTTATACTTTTATTATATATTATATAACTTACATTAATTTAAAATATTTTATAAAGGCCATATATTTTTAAACATTTATTAGGTCTAAACAAAGTAAATCTAATATACTAGACACAATAGTTCAATAAACCCCTGCCTTAAAGTTACTTGTAGTCCAAGAAATTTCTAGGAAATTATCTAAATGTGTTTTAAAATCACATTTTAAATTATCTAGCTGGACAGTATATTTAAGATCACAAATTTCAACAGTCATCTGCTGCCAACATCTAACATATGTAAATGTAGGCACTAAATTCAAGTGAGTTTGCTCAAGGTTACATTATTATTTCAATGAAGAGGTCAGAACAGGTCAATTTTATTATACTTGCCATAAGTAGACATGTAGCATTTTGAAAAGTAATCACCACAGACTAACTCATTACTTAATCATCAATCACTGGTTCTTAACTGAATTATTGCAATGGTTTTCTAACTATTCTTTCTACTGAAGTCTCCTTTCTGCACGGAACTGCTAAATCAATTGCCACCATCCTTGAAAACCTTTCAGTAAATCTCAGTTTCACACAGAATTAAGTTAAACTGCTTGGCATAAAAAGTATTCAGTGATATTCCCCAACCTATGTTTATGTTAAACTTGGCAGTCTTCATATGTTGTGTGTTATAGTTAAATGGAATTTGTGTTCCCTGAACACTCTTCAGGTTTTCTACTCATCTGTGGAAGTGGTCTTTGCATATGTTGTTCTATGAGTACAGAGCACACTTTATGGACTTGTGAATTTGCATTAGTTCTTCATTCTGTTTTCATTTTCCCTATTATCAACACTATGCTCTTAAAAAAGTTATCCAGAATTTGGGATTATTGTGACCAAGAATAAAAGTAGTCATAGTGGCTTGTAATTTCTCTTTTCCTTAGCCTTTATAAATAGCTATTCACCCTCATTTCCCACCCTCAACCTCCAGAATAGGTTATATTGGATCAGAAATAACTCTAGGGTAGCAGATCTGTTGGACTGGCCTAGTAGAGCTAAATCCTGTATTTTCCAGACCCTTGGGGCAGCCTCCCAGGTTGGGCACAAACTGTACCCATCAGGATGAGGAACAAACTCCACCCCCCTTGCTGTCCAGACATCAGGCGACAAAGTCTGCACAGTGCCATGGTCTGAACTTCACCCTTGGTGTCCTGAGTAGGATTACTGCTGCTGGGAAGGAGGGCAGACCTGAGTGGTCATTTGGGGAAACTTTAATAGTGGGCTTACTCTTTTTCCTTGGAGGGGACGTGTAAGGCTGCTACCCCTCTGGACAGATTGCTGGTGGTAATGAGGGGGAACCCCTGACCTCCTTAGTGTCAGGCCTCTACCATAACCTGCTACCTTGATGGGGGCAGCTCTTGGTATGACTTTGTCCCAGGGTGCTACTGGCCCCAGCTATAGGCTGTAGGCCGTGTTTCACCAAGCGCTTCCTGTAACAGGAACTCCACTTTGCATCATTGTGGTAAGTGAACTTCTTCCTCTTCATCTATGCTGTTGGTTAGAATAAATCAGGGGTTTCTTCTGCAACAGAAACCTTTTTGTTTTCACTTGTGGCAGTAGGTGGCAAGACCCAGAACTGGTGAGAGGTTCTGATCCAATGGCAGTTCTTAGACTCTGCCAGCAGAGTCATGGTTGGCTATTGACATTAGCATATTTTTCTAGGAAGGCATAAATGACTAGATGATTTAAAAAAAAGTAGGATTGCAAAATAACATGGACAGTCTCTGCTCTCATATTTACTCTTTCTAGTCACATTGACTTTTGCCCTTAACTTACTTTCCTATTCCTGATCTTTGCAAGGCTGGATCCCTCTGAATATTCAAGTTCACATTAAAAGTCTCCACTTGACCTAAAATAATGATCCAGTACCTGTCACAATAACTTGTTTCATTTTCTTCATATCACTTAATCACTTTAATCTATTTAGGTTTTCTATTTTTTTCCAGTTTCAGAGGGCTATATGTTTCTAATAATTTATCCATTTCTTCCAGTTTATCCCATTTAATGTTCATTGTTTCTCTTATGATCCTCTATTTCTCAGATATCTGTTGTAACTTCTGTATTATTTCTGACTCTATATATTAGAGTTTCTCTCCTTTTTTCTTTGTGAGACCAGCTGATGGTTTGCCAATTTAATCCATTTTTTTGAAGAACCAGCTTTTGATTTCATTGATCTTTTGAACTGTATTTTTTTATTGTTTAAATGCTCAATTAAACCCAGAGAAGTAAAAAGGATATTTTAAAGAAAAGTCAAAGAATAAATAAAAACATGACAGCAATATGGTAGATTTTAATCAATATTATCAATAATTATATGTGAATGGTCTAAGTACAAACAAAAATTGAAAGGCACTACTATTGATATGCCAAGAGAGATCTTTGGTAATATTCCTTAATTACATTTTTAAAGATTGTACATTTATTTTATTAAGTTATAAGTAAGTTTCTATACTTATAAATGAAACAAAATGGAACTGTGAGACAAGCACAGCATAACAATACCCAGGAGCTATTACCCCGCTGTCATTGCACAGTCTCCGTGAATCACAAAGAATTGGTTATACAGGCAAAGTTGTCTGTCATTTTGTTTGTTTCTGATGTATCAAGGTTGGGTATCATCTTAAGATCAAAGTGAGGTCATCACTATTATTTGTTCCACAAACAGAATTTTCATAATTTTTTAAAAATAAAGCATAGGGTTTTATGAACAAAAGACTTGAAAAGACTATGTTTTTGTATTTAGGGTATATTAACTTTAATAAATACACAAAGATGAGAAAAGCCTTTCCATGTCTGAAAATGACTAGAAAAGGCCGTGATAGTGTAGTGGTTAGTACTCTGCATTGTGTGAAAATGACTAGAAAAGAACTTTCATCTCACAACACTACCTAATGTATAACAACTCTAGTTTCAGAGAAAAACATTTCCCTAAGACGCAACATAATTTCTCTTACATGGTATTATAGACCTGTTTCCTCTTATTCGTTGTACTTTGAAGGTAAAAATGTCCATTTTATAGTAGAAACCCATATTGAATGTATATAGTGAACAGTATAATTTTCTAGGCTGAAGAAATAAAAAGGTGGGATTTTCTCATAGGAATAATCTACTTCTTACTTGTAAAAGTATCTTGGATAACAATCTAATCCCATTTTTCTATGGATCTTTTTCTGGTATTTATTAACTGTGAGTGTGACTGAATCCATGTTCTCATTAGTCATTCAATTATCAGGAGTCAGGAATTCCTAACACTTATTTTAAAAAATGGATGATATGCCAGAGTTTATCAGTCTATAGTATGTTAGCTGATATATGTACTTTTTGGTTACTTGACTTGTCAGAACCCAGGGGCATAAACCAATCAATAAAAATTGATGACTGGATGTCAAAAAGGGAAAAGCTACCATTTGTTATATTAATGACTCATCTATAAATATATATATATAAACTAATATTTAGTTTCCTCAGTAAAAGAAGGCAAAGATTTTTTTAAAAGATTTTATTTATTTATGCATACAAGCAAGAACTGGAGTATAGGCCAGAGGCGCAGGGGGTGAGAGGATTCACCAGAGAAAGAGCAGGGAGCAGAACAGGTAGACTGACTGAAATACACAGATGAGGGGAGCAGCGGGCAAGGCCAGAAGAGGTCTGCTATGCCATGTGGGTCACCTCCCTGGCCAGGGATCAAACTCATGCTGTAGTGGCTGTGGATACTTCATAGTGCCATGCTTAAACCCTTGTGCAACCAGAGAGGCCATGAAGCTTGCTTTCTTTTTAACTGTAAATTCTTGCATATGTTGAATTTGAAAATTGTTAGAATTCTTTACAAATCATGTTACTGATATAATTTTTCAACACTTGGGAAACAATATCATTCACTACAATGTCAATTTTATATTTGCCAATTTATAATATTGAAAAGTTAGTATCTTGGAAAAAATTTAAAATATCAAAATCTTTCCTGAAATTATATTCACAAAATGCTTTAAGTATGTTAGCATTTGAGTAAGTGGTGGCAGTTTTTAATTTCACATTATTACCTCATCAACAATATTTAGGCATGAGTATTGTAAACCATATAAACCTATTGTTACAAAATTGAATGGACATTGTATTGATATGAGTTCTAGAAATGTCAAATGCCTACACAATGTCCCATCCCACCCTGAATATATTAGGATTCATTCAGTATGCCTTAAAAACCAAGTGGGAAATGTTCTTAAACAAAAGGAATGAAATAGAGTGCAATCATGTTAAGCATTAAAATGCAGGTACTGCATTGCAGGTATCTACATGTCCCAGTCAGTGGACCAACAGAAAGTAATCAAACCCAAACATCTGTCAACTTCCTGTGAAGGGAACATTAACACAAAATACTATGCTTGGAAGTATAATGGATTAACCATAGCACTGATTATTTTACTGTTACAGGTAGCACCAAAAATGTGGTTGTTATTAACAGTGATAAATTTGATACTTGCTCTTGAAACTACACACGGTTACATTTGTGTTTTTTTTCTCTTTTTCTTTTTTATTAATTATATTTAACATCATTTGTATTCCCCAGGGAGTACCAACCACCATTCCACCCGTGCACCATCACCTCAGTCCTCTGTGCACTTTCTGCCCTCATTCCCGTTTTTGCCCTCCCCTCCTTCCTCTCCCCCCATTGTCTCTTTGGTTTATCTTGGCTTTTTGGTCTTGTTGAGTTTTTGTTTGCTTTTGGTTATAATTGCCCAATTTCTTGAGCTTATTCTTTGTTGTTGTTGTTGTTCTTTCATATTCCTCCTAATAGTGAAGCCATCCGATATTTTTCTCTTGCCTTCTCACTTGTTTCACTGAGTATAATTCCTTCTAGTTCCATCCATGTTTCTATAAATGTCCCTAGTTTCTCATTTTTTTATTTTATATATAATTTTTTAAATTTACATATATTTGACATCAATTGTAGTCCCCATGTATTCCCCATCACCATCTCACCAGTGCACCATCACCTCGGTCCCCCGTGCTCCCGTCTGCCCTCAACACTTCCCCTCTTCCCTCCCCACCAAGTGTCCCCAGTTTGTCTTTCTCTTTTCATTTTTGGTTTTGTGTCTTTATTGTTGTTATTATTGTTATTGTTGTTCTTATTCCTTTTCTTGATCCTTATTAGGTTCCCTTATATTCCTCCTAAGGGAGGAACCATCTGGTATTTTTCTTTTGCCTTCTGACTTACTTCGCTGAGCATAATCCCTTCCAGTTCCATCCATGTTCCTATGAATGCATCTAGTTTTTCATTTTTGATTGCTGAGTAGTGTTCCATCGTGTTTGTGCATGGATCTAGCCTCTTCTGAGGATTTCTTCTTACTCTGTGATACCTGCTGCCTGGAATCTGTAGAGGTAGGTGCCTTAATAATAAACAATGTTCTTGGAAAGACCATTGACCCTCAAACTGAATATTTTTTTTTAAGATTTATTCATTTATGCCAGAGTCACAGGAGGTGAGAGGATTTACCAGAGACAGTGTGGGGAGCAGAACAGGCAGATAAACTGAAATACACTGCTGAGGGGAACAGAAGGCCAGACAGGAGAGAGGTCTGCTGCACCATGTGGGTCCTCTCGCTAGCCAGGGATCAAACTCGTGCTGCTGCTTCACAGTGCAGCGCTCAACTCGCTGCTCCACCAGGGAGGCCAGACATGAAATTTTTATTAGAAATAAAAACTAGATTTTCTGTATCACCTCAAATCCCAAAGGCATATCTACTTTGAATCTAACTTTTATGTGGTCCTAACACCAGAAATCAGAGGATTCTATTTGGGGGCTGTGTGGTATCTGGAATACCATTCCCCAATCCAGCAGTACTTCTGGTAAGTTACTAAGAGCTCAGCAAACTCTTTAACTACTTAGGGCAGAGGCACCAATTTAAGTGCCAGAAACTAGCCTATCTTCTAGGAGACTCTTTAAATAGTGGGATATAGTTAAAGAAAATCTGTTTATAGTATAGATATTCTCCATCTTTTTCTCTTTTTGCCAATACATATGCCTAAAAGAAATCAATCAAATACTATGGACAATCATATATGATAATATATTCTACTCTGGCAAATTGGCTATTACATAAATTGAGAATAGAGACAATTTTTGCATATTGGTTCAGTATTATGAGGCTATGATCACAGTAAAAAAACTTCACAAAGTGGGCCTCGCTGGTGGCATAAGGGGTTAAGACGCAGCACAATGAAGTTATGGCAGCCACTGCAGCATGAGTTCAATCCCTGGTCAGGGAGGTGACACACATGGTGTAGCAGATCTCTCCAGACTTTCTTGCTCCTTACCTCACCAGTGTATTTCAGTCAATCTGTCTGTTCTGTTCTCCACTCAGTCTCTGGTGAATCCTCTCACCCCCCTCACCTCTGGTCTATACTCTAGATTTTATATGCATAAATAAATCTTTGAAAATAAATAACAGCAACAACAACAACAACAAAACACCTTACAACATTCTCTGTGGATAATGAGAATATTGGTGATGATTCCTTTGTTTCTTTGTGAATTTTATGAAACTCTTCCGACTCTGTGTAAGAATGGTTATTTTCTTTTCTTTTTTTTTTTTAAAGATTTTATTTATTTATGCATACAAGCACTGGGGTACAGGCCAGAGGTGTGGGGGGTGAGAGGATTCACCACAGAGAGCAGGGAGCAGAACAGGCAGATTAATGGAAGTACACTGCTGAGGGGAGCAGCGGGCGAGGCAGGAGAGGTCTGCCTCACCATGTGGGTCCCCTCCCTGGCCGGCAGCAGGGATCGAACTCATGCTGCAGTGGCTGCGGTTTGCCTCACAGTGCGTTGCCTAACCCACTGCGCCACCAGGGAGGCCCAGAAAGGTTATTTTCTTTTCTTTTTTTTTTTTGAAAGATTTATTTATTTATGCACACAGGAGCTGGGGTACAGGCCAGAGGTGTGGGGGGTGAGAGGATTCACCACAGAGAGCAGGGAGCAGAACAGGCAGATCAACGGAAGCACACTGCTGAGGGGAGCAGCGGGCACAGCAGGAGAGGTCTGCTGCACCATGTAGGTCCCCTCCCTGGGCGGTGGCAGGGATCGAACTCGTGCTATAGTGGCTGTGGTTTGCTTCATAGTGCGTTGCTTAACCCTCTGCACCACCAGGGAGGCCCCAGAATGGCTATTTTCTAATGGTAGATCTTCTCAGAATTTTTACCATATTTAATAAAGCCTGTTTAAGAATTCGCAAATACAGCTCTTTAAATGAACTGACAAATGTATCTACATATATTTGGAAGTCAGCAAAGCCAAAATAGATGACTCAGAGTATTTTATGACCATATTTTAGTGTGTTTGGGTAGAAATAATCTATTATAGCTGGAATCCAATCAAATTTACTTCCTTCAGCTGGAGCTGACATCTAAGTTTTTAGTTTATAAACTGTGTTACTGAACGTCTTGCTATTCAAAGCCTGGCCCAGCCTCCCTGGGACTACTCAGTGTAGACACTCCCCACATGCACTGATCAGACTCTTCACCCCAACAACATCCTCAGGAGAGTGTGAGAAGCACTGACCTTATTCATATTCCTCACTTTGCTCTTTATGCACAGGTGATCCTCTCTGTGCCATTGTCTCTCATAGCTTACTTTTAAAACTAGTTAAGTTCATGTTATAATCTACCCAAGGAATACATATAATATTTAAAGTTCCTTACCTATAAAAACTGGCTGTTTCTCTCCTTTTCAGTCCATACCTCCCCAGTACAATTTGACATCTATGGAAGTGCCAATTGCAGTGTGGAGTGGAGGCAATGACTGGCTGGCCAACCCTGAAGGTATGAGAGCTTTGCTTGCAAAACTCCCTAAGCTCATTTTCCACAAGGATATTCCAGCTTGCAATCACTTGGATTTTATTATTGGGTTAGATGTCAGTTATGTAATATATAAAGATTTTCTTTTTATGTTAGCAACACATAGGTTTCTGAATTTAAAGAATTGTCCAGGGCCTCCTTGGTGGCACAGGGGTAAGTCACAGCACTATCAGGCAGTCACCTCTAGACTGAGTTGGATCCCAGGCCAGGAATTTAACCCACAATGTGCAGCAGACATCTGTCTTGCTCGCTGTTCCCCTTAGTGTATTTCAGTAGTGCCACCTGTCCTGTGTCCTACTCTCTGTCTGGTAAATCCATTCACCCTCAGAATCTCTGGTCTACACCCCAATTCATGTATTCATAAAAAAATATAAAAATAAGTCTTAAAAGCAAATTGTCCATTTATTTTTTCAGAATGTTTCCAGAAGACAGTATTGGGACTGTGCCCCAAGGGTAGTAGTACACACACCCCAAGTTGTGACAACAAAAATGTTTCCAGACTTTGACAGAAATAACCTGAGTGAAAAAAATTGTCCGTCCTCCACTCTAAACCACTCTCATAAATTATAACCTTGATCAGATTAAGATTCTATTGTTAAACACTTCATAGGCCAGTGTTTATTCTTCCATGAAAAGGTCCATAGTGCCTATCTGTCTCTTTTCCTAGGATGTCAGTGGCCTTTTCTTTTCAGTACCCAGGTCCAATAGCTCATTAGGGTTAAGAAAGCTGATGTTCTGATTTCATCATTTCTTCTTCTGCTGGATGCGTCTCTAAGAGAAAAATTTTCTTAATATGTTATTTGACTACATTAAAATCACATTTCTTCCCCTTAACCAATTTCCAAAATTGATTGTTCTTCTTTTCCCACCACAATAAATTTGTTTCTATGTCTATTTGATTTGTTTCAACTCAATGTAGTTTTATCTGTACTGATACAAAAATTAGCTCCACTTTTCTTTGTAATAACCCCTCAAAATAGCCCCGAAGTCTTATACAATTATGTGATTACTGCTGCTGCTCAGGAATAAAGTATTTCCCTAAGGAACCCGGTTTCCTTTAGTAAGGTACTAAATGACCGTACCATATGAGTGCAGGTGGTCATTGGTATTTGGTGGTTGGTCATTGTCCTTAGGTCTTTTCGATGAGGAGAGCCAGGAAATTTTTAAAGAAACAAATTCATCTGGCATACATGACATACATGAGTTGTGCTCTCTTCAATAAAGAGCAGTGAATTTTTGGAATTTGCACATAACCCAGAATCCAAGAGCCCTGTAAAAGCGTGTCTCTCATAACACCTGAGCTTTCAGATATGGCATGACTTTTTAAGAGCCTGCTGGATGATATGATAAACAAGATGAGAACCTGTGGGATGAATGAGCATACGAGCCCAAATGAACACAGGAAGAAGAAAAATTCCTCAGATGCTTTTCAGTTTTAGAAACAATTACACAAGAGGTGATGGAAGCCACAGGACCAAGGTAGCCTCTGGGTCACAACAAAACTCTTCAACTTCTCTCTCTCCCTGAGGAGGTCAGCTGCTGGAAGTTTCTTTTGTTCTTTTTGGAGGCCAGGTACAGAGTACTAGTCTGAGACTTGGCCCACTGTAAGCTGAATCCAGTGCTGCTTATATTCTCCTTCAGTGTCCCCCCACCCCACTTGATACACCCTGATTGGACTATTTAACCTGGCTTGTGCTCAGGCAGCAAATTTTAGCACTGATGGGTCAGCCTACCATATTTTCTAGCAATTCCCACTAGTTAGATGGCAGTTGGGAAAATGCCATTCTTGCCCAAAGTCCACACTGGAGGGTCCTGGTATTATTCCCACTCCTGCCTGGGTGAGTGATTTAACTGAATCACTCTCTCTCTCTCTCCAAGCACAGTTGTTTAATCTATAAATGAGAGCAACCATTCATAGTTCATAGACTTATGTTGAGAATTAAAATCTATAGACCGAATGAATATTTAACTCAGTGCCTGGTTCACAGTTGATACTCAGTAAATTGTAGCTACATGATTAAAATGACCATAATTGTCCTCACTGTCAGAAAACCATCAAAGGAACTTGTTAAAGGAATAGAGAAAAACATCAACTAGAGACACATTCTCCAGACTTCCTTGCCTCCAGCTTTGCCTTGGTGCTCCAAGTTTGGTACAAGTTCAGGTAATATTTTGGTGTCACATAGGGGCTTATTAAAAATAAAGAATCTTAGACTCTACCCAGACTAATTTAATCAGAATTTGCATCTGACAAACTTCCCGGATGATTTTTATAACATTTGAGTTTGTGAAGTGCAACTCCACATTAAATGTGCATTTATTTACTGGTCTGGTATAGCATTATGTTTAGTTAATTGACTTTGAAAATTAGTCATATGGAGGAAATTAACCTGGAGAAACCAATCCCTGTGCTGTGAATCCCAATTATTTCTGTCCTATCCTTTCTCCCTCCCCGGGGACAGAGAGATCAGTGTTTGGCCCTTGAATCAGACCTAAAAAATGTACTCTCGTAGGGTGAAGAGCATGTCATGTTGAAGAGCAACACATATCCAGCCTGCACCTTGGGAAACAGCAGCCTGTTTCCACCTGGAGAGCTTAAGATCTAGAGATGCCCCTACATGGTTTCTTTTGGTTTTTTTTTTTAAAGATTTATTTATGCATACAAGCACTGGGGTACAGGCCAGAGGTATGGGGGGTGGTGAGAGGATTCACCACAGAGAGCAGGGAGCAGAACAGGCAGATCAACAGAAGTACACTGCTGAGGGGAGCAGAGGCAAGGCAAGAGAGGTCTGCTGTGCCATGTGGGTCCCCTCCCTAGCTGGCAGCAGGGATCGAACTCGTGCTGTAGTGGCTGAGGTTTGCTTCATAGTGTGTTGCTTAACCCACTGCGCAACCAGGGAGGCCCCTACCTGGTTTCTTTTGTTTTTGTTCATTTAATAGATTTTTATTGAGGCCACATTATTGTATAACACGACATAAGCTTCAGGTGCAGAACACTGGAATTCAACATCTGTAAACACTGCATCACAATTGCCCCAGTCTGTTCTCCATCCATCCATCACTTGACCCCCTTTCCTCATTTCACCCACTCTCTGAATGAACCTATTCCTTCTGGTAACCTCCAGTATGTTCTCTGAGTCTCAGAGTTTGTGTTTGCTTTGTTTGTATGTTTGCTCTGTTTCTTTATTCAACATAGAAGAGAAATCATAGAACACAAACTGGAGAGAAGATGTAAGTCAGACGTTGGTCAAGGAGAGATAGTCAGCATACAAATGACTTTGATCTTGTCCGTGAGGACTCCCTAGACGTTAAAAGCTGAGAGAAACTGGGAGTTCCCAGATAACTTGTAGTGCGGAGGTGATTGCACATCTGTACTGGAGGGGCATGTGCTTTGCCTATAGAACTGCAGTGGGAATCCCCCTCCCCTGCCCTGGCCAAAGAGTCTCACAAGAGAATCATTTATAAATATTGGAGAAAGAGTGTGAGCCAACATAGGTCTTTTTTAATACAGGCTTTTGAAGTCAGACTGGTTTGACGTAGATCCAACCAGAGAAATTTTAATTCTAAATCAAGATTACAATATGATTATTCATTGGCAAAATCATATGATTTTTCCGCCAGACAGAATAATTACCCACACGGTGGCAGATTACAAAAGATAGTAAAATACTAAAATACACTGCTGAGGGGAGCAGCAGGTGAGACAGAACAGGTTTGCTGCGCCATGTGGGTTAGTTCTCTATCCAGGTAGGATCGAACTTGTACTGCAATGGCTGTGGATTATTTCACAGTGCTGCGACTTAACCCTTTGTGCCAACAGGGAGGCCCCAAACTGATGATACTTTGCAAATATAATAGACATTGTTTTTCCTTCCTAGGAATATGTATTTTGTATGTTTTGATATTATAATATTCCTGACTGATCAAGTTATGTATGCAATAGAAATGGAATAATTTAGCAACTTAAAATGAAGGCAACCACTGTTTACATTAACTTTGATAAAAAGACAAAAGGCAAGAATAGAGAAAAGCTCATTTTTGCTGAGATCACACCTCAAAAATTAACAGTTGGCTCTGATAATATTCTTCTTAAGCTGTATGAATACAGGAATTGAATTAAATCAATCTGAGATGTTTTGGACTCTATGCCTGTGGATCTCAAAAACCTTGTCTATATTTTGGCAACAGTGCAGAAAGCTCTTACCTGGTGGAGCTTTCCCCAGTCAACTGTTGTCTAAGGAGTGTTCCTTACCTGAACCTCTGCTGCTTTTGCACTGGTCTCCTTAACCTTAGCTCAGTGGTTAATAATCCCCATCCCCTTTTAATGTCAATTAAATTGTATGTTTAAATCATTTTAATGTGGATTTTCTCCAATAAATTATATTGCAATTATATGTGATTGACTTGAGTCATAAGTCAAACCTCTCCACCCAGGCAGAAGTGAACACATTGGGATCTGAAATGCATATAGGAATAAAAATGGTACATTTTAATATTAAAGTCAATAAAATACTATAATATCTTCTTCAGTTTTCAAATTTCAAAATTCCTTCCCTAGAAGAATTGGCATGCTTTAATGAATTAGTACAAATATTAGTAGAGGAAGTATATTTTGATGTTTCTCTTGTCCATGGGTGTATTTCCCTCTGATTCATAATCTCTAGCATGACTCAAGATACTTGGCACATTTACATGTAGGCATAGACAAATGATCTTTAATTTATAGCATTGGAGGGCGAGACCTCCTAAAATCTTATACTTCAAAAATAGCCCAAATGTCTGCAGATAGGCCCATCACAATGCAAATCTCAGGTCACAGAGTTCCAAAGCAATAAAATTAAACAATTCAAATGACACCAATTAACCACCTTGATGCCAAATTCTGGGCTCAAACTTAAAAGGCACAGATTTTGTTTTAAAGACAATTTCTTTATGACATTTTCTGGTACACAGCAACATTGAAATAAAGGTACAGAAAATTCCCATAGACCATCTGTCCCCATACATACATGGCTCCCTCCACTATCAGCATTCCCCATCACTGCAGTACATAAGTTAAAATCAATAAAACTACATTGACACATCATCATCACTTAAAGCCCATTATTTATGATTGGATACACTGCCACCTCATAGAGGAAAGACAACTTAGAGTCCAAGTAGAGAGAGAGAAAGAGTGAGGGATAGAGAGAGAGAGAGACCTGATGGAGTTTACACCTCAGGTAGTGTAACACCTCTTTTCCAGAGCAATCTCCATTTATTGGGAATCAGGTTCAGGGAAGGTGGCAAGTATGAGGAGGAATATGTGGAGGGGATGTGGACTGAGGATGCATAATAGTCTGTATGTGGTGAGTACATGTATTGGGGATGTATAAATGTCTGGAACAAGCTAGGGGTAGTGAATAGGAGCTGTTGCCTGGAGGGCTCTATTGTTCTCCATGATCAAAACATCCTGTCTCTAGTTCCTGTTTACACTTAACTTTCTGTCAAGGTAGTCTAGCTGGTTACGCTAATCTGGCCATACCATCTGCCTGCTGTTTTCAGCAGATACTGGTTTTCCAGTATGATCCTCATACCAAGACTTTTGTCCCGGTGAGAGGCCCCCTTGACTGACTCTATATTTTAACCTGACCAGCGGGAAGTCTGGGCACCAAGACAATATTTCAAGAATAAGGGTGCTGGGGAATTCACAATACACTTTTGATATTATACATTCTATGGTTTTGGACAAATGTATAATGATATTTATCCATCATTATAGTACCACACAGAGTATTTTCATTGCCCTAAAAACCCTCTGAAAGCACATATTTTAATTTTTTTTTCAGAATGGGGACATGATTACACTCAGGTCTGAATGTGGCATTCTCTTTAAAAACTCCCTGTAGCTAGAATACAAGGTACTGGGTAAATAAACAGTCCACCAGTATCCACCTATAGTATAAGCCAAGCAGGTATTACTCTGTTCTTTCCCTGGCTCTGCCCTGTTAAGATCTTAAAAATCTTGATGAGAGACAACATGTCACAATAGACCTCTCCCACTGCTCCCCTCAGCAGTGCATTTCAGTCAATCCACCTGTCCTGCTCTCCACTATGTCTCTGGTGAATCCTCTTGTTATATGAAGGGAAGCCTTCATATAAAATGGGTTTGCCTGACTGGGTCCTCACCCGCACACTTGAAAGGCACTTATAATGCCCCAACTGCAGGCACACACAACAAAGGTTAATAAAGGGTTTTATTTATAAGAGAAGGGGAAATAGCACAGTGAATAATACTAGGAGAAAAGAGGGATACAGATCCATAAATGTCCTACCAGTTCTACCAGCCTCGGGGCTGGAACCCATCAGCACACGGAGAGCTTGCTCCCAAGGGAAAAGGGATCCTAAGGCCCACGTGTCTGCTTTTATACTCAGCCTGGCTGCTTCACTCCACCCTCAGTTTCCTGTGGTCCGCTCTTTGATAATAACCTTATGGGATTTGTAGTTTTTGGATATTGTAGATCTGGAATGGGATGTCGAAGTCCATAACCTATTTGTGTAATCCATTCAGGAGGATCTTTCCCCCCCTAACACTCTCACCTCCCAAAGCTCTGGCCTGCACCCCAGCTCTTGCATGCATAAATAAACAAATCTGTGAAAAAATCTTGGTGAGAGATAAAATTCCCCAGGAATCATACCTACTCCTGTGATAAGGTAGGAGCTGTAACATAAGAACATAATGAGACTTTTTGTACAGCCCAAAGCCCTAAGCTAGGGGAGAGGAGTGTACCTTTGCTCTTACATCTTGTGATCAAAGAATAGGAAAAAAGTTCAAGAAAAAGCCCAAAAGCACAAATACTACTGTAAAAGTGAACATATAAGCAGAGATGGATTTTTGTTCAATGAGTTAAACTATAAATGAAAGGAACAGAAAAAATACAGAATGGCTGAGATATTTGTAGTATCACAACTACAAAAACTAAATAGCTGGAGAAACTGGTACTTAGCACCAATAATGGGAGAAGAGCCTATTCTAGAATTATCTAGCCACATATAGTGAAACTGAACTATTATATGACCTATAACCTAAAGATCTCATTTCTAAATATGTATCTCAAGGAAGTTCTCACACAGTTCCATCATAAGGAGCTGATGTTTGTAAGCTTGAGGAATTTGAAGAAGTGGAATTGACTGTTGCTAGGGGATGTGAGAAATAAAAAAATGGACATTGTGGAGTTCTGTGGGACCAATTACATATAGATATTATCACATGTTTTCAGAGGCAGGGCCAAATCCTATGCATGTATGATGTAGGTAACCATACAGGACCCTGTCTCAGAGGGTCTCACACTCTTTAAAACTTTGCTGATATCATCTTAAAATTCTTAATCATATTTCCATAAGGAGTCCAGTATTTTCATATAACACTAACACCCCTTCCCCAAAATTATGTAGCCAGACTTATCTGCAAGCATTATGTAGAATAAAAAGGTAGGAAACAGAATGAGATTTATATAAAATACCATGTGGAAAATGTACATGCTCTATGCTTTACAATCACATGTTACAGATAAATTTTAAGGTAGCATTAAAAATTAAAAAGACAAGAATAAACAAAATAAAATAGTGCACTTTTATGGAGGAATAAGTCATTCACTGTAAAAGTTTCCAAGGTACAATGTTTTGGATTTCTTTTGAATGAGGGGATATGTGTGATGAAGGATAAGAGTAGATAAACTGAAAAGGAGGTGCCATGAGACCAGAACCTGACTCACACAAGGAGGTGAGGGTGGAAAGGATTCGCATAGCCATCACCCAGTAAGTAATAGAAGCCAAGATCCTTAGGTGCATTGATGTCTACATTACAAAGCAAAAATCCAAGCAGGTATCAGACTGCTGCAGCAGGTGTCAGGAGCACAGACATGAAGGTATAGATATGGAGATTGAACCCATTGTAGAATCTCCTGGTCCCTTTCAGATTCTGCAGTTTATTCAAAGTCAGCAAGCAAGGCACTCTCTGGAGGGAGCCCCTCCCAACCAAAAGAAGATGGTAAAATCTGATGCTGCCCCAACTTAAGGGCAGTTCTTCCTGCCCACTCATCTAGCTATGCAAGTGTACTTTACTTTCCTATCCCTTTTCCTAATAAACTTGCTCTTTAAAATAACCAACGTTCCTGCCTCGTGTTGAAACTCTCCTGGGATCCCACCATGTGCCGATGAACAGGAAGCTCTGGTGAAACCTTTCCCAAAGTGAACCCAAGAACTCCACTCCCCAAACCCACTGACTCCAAAAATGACATCATCTGCACTGCCGAAAAGTCTTGGTAAAGTAGCTTAAACTCAGCTACTCAATACTTGAAAACTCTACCTTTCCATTTCCTTTGCCCACGAATGTCCGATTTTCTGTCATAGGCACATTACAATTGTTTCTGTGTCGCCAGCCCATGAACAGTCTTCCTAATTATTTTTCTTTTAAAGACTTTCAGTTCTTTTTCTTTCAAAGACTTAAAATGTCCTGCTTATAGAAGTTTTACCTTTCACATGGAATTAACCATTAAAAATGTGGAAATATAAAACTTTTCTAGTAAGGTACATAAATGTGTCAAAATTTTTCATTAAATTGCTGATGAACCATAGTAATAGAAGCAAACCAATTCTAACTACAATTTTGAATAATCTAATTGCTAATTAGCACAATCTAATTATGGACACAACCTAATCTAATTACTAATTGACACAATCTGAAGAAATTTGGAGATATTTAAATCTGCCTCAAGACATTGAATGCTGGCTGCCTGAATAAAATGTCAGTTCTAAGACAACTGTGTTCTGAATGGTCAAAGACATCCCTGAAATACAATGAAAATTTAGGAATTTAGAACTGCTCTTCTTCCTCTAAAATAACACAGAAAGCATTAGCTTTGAAGTAATTTTAAAAGTTTGGTTGGCTTAATTTACCCAAATTAGATCTGTGTCCTTGTAACTATGAAAATGGGAAATGGAAATCTACACAACTCAAAAATCCTCTGCAGTTTACCTAAAACCAAACCTCTACCCAGTGCTGCTTATGTGGTAGCAAAGAAAGTAGTTGTAGAAGGACAAAGCCTATGTTTTGCCTCTGACTAACTGGACATTTGGAACCAGACAATGTCCTTCTAGGATTCCATCAAAAGAATTGAATTCACCATTTTTCGAGTTTCCAGCCAATCCTAATACCCAACTTATATAACCAGGTAAGAAGGAATTTAACAATGTCAAAGCAGTAGTTGGGAATGAATAACATTTGTTGGATCTCAGACCCAAGATGCACCAATTATTTTGAATTAGAAAAAGACAATCTTCAAATGAATAGTATCTTAAAGTTCCCTTTCATCTGGAAAGCAAGACATTTTTCTGACCCACCTCCTCTGTTCCCCCTGAAAGGGGGAAATAATCTCCATGATAAAGTATCCTCCTACTTAGAGATGCAGACGCCCTTATCTCAGGGATGAGGACAGGGCTACATCAACCAATTGCTTAGCTCACTAGGTTAGTTGTCCAAATGCAACTTTATTTTTTAAATATTTATTTATTTATGCATATGGGTACAGGCCAGAGATGTGAGGGTGAGAAGATTCATCAGAGACAGAGCAGGGAACAGAACAGACAGATTGACTGAAATACACTGCTGAGGGGAGCAGCAGGCAAGACAGGAGAGATCTGCTGTGCCATGTGGGTCACCTCCCTGGCTGGGGATCGAACTCATGCTGCAGTGGCTGCAGAGGCTTCATAGTGAGGTGCTTAACCCCTTGTGCCACCAGGGAGGCCCCCAAACAAAACTTTTAAGAACTTTTTGGTCACAGATATATTATCTCTTTCTCTAAAAGCTACATAAATTGGCTGCTTTGGTCATTCACAAGATTCCATATCTTTTGAACTCTGTGCACATGATTAAAGTTAAAATTGGCTTTTCTACTGTGTATCTCTCTCAATTTATTATTGGGCCAAAGGAAGTCAGAGGAAATTCCCTCAAAATTTCCCCATTTCAGATTTTGCAATTAGATAATGTGGGGACATTAGACATTTTATAGAGATACTTAAAAATGACTGGGTCGTTGCATCCATCCTTGGGGTAAGGTATTTTCTGAATAGAGAGTCTCTCTAGATGCTGCTGAGGAGCTTCCAAACCACAGAACCCTTGAGGCACACAAGTCTGGGACTGCCTTGGCTGACTAGGGTTTTAGTCCAGTAATTCATTTTCATCATCAGCTAATAACTCACCAAACAAGTGATGCCTGGGCGGCATCTTCCATATTTAAAGCCATAATTAATATGCCACCAGTTGGGAAACTGCTGCTTACGACATCTTTCGAGCTATTTCAAACACAGCATGAACCATTCACTCAGCTGCCTCTGGAAGGAGCTGGAATCTCTCTGAATCTCTCAGCATTGAGGACAGATCCCTGAGACTTCAGTGATCAGGTAATGACTATTAATGTACCAGAGAGCCTAGGGGATGGGATTTCAATGAGACCTGTGAAATTTTTGGAGGTACAAAACTTAAAATGTTGGTGATAAACATTGTGCTCTGAATCTACTTAATTAAGTATGACATAGCTTGAAAATATTGTAACCCCTCCAGATGAAATACAATGAGGAGTTTTCTAGGTATGTTATACTGAGTTTTCCCTCTCAGGGCACTGTAGCCTTTCAAAAGTAAACATGGTTATCAAGGAGAACTTGTATCACAAGTCTGTACCTGAGAAATGCTAGTGACAGACACTTTAAAGGATTAAGATCTTTCTTTTGGGTTATGCATCTTGAAGTTTACAAAATAATATTTAGATGATATTTCTAAAACTACTTAACATTTGCAAAAAACCATTATTATCTCTTTCCAATAGTCTTGAGTATAAATATTCTTTCTTTTCTTTTAGAGAATTTTTAAAGGGAGTAATTCATGATTCAGTATTAAAAGTACACATATTTCAGAGAATTTTTTAGCAAACTGGCATTTGCATGATAGCATTATATTAGTTTTGGGTGTGCATCATTATAAAGCAACCACTGCATATAGTATATTATATTCGCCACTAAAAATCTGATCCATCCTTCATGTAACTGACCCTTTTACCAATTTATCTACCCACGTTCACCCTTTTCTCCTGGTAACTATTAATTTAGTCTTATAGTCAAAGTATTTAGTTCATTTATTTATTTTGCCCTATATGAATGGATCACATATGGCTCAAATCACATGGTGGGTTTCTTTCTTTGACTTATTTCACTAAGCAAAATACCCTCTAAGTCCTTTCATATTGTTGCAAATGGCAGGATTTTATCTTTATTTTTTATAGCTGAGTAGTATTCCATTGTATTTATCTATCACATATCCTTTATTCAATAATCTGTCAATGGGCACTTAGGTTGTTTCCAGCTATTGGCTATTATAAATCATACTGTGGTGAACACGGGGGTGCCTGATTCTCTCTGATGAATATTCCTTCTTATGAGTGGGATCTACAGAGAAATATGCAGCCAAGTGGAAAGAGTATTGTGCTAAGTGACTTTCCTCATTGGAATTTATAAACACCCTTCTAATAATTTATGCAGGACACACCATTCTTTTTTTCCTGCTTTTTAAATGAATAACCTTACTGAATGAGGAATGATTAGTGATACATATGAATGTAAATGTTATTTAAGAGTACATGCTCCTGGAACCCTCATAATTACAGACCTGCGTTCAAGACTAGAGAGATGATGAACAGAACTGATGGTTTGATATCTACCCCCTAGAAACTGAGAGATTAAATAATTTTCTTTCATTCTCTATTTCAAAGTCAAATTTTTTTTTTGTTTGTTTGTTTGTTTACTGGTTTTTACAATATACTTTTCCTTTATTTTCTGTTGCAGCAGTAAAAATGAAGCTGTTACAGATTTTTTCTTTCTAAAAAAAGATAGATTATAATATATATCAAATATGTAAAGGTTTTTGCACACCTAACACTTCAGACAGGTAATGCAATAATGTAGAAATATATTTGGAGATAGGAAAGTGGCATGCAAGGATTCTTTTTACTCTCATACAGTTTCTTCAGTGCCCTCTCCTGTCTCCTTTACTTAGTGAAACAAAGAAAACATTTTTTTCCTCCATAATTCCTCTTTTGTTACTTATTTTATTTTTAAATTCTGAAGGAATAATCTTTCAGAGGCTATTTCACCACACAAAACAAGTGCTTTGTCAATATTATGGAAGAGTACTGAAAATACAGTTCCCTTTAAATACATGCTATTTGTTTTTCTTTTCTCCTTTAGGCATTGTGTTCCCTCTTCATCTTAAAGCTCCTTTCTTCTGCCTTTGAGCCTGGAGCAGACTCATTGTCCTCCCTCTCCTATCTAAAGATCCTATCAAAGATGTCAAGTACTACCTTTCACACAAGGTGCTTGCTTAATCCTTGAAACTGGACTTGGGAGACCTGGAGATCATATTCTGCAATGATTTCCTGTCTTTCACTTTTTAATAGAATCCTCACTCTTCCTGACTCATTCATTCTATGGATAGAGGAATTCAGAAAACAGAGAACCAATTTAGATTAACATTATGATTAATTTTGCTACTATCAATAGTATTCATGTAAATTTGTAAGTCACTCTTCTTGGGTAATAGTAAGATTACCAGAACCTTTTGAAGGGAGCTAAAGTAAAGACAAGAAGAATCTAAATTTCTATAAATATTCCAATGAGTTTTAGATTGGAAATGTCAGATGAAAATGGAAAGTGTGGCAAAGCATTTTAATTGACAGCAGTTTCTGACAAGACCAGTCATTTGTGTGAATACCAAAAAGTTTGTAATTAACAAAAACTGTTGAAATGGCTTTTATAACCATTTCAGTTACTAAAATGTGTATTTTGTCTAAATAATAGACTACTTTGACCTCTACTTATTAGTCATTGAATTTAAATCTACATCTAACTGTTCCCAAATGTCATAAGTATGTTTTTATTTTGAGTAACTCAAGTGAATAAGGTCATTGAGGAAAACATGTAAGCAATAAGTTAGTAGAAAGGGAAATTTTTAATTTTCTAGCATCCACATATAAACATTATCTTTTGGAGGTAATCCTTCTAGTCTTTCTGAAGAGACTTATTTGGCTTGTTTATTTGTTTAAAATATTTCAAAAGTAAATTTGTAACCAAATTTGTAGTTGCTTGAAAATTGACTTTGTTTCTGCAATGCCAAACAAAATTTGCAAAACTCTATAAATGCTTACAAATTTTAGGCTGACATAATTTTTATTTTTTAATTCTAAATAATTGCAAATGACATATTTTATTTTTTTTAAGATTTATTTATTTATACATATAAGACGTGGGGTACAGCCAGAGTCCAGGGCAGTGAGAGGATTCACCAAAGACAGAGCCGGGAGCAGAACAGGCAGACTGACTGAAACACACTGTGCGTAAAGCAGGAGAGATCTGCTACACCATGTGGGCCCCCTCCCTGGCCAGACTGACTGCTTAATCCACTGCACCACCAGGGAAGCCCACAAAGGATATATGTTAAAACACATTATAAATGTGTATATATATATGACAGTTTAAAATAAAATTGTTACATGTTTAAAAACATAGCCAATGGAATAGTGATTTGATATCTATAATACTCACTGGAAAAATACCTTATTAAATGAATTGAAATTTTACTTATTTTTTGTTTTTCTCCTTGAATTCATTTTAATTATACTTTTCTCTACAAATGCTTTATATATTTCCATATATATATTTCCTAGTGTAATACACTTGTATACATAAAAAATCATTTATTAATCAGTTGATATTTCTATCCTGAAACTAAAAACTAGATATTCTTTGAAGGTAAAATTGTTTTCACCTCTGGTGATTGTATTGTCTTTAACTTTTTAATGATTTGTCATAATTTTTATCAAAACGTAACTTTTGTCAAGGTGTTAGGGGGAAAGACCCTCCTGAATGGATTATACAAATAGGTTATGGACTTCGACCCCCATTCCAGACCTACAAGATCCAAGGACTACAAATCCCATAAGGTCATTATCGAAGAGCAGATCACTGGGACCTGAGGGTGGAGTTAAGCAGCCAGGCTGAATATAAAAGCAGACACGTGGGCTTTGGGGGGTCCTTTTTCCTTGGGAGTCAGCTCTCAGCGCACTGTTGGGTTCCAGCTCCAAGGAAGTGGTAGGATATTTACAAATCTGTATCCCTCTCTTCCCCTTGTGTTATTCACTATGCTATTTCTCCTTCCCTTGTAAATAAAACCCTTTATTAACCTTTGCTGTGTGTGCCTGCAGTTGGGGCATTATAAGTGCTGTTCGAGCGCGTGGGTGAAGACCCAGTCAGGCAAACCCATTTTATATTAGGGTTACCCTGTAACAAAGGGACCATCAATATATTAAATATCCAATGAGTAATTATTAAGCATTAAAAATCAAATTTTAATAGCAATAAAACTTAATAGTATATTGGATATTTTCCTTCCAAGTCATATGTTTGGTAATCAGATTCTTTATTGACAGATGAGACAAAACTTAGCATCGGTTCTTTTTCATCTCTTCAACAGAGGGAAGTGCTGCAAAAACATGTTTACATGATACTGAAACAGGGGAAGGTTCATAAACCTGCCCAAACGAGTTTGGAAGCTTGAACTTCAAAGATTGAAGGGAGCTCCCACAGTCATCAGTAAGGAAGGACAGAATCTCAGAGTGCTGTAAAGAAGTGAGAACTTTATTAAGGGAAAGAGAGTGGAGTGCCGCTTCTGCAGTAGGGGGTCTCACGTGAGACATGTGTGAGGTAGTTTCTTAGACTACTTTATATATTCTTTTTAGGAGGGCTCTGGCTTCCTGCTGGATCAGGCGTTGCTGAAGCCTCTTGCTTCATGTCCAGGATTTTTTTTTCCATTATCGTCTTTCTCCTTGGTCAGCAGATAGTTCCCTCTGGTAATGAATTTGGTCTGGGGTCTCCAGTCAGGGGAAACCTGCTGTGTGTTATCTTACCATCTCAAATCTACCAGATGTTTCTCTTACTGCCTGTCTCAATTCCATGCAA
Organism: Galemys pyrenaicus; assembly: GCA_019455555.1. Lineage (NCBI taxonomy): Eukaryota > Metazoa > Chordata > Mammalia > Eulipotyphla > Talpidae > Galemys > Galemys pyrenaicus. Next base: position 11,310,310 of record JAGFMF010011418.1, read on the forward strand.
CTCACTGAACTTTCTGAACCTCTGCATGACATATGTCATAGTGATGCATCTGGCAAGAGTTATTTTTAATGGTCTACCTCTTAACAACTCAAGTAATAGATCTTTTTTCAATTAATTGAAAACAGAATTAGAAACTACCTGATTTTCATAGGTTAATTGCCTTGGGAAAGGATGTGCATCATCACAGTCACTCCCTTTTCCACTGGCTATGTCAACATTATCACATGTTCCTTATTAGGAGTCCAGCTTATTTTACAATCTGAGACAATTTACCATAGTTAAGATTAAGAAGAGAGAGTTCTTCCTTTCCTTCGTAGAACAAGAAAAGGAGAACTTGCTTAAAGTTAGAAAAGTCTCAAGCAATTTCAGTTTTAAGAAAGAGTATACAAGGAAATCAAAGATCTAGAATTTGATTATTAAGAAACTATTTTTGTGGCTGTGTCTATCTGGGAATGTCATCATATCCCTAGGATGAACGCACAATTCTTCCTGCCTAGTATTTTCCCCTATTTAACATGTTAAGGTAAATGCATTTCCATGTTATTACGTAGTCTTCATAAAGTATTTAATGTCTTTTTCTATGGGATTTAATAAATATATTGGTCTTTAAAAATTCCTTTATAATTAAAAGTATGTTTTTAATTTTTAATTATTGTAAATAATGAATAGAAAAGCAATTTTTCATAAAAAGATTTCCCCCCATCTTCAAATGGACAATTCATCCTCTTAGTGTATATTTACTAAGTGGAACTTTGGGGATACAGGGTACAAATGTTCTTAAAACTCCTAATAAATATGATTTATCCAACTAATTCTGATTACACTGAACTAATTTATGCAAACACTTATAATCACTGAGAATACCTGCTTTGCAAAATATTTTCCAGTTTCATTTTTGGTTATAACTATAGTCAGTAAAATACACAAATGTTATGTATATCATCTGATGAGACTTGCTAATCATCCCAGTCACAATACTGCCTTCATCTTTTCAGTTAACCCCACTATTTTTTTTTAAAATTTATTTATTTATGCATACAAGCACTGGGGTACAGGCCAGAGGTATGGGGGGTGGTGAGAGGATTCACCACAGAGAGCAGGGAGCAGAACAGGCAGATCAACGGAAGTACACTGCTGAGGGGAGCAGCAGGCACAGCAGGAGAGGTCTGCCACACCATGTGGGTCCCCTCCCTGGGCGGCAGCAGGGATCGAACTCGTGCTGCAGCGGCTGCGGTTTGCTTCATATTGCGTTGCTTAACCCACTGCTCCACCAGGGAGGCCCAGTTAACCCCACTATTAAGCAAACACTATTTTGTCTTCCATTTCAGTAGATTTGTTTTCTTTCTTGATTTTTATAGAAACTGAATTTAAAAAGTAAGCATTCTTTTGTGTCTGACTTTAGCTCATGTTTGTGTAATTCAGCTACGCCATCCTATGTGTCACCATTATGAATGAGGCCTCAGTGGTAAATCTTCATGTGTACCTATATTTTCTCTTATTTCAAATTACTACCTAAAAAGTAAAATTGTACTCTCAAGGAGTTTAAGAAATGACTAGTTTTTGATATTCAGAATATCGGCAGTTTATGAGAGATCCAGTTGCTCGTCATCCTCTCTAACATCCGTGGGTTCTGGTCTTTTACATGATAGCAGAGTAGTAGCTAGACAGTAGGAGTTCATAAGAGTTTTATTTCGCATTTCTCTTATGATAACAAAATTAAGCATCTTTTTGTGTGTTTATTGACCTTGCATATATCTTCTTTTAGGAGGTTTTCATCCAGTTTTAAATTGCCTTTTAACATTCTTAATGATGCTTTTATAACCAAAATTCATTTTTTATTAAACTCTAACTTATGTGTTTTTTTAACAGTTAATTATCCACCCCAGATTTGTAATTGTATTATATGGTAAATGAGTTAAAAATCAGGGCCTCCCTGGTGACCTAGGGGTTAAGTCTCAGCATTGTTACCTCTATGACCTAAGTTAGATCTCCAGCCAGGGAGCTAACCCACATATAGTGCAACAGACCTCTGTGTGGGTAGCTACTCCCTTCAGCAGTGTATTTCAGCAGATCTGCCTGTTCTGCTCCCCACACTGTCTTTGGTGGATCCTCTCACTGCCCCCTCCCCAGCTTTGGCCAACACCCAGCTCTTGTATGCATAAATAAAAATAAATCTTTAAAAAGAAATCAGGCTGGTCACCTCTGATATAAATATCAATAAAAGCCTAAAAATAAATCTTTAAAAAGAAATCAGGCTGGTCACTGAGGGGTCCAGGACTCCTTGAGCTGTCTGTTCAGAATCATTGAGGACCTGCCTTGTGCCTTGCTGGCACTGCAGCAACAAAATTATCTTTTTATCTGTGAGAGCTGAGGATGAACCTATCTGGCCCAGGATGGTTGCAAAATCAAATATCTTCTGTTTCCTTAATAGAGTTTTATAGTTTAGTTTTTACTTTTAGGCATGCAATATATATCAAGTATATTTTTGTGTCTGGTTGAAAAATGTAGCAAGGTGTTTAAGTTTCTTTTTTTTTTTTTAAAGATTTATTTTTTTATTGTGATAAGAACTGGGGTACAGACCAAAAGTGCGAGGATTCAGGAGACAGAGTGGGGAGCAGAACAGGCAGATATACACTAAACAGCAGAGCAGACTGAAACACACTATTGAGGGCAGCAGCGGGCGATTCAGGAGAGGTCTGCTGCACCATGTGGGTCCCCTCCCTGTCCGGCAGCAGGGATCAAACTTGTGCTGCAGTGTCTGTGTTTTGCTTCACAGTGCGTTGCTTAACCCACTGCACCACCAGGTGAGAGCCCAAGGTGTTTAAGTTTCAAAATTGATAACCAAGTGTTCAGCAGAAATAATGGTGGAAACAATTTTCCTTTTCTCATTGGACAACACTGGAGCTAATGTCAACAGTAATTAGATTACTTTATAATTTGGTCTATTTTTTATTCTATTCTTTTCATCGATCTTTTTCAGTCTTTTTGACAATACCATAGTGCTTTAATTACAATAGCCTTATAGTAAATCTAGTTGTTATGTAAGTCCTCCAACTGTATTATTATTTTTCATGATAATATAGACTATTATAGAGTCTTTATATTCCTGTATACATGAGGTTTTATTATAAAAAAAACTTTCTGAGCTTCTTGTTGGAATTTAATCAATCTATAATTGCTCAGTTTAGAAAGTGGCGTATTAACAATATTGAGTTTTTGATATATGTGAAGGTGTTTCTCTCTGTTTATTTACATTACTTTATGTTTTACAATTTAGAGTGATAAGATCTTATTGATTTTTTGTTCTACTTATTTCTTAGTATTTTTGTTTTTTTATATTTTAACACATTTTTCATAATTTTCTAGGTATTTTTTGTTAACTCTAAGCAATTGCTTTTTCTATATTGGCTTTGTATCCTAAAACTTTTCTGTATTCACTTGCTAGATGTAGTAATTTTGGGGCAGATTTCATAGCTGAGATTTTCTTATTGTACCACCATGTCATCTGCAAATTAGTTTCTCTTATTTTCTACCTTTGACTTTTTTTCTTTCCTTTCCTTTTTTACTTTATTTTATTTAATGATATCTTCAATACCACAGTGAATAAAACTGACAGGAGCAGACATCCTTTCTCTTATCCCATTCTTTTTTTTTTTAAAGATTTATTTATTTATGCATACAAGAGCTGGGGTACAGGCCAGAGCCATGGGAGGTGAGAGGATTCACCAGAGACAGAGTAGGGAGCAGAACAGGCAGACTGACTGAAACACACTGCTGAAGGAAGCAGCCGGCTAGGCAGGAGAGGTTTGCTATGCCATGTGGGTCCCCTCCCTGGCTGGCGGCAGAGATCGAACTCGTGCTGCAGTGGCTGCGGTTTGCTTCATAGTGTGTTGTTTAACCCACTACGCCACCAGGAAGGCCCTCTTATCCCATTCTTAAGGTGAAATGTTCAGTATGCTACCAGGATCATAATTGAAGCTAAAGAAATTTTTTGTTGAAGTTCTTCAACTGCTTGAGTTGAATTTTGGTGAGTTTTTTTGTTAGGAACAGCTATTGTGTTTTGTCAAATCCATTTTCCAGTTTCAAAAATGACCATAACTAACTAATTTGATTAATTTCCATTTTAATCTAATAAACTTGGTTGCCAATTTACCTATTCAGGTGATTAAGAACAATTAATTTATCAGGAAGTTGATTACTCCAGAGTCCCTCAGGAACAAAGAACTGAGTGTTACAGCTTAGTAAAATTGTTGGGGAGAGTGATAATGACCCCGAATTTTCTCATCTAATATTATACTTGTGTCACATTTTAACTAGACAATCATTGTCAATATATTTAGTGATATTTTCAGCTAAAAAAGACCTAAAGCAAGTAATGATAACAGCAGGGAGTCTGGTGACAAAGCAAGTAAGCTTCCTTTATCTATTTGTAGTTCCCGTGTTTATTCAGAAAATTTATATTGTGGGTGGACCATGTGCCACACATTAATGACCTAGGTTTCCATAATGGTGAGGGATAAAGTATTCACTATAAACACAATATGCTTCCTCAAAGACTTTTCATAGTTTTTGTTTCCTAATTATTTTAGACAGTGTGTTTTATTATTCGACCCCACATTGTGAGTCATTTGAGCCAGTTTGTTTTCTTCTCATTAACACTCAGCTCATATTCAGAATAATTACAGCCATTTGTGGGTATCTAAAGCTGTTTAGCTTTTCTGTTTCTACTTAATCTTCTGATGATTTACCTCAAAGAAAATGATTATTTGGAAGCCCTTTAAAATAAAAATGTTGATATGAAGGAGAGAAGAAGGAAAGGAAGAGAGTAATAAAGGAAAAAGAAGAAGAGAGAAGAGGGTATATATATTTATGAAGAGGGAGAAAAAGCACACTTTTGAAATAGTACACCATCATCGTCAGCAATTTCTATTTCTCTTTAATAAAGATGTGTACCCCATTTTTTTAAAGATTTATTTATTTATGCATACAAGAACTAGGGTACAGGCCAGAGGTGTGTGGGGTGAGAGGATTCACCACAGACAGAGCGGGGAGCAGAACAGGCAGATCAACAGAAGTACACTGCAGAGGGGAGCAGCGGGCACAGCAGGAGAGGTCTGCTGCACCATGTGGGTCCCCCCCCTGGCGGACAGCAGGGATCGAACTCGTGCTGCAGTGGCTGAGGTTTGCTTCATAGTGCATTGCTTAATCCACTGCGCCACCAGGGAGGCCCAAGATGTGTACCCCATTTTTAATGGGGTAGTCAGTGAGGAAGCTATAAAGTGACCAAGTTCTTTAGAATAAGATTTTACTAAAGAATTTACTAAGAATCGTACTAAATTATTAAAAATTCCATGAAATGTAGTCTTGCTGATAGTTATGAAAAGAAATGAAAGGAGGGGCCTCCCTGGTGGTACAGCAGGTTGAGAACCTCACTGTGAAGCAGCTGCAGCACAGCAGTGCAAGTTCAAACCCAGCCAGGATGGGGACCCACATGGAGTGCAGACATCTTCTGCCTTGCCCACTGCTCCCCTCAGCAGTGTATTTCAGTCAATGTGACTGTTCTGCTCCCCACTCTGTGTCTGATGAATATTCTTACCTCCCATACCTCTGGCCTACACCCCAGATCTTGTATGCATAAATAAATAAATCTTTAAAAAAAAAAAGAAATGAAAGGACACAAAGAATGGTCCACTACCACACAGGAGAGGCAGTATAGGTTAGTGCTTATATTGTTAGAGGACAGAATGAGGTGCAGCCTGGGATCCCCAAAAACTGCATGCTCTCAATGTGTTCTGCCATCTCCCACATAAAGGCAAAGCATACTTTAGTGCATAAGACGTTCAGTGGAAAAGAACTATTATACAAGTAGTGTGCAGTAGAGAGACAATTAATGTGCTATAAAGAGAAGAAAAAGAAGATAAATTCCCCATGAAACACCCGAAGTTACTCATCCCTTTTTAGGTAAGTGCCCAGCTGAACTGGATTGGCCCAAAGCAAAGCAGATGAGGCCCAAAAACTGCCACAGTCTAAGGCACCTTATGGTGGGGACCTGTAGGAGATCATAAGGGAAGGCAAATCTGGAAGGAAAGGAGCAAAATCAAAATGCAAGTCAAGATAAAGACTGCCATTTTTAGCATCCCCACAGGTCGCTCACCCATGTCTTTGTCTCTTTCAGGTGTCTCCTTCCACATTCCACAGTCCTAGTAAAAGTCCAAGGCCAGGAAGAAAGCTCAGTTTCTTCTTCCCAAGTCTCTACTCCATATGTCTCCTCCAGGTTTTCTCTTTCTTCTCTTCCCTTCCCTTACCCAGTCTTTTCTAACTTCTCCTCCACCCTTCCTTGGGTAGAGGAGGGAACCAGGATATCCCCTTTCTATGGATATCACACTGCTAAAATTTCTGTAAAATTTTAGCTCAAATCAGATAAAAATCTCATTGCCAGAAATGAAAATTTAAGTAAATTTATCCAGCACATTATCCTCTTTGTGGCTCAATTTTACCTTCTGTGAAACAAACAAATGAAAGGGAGGTAATAATAGCATTGTACCTACTGAGAAAGTTATTTTGTGAATTCAATAAATTAATTCATATAAAGCATTTCTTTAAAAAGATTTATTTATGCATAGAAGAGCTGGGGTACAGGCCAGAGGTGTGTGTGTGGGGAGAGGGGGGGGTGAGGGACTCACCAGAGGCAGAGTGGGAAACAGAACAGGCAGATCAACTGAAATACACTGCTGAGGGGAGCAGCTGGCACTGCAGGAGAGGTCTGCCGCGCCATGTGGGTCCCCTCCCCGGTCAGTTGCAGGGATCAAACTCATGCTGCAGTGGCTGCAGTCTGCTTCATAGTGCGTTTCTTAACCCACTGTGTCACCAGGGAGGTCCATAAAGCATTTTTTTAAAGTGATTTAAAAATCTGGCACACAGTTATTTGCATGACTCATTACTATACAGGCTACTTATCAAAATGATGTTATTATTTTCACTGTATTTAATTTTTTCTTTATAAATATTACTAGTCATATTTTTATTGTTGGTGACAGGAAAGTGAGAGAAATAGGTGAGTATTCAAAACAAGGAAATATATTTCTGGAAGAAATATGATTTTATGAACTACTGACTTTCTGGTACTGCTATGCTTCTGCTCAGTTATTATGAATATGTGTCTATGACTATGTGACATGAATATGTGTTATGAATATGTGACAGAATCTTTTCCAGAATGCTATTGTTTTTCAAAAGTGGAGATAGTTGAATGACTGCATGACCTGTTATTTGAATTAAAATCTAATGGTATTAACAAGTATGTAACAGATGCCCAACACTCTAAGTTCTCTTACAGAGACTAAGTCTAAATATGACTTTAAAACGAGAAATGAGAGGTGAAATAAAAAGAATGTTAAGATATTTGTTTGTTTGATTTTAGCCAAGAAGTGAAACAAAAAAACAAATTTGGCATATGGACTGGAGCTGTTTGGTTATTTCAGATCTCTTTGGAGAGTACTAAGATATAACCAAGCTTAACCAATCACTGGTCAAAGACATACTTTTCCTCACTGAGAGTTCACAAAGAAAGGGTATGGCCAGCAGCTTGCTCTTTAAGAGATGACACAAATGAAACCATTAAAAAATGATTTAATGCCCAGTGGTATCATTTTCAAATTCCCTCAAAGTTAAGAGCAATGAGAGGAGATGGACTCAGAATTGTTGAATCAGACAATAATGATAGAATTTGGAGAGAAAAAGATGGTGGGAGAGGGACTATTATAGGTATGGGAACCAATGACAGTGGAAAAGAGATACAAATTAAATCTGGTTAGAGTCATGTGTTCTCAAAGTGTGATTTTGGAGACAACTATACCAAAAATCACTGTTATATTTTAGTACATATCCTATAAAATTATAAGACTGGCTTAAGAAGCAGCTCTTCTAATCAGAATCTTTAGAGGGATAGTTGAAGAACTAGTATTTCTAACAAACACCCTAGTAATTCTGAGGTTTGAGAAAGGGAGTGAATGAAATTACACAGTAAGACTATTGAGTCACTTTTTTATTTTCATTAATTGTATTGAGGCATAATTTGCATTTTATAACATAATTATTCATTATTAGGATACAAGTCAAGATTTTTGACAAATCGTGTACTCACCATGAAATCAGGTATTTAACATGATATTGTCAGAGCTCAGTGAGGGAAACCCCTCCCTTTTGAATTCTTCTAGGGCAGAATGAGAAATCAGGTAAGTTAGCACAGAAAAAATTAATGTAGTAACATGTACTAGGGAACTGTGATGATTATGAGGTCCCTGTTTCTGCCCTCAAAAGGCATCTTGAATGCCTCAGATCACTGGTTTTTAAGTTTTTCTTTCATCTTTTGTGTGGTTTCTCTGTATTCTATATATAAATTAAACCAACTAGTTTTTATTTTTCTCCTTGCTCACTTAGAGTAATACCTTCCATTTTCAACCATATTACCACAATGACCTGAGTGTACACTTTTTGATTTTTGAATAGAATTCTATTATATGGATACCACATTTTCTTTATCCACTCATCTGTTTCTGGGGCATTAAGTTGTTTCCACATCTTAGTTATTGTAAATAGTGCTGCTATTTTATGTGACATAACTAAGTATGTTTCTGGATTCTTCTGATTGCCATATGCTTTTAGGGTTGTATTCCAGTCTTTAACTTGAAGTTTGTGCATGTCTTTTAAAGTGAGTTTCCAGTAAAGAGCAGAAGGTTAGAATCACTTCTGAAATCCATTGACCCTCTAATCCATTTAACTGGTGAATTCAACACATTTATATGTGGTTATTGGGACATGATGCATATTGCCAATTTATTATAGTTTGTCTTTTTATTTTTTGACATCTTTTATGTTTTGTTTGGGTTATATTTTCATTGTCTTATGTGTTATTTCTACTGATATTCTTTGATGGGTACTCTGAAAGTAGTATTATAAAAGAATCTGTCCTTGTGGACTGTTGGGTAAGTTGATTGCACTCTTTCAATGAATCACATATTTTCTCTCCTTCTCCAAGTTGCATAATTTAAGTGTCTGTTACCTATATGTTTGTTTGTTGTTCCTTGTTAATAATTTCAATTTAGTACTTTCAAATCCAGCTTGGCACTGATATATATATATATATATATTTTTTTTAATTTTTGTGTTGCAGTGAAGCTCCTTATCCTTCTTTCTTGAGTTATAGTCTGGTAGGATAAAACATTCTAGATTGAAAATTTTTTATTTTCTGAGAAAAGAAACTTTATCACTGAGGTAACATTGATTTATAACACTATGTGATTCAGAATATAAGATTCTGTCTCTCAGATGCGTGTCAGCGGATCACACCCACCACCAAGAGACAAAGTCTTCTTACACCTTGGTTCACTGTACCCCCTCCTCCCTTTGTGCTTCCCTCTCCTCCTCCATGACTTATAGCCTCGACTGTGCAGTCGAACTTCAAGGTTTTTGTTATTGGTTTCATATTATCTGATCCTATGCATTTTTATTTATAGTCCACATATAAGTGAATAATCCAATATTTGCCTTTGTCTTCTGACTTATTTCACTTATTATTTTCCTGTCCATTTCCATCCATATTGTTGTAAATGGCAGCCATTCATCTTTAAAAAAAATATATAGCTGAGTAGTAATCCATTGTGTATATATACACCACATTTTTTTATCGTCTATTCCTCTGTCCTTGAGCACTTAGGTTGTTTCCATAGCCTCACTATTGTGAACAGTGCTGCAGTCAAATTAGTGTTTTTGCATTCCTGTGCAAATATCTAGGAATGAAATTATGGAATCACATGTTAGATCTATTTTTAATAGTTTGAGAAAGCTCCAAAATTTTCCACAGGGCTGAACCAATCTATATTCCCACAAAAGTGTACAAGTCTTCCTTTTTCTCCATTTGCTAGGCAGTACTTGTTTCTGGCCTTTTTGATATGGATCATACTCACATGTGTAAGGAAGTGTCTCATCGTGGTTTTCATTTGCATTTCCCTGATGATAAGTGATGATGAACATTTTTCATGTGCCTTTGATCATCTGCATATTTTCTTTGGATCTTCTGCTCATTTTCTGCTCATTTTTTGGATAGAGTTATTTGATTTCTTGTTGAGTTTTATGTGTTCTTGGTAAATCTTGGACATCAGCCCTTTGTCAGATGTAAGATGTGCAAATATTTTCTACCATTCAGTTAGATGTCTTTTTATTTTACTGATAATTTCTATTGTGATACAGAAGCTTTTTAATTTGATTTACTCACATTTGTTTATATTGCTTTTCTTGCTCTTGGGAATGAGTCCACAAAGATATAACTGAGACTAATGTCATGGCACGTTTTGCCTGTTTTCTTCAGTGTTTTTAACGGTCTTGGGTCTTATATTTATGTCTTTAATCCATTTTGAATTAATATTTGTATGAGGTGTGAGATGTTGATCTAGTTTCATTCTTTTGCCTGTGGTTGTCCAGTTTTCCAGCACTAGTATTATTGAAGTGACTCTCCTTACTTCAGCGTATACTCTTAGCTCCTTTGTTGTATATTAACTGTCCATAGATATGTGGATTTATATCTGGATTCTCAGTTCTACTCCATCAGTCTGTTTATATGTCAGTTTATGTTCCAGCATCAGACTGTTTTGATTATTATATCTTTGTATAGTTTGGAAAGAATTTTTTTTCAGTATTTTAAATATTTCCTGCCATTCCCTTTTCCCAATAAAGTTTCCATTGTCTGTGGCAGTCTAATATGTATTCCCTTATTGGTTACTCTTATTTCAATATTTTTAGTATTCCTTCCTTGTCATTAACTTTCAACAGTTTAGTTATAATGAGCTTTAGATTATACAGGTCTGATAGTATTTTGTTTGGAACTCTTTGGTCATCTTGGGTAAGGATGTCTGGTTTATTTCCCAGATTGAGATGATTTTCAGCAATTATTTCTTGAAATTAATGTACTATGCCTTTTTCTATCTTGCCTCCTTGTAGGACCCCCATGATATGGATGTTATTTGTCTTTGGGTTATCCTAAGAGCTTTTACACTGTCACACTGTTTAAATTTTTTATTCCCTTTTTTTTTTGTCATGTTTGTGTGCTCTATGCCACTACACTTTCAAGTTAGCTAATTCTTTTCATTAGTTGCATTTGTCTACTCATGTAAATCTCTATTGTATTTTTTAAATTCAGGTATATACACACACAGGATTATTAATTTCCTTTGTAACAGTGTCACATTTTTCTCTTAGTTTTGTTTTTCTTTGCATAGAGAACTGGGGTATAGACAAGATGGGTGAGGGGTGAGAGGATTCACCAGGGACAGAGTGGGGAGCAGAATAGGCAGATCCACTGAAATACACTGCTGAGGGGAGCAGCAGGTGAGACAGGAGAGGTCTAATGAGCCATGTGAGTCACTTCACTGGCTGGGGCTTAAACTCAGGCCACAGTGGTGATAGCACTGAGACTTAACCTCTAGGCCACTAGGGAGACCCTTTCTTTAACTTTCTATATTTCTATTCTTCATCATTCATTGTTTTTCTTAATTTGACATATTTGACATGCAGGGTTGTAACTGTTATCTTAAGTTTCTCATCAGGCATCTTAAGTCTCTCATCCAGTTCTTTTTACTCCAAAGTTTGTAGGTTCTTCTGTCTATTCAGTTATAGTTTCTATGTGTCATAATAGGAATACTTCTTTTCTTATCTTGATAAATTACTCACCTACATGTAGCTGGATACTCACCTACATGTAGCTGGATATAATTCCAAGTATTGTTTTGTTTTTCACCAGGATCTGTAGGTGTCTATTATTTCATAGACTAATGGTTCTGTCCCTGTTTATATGACAGGTGTGCTGGTGTTGATTAGCAGTAGTAGGTAGGGGATGAGTATGGGACCAAATGGTTAGGGAACAGCAGGGTTGAGTTTCCTATAGTGTTGTGGCTTCCTCAGTTGCGTGGTTGGGAATCTACAATGACTACCTTCCCTGGGCCAAATCTCCAACCAAATATCTGGAGCAATTGTATGCCACCCTCAATCTCTAAACTGTGATTGGGAAATAGATCTAACATGAGATGGGGGTTATAGTTACATAGTTAAGACAGGGACAGAAGCCAGGAACTGTTCTCTTTGCTTTTTCAGGATAGTGAAAAGACTTGTTCCTGTTGTGAAGTTCTAGGAGCTTCAAACTTTGGTTAAGAGTTTCGATGGTTAACTTGATTTTAGCCCGGAGTACAGGTAAGTGAGGAGTTTTTCATATCATGGTCACAGGCTACAAATAGCCAAATAATAGCCTCTGCTAGGAGGAGATATGGGTGATCCATCAACGAAGATTTCAGTTTTTCTCACTGGAGAACTACAGGCTCAAGCAAATACCACTTTGCCCTCTAACTCCTATAGATCTCCAGCGATGGTGGCAAACTCACATCTGTCCTGCATGCCAAGTCTGTGTACCTGCTTCTCCAGTATAGTCCCCAATCTTTAATTACTGATATGGGTGTGTGCCCCTAAGTTGACAACAACTAAGCAGCTGCTCCCTGTTGTGGCGCTGCCCTGGTAAGATTCTAAAACAGTTTATTAGCTTTTCCCACTCCTTTCTGGGAAAGGATAGATGGATAGAATAGTCATCTGTTTTTCAGACATCATTGTCTTTGTTTAGGTATAATTTGATCATAAGAATGTAGTGGAAGTAAGCCTGGTATCTTCATTTTGCTGCCATCCTGATAAACTCTCAGGTTTTTATTTCTTTTGATAAACACTTAGGAATGGAAACATATAGTCATACAGTCATTGTTTATTTCTATGGCACTTTAATAATAAAATACCAAATTATTTTATCTACTGTTTATGCCATTTACTTCTGTCAGGGAAGCATGAGAGTTGCAGTTGTTCTCAATCCTTGTCAACAATAGGCCTTTTTAATTTTAGCTATTATATTGGGCAGGAAGAATCATCTCACTGTAGTTTTAATTTATATTTCCCTGATGAATAAACATGGGGAGAGTCTTTTCAAGCACTTTAGTCATTCATGTATCTTTTCCCATAAAATGTTTGTTCACACTTTGTCCATTTTAATACTGGTGATTTGATTTTGATTTCTTATTGAATTATAAAAGAACTTTAAACATTCTGGATAAAAATTCTTTATGGATATTCATTTTTCAGAAACATTTTCCCGAAGTCTAAGATTTGCATTTTTAATTTCTTAATGCTATCTTTCCAGGAGTACTAGTTTTTAATTTTAATAAAGTCCAATTTATTTATTTTTCATTTGTAATTCTTGTGCTCTAAAATATCTTTGTCTATCTCAAGGTCACAACAATTTTTATGGTTTAGGTTCAAAATTTTTATGGTTTTAGCTTTTGTTGGAATCAAAGAGGTAAATGCTGATTAAGAAAATGAAGATCCAAGAATGTTGTTTTTCTTATTTATACGTGTTTACCTCCCACTCCCTCCCCAAAAAACCAACTAAATCATTGATAGTTTTGGAAGTGGGATACTGGTCTTATACAGCCTTATCACACTGGGTTAAGACTTATAAGACCTATTATCAATACATATGTAGATGAACACTCCAAAACTCCTTTATCTTTGAATAACAAAATTATTTTTGTTTTTGCTTCCTAGATGTATTGACCCTAGAATCTACATAACTTCAATGCAATGGCCAGAAAGTGGTTCATAGTCTTTGGACCTTGTTATTCCAAATCAAGGGTTCTTCTGAATGATGTGTTTAATGTGTAGATAATAAAGACAGGGTTGGGAAAATAAAGGATTTTAATGCAAAACTGACTCAGTTAGAGGTAGTAGTTCCAAGATTCAAGTCTATCTCCACCAAAGACCAAAGGGATGAACATTAATCAGATCTGAGGAAACAAGACTTGGGAGAAGAAAATAATAGAATTCCATTATCTGGGGTGTGGGGTGTAGGAGTCATTGCAATTCAGAAGAAGATGAATGGGGAGCGCAGACAGTTGCATGCAGGGTTTATGCTAGCAAACTCTTGTCTGTATTTGAACTGATGCTCAGATTCTCCCAATGTTGTCAATGCCTTATGGACAAGGGCTGGGCCTAGATTGCTAGATTTTCTTTATCTAGAGAAGTAGAATTCCTAGGGAAGAATGGGTTGGCTTGCTCTTAAAGCAAAGGGGTCATTGTTATGTGGTTTAATTAGCCAGGCTGGTAAACAAAGTGGTTAGACTTGGTTAATAGTTAAGCTATGGGCAGGAAGTATGAAGGGCTAGTTTCTGGGTAGGTTTCAACCTCATAAGTTTTTGATTAATTATAATAATTATTTAAATTTTAAGTAGGATATTCACCAATGAAACTGTCAAAACCAGGAATTTTTGTTTGTGTGTGTGAAATGCTTTTAAAAACAAATTCAACTTCTTTAATAGATACAGAGGTATTCATTTGTTCATTTTCTTGTTGAAACTTGTTTTTGAAATTGTGTTTTTCAAAGGATTTTTCCAGTTAGTCTAATTTATCAAACTTATTCATGGGTAGTTTTTATCATACTCCCTTGTAATCATTTTTTTTGTGATCAATTGAATGATATTGACACTTTTCATTTTAATACTGGTCCTTAATATAATTTAATTTTTCTTTGATTAGTTTTATTAGTGCTTTTTCAAACTTAACAATCTTTTCAAGGATAAACTTTTGTTTTTTTCTTTAATATTGTCTGATTTTTATTTTATTGACTATTTCCTTCTTATTTGGGGCTTGGTTTGATTTTCTTTTTCTACTTAATGAACTGTACTTAATAAAATACAATTCAGATTGCTGATTATAAACTTTTTCTAATACAGGAAGTTAAATCTCTAAATTTCTGAGTACTACATTGTTACAGTCTTAATTTTGATATGTAGTATATATAGGTCAACTACAAATATTTTTAAATTTCCCTTTCAATTTTACAGTTATCTACGGATTCTTTAGATGTATTCTGAAAATGTCAATTAGATGGAATTGGTTATAGAATTGTTCAAATTTCTGTTTAATACTAATTTTCTTTTTTTAAAAAAGATTTATTGTATTTTTGCACACAAGAGCTGGCTGTTTTTAAGTATTTTGAAGATGTCATTCCATTTTCTCCTTGATTATAGTGTTTCTTCAGTTAAGCCTGATGTAAGCATGATTTAAGTACCTTTGTGTTTTGCCTTCTTTTCCCCCTTATTTGCCTTTAATAATCTTTCTCTGTCTTGAACTCCTGGTAGTGTAGCTACTACTATGTGTTTTGGATATAGGTCTAATTACATTTATATAACCAGGCATACTTTTAGATGCATGGACATTTATATTCAGTTCCTTCATCAGGTTTGGAAAGTTTTCCTCTATTTTTTTTTTTTTTTTGGAATAAACTCTATGTTCTCTGTTTCTCTTTCCCGTTTGTGATATCCATTATTCTTTTGTTATCTTTCCTAATGGAGCCGTATAGTTCTCAAACTGTTTCTGAATTGTGTGTGTGTCTGTTTCTTTCTTCCACATGGGTCCTTTGTGCATTATTTTCTTAGAAGTCACTGATTTGTTCCCCCATATCATTTATTCTGCTTCCATAGCTTTGTCTAAAAATTTAAAACTCATTTATTGAGTGTTTGTTATTTTCTTATTTATAACTTCATTTTTCTGATTTTTTATCTTTTTAATTAAATTTTCTGAGGGTTTTTTTGGTCTTACTTCGACTTCTTTTTCTTCCATCTTTTTAATTTAATATGGCAATTTTGAAGTCTCCATCTAATAGGAAAAGAAAAATTTCCATGTCCTTGTGGTTTGATTTTGCAGAATTGGTCTCTTCTTGTGATTTCATGCTTCCTTGAAGTTTCAATTTGCCATGTGTTGTGGCTTTATTTATTTTTTTTCTTTTGTTTGGCCTATACATTTTGATGCTTCGAAGTTACCTATGAAAAAACAACCAAACTGGGGAATCAACTTGAAGGGAGCATCCAGCTTCTCTGTATTTGCTTTCCCTCTGTAAAGTGTGTGCTCCACAACATTGTCTTCCTCCCTCCCTTGGACCACTGGCTGAGCAGCAGTCCAGCTATTTTAAAGGAAACCTCCTGTTCTCAGGCCACAGCTTCTTGTCACTTCTCTCTACTTACCTCTCTTCCACTCAAGCATAAATCTCCTCTGTATTCCTTTCAGTGCAATCCAGGTTGTTTCTGATGTATAAGGGGTGCTACACTTTCATCACAAACCACAGATCTTGAAAATGGCTGCTTTTTCCTTTGAAACAGCCTTCTGAGGTGCACTGCATGGGACTGTACGGTTAGTCCCATGTGTTATCTTGAATAGGAAAAGAAAGATGCAAATTAGAAGTTTTCTGTCTTTCCTATTTTTATATAGTTCTAGTTTCTCCTAGCACCTATTGTAATCTACACTGTGCTAAACTTTCCCTGCTGACTTCCCAGTTGCAGAAATATTGATGTACAATGTGATCTAACTGAGAACAAAAATAATTGAATTAATAGTTGCCATAAACTTTCTGTTAATATGTCTCTGGGGAATATATAGAACTATATAATTCAAATGTTATTTGTCTAAGCTCTACCACAAACTTTATCAACAACTGAACATGGGGAAATTGTTCATGTATAGGCAGTTTTAAGGCAGGATGTAAAAAGATAACAATAATTTGTCTGAATGTGTTAACTTCTATTATTTATTAAACTTTTATCCTTTTCCCTTTTGTTTATTTTGGCATAAGATAAGTCTTTCAGTATATTATCGAACCTGGGTTGTAATCACATACGTGACATTAGTTCATCATAATTTTTAATCTATTAACCCTTTCTCAAAATAGTTATCTTTCATATGATTACTTTCTTCCTCTTATTGCTCTCTTCCTACATTATTTTTTTCATCATTCTGAGCTCAATAAAAGATAAAAAAAAAAGTCATCACTGATGACAGGAAACATAGTTTGCAAGTCTTTGATGTTCCACTATCTTCTTTATAATTTTCATACTAATGATGACATCTTCCTTGGATTGTGACACTATCACACATTTTATTTAAATTTTATTGTAAATATTCACATTGATTTTATCTTATGTCTTTCATTTGGTTACCAGATAACCTGTGTACACAGGGTAGTTTCATATTTCCAAACACTATCCCATTTCAATTTTGTCACTGACAAGTACTTTTTACTATGTTTCATTTAACTTTTTAATGAAATACCACTGCTTTACATTCCTGTTAATATTTTTAGTATAAGATTTCTCTCCTCTGGTGTGGAGACTGTAGAACTCTCACCACCAAAACACTCACAGTCACCAACCATAATCCACTGTGCTCTCCCCCACCCCCTTTTCACCCCTTCCCATCCCTTCCTCTCACCCTCTGTATGTTTCAGATCTATGATCAACTTTCAAAGGTTGATTTTAATATTTGTCCTCAACTGACACTTTGTTTTGTTTCTCTATATTCCACATAAAAGTGACACAAAGAATCTTATACTCAAATCCATTAAGGCAAAGTTGTTCTGATCCCATCTTCTATGCATTTATACTATGCCCTAACATTTTAATGTCTAGTAACACTTTGAAGATTTTTATTATTTTGGGTTTTTTTTGTTGTATCATTATTTATCAAAGTTGATTTTGTTTACAACACTGTATAAGATTTAGAGGTATATACATTTCTTCAGATGTTACCACATCACACCCACCACCAAGACACTGATGATGCTACACGCCCACCCACCTTTCATTTCCATTGACTCTCTCTCCCTCATGCTCTGGTAAACTCAATTTTGGAGTCTGATTTCTAGTGTCTGTTTCTTTTGTTGCTTTATTTTCCAATTGAATGAAAACATTGAATATTATTCTGCCTGGTGTGATTTAATTTGCTTAGCATAATCATATCCAATTCCATCAATGATGTTGCAAATGGCAAGATTTCAACTATTTTTATAGCTGAGCAGTGTTCCATTGTGTATTTATCCCCATCCTATTAACCCACTCATATGTTGTTGTGCACTTAGGTTGCTTCCATAACTTGACTATTGTAAATTGTGCTATAGTGAACATGGGAGTGCATATTTCCCTTTGAATTCTTTGCATTCCTCAGGCAGTTACATAGGAGTGGAACTGATGGATCATTTGGTAGATGTTAATGTATTCTTCTCCATGGGGACTAATTACATTTTTACATGAGGTTGTAAGTGATCCTTTTCTCCACATCTTCACCAACACTTTTTGTTTCTGAAGTTTTTAATTGTATTTTATTGAGTTAACATTGGTCACAATATTGTATATGATTTAGACCTATTGGGTCTACTCCTTCATCACCCCTACCATCAAAATATCCATAATCCTCTACTATAGTCCATTGTGCTCCCTCCCCACTTTTTACTCTCTCCCCTCTCCCCATCTGGCAGCCTCAGTTCTAGCTTCGGATTTCTAAGATTTGTTATTTGTTTGACTTTATCTGACCCTTTGGTTTGTTTCTATCTACTCCACATATATCTGGTGACGCTATCTGGTATTTGTCCTTCCCTTTCTCACTTATTTTCCTTAGCATAATCTCATCCAGTACCATTCATGTTGTTGCAAATGGCAAGAGTTCATTTTTTTTCTTTTTACAGTCGAATAGTATTCCATTGTGTATGTGTATACCACATTTTCCTGATCCACTCATCCTTTTTTGTTTTTTAATCAGTCAGTTTGCTTCCATAGGTAAATAGTGCTGCAATGAACATAGGAGTGCATATCCCTTTAAGCAAGTGGTTTTGTATCATTTGAGTTATTACCTAAGAGTGGAATTGCTGGGTCATATGGTAGATCCATTTCTAATTTTTGAGAAACCTCCATACTGTTTTCCACTGGGAATATAACAGTTTACATTCTCTCCAACAATGTAAGAACATTCTTTTTTTCTCCACATTTGTGCCAAAACTTGTTGTTTCTGGTCTTTTTGATATGGACCATTTTCACAGGTGGGAGGTCAGATCTCACAGTGGTTTTGATTTATATTTCTCTAATGATATGTGATGATAAACTTTTTTCATGTGCCTGTTAGATATCTGTATATATTCTTTGAAGAAGTGCCTATTTAGCTCCCTTGACCCTTTTTTGATTGGGTAAATTATTTTGTTTTTGTTGAGTTCTTTGTCTTAGATATTAGTATCTTGTCAGATGTATGGTATGCAGATATTTTCTCCCACTCAGTATGAGCTTTTTTGTTTTGTTTGTTTGTTTTTAGTGACAGTTTATTATATTTTGCAGAAGTTTTTTAGTTTCATATAGTCCCGAGTGTTTATATTTCTTGTTTTTCTTGCTACTACAGACAAATCTATAACTGATACTTAGGTCATAGAATGTTTTACATATCTTTTCTTCTATTTTGTGTTTTTTTTTTTAAATATTTATTTATGCACACAAGAGCTGGGGTACAGGCCAGAGTCCAGTGTGGTGAGAAGATTCACCAGAGACAGAGTGGGGAGCAGAACAGGCAGATGACTGAAACACACTGCTGAGGGGAGCAGTGGGCACAACAGGAGAGGTCTGCTGCACCATGTGGGTCCCCTCCCTGGCCGGCGGCAGGGATCGAACTCGTGCTGCAGTGGCTGTGGTTTGCTTTATAGTGTGTTGCTTAACCCACTGCGCCACCAGGGAGGCCCTATTTAGTGGTTTTAAGACATTCATATTTGTGGTTTAAAAGACATTCATGTCTTTTATTCATTTGAGTTAATTTTTGTATGTGTGATTGTTATCCAATTTTCCCAACTTCATTAGAAAAGAGACTTTCCTTTTTTCAGTCTATATGCTTGACTCCTTTATAGTAGATTAAATGACCACAAGGTGTTGGTTTATTTCTGACCTCTCAATTATATTTCATTAGTTTATGCATCTGTTGTTGTCCCAAGATCATATTGCTTGGATTACATTATCGTTTTTAAAATATATTTAGAAGTCTGAGTTATGATACCACTCTATTCTTCCCCTTTTTTGTTAGGATCGTTTTGGCTGTGCAGTGTCTTTTGTAGTTCCATGTGAATTCCAATAATATTGTTCTGTTTTTTTGAAGGATGCTATTGAAACTTTGATAGGAATTGCATTGGATCTGTGTATTGCCTTGGGTAAAAGAGCCATTTTGTCAATGTTAATTCTTCTAGTCCATGAACAGGGAATATCTTTCCAGTGCTTTGTATCTTCTATTTCTTTTAACAATGTCTTTAGGCTTTATTGTCTAGGTCCTTCATCTCTTTTGTTAAGTTTACTCTTAGGTATTTAATTCTTTTTGATGGCATTGTTTTCTTGTTTCTTCCTCTCCTAGCACATTCTTTGATTATAGAAACTGAATTTTGTATACTGATTTTATAATATTCTACTTTACTGAACTGATTTATAGTTCAATTAGTGGACTTTTTAGGATTTTCTTTGTATATTACCATGCCATCTGCAAACAATAGCTTTACCTCTTCTTTCCCAATTTGGATTCCTTTTATAGCTTTCTCTTATCTACATGCCTTATTTATCTTTGAGGTCACTGATTCATCTTACATGTGATTTATCCTAGTTTTTCTATAGCTTTCTCCAGATTTTAAAAATCTCTTCTCTTAATCTGTTTATGTCCTGCAGCTCACTTATTTTCTTATTTACAACTTCAGTTTTGATATGCTGATCATTAGCTTTATTTCTAATGTTATTTTTTTTTTAGTTTTCTTATATTCATTTGATCAGCTTTTCTGTGTTTTCTTCCATTTCTTTGAATTGCCTTCTCATGACAATTCTGAACTGTGTAGCTGATAGAAAGACAAGATCTTCCATGTCTTTGTGGTTGGTTTCTAGAGATTTGTTCTCTCTCTTTGCTGGAGTATTCCCATGAGCATTCAGGGTCCCATGTATTATATTTTTCTGTCTTCCTATTTTAGCTTTTAGACTGTTATGTGTTCAAGTGTCTTAAGGATGCAATATTTCCACTTTTCCAGTAGATGGCAACATCTGTCAGGGAGTATTAAACTGTAGTTGTCACTTTGGTGGAGGATGTGCCCAGAGGGGTCTGTTCCTAGTGAAAGTAGTGCATAGGAGTAGTTAATGCCTGTGGTACACTGCTATTCCAACTTTGTGTGTCACAGATTGATGTCTTTGCAGAGTTTTGGCCAGGCTTTCAGTTTACTTCACTCTGATACTGTCAAGCAGAATTCCACTGCATCAGTCCAAACCCAGTCAGTTTTGGGCAGGACATTGATGTTCTGTTTTATTTTCTTGACTGGAGGGCCATGTACCAGTCTTCCCCAGCACTTTCACAGATATCTCCCCATAGTTAGGTACACATTGAGCAGCCTTGCCCACTTGGGAATCACCCTATCATGGCTGTGTGGATTTGAATGACATTCTGCTCTGTACACTTTCTCTAGGTACCTCACCATGCCGCCCACCTTTTGTTGTATAGACCTGAATTTCCTCAGCTTTTCTTCTGCTGCACATGGTCAACACTGGCCTCCAGGAGGTGTTCTAGTTTCACCCCAAGTCATAGAATCTTGAGTCCAGTGCCCCTTTGGGCTACTTTATATTATTCTCCCAGGAGTGAAGCAGGGAACCCCCTCTTATTCTATCTTTGCTCTATCCCCTAGAACAATTTCATTAGAGGGAAAGTCAGTGAAAATAACAAGGGATAAAGAAGATCTTACTCAAAATCAAAATTGACATTTTCTATCTGTGGAAATGCAGAAAAGCAGTATTCTTCTAAAAGTCTCAAATTTTCATCTGGCCAAAGTAGTTAAGGAGAATGACAGAAAACAACTCTTAGAGAAAGGAGATTTTTGGGCAATGGAGTATATTCTTACAACTGGTCACATTCCATGTATTATCTTTTCCCAGCTCAAATCTGAGTAAGTGGATGGCAGTATTTATTATAGTCTTAGAAGCAATTTGTCTGCATAAAACTTTAAAAATAAGTTTCCAATTTTAGGCTATTTGCATTATTTTAGACTTCCTATAATTATACAGATTTTTTCCCCTTTGAACTTGCTGCATTTTTTTGGTCTCAGGCAAATGACTTTATAACACCCTTTTGCATTTAAAATGGAATGTGGATAACATTTCTAATTCCTTAGGATTATTTTTAAGATAAAATGAGATAATGTATGTATGGCATATGTTTGGCACATAAAAGGTGATCAATGCATAGTTGTAATACTAATGATCATTATTACTGTTGTTATTTTATTATTACTTACAAAGTGATTCACCTGAATTAAGCTATTATTCACAACAAAATTCAACTGAATATATTTTAAAGATATTATTGCTCTATTCAATAATATATGAATTGGGCAACACAAATGTAGCAGGTATAAACAGATTCGAAGGAGCTGTACAAAATGAAAGCATTTTATAAGAATAAGGGAGTATGAACAGGAATAAGGAAGTTCTATTAGCTGAAAAGGAAAATGCTGATTATTAAAAGATGACATCCTTTTAAAGAATGACAGGAACTGTCAACTTACCTAGTGTTTTTAAGTGATTTGCTGATTGGATTAAGATTTCATATATTTTTTTAAAGCTATAGTTAGGGGCCTCCCTGGTAGCGCAAAGGGTTAAGCATTGCACTATAAGGCATCTGCAGCCACTGAAGCACTAGTTCCAGACCCGGCCAGGGAGCTGACCCACATGGCATAGCACACCTCTTCTGTCTCACCTGCTGCTCCCCTCAGCGGTGTATTTCAGTCAAACTGCCTGTTCTGTTCTCCACTTTGACTCTAGTGAATCCTCTTACCCTTATACCTGTGGTCGATACCCCAGTTCTCACGTGCATAAGTAAATCAATCCTAAAAAGAAAAACTGTAATAAAGTTAAATCTCTGGTGATATGAGTGGTAGCATAAGTTATTACATTTTTGTTTTTGGCACTGTATTAATTGCACAAATCTATATTGCATTAATATATAATTTTATATCTAATGTAAATGTGATGTTATTGTATGTTAATAATATTAATATAGATTAATGCATATAATCAGCTGAGATTTTGACTTTGACAAGTCCAAAAGAGGAATTCATGGAATTTTATATAATAGAATAAGTGTAACTAAAAAATTCTTCTATTTCCTACAGAATGAGACTAACCATTCTTTCATTTTGTGAAGAAAACACAAAAACAACAGATTAGTAGATAGAGTTTTCTAATGTAACTTCAAGATGTGCATTTTATAAACATAGTAGTAGTGGAGGCTTTCTTGCAAAGTGCCCCTGTTATTTTTGTTAAGTTGTTTATATGTTGTTTTTAAACTTAAATAGTTTCACAATACAATGGGATATATATTCATTATCTTTTCCTCTTAATTTTCAAAATTTTCTATTTTAAAAATAACTTCTTTCTTATATAAAGTAATATTGAAATAGAAAATTAGAAAACACAGGCTATACTTCAAAAAAACATAGGATAAGCACCAAAAATACTTCATCTAATTATAATTAAAATTTGTTGCTTAGTTATTGTTTTCTCTTTGTTCATCACTGAATTTCAAAATATATGTGTAATTTACATTTTGTTCTTTACTTAATGTATATTGTAGAGATGTCATATATCACACATAATATTTGGTAACTGAATAGTAACATAGTTCCTTGCCCATAATTATTTCACCAATCTGTTAATTTGAGAAATTTCACTGTATTGATATATACCAAAGGGCACACTTTTATAAGTTATACTTATAGACATGTTGACATTTTATTTTCCTTTTAGAGAGACTCCTATAAATAGAATTGTTGAAACATTGCTGAATGTTTAAATTTGCAAGACATGTTAATAATTTCTTTCAATCAAGGTTTTGTCAATGCTTATTTCTGCCATCAGAAAAAAATAATGATTTATTTCAATTATACAGGTATTAAATATTTTTGATTACTATATAAACCATTATATTTCTTTTACTGCAAATTATACAATTTTTCCAGTTATCTTGTCCATTTATCTATTGGAAATTTTATTAATGCTGGTAATTTTCCTTTGCTCTTTATTTTCTTCTTTCTTCATCTTTTTCTTTTCTTATGAAAAAGTTACCATGTCATATTTTTCATGGCATGAGTTTTGCATAATTAAACATATCACTTGCTAAACAGAAGCATGTTTCTTTTCCCTCACAATAGTGTTATAGAAAGGTTACATCAAATTTCATGTTTATAATTTCTCTGTGATGATAGACATAGTAATATTTCCTTTCCCAGGCAGGCCTCAAATGTGGCAGCTTTTAGCAGTAGCATACTGGATGCTCCTTCTTGGACCTACATATGGTACCCACAAGAGAAGAAGCAAGACAAATCCTGAAGCTAATATGAATATTGTAAGTTGCTCGATAAAACAAAACTTTGAGATAAAGCATCACTAATGCATCATCATTTTAGATATAATTGATTTGCATGTCTAGTTTTCAGCCATTCCTGTGGCTTCTAACCATGTGCTTTCCCCCTTTTCCATGGCATGGCTAATTTAAGAGCTGAAAGACCTCCCCCAAGTTGGGGCAGAAATAGTTCTCCTTGTGATTTGAGCTACCATGTGATGGTGGTTATTTGAAGAGAAGGCTCATGAGATCATGATGATTGATAGAGTGAGTTCTTTCTCAGGCTTTACTACAGAAGTTTCTTTATTTGGCAAGCTGTATCAATGTTCATTGTTTAGTTTAGTAAGTCAAGGTTGGTTTTGGTTGCTTATAATGTATTTTGCAGGAATTCATACCAGAAGTGTTGGAATAGCATTAGCAAAAAAAAAAGATAAATGCCAAATGTCCTCAAAGACTTCTTTCCCATGAATCATTCCATATTTCTGTATATTGTGTACCAATGATGTCCTCAAACCCATTTTCATTAGAACTTCAAGAACTTCTTTCATTAGAACTGTCAAAGTGTTTTAATTAGTGTCACTTCTTATTCATGTGTCCAGGCAATATCCCTAACTGTCAAACTTATCAATATACGTCCTCAAATCCAAATTTTCCTCTCTTCTCACATTCACGCACAATCTCTTCCTTTCTGATCTGGTTGTTTTTTGACTCTTAATTATTCTATATTTGTGATAAGACTAATAAACATTTTATAGAGCATTTACTTTTTGCCAAGAACTGTTACAGATACTTTATGTATAATCCTCATATGAAATCTGTGAGGCACTATTGTTTTTAATCTTTATTTTACAGTTGAGGGAAATAAAACAAAAGTTAAGTAACTTGCCCAATGCATAGCTAATAAGAGGAAGAGCTGTTTGTCAGTCTGTCTCTAAAATCTGGTTTAATAAAAACAGCTTTATTTATTCCCATAATGTACATACCTCCTGTGTGCCCGGCATAGGCAAATGTATAATTGTGTTGTAAAGGCTGATAGTTTGAGGCTAAGTTTATTTGGCTTCAGTTCTTTCTTTATCTCTTCCTAGTGTACAGTCTCATTAACCTTCTTGAAATTTCATTTTCTCAACTGTAAAATGGATATAAAAATCTATCTCAAAGGCCTATAGTATGACTAATAAAATGGAGCATAAACCATCTTCTATGCAAAAGATGGCCCCTCTTTCTTAAATATCTGTAGAGCAGTATCTGCTGTTTACACCTCTAGATCCACTCTGTTCTTTTATAACGTTCTCTTGCCCAAGAAGCTTATCTAATAAAACTAAGTCAACAAACTCCAGTGACCTTTGGCTTTCAGTTCAGTTCAGTCAATGGAAATCTTGAGCAGAAGACAAGAGAAGGGAGGAGAATGAGACCAGATGATTTATGGCCCTGGTTCTCTTATGAGATCACCTTAGGCAGGCTCTCACCCTCTGCTAAAGGTCACAGCTCCTTTCACTGTGACCTATCTACTAGATTTTTTGATGCTGAATTCTGTTAATCACTCCCCCATCTCTCTTCATGTACAAGGCTGATAATAACTCACTTGTTACTAGCTATGGCTAGTCAAAATGTCAAGTCAAAATGCTTTATGAGTGAACTAGGGTACACAGCAGGAGGTATGGTCACCTCACCTTGCCTTATCCATGCCTTTGCTTGGATTCAGTCCTCCTCTAGGACTGAACCTGATTTTCCTGATATATTGTGATCCAGTACATAGATGAATATTGGGTTGTGATTTAAAGTAATATATTTAAATGCATGTATGAAAGTCAAAAGATCACATCATGAGATTTATAATTTCTTTCCCCCTTTTCAGAGCCAGATTATTTCCTACTGGGGTTATCCTTATGAACAGTATGATGTTGTGACAGAAGATGGTTATATCCTTGGAATTTACAGGATTCCTCACGGAAGAGGATGTTCAAGGAAAATAGGTAGGATTTATTTCATTATGAAGACATCATGTCAAAATGGGAAGTGCTGAGAGCAGCAGGGCAGCTCTGAAATAGAGTCAAACAGGATGAAAATATCATCTCTCTCTTTATTACTCCATTTCATTTGCATAACCCTTTGGAATGTAAAACAATTTCCATATATCCTGCTTATTTTTTTAAAGGTTTACTGATTTATGCATATGACAACTGGGGTACAGGTCAGAGGTATGGGGGATGAGAGGATTCACCAGAGACAGAGTGGGGAGCAGAACAAACAGATTGACTGAAATACACTGTTGAGTGGAACAGCAGGTGAAGCAGAGAGGTCTGCTGTGCCATGTGGACCACCTTCCTGGATGGGAATCGAACATGTGCTGCAGTGGCTGCGAATGCCCCATAGTGTGGCGCTTAACCCCCTTGTGCCACCAGGGAGGCCCCTATTTATTTTTCAGGAAAAACAATTCTGTAATCAAATGCTTCTTGAGAAATAAAATTTTATAATAATCACAAAATAAATATTGTGCTAGACAGTCTTATCTATTTTAAATTTTGATTTAATTCTTAAAACTACACAGTGAGTTAGCATTTGTTATCATTCCCCATGAAACAAATACATTACCTGAGGCACAATGAGGTTAATACAAAGAAGAATAGATTTCGAATCAGAGCAATTTGATTCAAAT
Organism: Galemys pyrenaicus; assembly: GCA_019455555.1. NCBI lineage: Eukaryota > Metazoa > Chordata > Mammalia > Eulipotyphla > Talpidae > Galemys > Galemys pyrenaicus. The sequence goes on from JAGFMF010011418.1 coordinate 11,337,260, forward strand.
ACCTAAATAACAATTCAATATATTATATATAATCCCAAGTTTAAAAAGAGAAAAAATAAATCTTAGAGAAAATCAATGATCTTGGTGCCAAATTTCATTTTTTAATCTGCCTATGATACTACAGGAAGTCAGGAAAGAGAAGGCTCTTATAAACACTGAGGAAGCTCAGACACGAGTTTTTGCCATCTGTGTCTTGCAGATCCAAAGCCTGTCGTGTACTTGCAGCACGGCTTAATCACATCTTCCAGCTGCTGGATCTCCAACCTGCCCAGCAACAGCTTGGCCTTCTTTCTGGCAGATAGTGGTTATGATGTGTGGATGGGGAACAGTCGGGGAAACACCTGGTCTAGAAAACACTTGAAATTTTCACCTAAATCACCAGAATACTGGGCCTTTAGGTAAGGAGCAACCCACTAAGAATGAAGTTCACTGTATGGAAAATACCCGTTGATTTTCCCCTTCTATCTAAAAGCACAGAATGGAATCTACAAGAATGGAACAAACATTTCCTCCTCTAGCCTCTTCTACCTAGGCTTTCTTCACAAGCTATGAAAAATGCCCTGATTTTTTCCTCTGAGGTTTGTCTTCAAAACTGCGCTCATTGTGTTTATGTGTGTGTAGATTATGTATGTGTTATCTGAAAATTAAGTTCTCAGTAAGAGTTGAAGCTTCAAACCCCGGGGGAATTCTAACCAGATGCTAATCTGTGAGAATAATCACAAAACATTAAAAAAAAAGTTAACATAAAAATGTCATTACTCTGGTCCAAAGGGGTCTTCTGGAATTTAAAGTTTTAGATCTTTTAATTTCCTGTTATTTTGACTTAAAACTATATCGATGTTCTCTATGTGCAGAGGAAGGCAAATGCTGGGGTTTAATCACTTCCTGATTTCTGAAGAATGCACTGTGGAGATGCAAAAGCTGGGTTTTGTTTAAAATTTTTTTTAAAAAGATCCAGCTAATTGGTCATTAGTGGGAGTTGAGAGGCTAGTTCATCTGCAGGCAGCTTTTTTTTTTTTTTGGCAAGGTATGTCACAAAATAGTGAAGTGCCTATTCAGACTTTAGTCTATGCAGATGACTTCTAAACCACCAGGGAGAGCTAAACACCAAAGAGGGAGCAGAATGTTAGGTTTCTTGGAACATTTTTGTTATGTTCACATATAAAAAAATGTAAAAGTTAACATTAGAAAGGTTAAATCCAGAGCTAGCACGTTGTCAGTGTGTACCCATACCCCACAGGACATTTACATGGTACCCTCGCTAAAGAGGAAAATGAAAACGAGCAATGTTCTGGTTGACAAATTTGAAAACTATGTTCATGACAAGCCAAGAGTGTGCCTCATCTCCTTGCATAGATGATACTCAAATATGTTTAACCACTGATTAGTGAGGGAACTTTGTCCTCTAGGGGGTGCTGCATCTGTTCCTGGATTCAGATCCTGGAGCAATAGAGAGAAGCCTGATCACAAAAAGACTAAAGAGCAGAACTGGCAGCAGTAACCCCTGGGGGTGCTACCAGCTTTAGCAGTTAGGTTGGTTGGGTCACAGGGACAAAACCCTGTGCTTGTGTAGGACCATGCTTCGAAGGTCACTAAAGTCATTTGTTCCGTGGCCTCATTCCTGCCTTATTCCTGAAGTCACTTGGCATTTCCCACTTCCTCAGTGTGGATGCGCCATTGCACTACTGCAAATAACAGGACGTATCGAATGAGAACTTTCTCAACTACTCATGTGGAAAGAAGCACCTGAGGTGATTGATTACCAGACCTCTTCCCTGGAAATTCTAATTCAGTCTGTCTGGGCTGAGGTCTGTAACCTGATGGCTTTCTTCTGATTTTTAAATGAGCATGTCAGGTAATTGCACTTTACAAGGGAATTTGGTGAAGCTGCTACAGAATCAAGTGAAATATGACGAGTCTTTTAGGACAAGCTTCTAAGGCCTTTGCATGTCAGATTTTTCTAATTCCAGTTTCTTACTTTAAAGGTAACTCTTATTGTCAAGATAAAAGTTGTACAGACATATATTATCGTATTGACCCTGGTGTTATATTTAACAAAAGTCAACTATCTATGTCTGTATGTTCTGCATTTAAATATTGTGAGCCTAAAAAAGAATCTCCTATTAGATAGATGAATGGATGGATGAATAGGCAGACCTAATGTTGCAGACCTAACAATGAAATCTTTCTTCCATTTCTGTTGTTCTTTTCTTTGGCAGTCTGGATGAGATGGCTAAATACGACCTTCCAGCCACAATCAATTTTATCATAGAGAAAACTGGACAGGAGCGACTCTGCTATGTGGGCCACTCCCAGGGCACCACAATTGGTGCGTTTGAGGCAGGTGTGACCTGAGAGTGTCAGGGGATCATCTTCCATGTTCATAAAAAGAGTGAGGATTCCTTCACTGTAGCATCTAACTTGGGGGCTTGAGCTGGGAAACCATTTTCTCTGGCTAGTTTCTGAAATACAGTGAAGATGACAATGGGGATTGCACCCTTAGGATTATATTTGAGATTTATATATAAGCCTTAGAGAAAGAAGTTTATTTACTTATTTGTGTATATAACACACATTTGTAACACACCTGGTTAGATGCTGGGGAGGCAGACATAAATGTGGCACAAGTCTTTGCCTTAAAAAACTCAGTCTAGTAAGGGACACAAACAAGAAAAGCAGAGAATTACAAAGCCCAGTAATTATATCACAGTCAGGGTGGCTTGCAGTTCCCAGGAGATGCGAGGATGAACCCGACTGAGGGTGACCAAGAGATTTGTCACCTCTCGTCGCTCTTGAATCAGTTAGAGACCACACCAACAACCACATTGCCACCGCCTCTTTTCTGTGTTTCGATCCTAATCAGGTTCCTGGTGTAGAGTGTTTCCCTGTATGTACCTACTAAAAACTACATTTTACATACATTCTGTCATTAGAAACAACAAACATTTGAGACCATTATCATCTATAGTTTACGAATGGCTGAATTTACAATAGGAATTATTTCAACTGATGATAATGTCAAATAATGTTAATCTTAAGTTCTACAACACATAGTATAGCATATATATTTATATATAATATATCTGCAACTAAGTCTTCAAAATAATCTCCCTATAAGGATTCTAGGTTCCACATTTACAAATTGAACAAAGTAGGGGAGGTAACTCACTTTAGTTTTTACATAGCTAGTGAATGGGAAGCCAAGATTATTGACTGTTTATATATATATATATATATATATATATATCAAGCAATGGTCAACCTAGAATAGTTCTTGGAGCTCACCTGGACATAAGCCATAATGGGTGTTTGAACCCTTTGTGCATCACTCTCCATATGCCCAGAGATGGGGCACCTATGTTATTGCAAACTAGTTAATTCTATCTTAGGGAAATTTAGAAAGTCTGATCCTAAGAATAGTACTTATTACTCTGAATTGTTCTTTGCTTATTTTGTTTTTAATGTACTGCTTTTACTGTAATCTAAAATAAATTATGACTTTTTTTCTCTATCTTCTTCCATTCCAGCTTTCATAGCATTCTCTACAAATCCAGAGCTGGCTAAAAGAATTAAGATATTTTTTGCATTGGCTCCAGTTGTCACGGTAAAATACTCCTATAGTCCTATGAGAAAATTAACCACTCTTTCCAGAAAAGTAATCAAGGTATGTGAAATTCCGGGTTTAAACTTATAGTAATAAAAAGCAACTCTATTTTAATTGCCAACATAAAAAAAACACAAAACTATTTCACTTCAAGAGAACCTAAGGCAAATGACATTTTACAGACTTCTGAGAACACAGTAAGTAGTCAAGTTATCCATTTAAATTTACTGATGACATACAATTTTACCAAAAGGATTTTTTTTTCCCTACTGTCTATTTCTGTGTCTACAACCTTTTCTCTTATGTCAGTCCTTAATCATAGATAAATGAGAGCTCATTTGATTAGTTGACTTGTTTAATCTAGAAGGCAAAATTTCTCTCTGATGCCCACTAAATTTTTCTTTTTAAAGATTTATTTATTTATGCATACAAGCACTGGAGTACAGGCCAGAGGTGTGGGGGTGGTAAGAGAATCCACCAGACAGAGCAGGATGCAGGACAGGCAGATGACAGAAACACACTGCTGAGGGGAGCAGTGGGCGAGGCAGGAGAGGTCTGCTACGCCATGTGGGGCCCCTCCCTGGCCGGCCGCAGGGATCGAACTCGTGCTGCAGTGTCTGCGGTTTGCTTCATAGTGCGTTGCTTAACCCACTGCGCCACCAGGGCGGGCCCACACTAAATTTTTAGTGCCCGCCCACTAAATTTTTAGTGTCAGTAAATAGTGGAAATCAGAACGTGGAAGCAGAGGACAAAGATATGAAGCCTAGTTAGTTGGATAAATTTGGTCAAGACCTTTAGTGCTTCATATATGAATATCTTTTAGAGCCAGGTCTTCCACATTTTAAGTCTAATAAATTCCAGCTATTATCAGTGCTGTTTTTATTTCTAAAGAACGTGTTCTTTCTCTATTACTAATAATCAAACTTTTTTCACTTGCTCACATTTCACAGACTCTCAGTGTGTCAGTTCCTCAAAACCTAGGGAATATTCTAGGCCCCAGATTCTCTCTCCTAGCTAGTAGCTATCTAATATGATCATTTACTCAGTTGAGATGAGTTAATCTATATAGGTTGGGGTGTTTTCCTGTTGATGTTAACATGGGCTTCTCTCATGGCAGATTGAATGAGATCATACTGTTCAGTGATTTCAGTGATAGTCTGTGAAGTGAAATAATCTTTATAAAAGTCAGAGATTTTGGTTGGTGAGAGAGAAGCAGATTAGCCCATGATGAGTCAATTCTATATTTATACAACCCAGAAAGACAGATATCAGGGAAATGTTCCAATTTCCCTCAGTACTTGCACCTGTTAAACCACAAATATTTCAGTCCAGGCTAGTCCCCCAAAATTGGGTAAATGACACTGGATTTCTTGCTAAATTATTTCAGCATTCCCAACCATTCAGATATTTTGAGATGTTGGCATCTTTCCATTTTTCTGAATTTGCACAGCTGTGCTTCAGTTAACTGCTTTAACATAACTATGGTGTAGTCAATTCAAATCAGTGAAAAGAAATCTAGAAGCTACTATCACAAAAGCATGATACCAGGAAACAAGCATGACAATAAAGATATTGTCAATCAATTGGTATCAATGAAAATTAGGGTACATGTAAGAGTGGTGAGAGACTCAACCAAGGAGCCAACAGGGGAAAATAAAAGGGGAGCAGTTATGTCGTGTTAAGGAGTTTAGGTTTTGTTCACAGTAGAGGAAAGCCATTAGTGAAGTTAAGAAGAGAAATGGATTGATCAGATTTGTCTTTTTTAGAAATATTGCCCCAAGAGTTTTAACACCAATTAAAGAACTAATATCACATATGATCCACTGATTCCAAACAGAAATTCCAGCATCAACCTAATGTTAGAGTGAAGAAATTGTTAAACAAATTCAGAGGGAAATGCTTCTATTTTTTGCAATCACAGAAGACCTCTGAGATAAGATGGCATTTGAGTTTGGGTTTAAGGACAAGTTTCAATATGCAGGCTGGTGTGGGAAGGTTCTGTGAACTAAAAAGGAAACAGGAACAGCATTCAAGTAGCAAAGCACAAGCCTTGGGAAACCACATGTAACTGTCTTCTAGGGAATTTCAAATTTGTCAAGAGCAGCATGGGAAATAATATTGGAAATGTAGGAGTAGATTCTGAATGGCCTTGATAATGAAAGTAATGAAAGACCATGTGGGTCATCTCCCTGGCAGTAGGGATCAAACTCGTGCTGCAGTGGCTGTGGTTTGCTTCATAGTATGTTCCTTAACCATTGTGCCACCAGGGAGGTTCCTACAGCAGATCTTTTATAATTAATAATACATACTTAAAATTTGCAAAGAGTAGATCTCTATATTCTCACCTATATTCTAACTATGAAATGATGGATGTACTAATGGTCCTAAACTGCATAATGATTTCATACTGTATATTTATATCAAATTAGCAAATCACTTATATCAAATCATAATATAGTTTACATACGTACAAGTATAGTTGTCAATTATTTCTCAAAAATAATTGACAATTATTAATACCGTTAACTGATTTTATTTTATAATCAGAAGCCATAGCACTTAGGGTTTCTTATCTTCTGTTTACCAATTACTCATTCCATCCTTCCTTCCCACTTTTTGCCCCATTCTTGATTAGTATAATAAAAAATAGGTGATAGCTATTATTGCTTTTCAGTTGCAGTTGCCAGTTAATAAAGAATTCCAGGAGAAAAATATGCCAACTTTTATAAATATAGTAAACCTAAATATTTTAAATAATTAAAAAGCATTTTTTTCAGCCTCCCTGGTGGCCTGAAGTTTAAGTTTCAGTACTATCACTGCTAGGGCCTGTGTTTGATCCTGGGCTAGGAAGCTGACCCACATATGGCACAGCAGACTCTCCTCTCTCACCCACTGCTCCCCTCAGCAGCGTATTTCAGTTAGTCTGCCTGTTCTGCTCCCCGCTCTGTCGCTGGTGGATCCTCTCACACAATACCCCCATATCTCTGGTCTGCACTCCAGTTCTTCTAGGCAAAAATAACCCCCCCAAAAAACCCAAACCTTTTTCTACTTTCATATCTAATTTACTGTCTTCTGATTATAAAAGGAGTTATCATGAAACAAGGGTTAGCTACTAATTTATGTCAGAATTTAAAAAGATTCCTAAAGTTCAAAAGGTAAGTTCAAATCACAACATCGCTGGAAAGTCCACTAATAAAGATTCGTTTCTTTGGGTGAAGCATTTGCCTCTAGAAAGAGTTTATTAAAAGATTATGGAATGAATGACTCCTTATGTCTATATCAGTCAATAGTTACAATAAGAGTGATTGCTCTTAGAATGTTTGATTGGTTCTAGGAACTGTACTAGGATCCTGTAAACATGACTTATTATCTTTATAACAGCCCTTCCTAATGGACATTACTTTTCCATTTTACGGTTGAAAAATTCAACATAATAGAAATTAAATGTTTTCTTAAGGTGTAAGAAACAGGACCCAGAATGACTCCAAGGTCTTACCAGTTTCCAGGGAACTGGTTTTTCAGGGGGTATTCCAAAAAACAACCCAAATAAATAATCTTGGGAACTACGTCAAGAGGTGAGCTGGAAGACCTACAAAGATGAAATGTAACAGGTATCTTGGTTTCACTGAGAACTAGTGCTGAGTACATATGGCCTCCTGTACAGTCTTTGAATTACCACTTGTTCTGTGTTCTTGACATCCCCATATATGAAATTTGATGATGTCTTAAATTGATATTGCAGGGGTTATTTGGTGACAAGATGTTCAGGTCTCATACATTTTTTGACCAATTCTTTGCTACCAACTTCTGCAACAAGAAGCTATTTCATCGCATGTGCAGCAACTTCCTATTTAACGTGGGTGGATATGATGCAAACAACTTAAACATGGTAGGTGTAAGTAGTTAGATGGAGGGAAACGATTGTTACCAAGGGATGAGGACAATTCATTTTAGATGACGTAGAATCCACAGTTCTTTTGACTCTTGGACTGTGATTAACATCTTCATGACCTCCAACCAGGGCAGAGCTGCCCACCTCTATTAAGAAGAGTTGAGGTGTGTGGGTGAACTTTTTCACTAACTCTTGATGTTGGCCAAATTGCCACATTGAAAAAAATTCCTTCATTTAGATTAAGCCTATGGTTTTGAAATTTATCTTGCTGTACCTACGCTCTATCTCAGACCCACCAGAATAGAATTTCAGGGAGTGAGCCCACACAATTATTTTTTGTTTTGTTTTTACCAGTTTTCCATTTTGATGGATAATTTGAAAATAGTCATTTGTAAACCACTTAGTTCTTTAATCCAAAGGTATATAGGGATGGTTCTTCAATGATAGATACAGATTCACTGTTCAGAGGATACTGAGTGTTGAGGTACTTGTTGAGTCCTTTCCAATTTAACAGAGATCCCAATTTAACAGAGATCCTTTCCTTTCTGCGCTATCACTACTAACTTGAAGAGTGGAAGGGGAAAGACAAAAGTTACTGTTTACTACTCCCCAGGTAGAGATTAGACACATCTGAAATGATACAAATCTGAGATGGTCTCCATCTAGCTCAGAGACTTCTGCCCAGAACCTTCTCTCCCTGTGAGTGGAAAGCACTGATGAACAGTCTCTTTGCTTTTCAGCAAGATTTATAAAAATATTTTTATGAAAAGCATGTCTTACCTAATGCCTTTTCATGTTCTTCTTATACTTTCCTAGTTTACTAGGGGAACTATGCTTGCTTTTCACTTATATAGAAACATACCATGCAAATAAAGCTCCACTCCCAAAGCAGAGCTAAGTAAAAAGACCTTTAAACAACAAATAGACATCATTTCCAAAGCACCTTCTTGCCATGGCCTCAGAGTTGGCTAAATACAAACCTCACAAAACGACACCTTTGATTGGTCAATGGAGACCCTCATGGTACATCTACATAGTCAGGTTGCCTTTTTCTTTGTTGAGGACAATGGCATAAAACGGTGCCTGAAAAGATTCTTATTTTAGTGGCACATAATCAGGCATGCATAAATGGCCTTTGTGGAAATTTGAAAAAATATACATGTCCATCACTTCCACTAGAGATTTTCATACTGATTCATAGATTTGGGTAGCCTAATAAGTAGTTGAATTTCTTTAAAGCTCCACGATACTTCTAATGCTCAGTTCATAGAACCATCATTCTTATGTATATATTATTTTTTAAAACAAAATACAGTTAAAAATATGAAAGCATCCAGTGTTTATTTCCAGAAAAATTATGAATGTTATTGAAGGTTGAAATATTGAATGGATGATATCTCATAGGCTTTTAAAGAACCTGGTAGAGTATGTGCCACATTAAGTTAGAAAACAGAAGGAAACAGACCTGTTCTTCATGTCTTATGATCAACAACTTCTCAGAATGTCCTTGGGGAATTAACACAGCTTGAAGGAGAAGTCATTGAGACTTTTATACCCTGATCTCCTATGCTCTTGAACCTCCTGGAGTAAGACTACAAAGTTACTTTACATTCTGTCTTTGACCAGGAGCTTTATGAATACAATAGCCAGGACAGAATGATAGAGCTAGGGAGGGGGACATTCTTAAAGATGGGTTTCATTGGCTGATATGTCTTCAGAGGGTACACTATTTGCTTGTTTCTTAAAAACAAACAAACAAAAAGTCAAATTTACTTGTGGCATGATGGTGTAATTATCTGATATGCCTCCAGATGAGAAATAATCTTTTTACTTTGCAGAGTCGTTTGGATGTTTATTGGGCACACAGCACTGCAGGGACATCTGTTCAGAATATGCTGCACTGGGCCCAGGTATGTGACTCCTTATGTTTTACACACACACAAACATACACACACACACACACACAGAGGCACACACACCTCTCGGTCGCATCCTGATGAGCACTCCCAGAGAGTTCAATACAGGGCTTCTCAGGCACTTACTATTGTCAGATTGATGTTATTTCTGGAATTGACACTAACTCATTTTGATTTCCTTTATTTCCTCTGTTCTTTATACACTCACTGTCTGGGTTTGGGTTGGTTCCCAGATAATTTTACTAAAATCTGATCCTTAGATGACTCCAAACTGCCTGTTCCAGGGAAAACTTGCATTTCCTTTTTTTTTTAGAAATCAGCAACTCTCACAAAACTTTACATAATATGATACAGGTTATTTCAGAATGTTCTGTGTATCCTCCATTGACATATAAGACATTTCAGAATGAAAAACTACATTATTCAAAAAAAATGAATGTTAGGGGGTGATTCAGATAATTAATTCTGTTTTTACTTACTTTAAGTTTTTGTCTTGTTTTACTATATACTTCAATACTTGGAAAATGGAGAAGTAAGTGAAGTTTGACTGGTATAGCTTTCTGAGTTTTGTGTGTGTGTATGTGTGTGTGTGAGAGGGAGAGACAGAGAGAGAGAGAGAGAGAGAGAGAGACAGAGAGAGAGAATTCTCAGTTTTAATATATCTGATATCCCCAGGAATTTGTATTTAAACTTAAAACTCAATAAATTTGTTCCATATTTAAAACTAAGAATCATTGGTTTAAAAAGACAAGACTAAAATTTCTATATACTATATAACTGATAAGGGATTGATAGATAACATAGACAAAAAGCTCATACAATTCAACAATTAAATAAATAACCCAATTAAAAAATTTGCAACAGATATGAACAGACAATTCATCTAAAATACTATCATTTGAAAAAATGTTCAACATCATTCCTAATAACAGAGATGCAGATTGAAAAGTGCAATGAGTTACGTTTCACAACCCATGAGAATAGAACACAGTAGAAAGACCCCACCAAAAGAAGTGCTGCATAAGATGCAGAGAAAAAGGAACCCTGTTATTCTGTGGTTGGGTGCACAGGTAAACCTTTAAGGAAAGCTACCTGGACTTACCTTAAAAAATTTAAAGCAAAAACCCCAGATGTTCCACAACATGCACAGCAGCCTTGTTTACAATAGGTAGGGTATGGAAGTAGCCTAAATCTCCTTCAACAGATGACTCTATCAAGAAGATTCATGGACTATTAGCAATAAGAAAGGATGAAATGCAGCTATTTTAGATAAGATGAAGGAAATTTGATAGAATTATATGGAGGAAAGTAAGTCAGAACAATAAAAACCAATATTGGACATTCCTATACATGCAAAGTAAAACAACTTTGACAAATTAAAATCTTTAAAAAACTAGTGAACAGCAACAAACATACTGAGGGCTCTGAGTTTAAGAGGGAGGAGGAGGGACAAGGACAAGGGGATACAAGGGATTACGGTGGGGACAAACTTAAAGTAAAAAAGTATTCTTTAGAAAAGAACTTTAAAAAAATTCTTTTAAAAAAGAAATGAATAGAAACTGCAGGAAGAAAATAAAAAGTCATAAAAGACGATTTGAATGACTGGAGACAAATGTCATATTCCTGAATGGAAAGACTTTATATTATAAAGTTGTCAATTCTTCCCAAATTATCCTATAGGGAGAAAAAAAAGATGGGGGGGAGTGTTAAGCTATGTTAGCAATTTGCAGGATATCTTAAGATTTTAAAAATTTGAGATTCATTGTGTAGGTAAGTGGGGTTAAATGAAAAAAATTCACAAATGCACCAGGTTTAAGAAACACAGGATAGGCCAATCCATTTTAAAGAAAAAATGTTATAGATAACTCACCTCAGTTAGCTTGAAAGACCAGTTGAGGATTTCTGTAATTTTTGAAAATCTCCATCCCCAGGAGATACATCTTCAATTTCCTTAAGGAAGAAAATGTTTGGGACACAGTGCCTCCTACTGGTGAGGAGACAGATAGACTCAGAGAGGGACTTGGACTTCCACATAATGCAACTTCATTTTCATATTCTTCGTGCTATTTATAAATCCGATTTCTCTCAGTCTCACTGAATTCTGGACAGTGAAGGTGTTCCTAGCTCCATTCTGTGGGTCTATATGCTGGTGTCTTTTTTTAAAAAGGAATTACCAATATTTCTGAAGCCACAGTAGTCAAGAATTCAACTCAGTGCTCTTTAAGAAATTTCTGTGTATAGCACTCTGACAATAAAGGCATTGCAGATTGAGGGTTTTCAGTGGTAAATCAAAGGGAAATACAAAAATATAGAGAGAGGGTACATATAATGACAGGGAAAATATAAAAATAAAAATATATAAAAGTTAGTTGCCTGTATTAGTATCAAATTTTATCATTTTCATTATTTGGCTTATTAATTGTTAATGAATTTTAACTCATGTGACGCAATGCCAATTCTCTGTATTTTTCATCTGCTCTAGTTAAATGTACTGTTTTCTTTTATCATTTTAATGTGTTTATTATTTGTATTTTATTATAGGCTGTTAATTCTGGTCGGTTCCAAGCTTTTGATTGGGGGAACCCTGATCAGAACATGAAGCACTTCCACCAGGTACTATAATCAGCAGACACATATTGCAAATGAACTGATAAAAATAATATCCATTCATTAAGCAGCTAATGGCCCCATTCACTATGCCAGATATTTTTATTCATCAGATGCCACTCAGTGAGTTCCTAAGGTTTGTCATAGCATTATTTCTAGTTCTCACAGTCTACTTGCAAGGAAAATATTATCCACATTTTCAAAAGGCTCAGAGAGGTTAAATAAATTGTCAAAACTATTTAACTATTAAAGAGCCATGCCTTGGTTCTGGGTGTGATTTGGTAATATCTTGATATTATTCATCTGAACTTGACATTCATTTTTGCCTTATATCTTGCTTGCAGTAAATACTAACTCTTTCAGTCTCCTCAGACCCATTTTGTGTCTTCGAGTTTACTAATGTTTGTTGCTACCTCCGTGTTGTGTTTCTGTTCCATTATTTATCTTTCTCCATCTTTGCACCAAATATTTGTGTTCTATATTGTTGCCATATTGTGGCTTATAGGAAATATATAATTTGGTAATATATATTTGGTCTTTATCCACAATTCCTGGCTCAAATTCCCCAAATCCTTTGGAATTCCCTTAGTATTGACAGTGATAAAAGTCTCTTCTTATGTTAATGAGGTCACTTTTGTGGAAGCTCCTAAGAATGGGGTTGGTTGAAAGGCAATAGACTATATGATTAGAAGGTTGCAACTTCTAGTCCCACTCCCTTAAGTCCTTGCCAGAGACAGTGGCAGCAATTATATTGATATCTAGTTTGCTTTTGTTCCTTTTATCCCAGTTATATCTTACCCATTTCTTGCTGTTCCCTGCCAAAATGTTCCTTAGTCTTGGGACATAATTAGGCATTTTGCCTATGAGGGACTGGATAATTTATTGGTACTCTATTATTTGCAATATCTTCTCTCTCTATGTAATTCTATTAACATTTTTCCACACCAAGAATATTCTTTCTTTGTATTTGTGTACATGAATAGACAGATCTCTTTAGCACATACAACCCTTAATTGTTTGGGCCCCTGGTTACTCCTCACTGACTAACAATTTGGGAGAAATCTCCAGAATCTGGGCATACCTGTTGAGGACATGGAAACTGTCTTTTCCCCATATCTGCCCAATACATATCTTCCACCTGGCTGTTCCTAACTTTTATCCTTTGTAATAAATTGGTAATCTAGTGAGCAGATGGGTTTCTTGAGTTCTGTGTGCCATTGTGACAAATTAATCAAACTCTTATGAAGATGTTCTGGGAACCTCTGATTTATCAAGTCTGTCAGCACAGCTAATAATTTAGGCTTGCAACTGTCACCTGAGATCTGAGGAGTAGGTCATGGGAAACTCCAATTTAGTTAGTGGTGGTAACCTGGGTTTGAGGCTGGCTTATGAAGTGGATAGTTGTCTTAAGAGAGTGAACCTTTTATCTGTGGAAACCAATGCTATTTCTAGGTAGATAGAGTCAGAGCTGTGTTGAATTCTTAGACATCTAGTTGGTGACTGAGAATTGCTTGCTGGTGTATGGAAGGCTGTTCACACACTCATTGTAATTGAAGCCAATTCAATTATTCTGAGAAAACTAGAGTCAGGAATAGCACACCTCTTCCTTCTTTTATCAGTTGCACTTTGTTTTAGGGACCCTGAATGAAACTTTTTAGAATTCATATTACCTTTACAGGCACTACTGCTAATTTGTACTCATTTCCTTCTCTGCCATTTGCGTTGCCCTCTCAAAGCAACATATTCTTATTTACTACTTGCTCCTTAGCTCAGATACAGGCCAATGTTAACCCAATGTTAAAGTGCAATACTCAAAATACTTTGTAATGCAAAGGCTTGAGCACCAACCCATTAAGAGACAGTAGCATTTGGAATGGCTGAATCAGTGTGCTCTGCCTGATTATAATCCTGCTAAGAAAACATGAGATACTCAGTTACCAAGTCAGAAGTCTCCCCAGGCATTGTTTTAGTCCTGTAGGAAAACTCACCTTGGTCAAAGTTGCCATATCCTAAAAATCTATGCTTTTGTTCATGGTAATTTTTCCTTCCAATCTTGCTGCCAAAATTAACTATTGATCTCTTCAGGCTGGCAAAAATATGTACCATAAAAAGAGTGACTTAAACAACAAGAATTTATTTCTCACAGTTTTGGAAGCTCAAAGTTTGAGACCAAGGTGGCAGCATAGTTGGACCATAGTCTTCCTGACTTGTAGAGAGCTGCCTTCTCACTCTGTACTCACTTGACCTTTCCTGTGTGTTTGAATGTGGAGAGAGTTTGCTCCCTACCACTTTTCATAAGACTATTAATCCTGTGGGATTAAGACCCAACCCTTATGACCTCATTAAACCTTAATTACCTCCTAAAAAGCCTTGTCTCCAAATACAGTCACATTGGGGGTTAATGTCAAGATTCTTTCATTTGCAAGTAGCAGAAAACAGGTGTATTTTAGGTTAATAATGTTTTGCTGTAGTGGGAAGTGTAGTGTAGTGGTAAACTCTGCATAGCCTGAACTTAAATGCTGTCATTAAAGCTCTTACTTTCTCCTTCACACTTTCATTTCTAATTGCTTATGCTGTTTCCATTCTAGGCTCTTTCCAAGACAGCATTGAATGTTGACTGGGTGTACTTAGTTTGTAGAATTCTTTTAGTGAACAGCAAGTATTTTCTCAGTAGTTTTACCAAAAACTTCCAGAACTTTGATCCACTGTAGTCATGTTTGCATTTTCCATGCAATCATACTGGCCAGAAGAATGGACACTAAATGTACACAGTGTGGGTCTAGTCTCCCTGGATCACTCTGGAACCAGGGAATTGGAATGTTTTAAGTCAGTGCAAGAGAGGTTATGTTAACAGACAGAAGGCAGAAAGGAAAACTTGCTGGTAGATTGGTACCACCACTGCTGCTCTATTTCTCTCTAGCAGATTGCCTCGTTTTCCACATCTACTTCAAATGTCTGTTTTTATGCACTGATCTCAATGGTCCTTGAAGAATCTGCTCAAGTATCAATAATTCCCTGAGTCTGAATTTCTGTATATGAGTAGGAGTATTTATATTGATGTATCCAATGTTTTGTTTTAAAAAGACACACTCATAGATCAAGTGCTAATATAAAAGAAGAACCAGAAAGAAAGCGAGAGGGAAAGGAAGGTGTGTATGCCTGGGGGAGGGGATGGCGCTGAGAGAGAGAGAAAGAAAGGAAGGAAGGAAGAAGGAATAAAATGAGTCCTCTTCTACCTCATACACCAGGATCCCTTTTTCATTTTTCTAAAGAGCAAGTCGGGAACATAAAGGTTTTCTTTTAAAATCCACAATTCACATTATTGTACAGAAGTGCTTTCAAGTATTTTCTTTTCAACATACTAGTGTTTATGTCATTAAATGTATTATAATTAACCATTTTTAACAAGTTTCAGGAAACTTGCTTAACAACCAATCATTTATATTCCTTCTATAATGTGGTGAAAGCATTTTTTTCTCTCTCTTTATTTAGCTTACACCTCCCATATACAACGTCACTAAGATGAAAGTTCCAGTAGCAGTATGGAGTGGACAACAGGACCCAATTGCTGATCCCAAAGACATTGAGAATTTACTCCCTAAAATTTCCAGGCTTATTTATTATAAGTTGATTCCACACTACAATCATTTGGATTTTTACCTCGGAATGGACGCACCCCAGGAAATTTACCAAGACATGATTAGATTAATGGCAGAATGTTCGTAAAGTTAAATACACTTCCATTTTCTAAGGAAAGCAGATTTTCCTAACAATAAGGAGGCACACCGACCCTAAGATGACTGCTCAGATTATTCTCACATCCTTGTGTCCCACTGAGTGTGGGAGGAACCTGAGACATATTTCTAGCTAACAGAACTGACAAAGGTGATGGATGTCACACACTTAGTTGGATCATGTTTATGGCAAAGATGATGGGATGCCCCTCCCTGATTACATTCTCTTACATAAGAATCTATCATAGCAGATGTGAGACATTCTCCTTGTCCTGATGAAGTAAATGCTTATGCTGAGGAAACTCACGTAGTAAACACCTTTTAGGTGACCTCCAGCCCTATAACTAGCAAAAAACCTGGACTCTCAATCAGAACATATGCCAAGAAATGAATTCTGCCTAAAACCTGAATGAACTAATCATCTAGGGAATGTTCCAGTTGAGAAAGCATCCTGGACAGCATCTGGGATGCAGATTGGTGAGACCCTGAGTAAAGGGCTTGGCTATGCCATGCCCAGACTATTGACCCATAGAAACACTGAAATAATAAATATGTATTAAATGACTAAGTGTGTGGTAATTTATTATTAGCAATAGTAAACTATTACTACTACTATTAATAGTAATAGAAGCTATTATTATTTTTATTATGTCACTTGGGTTAAAAGTTTGAGAGATCCTGTTTCTATTTCCCTTGGCCTTTGGAACTTCCTTGAACATTTGTTTTGCTTAACTGTTAATGACTGATTCAATCAGTGTGTTGTCTGAATATCATTTCTTCATTTCATATTTTTTTATTGTGGTAAAAAACCTTGCTGTACAATGAATCTACCCTATTCATTGATTTTTAAGTGTATAGAGCAGTATTATTAACTACAGGCACAATGTTGTTCAGATCTCTAGAACTTATTCATCTTATATAACTGAAAATTTGTAACTATTGAAAGACAACTCATTTCCCTTCCCCCAAGTACCTGGCAACCACCATTCTACTCTGTGTTTATGACTGACTGTTTTAGATATCTCATATTAGTGAAATTGTGCATTATTTGTCCTGTGATGGTCCTTCAGATTCATCTATGCTGTATGGTAGGGTTTACTTTGTCTTTAAGGCTTATTAATATTTGTTGTACGTGTCCATTCTTTTTCCATTTATCCATTAGGGCTTCCATATCTTGGTTATTGTTTGTAAAACTGCAATAAACATGGGAGCACAAATAGCCAAGATTTGGAAACAATCTAAGTGCCAACAGACAGATGGCTGAGTAAAGAAGGTGGTATATATACACATACACAATGGGATACTACTTAGTTACTTAAAAATGAAATAAAAGATGAAATTCTGCCATTTTCAACAACAGGGATGGACCTAGAACTTAACAAGTCAAAGAAAGACAAATACCGTATGTTTTTCATTCGTATGTGGTATATAAAGAAACAGAACAAATAAATGAACTATGTAAAACAAAAATAAGTGTTTAGACTATAAGACCAAAGTAATGGCTACCAGAAGTGAAGGGGAGGAGGAAGGTGGGTAAATCAGGTAAAAGGGGTCAATTATATGGTGACGGATAGAACTGGATTTTTAGTGATCAACTTAAGTGTAGTATACATAATAATTTATAATGTCATAAAACTGAAACAATTTATAATGAGAGTTATAAATTTAATAAGAAAGTCTTCAAATAAATAAAGGAATGGAGATATTCCTGTAATAAACTGTTTTCAATTTCTTCATATAGATACTTCATTTTCTTCCTATAGATACCCAGAATTGCTGGATCAGATGATAATTTCAATTTTCTGAGGGATCACATACTGTTTTTCAGTGAATTTTTCATTGCTGAGTGCTAAATTTTGCTTTATTCCTTTAAATAGGGCTCCAAGAGAGGGCTTTCCATCTAAGCTCAAAATTCTGGGGCCGTCCTTAGGCCCTTCGTGTCCTAGGGTAGACCACAGAGCAGCTCCTTCTGTGGGGCCAGACTGAGCTTCACAAGGAAGGCACTGTCCAGATGATGAAGGGGGAAATAACAGTCTGTGGGAAAGGTTGGAAATCCTGCGCAGGGTTAGATCTACAGGGAGGGACCATAAGGTGGGAACAGCCTGCTCTTAGTTGCTAATGTTGAGGACTTCACTGGAGCCCAAAGTTGGGTGGCATACCTTGTCCAGGGACCTGGGTTCCCCTGTAGAACCCTTCTGGGTCCCAGTGGCATCATGTCTTTTAGAGCACCTCTTACTTAGAGCAGGAGCCTCCAGGATCCTGAGGGGCAATGCGAGCTAAAGACGGATAAACCATGGGCCTTTTATTTCTTTTCAAAATACATCACCAACACTCCCATCAGTCAATTTAATGCATTTGTTTGATTTTTGTATTACATGTCAGGGATCTGAACACTGCCAGGTTCTGCCAGGGAGGAAAACTTTTTTTGTGGTTACATCATTTTATTTTATTTTTTATTTTTAATGATTTTTTAAAATTTATATCTTTTATGTCATTGTGTATTCCCTATAAAATTCCCACCACCAGTTCACCTGTGAATCTTCACCATTGTCCCTTGTGCTCTTCTCTCCCCTGTTTTGAATGCTTTCCCTTCCCTGCCTCACAAAATGTCTCTTATTTCTGGTTGCCTGCTAAGTTTATTATTATTGTTGTTGTTGTTATTTTCTTTATAAATGGTCCCTTATTTGTTTCCCTATATTCCTCCTATAAGTAAAGCCATTTGTTATTTTTCATTTTCCTTCTGACTTAATTCACTGAGCATGAGTTCTGCTATCTCCATCCATGTTGCTGTGAATGGCATGAGTTTTTCTTTTTTGATTGCTGAACAGTATTCTATTGTGTATATATACCACATCTTCCTGATCCAGTCATCTATTTTTGGGCATTTGGGTTGATTCCATATCTTACCTATTGCAATAGTACTGCAATAAACATAGGAGTGCAGGCATCTTTTTGAATTAATGTTTTTGTGTCCTTTGGGTACATTCCTAGGAGTGGAACTGGTGGGTCATATGGTAGCTCCATTTTTAGTAGTTTGAGGAACTTCCATACAGCTTTCCATAGTGGTTGGACCAGTTTGCATTCCCACCAGCAGTGTAGGAGTGTTTCTTTTTCTCCACATCCTCACTAACATTTGTTATTGCCTTCTTTTTTATCATGTTCCATTCTCATTGTGTAAGGTGGTATCTCATAGTGATTTTGATTTGCATTTCCCAGATTGTAAGTGATGTGAACACTTTTTCATATACCTGTTGGCAATTTGCATTTCAATTTGTGTTTCTCGTTGGAGAAACTGGATTGTTTATTGTTTCAATTTGTGTTTCTCGTTGGAGAAACTGGATTGTTTATTTTGTTTTTGTTGAGTTATTGAGCTCTTTGTAGATTTTTGTGATCAGTCCCTTATCAGTTGTATTATGTGAAAAAATTTTGCAGTTTCATAATAATGCTATTTGGAGCAGGACTCGGGAGTCAGAGGTTTTCTTAATGATAGGCTATCCTTGTAACCCCTGCCAAAAGAAGTTTCCAAAGAAGTCTTCAAAGTTACAAGCCATTATTTTAAAAGAATTAACCCTGCACGTCTTATGTAGTATATCTGGAGGTATGGAATAAAACAAGGAAAACTGAATCCTTACCTTTATCATTTATATTGGGTGTAAGATAAGTTGGGAAATGTATCTTATTTCCTAGTGAAGGGAGTGATAAAAATATATAACATTATTTGGTCCTTACTATGAACTTTTTGACTTACTTAACATTGACCAAAGTCATATATCCGTCCACAAAACTGTGCTAGCAGTGCTGTGCTCACCTTATTTTGCAAAAGACAACTATTGGTCAGAAAACCTAAATACAAGTTCAGGTTAAATATTAAAGAATTAGACTCTAATCTAGGTCTGAAACACAGATTTTTTCAAACCCATATCCCAGGCTATAAGCACTTTCCTGTGCTGTCTCAATACTAGATTCAGGAGGTCAAGGATAATTTGTCTTGACCAGGGAAGTTCCTGCTTGCTAGAGAAATTTTGCAACTCTTTACAGTGGGCAAGGCCAGGATTTTAGGCAGAATCAATGTAAATAGAGAAACTAAAGCAAACGATGTCACCTGTGAACACAAAAGGTTATTGCTGACCCAGCAACAAGGGCAGAGGATGGAATGGATGGTGCTAGGACAGAACAGGAATATACACAAGTATGTAAAACAGGCTACCCAAGTTCTGAGGCAAACTGGTCTGGATAGTATTCGCTTGACAAATGTGTTGACAGGCGTGTTGTGATCATTTTTCCATAACCACACACTTTACGGTAGCAGGCAGGAGTCATCCACTTGACCCTGCCCTGTGTAATGCCTCTCAATGAAACCCTGCCCTGCAATATTGGAGAGTTATTCAAGCTTCAGCAGAAACTCTCCTCCCTTCTATCCTTAGTAGAATCAGCAATTTTGAGAAGTCAGTAAGGTTCATGTCAGTAAGGCTTTTCCTTAGCCTCAGATTTGAGATTTCTTACATGCAGGTGAATATTTTCAGATATTTCAGGTTCACCTTCCAGGTCCACTCCTTTCAGTGCTGGTTCCAGTGGCTAAATCCTGTTCAACAATATGGTGTCAGATGGCTCCATTTGTTTTGATGAAACAAACCAGTTTTGGGAACCCTCCTTTCAAGTGCATCATGAATACTACCAGGACTTATAAAGATCATCTTCATGAAAATCACTGTCTTTTCTGAGGCAATTTATGTTCTTTTCAAATGGATTTCATAGATGTGGTTACCTTTCCTGTTATTGACTGAAGGATGTTATGGAATTTCTGTGAAAAAAAGTGTAATTGGTGTACTAAATTAAGAATTTTAATTTCCATACAGGATTTTGGTCATGATTAAAATATTAGGCCATTATTTTGACATAGTATTTATAAATCATAATACCTTTTTCTGTATAACTGGCACCAATTAATTGTGATATTCCAAAGTGTTATATTATTATAAGATCTGTTTCCTTAACCTCTTAAGATCTGGATATATTTTTTTCTTAATAATACTAACAGAAATAACCTCTAACTATCATTTTTAGTAACTTAATATTCACCATGCACTAGCCTAAGTCTTTCCATTAGATTCTCATTATTGTCCTAAAGATAGACCATGTTCCCTTTTTGCAGAGGAAACTGAATGTTTGGTTATTTATAACTTTTTGAAGTGATTGAGCCAGGGGTGAAGTTAAAGCCATTTTATTATAAGGGGAAATATTGTTAATTAAACATGTCTTTATGTTGTCTCTTGCAGTGTAATATTACCAGCAAAAAAGTATTTTTCAGCAATCATTCTCCACATTCATACACTAAATTAAATAATTTCTAATATTTTATTCAATTATGTACTCTGCTATGGGGGTGGGGAAAGGAAAAAAATAGAGTGTGTGTATGAGGATAGGGAATTAATATTTGAGTTTCTGTTATGTGTCAACTACTTAACAAAACATATTTAATCCTCACAATAGATTATGAGTTAGATATTTGTATCCTCATTTTTCACACAAAGAAACTAAGTATTTAAAATAATTTAATAAGGGGCCCAAGATCAAGTCACTAATGGTAACACTAGTTCTCAAGAGACTTCCATATACTCCCAAGGTTATGTTCTAGGTATAGGTGTTATCATATGTTACATGAAGTGTAAAAGCATATCATTACATACACTAAATTCCACACAAAGGGTTAGGTACAAAGATGTATTAAACCTTAATGGAAAATCACAAAAAGCTAAAGGATCAGAAGAAGGCATCACAAAGGAGGAAAGAATGACCTAAATTGTAAAGGAAGCTTTGCACTGTTCTACAGACATAAGAAGGGTCAGAGAATAAGCAAACTACCTCGTTTCCAACTGAACTTGGTCAGGCAACTAGCAGTCTGATGGCAGTAGATTTGCCTGTCTCATTCTTGATTGTACCCACTCACCCAGACAGAGTCAATGATCAATAAATATTTGGGTGCCTAGGAGTGTCCTTTCTGTCCTCCAAGCTCTTGATTGGGTCCTGGAGAAATTGGGGTACTTTCAAGACAGCTAATTAATATACATTTGGCTAAGACTCACTTCTTAAGAATTTCTTGACATAAATAAAGGGACAGTAGCTATGAGGAGGAGGGTGTT
This sequence comes from Galemys pyrenaicus, assembly GCA_019455555.1. NCBI lineage: Eukaryota > Metazoa > Chordata > Mammalia > Eulipotyphla > Talpidae > Galemys > Galemys pyrenaicus. The sequence continues at coordinate 11,359,153 of JAGFMF010011418.1, forward strand.
AAAATAGATTTCAACCTTGGCAGAAGGCTAGCTGGTAGGGACGTACTTCTTTGGTGACTTCAGCTTATCAGATTGGCAAATTACAACATTCCATCTTGTTGGTGTCCCAGAAATGCTAGCACTTGTACTTGATTAGCCACATGACTGAAATTTACAAGAAGCTGCAAAACATTATATGTGTTTATAATTAACATTAAAAGCTGTAGTTGTCCCAAAGAACTGTATTGACTTTTGGGTTAAATTAGTAATTCTTTCCATGTAACAAAACGTATGGGAAATCCCAATATGAAAATGTTGCTTGATAAGGAAGGACGAAAAACAAAGGAAGCAGATTGTCTGACAAAAAAATCGTCACTTACACAATCTTATTCAGTTTTTCCATAAGGAAATAACATTTTAAGCACTTTATATGAATGATTCATCCATTGTAATCTTCACAATAGTCTTATAAAATGATAGAATTCTCATCTCTTTATTACAGACTACTGAACTGAAGTTTAGAGGTATTGGACAATGTACCCCAAAATATCAATTCTCTAAACTCTGGAATCTTGACTTTAGAAACTAAGCTTTACATCTTTATGATATAATGTTATGTTTTTAGCACACAAAAAGGAATTAAGGTAGACTGTGTCTGCATAAATGACATTTACAAACTTATAAAAATGGTAGATACTTTACTGTTATTTACATAATTAAATTCTTCCTTATAATTGTGGTGAACCCACCAGCAAGAAGTGTCACCTAATGAAGGTGAAGAGGTAAGTTTTCTCTAAGGAAATTGAACTTCCACAGAAGTCTGCAAAATGTGTCAGATACTTTACACAGGGTATTAATGTCTGGTGATCAAAAGTGACCAGTACACTTTCAGGACACATTTGAGGGACGAGTCATGGAGGAAGTTTGCAAAGCAAGACTTTGCTGCCCAGTGGGCAGTGCTCTGACTTTTTATTAGCAATAATGAACAAGATGATGGATTATGTGACAATGGCAGAAGAAACAGAGTCCAGGGGAAACAAAGGATAGTCAATTTTATGGGAGTTGGTTCCTAGAAATGTGACTATATTAAACTAAAAAAGATTCTGCACAGTAAAAAAGTATTACTAATACAAAAAGAGCTACAAATGGGACAAAACATTTGCATTTTATATATCTGATAAGGGGCTAACATTCAAGATCTACAAAGAACTCATACAATTCAACAAAGAGAAAGCAAATAATCCAGTCAAAAAATAAGCAGATAAACTAAGTAAATACTTTGACAAAGAATACATAGAGATGGTCAACAGGCACATGAAAAACATTTTAATCATCACATATCATCAGGGAAATGCAAGTCAGAACTACAATGAGATACCATCTCACTTCATGAGAATAATCCATATCAAAAGATCATAAACAACAAATGTTAGCTAAGGTATGGAGAAAAAGGAAACTTCCTACACTGTTAGTGGGAACACAGACTGGTTCAACCCTGTGGAAAACATTATAGAGTTTTCTCAAAATATTAAAAATAAATATGCCATATGAGCCAGCAATTCCACAATTTCTTACCTACCCAAAGAATGTAAGAAAACTAATTTGAAGGGGTAAATTAAATGCACTCTATGTTCACGGTCATACAATGTACAATAGGTAACTTATAAAAACAACATAGATGCCCAAAAACAAATGAGTGGATTAAAAAGATGAGTTGTATATACACAATGGAATACAACTCAGGTAATTTTTTTAATTAAATATATTTATTTATTTCTTAAAATGCTTGCTTTCTTTTCTATATGTGTACTCCCCATAGAATTTCTACCACCAATTCACCCGTGCACCATCACCATAGTCCCTTGTGACTGTCCCTTCTCCACCTTGATCCCAATCCCATCCTCTTCCCTGCAGAATGTTTCTGATTTGTAGAATGTCTGTTTTTAATTTTTTGTTTGTTTTTTTAAAGATTTATTTATTTATGCATACAAGAGCTGGGGTACAGGCCAGGGGTGTGGGCGGTGAGGAGATCCACCAGAGAAGCAGTGAGAAGATCCACCAGAGAAGCGGTGAGAAGATCCACCAGTGGGAAGCAGAACAGGCAGACTGACTGAAACACACTGCTGAGGAGAGCTGCAGGTGAGGCAGAAGAGGTCTGCTGTGCCATGTGGGTCCCCTCCCGAGCCAGGGGCAGGGATTGAACTTGTGCTGCAGTGGCTCTGTTTTGCTTCACAGTGCGTTGCTTAATCCACTGCACCACCAGGAAGGTCCCGAATGTCTGTTTATTTTTTGTTTTGTTGTGTTTTTTTTGTTGTTGTTGGTGGTGGTGGTTGTGATGTTATTGTTATTTTTATTTCCCCCTTGCTCCTTTATATTCCTCCTCCAAAAAATTCCATCCAATATTTTTCTTTTTCCTTCTGACTTATTTCATTGAGCATAACCAGGTCTTCAAGCTCCACCCATGTTTGTATGAATGGCTCTAGCTTATCTTTTTTGGTTGCTGAATAATATTCTGTTGTGTATATATACCACATTTTCTTGAGTCAGTTATCTATTTGGGGGCATTTGTGTTGATTCCAAGTCTTACCTATTATAAATAGTGCTGCAATAAACAGGGGTGCATGTATTCTTTTGAATTAATGTTTTGTGTCCTTTGGGTAAATCCTTAGGCGTGTGATTGCTGGGTCATATGGTAGCCCCATTTTTAGTAGACACTCAGCTATTTTTTAAAAAGATGAAATCTTGACATTTGTCACAACATGGATGGAACTGGAGAAAGGGAATAATGTTAAGTGAAATAAGTAAGAAAGAGAAAGACAAATATCAGATGATTTCACTCATATGTGGTATACAAGGAAATAATAAAGAAATAGATAAAATTGAACCAACAACAGACAAATATAAACCCTAGATATTTAACTAAACATATCTATACATTTGAAGCTGCTAAAGGGTGAGGTGAGGTGTAGAGCAAATTTGAGAGAAGGTGCTCAATGGACTATTGTGGAGGACTATAGGTGCCTTGATGTGATTGTGGTGTGATAACATACATCTAAATAGGTATGAACCTGTACCCCTAAATAAATCGTAAATAGTAATATACTAATAATATGCAAATTAATTTAAACTAACATTATCTCAATTAAAAACACATAATAAATAATTGTGGTGGACCAGTTAGAGATGAAGACAACTTAGACTAGTGCATGGTTATGTGGAACCACAAAATTAACTAAGGACAAATATTTTCTCAGTTCTACACAACTGAAAAAGGATTCAGTCTTCTATAAGGGACACTCAGTAAACTGTGCTGATGCCCATGGTCCCAAAGCAAAATCTTTCAAGAAAACAGCTATGTTAATTATAAACATTATAAACATATAACTCTTTGATATTTGTTCAGTTAATAATCTCAGAGGAGCTAAATCCAGGATGCTGTCTAATTATTTTAAGTGATTACTCAACATATTAATGATATACTTTCTATTAGAAATATCAAATTATTAAAAAACTTTATATAATAAATATTATCAAATAGGGTCACTGTAAAAAAGTAATAAGTCAATGTCTTTCTAGCTTTATTGACCTTGAGAACAGAGTGGATAGTGTACTTTTGATAAAAGTTGTAGCTAAATGTTATATTTGTGCACTTGTCTCTTTTATTAGATAGTAACACTGATAGTTATGGTAGCAGATGTCAAGCACCTGAAAAGATACTTTTAATAATGGAAAGTTTGTTAGATATTCAATTCAAATCAAACAAATGATACAAGGTTATGCATTTGGGAGGAGTTGTGTAGAAAATAAAAAATATGTTTGAAGAAAAGTTTTAGGAAATGTGAACAAAAGACTAGGAATACATAGCTGATTTTTCCATGCAGTCTCTAGTCACTTATGGCTGTTGACAACTGAAATACAGTTAGTTCTAGCAGAGATGAATTATAAGTGTAATATAGTTATCAGATTTCAAAGACAGTGCAAAAAATGAAACATTGTAATAACATATTGCATATTGAAATATAGTGATTCTATTGCAGTAAATGAAATATACAAAGCAATTTAATCCACTTATTGAGACTTTTAAAGAATACGGCCAGAAGAAAAAAATTGTGTGTAATGTATATCACATTACTTCTATAGAATAACACTGCTAAGGAAAAAGTATAAGGTAATTATAGTCAAAGAAATCTATTTATTTGTAGGACAATGAATAATTCTGCATTGATAAGGTATTTAAATGTATGGGAAAATGAGAGAAGATAGATTGTGTGAAAGATACCAGATTCTTCCATAGCATTACCAAGTTTAAGGATGATTTGGAAGCTGAATAGAAGGAAAACTGCTATTGACTAGTAATTTTTTATTGTATTAGTGCACAATGGAATTTATGAATAATAGTTCTAAACAATAGTTTTACTCTAACTTGATCAATTACAAAACAAGATTGGTCTTTCCCATAAATTTACTCTTCTATTAATATTTCTATGTAAAATATTCTTTGAAACATTCTAAGGAGCATAGAGAACCAAAATGAAATACTTGATATAAATTAAATAATAAATAATTGGGAATTCACTAATAATAATAATGTTATTGACACTCCTCAGTTACAAAGCAATATTTTCTAGATTGTCATATTCATTTATTCACTCAACTGTAATGTTGATGCTGATCATGATTAGGAGAGGCATGAAATTAAGTTAATGTGATACTGAAAGACGTGTACCTATTTTCAAGGGTGCTGAGAAATTTTGAAGGGAGTTAAGAGTAATTTACAAAATATAACTCAGGAGAGGAATGCAGTATATTATCCAAATGAGCAACATTACCTCCTTGCACATTCCAGTCACCATTTATTTACTTAGACAATGTGATGAGACTGAAAAACAGATCCAACTTGAATTTTTGCCTAAGTTAGCTGTGCACACTTTTCTTTTTTTCTTTCTTTTTTAAACATCTCTCATTTAGGGCCTCCCTGGTGGTACAGAGGTTAAAGTCCCAGTGCTATCAAGCTATCACCAGCCACTGTGTACCAGGGAGCTAACCCACGTGGCTCAGCAGACCTCTCCTGTCTCATTTGCTGTTCCCCTCAGCAGTGTATTTCAGTAGATCCGCCTGTTCTAATGCTCCTCATTTTGTCTCTGGTGAATCCTTTCACTGTCCCCTCCACACACATACCTCTGCCCTACACCCAGTTCTTGTATGCATAAATAAATAAAAATAAATCTTTTTAAAAATCTCCCATTTGAATATACCTCCCACAGAAATTCAAATACAAAATAGGCTCTAGAGAATACCATACATAGAATCTGCACATTAAGTAAGCAGTTAGGCAAGTAAACCTGTTGGGAGGAATGGATGGTATAAATATTCCTCCTGTTTGATGCCATGGCCCCTCCTCTGTGCTCTCACAAAGCTTTGATCTTTGCCTGCAATGCAGTCCTGATCCTGCCACTCGGGATGTAGATATCATCAAGGACAACCACTGGCGCTGCTGGTAATACCTTTTCTTTAAATATAACTGATCCTTCCTCTGGGCATTTTGACTTAGGGTGGATGTATGTTCAGTTCATGTATAATGGCCTCCCTTCAGAAATCTTTAATAGTTCAGTTATTTATGATGGCTAGAACTTTTTGTGATTTATCTCTTCTGCCTCTTTGTCATAACAACTCTGAATTTGTGGAGCTTTTTAAAGATTTATTTTATTTATTTATGCATATGAGAACTGGGCTATAGGCCAGAGGTACAGGGGGTGAGAGGATTCACCCAGAGACAGAGTGGGGAGCAGAAAAGGCAGAGCCATTGAAATACACTGTTGAAGGGAACAGTGGGTGAGATAGGAGAGGTCTGCTGTGCCACGTGAGTCAGCGCCATTGCCGGGGAGAGAACTCAGGCTGAGGATGGCCATTGCAGTGATAGCACTGAGACTTAACCCCTAGGCCAACAGGCAGGCCCAACTACCCTGATTTTAAAGGGGAATTCACTATAGTGGAGCTGCAAAAGAAATGCATTAATTTAATTCATTTCATTCATTTAATGTTGATACATTAAAAGAGAACATGTTCCATTTTAATAGGTAATCTCAAAACCAATATTGCTTTATAGATATCATGAACATTGTCAATTCTGCTTTATGCATAAAATTTCTGACTTAATTTGAAGTGCCTCTTCAAAAGCCAAAGTGTGCTAATTTAATCATTTTACAAACACCCCCACCCTCCACACACGTATCTGTTTATTGAGTCTTATTTGAGTTTTAAAGTATACACTGCATTAAATAAACTATGTAATGAGCAAATGACAAATTCTATGTTCTTGTTCACACACAAATAAATATTTTATTCCAAGGTAAGATCTGTCTCAAGGGTGCAAGATTTCAAATTATATCTTTTTCCAAAATTCTAAGTAGTTTCTATTGTGTTGGCTATGACCTTAATATTTTTAGCTTTGAGTTGTTTTCAAGAGGAAATTATACATCCTTTCAAACAAAGTTATGTATTCAGAAAATGAAGTCTGTGTAGAAAGAAGCAAAATTTTTTTAAAATAAGATGAGACCAGAAGCAAATGTATTGAACTAGAATGTTAGAAGAAAAATAATTATTTTTGTAGACAGACATAAAATTCAAGGTGTTGTGTCAAACATGTATTTTCGATCATCTGGATAATCTAATAGACAGCCATCATTCAGCAATTAGCTCTGGCTGTTATATGATCTTAAATCAAGATATTGACTTAAGATGGGTGTGATACACATCTTTTTCAAAGTTATTGCTTAATCTGTATTTTTCCCAAAATCTCCTTCCAGCTCAAATATCATCTAGTTTTATAAGAAAAAGGCAGGGAAATTTTCAGCTCCTACAGAGTAAGAGAGACTTTTTATTTCATAGATCCAAGGAAGACATTTTGTAACAGGGTAAAAAATGGGTAACTTTAAATGCTTAACTTAGTAACTATATTCTTTGTTCTTTCTTTATTGTACCCTAGTTGTATTAAAGTTCCTTTCCATTAAAAGTTTTGTATGTTTGTCTTAATGTGGCAAATAGCAAAACCCATTCAGAGAGGGCAAGCTTAGGGGTTCTGGGTGCTCCTCTCCCTGCCCTGTAACAGTTTCAATGGATTTTACTTTGATTCATTTCAACACACTAAATATTTACTAAAATAGCAAGTTTTTTTAGAAGACTGATGGAAACGTTTTGGGAAAGATTTACTTAATTCATATAACATGACTGTATCTATATAAACAAGAGAATTAAAAGGATTCTCCAGATCATTCAGATGATCCTCAAAACAGAAAAGAAAATGAGGATGTAATGGTATAGTAATTTTGAGGTTTCAGTTTCTCTACAATCTTTAAAAAGCTGAGGAGTTTCACTGTATTGATACTATTTTTACATGAAGTCATGACAATAAATCAACATCAATAAAAATACCATCATCCTTCCTAAAACTCTCCAAAGAATTCACTGAAATTTTGTTAGCTGTTGTTTTAATCCAGGACAGATTACAGGCAAATCCGCACACCTCCACCACTGTATTGTCAATCAGGGCAAAGCTCGGCCTATCACCGAAGGCTGAATGAGTATGGAGTTACTCTCGCAAGGTAAGAGATTTTTTTCACTCTCATTTGTTTGATTAGCATGAAATTTCCCATTCAAGTGGAACAGATTTTAGGATTTGGACAATGTAAATAACATCTTTGTTTTTGAAAGGATTAGAGATTGAGTCCAAACTAACGCAACTGAAACTACTGAATCATGCTTCGATTTCCCTGATTTTCCCTATGTTGGGAAACAAAAAGAGATTCAGTTACTACTTGAACTCACTATCATACAAAGGGGAGTGGAGAAGTGAGGCACACAAGTGTCTATTGCGTAACGTCTCAGGTGGGGTTTAGAGCGAAATTGTCTTCATTCACCTCAGGCCTCAATTTCTACGGGTAATATGGTATGTGGGTCAGCACCCTCATTGATTGTTACAAAGTTGACAACAGACCCAACCCTTTGGCTTATGGGTCAGTTTCCTGTGCCATGCTGCTAGTTCCAAACATTTTCTGAATCACAGTGTAGTAAGTCAGAATGGCCTCATCTTCTGAATTTACATACTATCTATCACATCCCTATACACGAAATTGTTGACAGCAGTATTTTCATAGACATCACTTTATTTGACCCTCATAATAATGCTGTGAGTTGGGGCCTTATTGGTGGCACAAGGGGTTAAATCTATCAAGCTATCACCAGCATTGCAGCATGAAATCGATCCCCTGGCCTACACTCCGGATCTTATATGGATAAGTAAATAAATCATTTTTTAAAATGCTGTGGGGTCAAGAAGGAAGATATTATCATCTCTGATTTTGTCTATTAGGATCCTGACTACTTTCTAACTTCCCCCTTGATGCACTAGTTTGAAAATATCACTGAACACTCCCCAAAATGACCAACACAGTGGAAACATGGAGGATTCTACCAAACTAGTTATTTGGCACCACCATTGCCCAATTGCAGGCACACTGTGGCATTTGGTGTGTCTGGAAGACGCCCTTGGTGTGTGTCATCGACTGGGGTTTCCTGGCCATAAGCTTCCTGCCTTTTAACTCTCTAGCTTCTAACTGTCACTGTGACCATATTTCATTCTTCAGCCTGATGTTATGCACAAAAGTTCAGAAGTTCCTAACCCATCAGGCATTTTCGGGAGCAAGAGAAGTCCCCTAACTAGGTAAGATCATTATTTCTCGCAACTGGGGGAACATTGGGAGGAAGTCAGGTAAAAGGACTCTGCAGAGTGACTGCAGTGTTCCTGTTCTAGTTCTTTCTCCTGTTGACTTTGTGACTTAGGAAAGGTCCTCAGTCTTTCTAAGCCTTTGGTTTGGTTTGGTTTGGTTTTTTTCCAGAATAATAAAATTACCTACTTCAAGAGCTTCTTCAAGTTTTAAGTATCTAGCATATGTGAAGTGTTCAGAACAGTAAACATGAATATAAGTATCAATATATATGAGCTATTATTAGTTTAAAAGTTTTTCGATTACAGAACTAGTTACAGATGTAAAATAATCTTCGGCCTTATAGCAAATATATAGAAAGCTATTTAACTTCAGAAGTAAAGTCTGAATTTCTAGAAGTTATTCATTCATTTATTATACTAAAGAGATATTCTCTGATATTACTCTTTTATTATTCTTAGATTAAGAATAACAGAAAGTATTAAGAGCTTCCACTGCACTTAGTGCTTTATGTATATTGTATTACTTAATTCTCTCTATAATCCTATAGGTATGTTACATTAGTGTCCCAACTTTACTAGCAAGGGAAACAAAAGGCAAAGTTACTAAATGGCTTGTCAGAGTCAGAAGTCTTCTCTCAGATGAGCCCGAACTTCAAATTCAAGCCACTGGACTGGAGCACTCATAAAATGAGCCCTCTACCTTGTGATGATGTCATTCTGGCTTTGAAGAGACTTGCACTCAAGCTATACCAAGGAGGAGAGGCTGTGCATTTATATATGCAAAATCGCTTTGGGTGTCCACAAGAGAAATAACCACATCACTAGGTTTATTTGGTCCAAGCTTCATTGTTATTTTTCTTTATTGTTTATGGGAAGCTGGGTTAGATTAGGGGAGAGCTCCATTTTTATCTTTGCTATGGAATGGAAACTTGTCTTCTGAATCTGTGCATGTTCTGGCAATTCACAGGTGAGCAAAGACACAACATGGTTGAAAAATCTTGACTAAAATAAGAGTGAAAAAGCCTTTTAACTAGGTTAACTTCATTTATTTTTAAGAACTATGTAAAGGCAATTTATACAGTTAAACATAATAATAATACCAGATTTAGCTCATTGTATTTGCTCCCTTCTACATGTTCTAAGATTTTTCCAGGTTTAATGAAGTTTTCTTCAGGGTACTGTTTTCATATCATCCATCAACTTTGATAAATAAAATTAATTGTGATTATTAAATGTTTTCTGTCAGGCTTTCCTATGATGTGGCTGTTTTTAACAACAACCTTTTTGATTTGTGGAACTTTAAATGCTGGTGAATTGCTTAATTTGGAAAAAGAAGCAAATCCTGAAGTGTGGATGAATATCGTAAGCCATGGAAAATTTTAAAGAACATTAAACAAAGTAGACTAATGGGTTGGGAGGTTATTAAAGGTCTTGTTATGGTAGAAAATCTCTGCTAAGGAAGTGGATTAGAAAATATGTGATTTTTAACATTTCTCTAAGAATCAAGCTAGGTTGATCTGTTCTTCTGACTGAATAAATAATACTTTATAGTACTATAAAGCAAAATTATGGGTTTTGTAAACAACTTCTTTTCAATTTGTATTGTAAGAGTATTAAGAACTTATGTGTTAAGCATCTAGATAACCCATAGAACTGTCTTCTATTGGACTGTGGATTTAACATCTTGAAACCAAGAGCTGTTCCAAAGATAATGACATAAAATATAGTTTTGTCAGAAGAATTGATCAAGGCTAAATTTTATTTCCACCTACCTCCCCTACATTTGCTAATAGTAGATATTTTTTAGAATTCTACTTTTTTTTAAATCAAGGTTTTCTATAGTAAATGATTTTTATAGATACCTCAGTTTACAAATTTTTTAGATATTCAATGCCAATAAGCACAGTCCAGATGTTTTGTTCTGGTTTCTTCTGAGACCCTTAGAGAAGACAGTTAGCTAATGCCTTTATTTTCACTGAGCAGAGTGAAATCATCACCTACAACGGCTACCCCAGTGAAGAGTATGAAGTCACCACCAAAGATGGGTATATACTCAGCATCAACAGAATTCCCCATGGACAAAAAGATGCCAGGAGTTCAGGTACAAGATGTATCTTTCCTGAGACAGAGTACTGCATATAACTAAAATTTAGTGCTGGAGATTCATCCAGCGTGTGACTGATTTATTAAAATTTCCTAGAATTTTGAAATGGCCTTTAAAGGGTTAACAGGGAGTCTGGTTCCCTCTAAATCTCTGATGACAGGCAAGAACCTAAAAATACAATACAATGGGCAAGACTGATCTTGTTAACTGTAACTCAGCTTTCTTATTAGGGTGTAAATGCAAAGGTGGATCTTACAATCTAATTCATCACTGATTTCTCATGTGGAAACTTGCTGTATCCGGGAAAGTGAACTTCCTCATTGTTGGAAAGAGGTTTACCAGATTAATAAAGTTGGTTGTGGAGTACCTGGGAGACCCTCCCATGTCATCACCAGAATCACTAGATCTCCCTCTACAGGATAAAAAACAAAATCAAGTTAAATGACAGCAGCATTTCTGAAACTTTTTTTCCAGGAAAGAAACATTTCACATTCACATATAATTTTACAGATGGTTTATGGAATGAAAACACATGGTGTTCATAAGACTTGAATTGCAGAGTGATGAACTAACCTTATAAAAGCAGAAGAGTTACAGTCTTGAAAAGGGGGAGAGGGGATGACTGCAAAGCCTGTAAGGAAGGAGAGATGAAAATATACCAAATGTCTGGCAAGGCTCAAATCTTTTGCTGGTGCTGAGTGTTATTAATACATCGCTCTGTACCTTCTCTACCAACATCTACATTCAAAATGTTTTTCTTAATTTTTATTTTTCTGCTGCACCCTATGTGGGTCAGCTCCCTGTCAGAGAATCAACTCAAGTCATAGTGGTGATAGTGCTAAAATTTAACCCTTAGGCCACAGGGGAGGCCCCCAACATCTACATTCAGAGGCAGTTTATTGTTCAATATTCTCTCCCTGTAAGAAAGAAATTAGCAATTCCAGGATTTCAGAATGAAAATGGGAGTGGGGCATGCATAAAATTATCAGATAAAATATGAGATGCTAGTTTGAAGCTGAATTTCAGATAAACAACAAATACATTTTTCATATAAGTCCCAAATTAGGCATACACAAAAAAAATTATTACCTTTTTATCCCAAATTTAAATGTATTAGGGTTTTCTGGCTATTTTTATTTTCTCTTTATGCTAAATCTGGCAATATCAAGTCTTGGGGAGAGGACACTATGAAATGCGTGTATATATATATATATTTGAAAGCTTTTATAGAAAGATTTTCCTTACGAGGGGAGATTTTTGAGGAAGATTTAGAATTAGAAATCATGTATATTATTAGATATAATAACTAGATATATTATTGTAAATGTTTTAATGAACTCAATTGGTCCAACCTCTCAGCAACCCTGTAAGGTTGGTACTTTGTGTTATCATTTTAGAGATGATGAAACTGAAGCAGAACAACCTATGTCATAGGCTTGAAGTTACACAAATAGCAAGTGACAGAACCAGAATTCAACCGGGGGGACTGACATTAGAGCCTGTGCTCTTAATCATTAAATTATTGTCCCTTTCATGAATTTTCAACCCTGTTCTCTTTACCTCCCTAAATATTCTTTCCCTCGGAAATTTGAGAGACAGTAATGGGATATTGGGCTGATTTTTATATCATTCTCAAATGCTCTCCAGTGGGCTGAAGCTGGGGGGTTTGGCTAAAACTTGATGAGGAACTAGCCCTGTGCATTTGTGCTTACCTCTTCTCCTTTCCTGACAGATATAATATCCCATTAGATGTGATAACTTTCATGTCTTTGTAAGCCAAACCTGAGAGATATGTAAATGTGAATGCAGAAAGCATTCACAGGGCAGTTACAAGCACATACTTTGGCAGGAAATAGATCCAGGCTTGAGTCTTTTATGGCTGATGACCCCTTGGGAAAGTCACTTAACTACTGTAATACTCAGTTTCCACATCTGCAGATGAGGATCCTTAAAACAGTAGCTAATTTATAGTCACTATTTAATAAACTCATAGATGTAAATCAGTTGGCATAGTACCAGGTGCAAAGTATGTGCCAAGAGACTTAAATCATGGGATTATGTGTTTTCCAGCAATGACAAGGGAAAAGGAAATTCTCTTTTGGTTTTGCTTTTTTTCCTCTGTGTGTGTGTGTGTGTGTATTTCCATCATGTTCCTGAGATGCTCTATTTAACAGTCTCTCTTCCCTTGCCCCTCCAGGTTCCCGGCCAGTAGTGTACATGCAGCATGCCCTATTTGCAGACAATGCTTCTTGGCTCGAGAATTATGCCAATGGCAGTCTTGGATTCCTTCTAGCAGATGCGGGTTATGATGTATGGATGGGAAACAGTCGAGGGAATACTTGGTCAAGAAGACACAAAACACTCTCAGTGACGGATGAGGAATTCTGGGCCTTTAGGTAAACTGTATTTAGAAACAATCATGAAGGATGTTTTAGACAACGTCTTTAAGTAGAATAGTATGGTAGAATAGAATATAATGGTGTATTATAATTGAAGTCATATAGCTCCTTGTAGTTTCCACTAACACCTCAAAGAAGCTTTGATTTCTACTGACGTGCCCACTGGAAAATTATAGCATTTTAACAAGATAACTTTAACAATTAATTCTATCTGTTTCTATACGTTGTAGTCCTATGTATGTAGCTGACCTGAGGGACAGCTCGGGAAACTTCTATGACCTACACATGCCCTCATTCAGCCATTGTATACTGAGTGCCCACTAAATGCACTATTCTAGGCCCTGAGCACTCAGGAGTGAGCAAAAGTGCTACTCTCTCAAGGTTTCCGTTCATTCTAGTGATGCTACTTTAAGTCTTTTCTCTTGGACAGCCCATCAGCTTCACAAAGATGATGTGTATCAGCTATAGCTTACTTAAAGAACCTGATTATATGGTACACGATTTTCATAAAACTCCAAAATGAGACCTTTAAAAATCTTGTTAATGGGAAAAGGAGAAGAATCTTTGTATATTCTGACTTTTTCTTAGTGAAATGCTGCTGTCACCACGAGGGGGACTGATGCCCCAAATCAGCCTCCTTTTGGGTGCCTCCTGCTAGAAAAGAATGTGCATTTCTAATGAAATATTTAACACCGACTGAGAAGTTAGGAGGAAAGGAAGGATGGAACAAATTGTCAGGATCAAAGTATTTGGGCAGGAGCAAGCATCAGGAAATATTTTGTGGCATGGACCCTGGGTTGGCAGCCTAGAAATTTTAACTATAAGGCATCACTCAATTCTATTGTTTCTTAAAAAAAGAATTGTTTTTATTTATTTTTGCATAGAAGAACTGAGGTGTAGGCCACAGGGGGTGGGGCAGGGTGAGAGAATTCACCAGAGACAAAATGGGGAGCAGAACAGACAGATCTACTGAAATACACTGCTGAGGGGAGCAGCAGGTGAGACAGGAGAGGTCTGCTGCACCATGTGGGCCAATCTCTGGTTGGAAATTCATGCTTCAGTGACTGTGGATAGCTTCATAGTGCTGAGATTTAACCCCTGCACCCACCCATGAAGGCTCCAATTCTCTTATATTTAGGAGTATCAAACTAGAGATTTCATTACCAATTCTTTTGATTTTAACAAACAGGCCTCTAGCTTATGGAATACTGTATGTAGGCTTTTGGCTCTCCTGGTTTGAGGTCAGCTGAAGGTAATATAGGATTTTGGTATATTTGAATGTATCTCCATTTAGACGGAAATATTAATGAGAGCAAACCTCAATGGATGTCTGCTAATAGCTGGAATCATTCCTTTTATACTATCCAATCCCAAAGCAACTTGCTAGGCAGTAGAATCAATCATGTTTATTTCTCCAGTGAGGAAACTTGGGCTCAGAGCATCTAGGTAACTTATCAAAAGTCACTTAGCTAGTCAATGGTAGAGTTATGATTTGCAATTAACTTGTTTCCAAAGCTGGGTATTAGATGGCCCTAAAAGTCTTAAGCCACAGGGGGGATTCTGAAGTAGAGACATGCAAGCAAGACAGGGAGAAGATAGTGAAAGAAATACAAGAGAAGAGAATAAAATGAGGAATGGTAAGACTGACCTCAGGTAGTATGCTTATGTTTTGAAATCATGCTTGTTGATAGAAAGTAAAACACAAAAATGCAGCACACAAAATCTATGTCAGTCCATATTTAATTGAATAAACCATGGTATCCATGCCAAATTAGTGAGCAGCACAGAATTCCTTGTGTAAAATTAAGTGCTTTGAGTATTAAACTTGATTGCATTTATCATACTCTGTTTTAATTTGCAGTTTTGATGAAATGGCCAAATATGACCTCCCAGGAATAATAGACTTCATTGTAAATAAAACTGGTCAGGAGAGGTTGTACTTTGTTGGACATTCACTTGGAACTACAATAGGTATGTTTACAAGGGTTAGAGTTTTACAGGGGTCAACCTTCAAATTGGCACAGACTAACTGTCATTTATAACACCCTTAATCCTGTGTGCTGTGCTGGGCTCATAGCTTTAGTGTCCTGAGTGAATGGGAATTACAGAATTCCAGAGACTATAAATAAGGCAAATCTTTCCTCCACTGTTTCATCCAAATGAGGTCTTTAAAAATCAACCAATGGTGATATAATTTGTATAATGGTGATAGATTTTTTTAGGAGTAATCTGTGCCCCAAATCCAAAGAAGTGTTTCCAAAGAGTAAGTTTCCAGATCCACTCTGAGCTGAAAAAGTAAGACCTAATGTCATGAAATATATCTAGAAAATGATACATATGTCTCAATCATATCTTCCTCAAAATGCACATGAGATTTTTGAAAATAAATGTTTTTCTTTTATATAAGGAAGGGCTTATACTTTTATTTGGGCAAACTGAAAAACTACAATAATATTTTGTTTTGTGAGTTGGAACACTAAAATTACTATAATAAATCAACTGGATTTATTTAGCATGTGATTCAATATTTAAAGAATAGCAATGCAATTTTAGCACTTTGTAAGCTAAGACCCTATACTTTGAAAATGTACTTTTTAATAGCTTCCTAGATCTTTTGGAAAGAAATCAAAAATAATGTAGCTCCAAATAAAGAGATAAAGAGACTCATACAATAAAAATGTGAATACTTTTTGTGGTACAATAAATATTCTTACAATGATGTCATTATCGCTATCGCCATCCATAACAGATATATATTTATCAGGGCTTTGTATTTGCAGGCAGGTTACAATCTTAGAACATTCAAGGAGCCTCTGCTATGGTCACTCACACGTATGCACACACACACACACACTCACACACAGTGGAAGGGGTCCTGGAAGACAACTCTGGGAATTGAAATGCACAGTTTTTCTAAACTGCTATCCCTTTCTGGTTCTGGACTTCTGCCTCATCCTTGCAAGATAGAAATGGGTACAATGTTATTGCTGAGAGATGACAGTGAATGGAATGACAGTGAATGGAGACATCTGGTCCTTACTAAGACCGCCGTGGTCCAAGGCAGTGTCCCTTCCTACTTAGCAGGGAAGATTCTGAGGGGTTGGTATGCATCTAGTGAAGTCTCGGGAACAATGAAATCTCATTTTTTTATGAGAAAGAAAAAACATGGAATAACTGGATGACAGTGCAAAAAGAACTAACTGCTTCACTTCCCACAAGCTGATTCTTTACTTCTGGAAGCTCCGTGGCAGATTGTGGCATCTGAGTGTTGGGGGTAAATTGGTGACATATTGGCACTTACGTCATACTAGGGAAAGGAGCTTGTCCGGCTGGCCCAGCAGCAGTGGTCACTTTGACACCTTGTCCCTCACTTCCGCAGTCCAGTTTAATTGTCCAGAATGAGAGCAAAATGGAGAATTGAGAGTAGAGAGGGTTGAATGTAGATTATAATTGTAGAATCACTCAAAAGAGGTTCCAAGCTATCCCAAAATCATTGCAAAAGAAGAATAAAGATGACAAAGCCGAGTCCCACTTCTGTTAGATACATTGGCTAAGTATTTCTAATTTTTACAAGATTGTCTTGTCTCCTGTTCTCTCAGGGTTTGTAGCCTTTTCCACCATGCCTGAAGTGGCACAAAGAATCAAAATGAATTTTGCCTTGAGTCCTGTGGTCTCATTCAAATATCCTAAGGGTATTTTTACCAGTTTTTTTCTACTTCCAAATTCCGTAATCAAGGTAGGCTTCTCCTTTTGTCAAAATTTATCCAAGGATCTCATATTAGATCATAGATTCTTATTGTTTTTAAATCTATTATGAACTAAAGGTGGAAAATTTAGACAAAATCTTCAGATTCTGTGACCATGTGCTTCAGTGTATGTGTGTGGGGTGGTGTCCATTTTTCCTTGTAATAGAGTCCAGAGTTTCCATGGGCAATTTACTTCACTCAGTCTTGAAATCAGTCTAAATATGTATAAAGAATTACTCACTGAGCTGCATGCTAAGTCTGTGAGGGTTTGCTCACAAGTTTTCTTGTTCCAGTGAACAGATCAATGATTTCACAATGCCCAAGAGGAAGACATTTTTGAAATAATATATGACCACTGACCTCCCTGATTTTGATGTTAGCTAAGATGGCTTAATGAACCTTTCCTAAGTGGAAATGTGCTCTAATTTACTAAAGTTAATATTCCACAGCCTGAATATCTTACTGCTCAACTGTTTGTTCAAATATTTATTATTTTCCAAGCATAGGGAAAGTATTTTGATTGCTAGCTGTAGATTTGGGATTTTATTCATTAAAAGTATTTTTTTTTATGTTTGCTTTTTGTTTCTCTAAAATGGTCACTGTTACAGTGAAAAGTATTGTGCCAAAATTACCCTTTAACTTTGCAGTGAAGAGAAAAATATATTTGGGGCAAAATGAAGTCAAGGGGACCCCCAATAACCTACTGTGGTTTGGGTATCTTATCATTCATAAATAAAATAGATCCTGGTTTGGCTTGGAGTGGTGGAAATAGAAAAAATACATTTATTTAGCACAAGGAAGAATTTGCATAGGCTTGAATCCATGGGATTGACTAATAATGGTTTTATTGTATTGTTGACTATAAGCTCGAAAGATGCAACCTACTTTTTGTGTGGCTGACAGTTCTAATTCAAGGTGTGCTTTGTACATTTGAACAGAGTTGAGTAGATACAGTAGCTAATTTAAATTTAGAGATGGACACATCTACCTCTAGATACACTAGTTGTGCATTTGTGCTTGCAGAGCACACATCAACCCTGGCTTAAGGCAGTTTCCTATCCCTATTGTCAAATTTTCTGCTTCCTTCAGTGTCATCCCTGACCCTTTCCTACCGTTTCATAACATCTGCTGACCCCAGAATCTCCAGTTCTCTCACCAGAGATCCTTACCACGCTTACAAGTCCTAAAAGTTTTAACTTTGCAGCCTTCTATGACATCATCCCCTATTTGTTTTCTGTCCAGTGGCACCCGCAGCACAGCATTCTCTACTTTCCAGAGTAACAGTTGGCTGACTCTGGGCACATGGATAATAGGCATACCTTACTTTTTCTTCCAATTTTAGGTAATAGTTGACTTTGGGGAGAAACTGTTCCACCTTTCTTAACAATTAATGAGAAATAAAAATTATTTTCAATCTCCCGCTATGCAGAACAGGGAAACTTCACCATGGAGATGTGAATTTAGAGGATCCTTACTGCAGTCTCCTTGTAAATGATGTTTGTGATCTCCCCTGGGTGGAGATGAATTTTTCCTTCAATGACTTGGTTTAGTTGAACAAAACAACAAATACAAATACAAATTCCCCAACCATCCTTATTCTTGGGAGGAAGGAATGTCAAGAAGTCTGAAAGCGGCTCTTGAAAAGATAATTTTTTTTATTTTTGCAGAGTATGTTTGGTACCAAAGGTTTCTTTTTAGAAGATAACTCAAGAAAATCATCTTCTATCAAACTATGCAACAATAAGATACTCTGGGTGATATGTAGTGAATTTATGTCCTTATGGGCTGGATCCAACAAGAAAAATATGAATATGGTATGTATAATTATAGAGTCATTTAAGGTAATAACAGTTTTGCATGTTTGCAATCAACCAAAACTTGCTACTTTGAGTTTACAAATGATAAAGAATTAAAAAATAAAGTCCTAGAAAAGCAAAGAAGCACGTACAAACATTAAACTTATTTCTTGTGTTTTGTCATTGGCCTCAAATAAAACTTACCACTTAACTTAGGAAATATGAGGTGAACTTGAATGGAAATGTAATCTCTTTCCTAGATGGAAGCAGCAATTTTGCTTCATCAGCTCTTTGTTTCCAGTGATTGAATTGAAGGAGAGGGAGGGGGAAGGAAAAGAAAGAGAGACTAGGAGGAAAAGATAGAGGAGAAAGGAAAGGGGAGAGGAAAGAGAGGAAGAAGTTTACATCTGTAGACTTCTGTGGTTGAGGAGTTATCTCTGCTGTAGCCAATGAGACGGTTACCATGACACTAGTCCCAAAGGTTTTTCTCCTTTCATTACATTTAAGGCATGGATTTATGATTGTTACTATAATATCTTATATTTGTTGTCTGTAAAATGTTTATAAAAATTGAAATGTAGTGCAGATAGTTGTTAGCCTGATTTTTAGTATGTTTGAGTAGTTGAAAACAGAAATTCAGCAATGTGAACTTACTTGCCCGAAGTCACAAACCTTATAATTAACAAAATTAGAGCCTAAAATGCAGGTTTGCTGACCTTCTCCATGATGGCGAGGTGCACACACACCTCTGCTGACACATGCTCCTTCCTAGTTCCTTTGCTCCATAACGTATATTGTCGCTTACACTTCAAATTAAGCAAATTGACCACAACTTCAGAGACGGTGCAAGTTTGCTTCCAAGCAACGCGTGCCACCAGTTACCAGTGCCACCAGTCATTCACACTCCAGTGTCAGACCTAAGTTCATGTTTATCTGGATGATTCTGTCTCTCATTTTCAACACCCCTTCTGTTTATTTTACTGCTTGGCATAAGTTCTCTGCTTTTGAGATTCAGTCTATTTCACAGTGACAGTTGTTGTAACATGTTTTATTTCCCTGCAGAGTCGAATGGATGTGTACATGTCACATGCTCCCACTGGATCGTCGATACAGAACATTCTGCACATAAAGCAGGTAGTATCTTTCTCATGGAAAAGCATTAGAATCCTCATTTTCATTATATGTGAAAAGACAGACTTGATAGATTTGCAGCTGGCTTCTATTTTGTCCTTGTCACCATCTCTATGCTTTTATGTTCCTGGATTTTAAGAGAAAGGTAGAGGTCTGGTGAAAACTAAGTAAAGAACAAAAATAAATGTCATCTTAAGTCAGAACTTGTAAAATAGGATATGAGCTGAAACAAAAGGTGTACTGGGAAAACTTCAGGAGAGTTGAGCCTTTCACAGAGAGAGAAATATCTAAGATAGGGTTACCCTCTAAAAAGTCTTGGTTTTCTATCAGTTTTTCCTCCAAGCCAAGGGAGACCACTGCTTCCCTCTCTTTTGAACTCTTTCTCATAGTAGTAGCAAGGTTTTTACACCCTTCTATTGAACCAGAAACCTTATTTTCTTCACAGTGTGTAGTGGTTTTCTAAAATTTGCTATTATCAGCCATGATTATCACTCTGAATACTCTTTCTAAAATCGTTTGTTTTAGCTTTACCGATCTGATGAATTCAGAGCTTATGACTGGGGAAGTGAAGCTGAGAACATGCTTCACTACAATCAGGTGAGCCACTCAGTATGATGCTCAAAGGATGCTGGTGTGAAATTATAAGAAATTGGAGAGTGAAAAGAGTCCTGCCTGGCAGTTGTGCACCTGATTTTCCTTTTTTTAAATATTAATTTATTTATTTTTACAATGTAGTCCCCATATAATTCCCACCACCAATTCACCCATGCACTGTCTCCATAGTTCCTTGTGCTCTTAATTCCAATCCCTCCCTCTTCCTTACAGAATGTCTCTGTTTTGTAGTTGTTGATTTATTTTTGTTTTGTTTTGTTGTGGTTTTGTTGTTGATGATGATTATTTTTTCCCCTTGGTCCCCTATAGTCCTCCTATAAGTGAGACCATCTGATATTTTTTCTTTTTCTGACTTATTTCGCTGAGCATAATCCCTTCAAGCTCTATCCATGTTTCTATAAATGGCTCTAGTTCATCTTTTTGATTGCTGCATAATATTCCATCAGTGCACACAACTTTCACTGACAGATTTTTTTAATGTCCAATTTTATTCTGTAATCATTGAAGAAAATTTAGAAACAAAAGAAGCATATATTTGAAAGTTACTAAAAATAGTAAATAAACTTATTAGGTTAATCATTTCACAATGCTTACAAATGTCCAATGACTTTATGGTTGTACACATGAAAGAACGAACTCTTCCACCCAGAGTTAATTAGATGTGTCCATACTTTCTTGCATTTAACTAAATATTTCTATATCATATTACTTTATATAATCTTTAGTCTTAATTTTAAAATTTGTAGTTATAGCAAGATATAACCTATATTACTAAAGTCCTTTTTAACTTAATTAAAAAACACAAAAATCAAAATATTCTTGTAAAATTTGAGTATTACCCACTCATGAAGAACTGACTCTAAAGGCATTTATTCCCCTCTAATTTAACACACCCAAATATGTAGACTCATTCAGTCCTCCTGTACTTTTATCAATCCAATTGCCACCATTTCTTTCCTCAAAATTAGGGACAGGATTTCTTAGTATTAACTCAGAACACTAAACTAAACCTTCTGTTATTCTCCTTGATCAGTAGATTTAAGGCACTGAATACAAATGTGAATGAATTAAATTCTTTCTGAGGATGAAAACAGTCAATCAGATCAGTCAATTTCTCAGTAATGATTAAATTATTACTGAAATGCTGCTAATAGTCTTTAAGACAACTAGAGGAGTAAAAATGTATATATTTGTATTATTTTTAAAATCAGTTTGATTAAGGTATAATTGACATACAATAAAATTCACTAATTTTGTGTGTTCAATTTAATCAGCTTTGATAAATATGTTCATTTATATAAAAACATAACAATGAAGATATAGAACATTTCCATTACCCACAAAAATTTTATTCTACCTCTCAGACTACATATATTCACAAATCCATGTATTTACAAATGCTGAGAAAGGATTCAGAAAAAAATAAACTACAAATTAAAAGTGGCTCCTTCAGAAAGTCAAAGAAAGAGGAGGAGAGTGGATGGATACGAAGGAGTAAACAAGGGTCTCATTTTGGATTTTTACATATTTCTTTTCTTATTTATATTTTTTCCCACACACCCTCCTTCTTTCCTTGGTTTTAATGAACAGGTTATACTTATTATATTGTTTACATTTACAAGAAAATGGAACAAAAGAGCTCACAGACAATATTATAATTCTCTTTTCTAGCATTTTGAGGAATAATTGACAAAATTGTTAGATAGTTAAAGAGCACACATGATGACAAAAATATGTAATAGTCCTTAGAGTTTATCAGGGATTGCTGATCCTGGTTTATCCAGGCCTATCCTGTTTTGTTTGTTAAGTAACTTGATATCAATTTTTATTTCATTCTAGCCTCAGCAGTTTTCCCTCTCCCAAACTTCCCAAAAACATCTCTGTTCTCACTCTATGTTTTATCAAAAATCAGACAATTCAACCATGTAAGTTCCATGAGGGTAGGGATTTCCTTGTTTTACGCCCCAATGTTTTCTCAACTGTAAGATTTCTGATACTTTAGTACTTTTTGAGGCATGCATGAAATTTCTAAACCTCACTTTTCTACTTAAATTGTCTGTCATCTTGAGTCTCGTTCTTTCTCAGAAAATGAAAGTCCTCTTATATCCAGTTTGTTCTGATCTATGCCCTTGACCCCATCTCTTTTCATCTCCTTTTCCTCTTGACTCCTTTATTATCTGAAATGAACTCCTTACGAAAAACACACAAAAACCTTCCCTCAACCTATGATCATTCCTTAACTCTGTTTTATCAACAAAACTGATGTCCATACAGTTATCCTAAGACCCTAATATCTCCAAAACTTCTGAAAGATGTCTAAATACTTGACTACTTACCTCCAATTTTATATCCTACTGTATCATCCCACGTAGCTTGTTTCTGGGTATACTTCACACCTTGCCACCCCTGATATGGTCTCTGTGCTCTTTCTGAGTGTTAAGAAGCCCTCATCACTATCTGTTAAAATCCAGTCACCCCACAGGTGTCATTTCAAGTGACCCCTCTTTATGTGAAGACCGCAGTTGGAAATAACTTCTTTGTTTTCACTTCCGTTGTATTTTGAGAGCATTATATGTCATTTAGCATACCCAACTTTGTGTACAAGTACTTAGCTATCTCATTTGCTACCTCTTTTGCAAAATCTTTCCTAATAGGAAACATTACATGTTTTCTCCCTATTTCCTTTGGTACCAAACAGAACTATGGTCAAAGTAGATGCTCATTTAGTAGCTTCTGTTTATTCTTGAATTCAGTTGTTGCTATGCGGATCTTTCTTTCACTAATGCCCTTCTTTCTTTTCCATAGAGTCACCCCCCACTGTATGACTTGACTGCCATGAAAGTACCCACTGCTGTGTGGGTTGGTGGACACGACGTTCTTGTAACACTCCAGGATGTGGCCAGGGTACTCCCCCAAATCAGGAACCTACAATACTTTGACCTGTTGCCAGATTGGAATCATTTTGATTTCATCTGGGGACTGGACGCTGCACAACGGGTGTACAGTAAAATCATAGATTTGATGAAGGCATATGCCTAATGAAAGACATCGACTTTATAGTTAAGAGTTGCTTGCAAGCTGTTAAGAGGCCTCAGGGAAATATCAAGATCTGTATCCTCCACCTTCCTGTTGTTTCTTTATCACAGCCTTCCAACTAAGAATTATTGCAACCATGCTGCTCTTTCTCTAAGAAATGTCCAGTTTTGAAATCTTAGACTCCTTCCCTCTGTCAGGACCAGAGTCTCTTTTTCACCCAAGATGATCCAGTGAATTATTTTCTGCTAACAGTAGTGTTGGTAAAATAGTTAAAAGAGGATTTTTCTCTTTCTTGTTTCAAGCTTATATAGTGGTTCCATGCAAACAGTACCTGCTCTCCACCCCTTCAGTCAAAGGATAGAACATCAACATAGGAGTGCTAGTCGAGCAAGAAAACCTCATTAATGCATCCATCTGGAAATATATTTTGGGTGCCTGTGATCTTGTGGCTTCCTTGAAAGCACAATGAGTGCAATGGTCATTGTGGTCATCTAGAAATAAGCCATAAAATAAATCCTGGCTGGCAGCAAACTTGAAATAAAATAGCAGAATGGAAAACTAACTTAGTATTAAGTGTTCCAAATAGAAAAGAAATATACAAAATTAAAGATGCTTAAAATAAGCTAGATTACTAATTATTAACATTTTTCAGTATAGGCTGCTATTTCTGATAACAAGGCTCAATTCCTAAAACTTTCTGAGAACAGTATTAGACATTGGCAATAGGCAACAATCTTAGGTTATAACACATAAGGAATAATTTCCTTTTACCTTGTTCTAAAGAGAAAGTAAACTGATTAGTCATTATGTTTTCATTACTGAACCAGAATTTATATTGCCATATGCAAACCCAAGTAACATGTGGGACAACTTATGAAAAGTCTAATTTAGAATCAATAAGAGGGGCACAATGAATATTTAGAATTTAATATTATTTAAATTTCTAAATGATGCAGACCTTGATTCTAAGATTTAGTTCAGAGTTCCAAGAATTAGCATACAGTTTTAATGTCAGTTTTCACATTTTCAAATGGTGTGAACTTGGAATCTTCTCTTACCTTCTATGAAGTTGTAGCTAATAAAAAAAAAAAAAACCTGCGTATGGTCCCAAAGTATCATCAATCTATGATAAGCATACATACCTTCAATAGTTTCTTCCAACTTAAAGCAGATAAATCTAAATAAGTTCACTAGTATTTCAGGTAGAACTAAAGTCTTTTGGATATTGGCTAGATGCACATAATTATTTTTCAATAAATAAGTCATAATTTTAGCTTTAGTTTTGGTGTCTTTAAAATGGAATGAGAATTTTTAAATAACTGGAGAGCAATGTTAAGTGCCAATACTTCTATGCTTTTATAATTTCTATTTGTCAACAACTAGAATAACTTTATCATAATTGTAGTGACTTTAATCAAACTTTTCCAAGATGTATAATGTATTTTTCATAAAAGCAATGCATATCTGTTTTATTCACATTTAATCAAATTGACCATAATTTAACTGATATGATGCACAGAATAGGCATAAATAGGTCTGAGAACAAACATCTAACTCTTTGAAAGCATAAAACTCAATAGAAGGAACAGAAGGATATAGCTGTATTAGATTAACCTGTTGCTTAGGAAGATTTAAGAGGCATTTGACCTCACTCTATGTGTTTACAGAGAGAATGCAAAGGCATTGGTTAATGTCAAAATTTGGTAAAGTGGAAGTCAATTAAGAGAATTCCTCTGGGATTTGTCTTAGTCACTACCACTTCAGCGGTGCTATGTAACAAATAATCATGAATAACTCAGTTGCTTATAATAGTAAACATTTATATTTCGTAGTCAGAGGTCTTCAGTTTGGCTGGACTTACTCTGCTTTAGACTGAAGACAGCTGAGATTGCGCAAAGCTATGGGGTAGGTCTATATTTCTTTACATGTTTCATCAATCTGGACCTAGCAATATCAGAGTTAACGTCTTCACTTAACAGATCCCAAGAGCACAAGAAGTCCAGCTAAATCACACCAGCATATTTAAAAACCTCAACTTACTTCATATTTGCTAACATGCCTTTGGCTAATGCACATGACATCACCAAGCCTGACCCAGTGGGATGAGGTATTTTATTTCACCTGCAGTTGGGTACTGTAAATCATGTATAAAAAATGCAGATAGGAAATGCTATCATATAGTGTGCAGAATTATAGAAAATAATCCATTCTACTACAAAATTCTTCACCAAAGAAAATAGGGAGTAACAACAAAAAGTAAGTCCCCTTCCTTCCTGATTACAGAGTCTTTCCTTCAAAGACCAGTAACCGATGTTTTGTGTATCTTTCTACAGTTACACTATGCATATTGAAATGGATCCATGCATTCTCGGGTATTTTCTTTTACCTGAGTATATTGTACTATATATACTTTTCAACACCTTCCCTCTTTTGCTCAACATATCTTGGAGACCACACCCTATCATTTCATATGAACTGTTATTAAAGAGTAGATAGAAGTCATTATTAACAGAGATTTGTATGGATTAATATCTTTCTTAACTATACACAATACTGCAAAGGATATTGTACCACTCTCATTTTAGACTATATAAAATATCGTTTATCTTTACAGGATAAATATATCTGAATGAAAACTGCTGGTTCAAAGAACATGTAGAGTTTCTGTTTGGGATGAAAATATTTGTAACTCTCATGGTTGACAGGAAAATCCCACCTCTGACAGTCTTTTGTTTAAAATATGCACCATCATAGAAGCCCAGTGGGTGTGTACACAAAGAAAGAATATGTCTATTATGTTCATACTAGAGATCAGTAATGAGATCAACTTTTATATGATATCCACAAACAGATTAAGTTTTCCAATTGAGGGGTCACACAGAATTTGTTGTTCTGCCTAAATTAGGCACAGTGCCTATGATTTCATATCCCCTCTAAGAGTTAAAGTTGTGTCCTTTCCAAAAAAGAAGAAACGGGGGGAAATATCTCCAAAGAATACGAGGCAAATGCCTGGTAGTTCTTAAAGCCATTGACTCTGGTCTCAAGGATTGTGAAATCAGCACCTATGCTTTACACCTTTGTGCATGTGCAATTAATTTAGAGGTTTCCATTTGAAAATTATGAATATAATTCTATTAATGTAGAGTTGCCATAAAACTAACTTTCCTAATTCACACCTGGAATAATTAGAACTGCATTGTCTAGGGCTTCCCTGGTGGTGCAAGGTGTTAAGCACTACACTATGGAGTATCCGCAGCAACTGCAACATGAGTTTGATCTTAAGCCAGGGAGTTGACCCTCATGGCGCAGCAGACCTCTCCTGCCTTGCCAGCTGCTCCCCTCAGTGGTGTATTTCAGTCAATCTTCCTGTTCTGTTCCCCACTCTGTCTCTCGTGAGTCCCCTCACCACCCACAACTCTGGCCTGTACCCCAGTTTTTGTATGCATAAATAAATAAAAATAAGTTTTTTAAAAAAGAAGAAATTCATCATCTAGTTTATACTCTAAAAGATTTTTGAGCTCTGTTTTCTAAAAATCCCACACATCATTATTTCATCTTCAGTTGCTTTATTCTTTTCCTGAGTTGAGAAGCTGACCATATCCTTCAGCCTCACATATTCTCAGGCTGCCTATAGCAGGTGCCATTATTTATTAATGGAATGAAAGTATAAAATGACAAAATTAATCATTAAATGATTCTGACTATTAAAAGGTTTAATGACTTATAAGTAAAATGACTTCAGTATCAGAAAATCTATTAGTTTCAATATCTTTTCTAGCCCCACTATCTTAAAGAAGGTAACTATGAACACTCAGAGAGATGTAAAATGGATTTCTTTTTCCAGCTAATTGCACTAATCTGTTATTTATATTTAGAGGCACAATTGCATGGGTTCACCTGCAGATCTTTGTGAGCAATGAAATAGGTGGGCAAAATAAGTAAGCTGTCACCTTATTTGACATTTAAGTCAAATGAAATTACAGTTTTTAGTCCATAGCATTGGACAGGGAAAAGTCTGAAACTTCAAAGAATTGAGATTCTTTTAAGGTCTTATTTGGACACTGCTCTTTTTAGTTACATGGGTTGCCATGGCAATGGGAAGGCTATGAATATGGGAGGATGATCTGTTATTTCTTTTTTTTTTTGATCTTTTAAGTCTACTTTAATTTTTCTTGAGATGTTTTATAATTTTCTGTGTATAGGTCTTGTCTGTCTTTTTAATACACCCCCCAGTATTTCATATAATTTTTTTTTACTGTTCTTTTTTTTTATTAAAATATTTAAAAATTTACATTTCTTTGTGAAAGTTTCCTGACTATGGTCTTGAACTAGATGCTCCTATTCCTTCAAGTATTTCACACCAGAAATCTGGGGAATTATTCTAAGATCTTCCAGAAACAATGTCTTCGAGTAAGTTTAACCCTAGCTATATTGCAGGTGTTTTTGTGGACCTATACTAGAACACATGGATAAAATCCTCGTTGTGG
Source organism: Galemys pyrenaicus (assembly GCA_019455555.1). Lineage (NCBI taxonomy): Eukaryota > Metazoa > Chordata > Mammalia > Eulipotyphla > Talpidae > Galemys > Galemys pyrenaicus. The sequence goes on from JAGFMF010011418.1 coordinate 11,387,168, forward strand.
CAGAAATCAGTGGCAGAGCCTCAATGGATTGATTACATTCTATAATCACAGGAAGGCTCCATTGTTTAATGTGTAATAGCCTCATTAAAAGTTTATTTTTTTCTGAAGTTTATGAATATTCCATATAAATATGAGAAAAGGAAGTGTGGTAATAGTTTAAGCTAGACATGAAAACAGAAATCACACTAGGTAGTATATAAGAGTTAAAGATTTTCTTCTTCCATTCTAAGAAGAATAGGAAATTACCAAAAGATCTGATCTAAGGTAAACTCAATCACAAAATCTTGAAGATTAGGCTAACTTCTGAGAAGTTATCTACTTTTGAGGATTTAGTCAAAAGAACTGAAATGAGGATATTGGAAGAGATATCAGCACTCTCATATTCATTTCAGTGCTATTCACAATAGTCACTATATAAAGATGACCAGAATGTAACAGGTGAATGGATTTAAAAATTACACACACAAATACATGCAGTGGAATATTACTCAGCTTTTAAAAAGAAGGAAATTCTGTCATGTTCAATAATGTGGATAGAACTGGAAAACATTGTTATGAGTGAAACAAGCTAGTCAGAAAGGCAAATAACCTATGGTTACAATTATGAGAGGTTTCTGAAATAGCCAAACTCACAGATGCTGAGAATGGAAAGGTGGTTTCAAGTTGCTGGCAAGGGCCATAGGAAATCTGAAACACTGACACCTACTTTGTAACATATATATGCATAAATGTGCCCCAAAGTATGAAAATGACAATGAACACCATGGCAAAGTCCTATTTGTTTCTACCCTAGACCAAAATTACTTAGAAAATAAAGGCAGGAGATAGGAAATTTTTTGTTCCTGTTTTACAAAATGTAAATATCAACTTGAGATTAGTGAATCAAACTGCTATCTGATTAGGTATCCCACTTCTGGTTATACATCCAAAGGTTTTAAAATTAATGTCTCTATACTTCCAGGTTCCTTGCAACACTATTCACAATAGCCAAGACATAGAAACAACCTAAGTACACACTTGCTGGGAACCTTGAGGACATTATCCTAAATGAAATAAGTTAGAGACAGAAAAATACTGTGTAATTTCTGACATGGAATCTAAAAACATCAAATTCATAGAAACAGAGAGTAGAATTGTGATTTTCAGGAGATAAGGGGTGAGGGAAAATGGTCAAAGGATACAGCTTTTAATCATAAGATGAGCACATTCTGGAGATCTAATGTATAGCAAGGTTAACAATTCTGTGCTATGTACTTACAAATCACTGTTGAGTAGAGTTTTAATGTTCTCACCAATACAACAAAATAGTAATTATGTGAGGTGAACAATATGTTAACTCTCTTATTATGGTAGACATTTTGTAATGTGTATATATGTGTGTGTGTATCAAACCATCACATTGTACATCTTAAGCTTTTACATGTTAATTATATCTTAATAAAACAAAAGAATTAAGATTGTAGATGACTGATAATCATATCAATTACAACACTTTTTCACTATTTTGTCTGAAATATTCCAAATTTACTTAGAGTCTAGTAATCTTTCATTTCTGAGGAATATGGCTACAGACTTTGTAAAAGTAAAAAAGTGTGGAGAATTTAACAATACTTCTCTTTTTTTCATATACATACAGATGAATCAAGAAATTCACATTCATAGCCCTGTAGCAGTCTAACTAAGTTACTATAGTTTCTCAAGCTTAAATAGCTCATGGTTTTTTTTTTTTATAGAATAAGGTAATTTAATTTTAATAAAACACATTTATGTCAAATATAAATGACAACTCTTGAACATCAGTGAATTTCTTCCAGGAAATATTATTGGTTTCAGAGAGGTGAAACTTAAGTAAATCTTTCTGAGAATGCTTCCAAGAGAAAGAAGGAATTGACAAGGACCTTGTTTACTTTGAACACACGCATTCTCTTCCCGTAGGAAGTTCATCCATAATTTCCAAGATTTGGCCAAAACACCACTTTTCCTGAAAAGTTTTCGCCAAATCTCATACCTCAGAATTATTACTTCCTCCTCTAAGTAACTTTTCTTTCTGCACCAGAATTTCTTGAAGTTTTATGTAAATATATCTTCCTAATTATTGTAAATTAGCCTGAGAACAAGAACTATGTCTTCCTACTTGTAATTGTTTTTATTTTGAAATTACATAGATTGACAGGAAATTGAAAAAATAGTATAGAGAGATATCATGTACTCTAATTTCCCCCCAAGGTGATATCTTACATAATTAGAGTATACATAAAACTATGAAATTGACTTTGGTACAATCCACAGAGCTTGAGGTTTCCTAATTTTATATGCATTTATGTGTGCACATGCTCACTCATAGTTCAATGCAATTTTATCACGTGTAGATTGTGCATCACATGTGTAGATTAACCACAATTAAGATATAGAACTACCCATTACCACAAACATTCCCTCGTGCTATCTCTTCATAGTCAGCTACCCCTATGACCCCTAACCTTTCCTTGAACCTAACCCCTGGCATCCACTAATCTGTCCCTATCTCTATAATGTTGTGTAACTAGAATCATATAGTATGTGGCCCTTTGATGCTAACTTTTTTCATTCTGAATAATGCACTTAAGAACCATGTAAATTGTTGTTGTGTATTGTTGTTTAACTTTTGGTTTTTGCTAAGTAGTATTCTATGGCATGGGTCTACCACATTTCCCCACTGAAAGACATCTGTTGTTTCCAAGTTTTGGTTTTATCTTTTAACTTCTCAGTGCTAAAAGTTTTCAGTGCTAAAGGTGACTTGAAAATAGAAAATAATTAATTTGGATTTCTTAATTTGAATTAATTCCCACCCAAAGCTGAATTCTGAACTGACACCTTCTCTGATGTGTATAGTGTCAGTTTCTTTCAAAGTTTTTATTGATTTGACTACAGAATCTTACACTCATATCTGGATCTGACATTTAGAGATCGCAAAACATTGAAGGAGTGCTCATTAAACTTGTTCTAATAATGTGACTTAAGGAGCATTTTGGAGGCCTTCCTGGTGGTCTAGGAGTTAAGTCTCACTACTATCACTGCTACAACCAAGGAGTTAAGCCACATATGGCACAGCAGACCTCTCAGGAGAGGTCTCACCATTCCTACCCTCAGCAGTGTATTTCTTTTTTAAAAGTATTATTTATATATATATTTACATCATTGTTCATTTTTTAAAAATGTTTTCTCTCTTTTCTCAGGTGTAATCCCCATAGAATTTCCACCACCAATTCACCTGTGCACCATCACCATAATCCCCTTCACTCTTTCCTCCCTCATTTTAATCCCTCTCCCTCCCCCTCCTCTGCAGAATGTCTCAGATTTATAGTTGTCTGTTTATTTTTGTTGTGTTTAATTGTTTTCCTTGATCTCTTGTATGCTCCCCATATATTCCTCCTATAAGTGAAACCATCCAATATTTTTCTTTTTCCTTCTACCTTATTTCGTTGAGCATAATTCCTTCTAGCACCATAGTGTAAATGACACTAGTTTATCTTTTTTGATTGCTGAATAAAATTCCATTATGTATATATACCACATCTGGATTTAGTAGTCTATTTCTGGGCACTTGGGCTAATTCTAATTCTTACCTATTACAAATAGTGTGGCAATAAAAAGGGGTATAGGTATTTATTTTTAAGTTTCTTTTTTAATTTCGATGAATTCCAATTTATCATTTTTTTAAAAAAGATTTATTTATGCATACAAGACTGGGGTACAGACCAGAGGTGCAACAGTTGGTGGGGGTGAGAGGAGTCACCAGAGACAGATTGGGGAGCAGAGCAGGCAGATCTACTGAAATGCACTGCTGAGGGGAGCAGCAGGCAAGACAGAAGAGGTCTGCTGTGTCTTGTGGATCACCACCCTGCTTGAGAATTGAACTTACGCTGCAGTGGCTGTGGATACCTTCATAGTGCTGCATCTTAACCTCTTGAGCCATCAGGGTGACCTGGGTACATGTATTCTTTTCAATCTATGTTTTTGTGTCCTTTGGGTAGATCCTTAGGAGTAGAATTGCTGGGTCATATGCTAACTCCATTTTCAATAATCTGGGGAACCTTCATATTGCTTTCCATAGTGGTTGGACCGGTTCACATTCCCACCAGCAGTTTAGGAGAGCTCCTATTTCACTACAAGCTCGCCAAAATTTGTTAATTAATGCTAGTTTTTTTGATATGTGTCATTCTTACTGGTTAAGGTAATATTTCATTGTGGTTTTGATTTGTATTTCAGTAGATCTGCCTATTAAGCTTCCAATTCTGTCTCTGGTGTCCTCTCACCCCTGCACCTCTGGCCTACACCTCAGTTCTACACAAAAATAAATAAAAGTTTTTTTAAAAGATATATTTTGGGATAGAGTGATGGTATTCAGGTATCAATAGATTATGAAATTTTTCCCAGTCAATGTCAAGGTGTAACAAGTCTTTAGTCCCATCAAAGACTTCATCAGCATCATCACACCTCCCAATTCAAATGAAATAATGATAATAGCAATATTGTGCAATCATTAAAAATCATGTGCAAAATATAAATGAAAGCACCAATAATTTTTTTCTATCTTTGTTGTTTCAAAAAATAAAATACTATAAATAACAGCATACTTTTTATGGAACGTCTCATCCAATTTCCAACTAGATTGCCTCTAACTCCATTTATAAAACAATTCTGGAAGCCAAACCTTCCCTCTTTCTGTACTTCCTACCTTTTTTTGTCCTTCCTACCTTTGTTTTAATTTGGTATGAATCATTTTGCTAAACAAATGAGTCAGCTGAGCTGAGAAAATTAATTTACTTAGAACATTATGCACCCTTGATGAGTCTTCCAAATACTTTTCTCTCCCCCAAAAATAATCTTAATAAAAATATAGGGCCTCCCTGGTAGCACAGAGATTAAAGATACAGTGCTATCAAGTTCTGGCCAGCCACTGCAACATTGTTTAGACCCCAGCCAGGGAGCCAACCTAAGCGGAGTAGCAGACCTCACCTGTCTCGCCTGCTAATCCCCTCAGTGGTGTATCTCAGTCAATTCCCTGTTCTGCTTCCCACTCTGTTTCTGGTGAGTCCTCTCACCCCTGTGCCTGTGACCTACACCCCAGTTCTTGTACACTCACACCCCTGTTCTTGTATGCATAAATAAATACATATTTAATATATATATATCATTTAAAGGAAGCCAATTCCTAAAGCAGAGTGTAAAAGCAAAACTAAAAACACCATCAAAATCTGATTATTAAAAATACCTTCGATGTCCTGCCACCATACTCATCTCAAAGAAAGCTTCTCTGGGAACTCTGTGACAGGCCCTAAACCATGTCACAGCATGCCATCAACAGAATGGGGTGGAGCAAAAGAAAAGTTAATCACATACTCGGCAAGATTTGTCACAGGATATGTAGAAACACTTATGTTTATATGTTATAATGAAATAATACTATTCATATTATAAAATAATACATGTGTATGATGAAAAGTTAGGAAAATGAAAATGTTATAAAATTCAATACTAACCTTCTTTAAGTACTTTAATACTAAATTTCTAAAAATTGGATTTATTTGCATTAGTTCAATACATAGCCATATTTCAGTGATTTAAGGCTTCAAATGCAAATATAGAAAATTACAGTGTTTTAAAAAATTTAAGTTCTTTTAGTATTAAAAAGATTTATTTTTCTGAGAAATCAAACATGAGAAATACAATGAAAAATACAAGAAATATTTGATAACATAGAATATTTGCTTCTTAGGCAGAAGAAAGATCTTTTATAATTCTTATTTACAGATTAATCATCTAAGAAATTTTATGATTTAAAAAGAGAAAAAACTCTAGTCTTACCACTATGGTATTCAGTTTATTTTCTATCTCTTATAAATAAATGTACCTATTTTACCCACATAACATAAAATTCTTTTCCACAAACTTTATTTAATTTTCTATGTTCCTTTAATTATTATTTAATTCTCTCTTATTCTGAAATAGCCCATCACCTTATTTTTGGAAAATTTCCTCTACTTTCCTCAACACAAACATATGCTACATTTTTTGCAGTCTTCCTATGAAAACACATCCCATTTGGCTTCCATACTCTACTCAAAATTGTTTCCCATATTTTGTATTATTGTTAATGCTTTCATTTTTTACAAACTGGTCATAAATTTAATATTAATAACCATTAATTTCCAGTGAAAATGATCAACCATGCAATTGTGAACTATCTATATAAACATGCTATTAAAAAACTAGAGAATGCATAATTTAAAAAATTTATACTTGTTAGAGATATAAATTTTTCATAGTACAGGTTTTTAGTGTCACAAAAGATATGCTTACTAATAGACCCAATTAGTTTTTGTCTTCCAGTAAAATTTAAGAAACTAAAAATAAAAAAATAATAATAAAAGCAAAATTTAAGCTTCTGTTTAGCTGTTAATGTTTCAATATATTACCTTCTTTGGAAATGATTGAGATACTCAATGAATATTCATCATTTAATTTAACTTAATATTAACTTTTATTTTACTTATATCTATTTTAATTACTTGCTTTTCAAAAGTATATTTAGAGTAGACATTCAACAGTTAACCATTGTTATTTTTGTTGTTGAAAAATTTTGTGATTTAAAGAGAATATGCGTTTATTTGATGAGTGAAACCTGGTAGAAAAGGTTGTATGTTTGCATTACATTTAATGTTAACAATTTTGAAGATGCATTCGTTTTAATTTAACCAATAAACAAAGTAGCTCATAATAATCAAATATTATTACAGATCATGTTAATTTGAAAATGTTTGGGTTTGTTTCTATATTTCTGAAAACATTAGAAAGACTTTAAGTTCTTATTTTTCTTTAACCCAAATAAAGAGAACTCTTAAAAATCACATTTTCATAATATATAAAGAAGACACAGAGAATTAGAGTTTTTATTTTAGAATTTTAGTCATGTATCAAAATAATAATATAAAACTCAAAAGAATAGCCAGATCAAAACTGTTTTGCTGACAGATAGAATAAGTCAATGTTACCTGCTTAGATCACTAAAACTTTAAACTGAAGAGTTTTTGTTTGCGCACTGAAGGGTTCTTTGGAGAAGCTATTTTCAGAGTCATTTTGCCTCAGAGGCATCCCTGAACATCGCAAGTCTTCCCTAATTCTGAGCAAAGTTTCCCAAACTTTATTCATAATGTTGGTCATTTTTGCATTTCACCTATAATATTACTTACTTAAGTTGTAACATGAATTCATCTATTTAATTTCATTACTTTTTTAAAAAGAAACTTTCTGAAAAAATAAAAAGAAACTTTCTGTATAAATGTGTAAACTATAAATGAAAAGAAAAAGTATCATTTGCCAATATTTGAACATAACCATAACCATAAGAACAATAAAAATAGGAGGTAACTGATAATAAAACAGATATCAGAACTAGTAGGGCCACTTGGGTTTCAGACCTGCCTTCCTTCTATAAAATGTGTGCTCTTTGTTTGAAAGGGAGATTAACAAATGCTAGAAAAAAAAAGACATAAACCAAAGTTAGATTTTTCCAACTCACAACTGGAAAGAAATTTGACTGGGAGACCGTGGTGCAGTGAATAAGGGCTCCTCAAAGATGTCCAAGTCTTATCTTATAATTACATTGAGGCTATTTTGCCCTATATGGCAAAAAAGAGTTGCAAATATGATTAGACTCATGATATTGGTATCACATCTGTGCTGTGTTATCTGGGTGGATCCTATGTAATAACAGTGTCCCTTTAAGATGGAACCTAGATGGTCAGAGTCAGAAAAAGGAAATATAATATGAAACAAGCAGAATTTGGATGCATCAAGAACCCATAAGTCTCTACGAGTTGAAAAAAGGCAAGGGAATAGATTCTCCCTGATGTTCCCAATAATAATGAAGTCCTACCAACACCTGAATCTTAGATTTCTGACCTTCAAAACTGTACGCAAATAGATTTAGGCACTATGGTGATAATACCTAATGGGGGTACCACAATATTACCTCAGTTTAAAATAAATAAATAAATGTGATTTTAAGCCACAAAATCTGTGATCTTTTGTTACAGTATCAATAGCAAACCAATACACTCTCATAACCTAGGAGTCAATGCTATTTAATACCTTACCCATGTATCAGCTAAAATATTCCATAGCCCCAGTCATCTCTACCCTACAATTGAGGAAACACTGCCTGCCTAAGTCACCAGGGAAAATAGTAGCCATGGAGTAAAGCAACTGCAAAAGAATGTAGACCTAAGGCAGTGACGCCAGGGCAGTTGCTAAGGTGATGGTTGATTACAGGGGAATGCTACTTGGTCAGTGCCCTGCTTCCTCAACTACTTTGGCCTCCTTTTATACTGTGGCAGCTGGTCTGAGGAGACATCATTCTGGATTCAGCCATCCTTTACGAAATGAAATCTGCATGGAGGTAGGTCACAGCTATGGTTCTTTCTGCTTTGGAATTGCATGGCCTTCTCTTAGGTTAAAATAGGAATATTTTCTTAAGTTAAAAAAATGTTTCTTGTGTTTCTGTCTAAATGCAAAAGTAAAATCTGTTTATTATAGGCATTTTAGAAAATAGAGCACTAATCAAGAAATTAATAAATATCCAATATCCTCATCACCCAGAAAAAAAAGATTTGGTTGATATATTAATAGATTTAACTCTGGTTCCATTTGTATCCATGTCTGTTTATAAAATCTTGACTTTTAAAATATACAATAAATGCAGTTTAGTAGCCTTTATTTTCCCCATGAAAACATGACTACTTTTGCATTACTTTAATATGACTCTCCAGTATTAACGTACATTACAATGTATTGTAATGACTGGGTGGGTTTTGTTATAAGGATGAACTAGAATTTATGTAACCATTTCGTTCATAGGACTATATTTATTGTTTTCCTCTGTTCCTCAGAAATAATTTTATTCACCACAATAGGCTCCTAGAAATAAATTTCTAAAATGAGAATATTTAAATTTATAAATGTGTGTGTGTGGGGGAATATATCAAAATGTCCCATCACAGAGTTATAAAGGTTTATATTGAATAGAATTGAAGCATAGTTTCAGGTATACAACATAATGATCCAATATTTGGATACATTGCAAAATGATCACAACAGTAAGTCTAGTTAACATTGTCACATACATAACAATTGTTTTCATATGGTGTAAGATCTATAGTCTTAGAGCTTTCAAATATACAATTCAGTATTAACTGTAATCACTATGCTGAACATTACATTCCCATGACTTATTTGTTTTCTAATTGGAAGTTTTAATCCTCTGATCTCCTTTACCCACTTAACCCCCAACCATCTCGATCTACCAATTTGTTCTCTGGATCTATGAACTGGGTTTTTATTTATTTATTTTTATTTTCTTAGATTCTACATATATTTGACATCATATGGTCTTTGTATTTCTCTGTATGATTTATTTCACTTAGTATAATACCTTCAAGCTCATCAGTGTTGTTGAAGCGGCAGGAATTTATTCCTTTTAGTGGGTAATTGTATTCATAATCCATAACTCATATCTCAATTTTTTATTTATTCTCCCACTGTTAGACTCTCAGATTGTTTCCATATATTACCTATTGTATACATAAGCCAAAGAGTACATATATTTTTTCATATTTCTGTTTTTGTTTTCTTCGAGTAAATGTGCAGAAATGGAATTGCAGGATCATATTGCAGTGGTAGTTTTAATTTTTGAGGGATCTCATTCTGCTTTCCATAGTGGTTGCATCAATTTACATTCCCACCAACAATGTGGAAAGGTTACCTTTTCTCCACATCCTCTCAGTATTTTCGTGTCTTTTGGATAATAGTTGAATGACTCTAATAGGTATAAAGTAATACCTCATTATGGTTTAAAAAAGGGAACATTTTAAAGGGAATTAATTACAAGTTTGGGTGAAATCACAGAGAGAAATGGTAATATTTTTAAGGGGAAGAAAGATGAAAGGAATCTTTTTATTCATACTTTATGAGGTAAACAAGAGACTATGCTTGACATTCCCTTTTTAGTTTCAATTTTTTTTTTTTTTTTGGCAAAGGCTATTGTTTCCATTTGGCCCTGCTTGAAAGAGGGCTCCAGGGTGGTTCATAGGCTGCCTAGGGGCTCAGGCAGAAGCTGTGACCTTAAAGGATTCAAAGGGGCCTCTTCTAAGGCCACCAAGCTCCAGAAACTCTAATCTGGCTTGAGAATATGTCTTTCAGATACTCACCCAGCCCAGCCTGGGGACTGCCAGCCTGCAGAGATTAGTCAGGTGGTCTCCATCATCTTGAAGTCATCCAAGAAGCCAAAGAGATGGGGTGGGTGGGGGAAGGTCTACCTGGCAGAATACAGGGAATGAAGATCCAAAAGGATCTGCTTAGATTCTTCTCCAGGGCAGCTTCCATGGCATCCAGGGTTTTACATACTCGTGTTAGAATGGTTTCTGTAAGTCCCAGATGAGGAGCTATTGTCAATCTGGTTTTGCATCTTCAAGAGAATTTGAAGTAGTTCCAATATTCATCCAACCCAGAAGTGACCCAGGCTCTCCAAAGTCATATCACCACTGTTGAAATAGAAACCCAGAAAGAGATAGATGTTGGAGACTGACTGATGCTGTTTGACCAGGAAGTTAACCAGGCTGGCTTCACCTCACTGGAATAATTCTGCATAATTTGGGAGCTTAGATTTTGTCAACAATGAGAAGCTGTGCTCAAGATGCAGTTGGTTCTAAAGAGCGAGAGCAGTGATAGCAGAGAAGATGCTTACCAATGTTGCAACTGGAAAAGAGGGTGAAAGGCGGTCAGAGGCCAGAAGAGGCCTTCTTTCAAAGCAAGAGACAGACCTGCAGGGCCACTGGGATTGCTTGCTTTCCTTCCTTTGATTTAACCTGCTATTGGAGCAAAAAGAGAACAGAGAGTCTATAGAAATGGAGTAACTTCTTATGAGAAAAGTAGATCTTTTCCATCTACACAAATTTCAAAACATTCACTTGCTAAGTATAGTTGGGTCAAAGCTCATGGCAGCCAGAACAATGGAACAGGCAGGCCAGCAGCTTTGCTGGCCTAGCAGCAAAGGTAGCCATGAGTGCATAATCTACTGTTGGGATTCCCTATTCTAGGCCTTTGGTGTACTGTAACTGAAATTTAAGGTAGAAAATGTTTAAGTAGTCAGCTTTGTTCTCTGTTGTCTCCATCTGAAGCCTACAAATTGCTATTAATAGTAAGAACAGTGATAAATAACAACAGCATATTAAAGTAGCTTCTTTGATGCTCCTCACACGTATATTTTCTTTAGGTTTTACAACAACATTGCAAGGAAGGTGTTGTTATTATTTCAATTTATAGATAAGAAAAGGGAAAATCAGAAAATTATCCAAGAAAACACAACTGATGAGAGACAGAACAAAAATTTGATGAATCCAGGTCTGTTGGACTTCACTATCCTCTACTGGACAGGAATTCTTGTAGGTGTCCCTGTGACTTCAGTCTTCAGCTGGCATTTTCTGACCCCATGAAATAACACAACAACACACTTACTCCTATCATGGCCTTGGGAATCATTTTTTCAAAACCCTGAAGACTACTGGAGTCCTTTCTGATCTTCGATTGCACAATCTTTAATAAGGTATATTACACACAAATTTCTTAACATTTTGTAAGAGCAGAAAACAATCATTTTTCCCTCTATACCTACATTTAAGGACATGGTTTAAAATTGTTTATAAAGCCTCTAAATCTTTTTGTTACTTGTTTTGATCAATTTTGTTTGGTGTATGATTAAGGATAAACTTCATATTCCCTACTGGAGAGATTTACCAGACATATCACAATCAATAAACAACTCAGTGCAGGAAAGCTTGAAGCTTGGGGAAAATCTGGAAATGATATATGGCAACATTTGTGAAAGGGTGGGGAAGAAGACCAGCTGCTATGTTCTGGAAGTAGAAAGAAGTCTACAAGCAAGTTTACAAAAAGGAGAAGCAACCCTTGACAACAGACGTATATTACCATTTAATTCTTTCAAAGAGGACTGTGGCTGTCTAGAATGTTCCATAAATACTAGGAATCACTCTTGATTCTGCTTCTTTTCTCTCTTTTCCTCCCCCATTTGTCTTGGCTTGCCTTAGTTCCCCTCATACTGAAGCTGGTCTTCAACATTAAATCAAATAATTTCCCCCTTCTGAATCTTAGCTTCTTCACCTATAAAATAGACTACTGATCTGTCAGTCTCAAAACGTCAGCCTCGAGGTGTTATACTTCTATAACTGTGATCACTTTTAAAAATCAAGGCAATGTAAAAGTATAGTTGAATAAACTCACACCTTTGTACCCCACCAGCCAGGGAAATCCCAGTGCTTGTCAAATTGTGGTGACACCCAGATTCCCATGTCTTTGGTTGAGTTTTCTATTCTTCAGTTTCCTCTCCCCTTATAAGTATTTGTGATGATTCATGTTGCTCTCTTACCCCAATCCCTGAACTGAGAAGTTACCTAAATTCCATCCTTCAGTGCTCCAGGATGAACATGATCCCCATCCATCTCTCCACTACCTCCATCAAAATTACCAAAATCTCAAAGGATGATCAAATAAGTAGATATTTTCTTATTTTTTTAATCATAGTTTATTTCCATTTGTGACTAAATTATTTCCTTCCTTCCTTCCTTCCTTCCTTCCTTCCTTCCTTCCTTCCTTCCTTCCTTCCTTCCTTCCTTCCTTCCTTCCTTCCTTCCTTC
>JAGFMF010011418.1:11406468-11429410 GCA_019455555.1 Galemys pyrenaicus
CCCCTCCCTGGCAGGCAGCAGGGATCGAACTCATGCTGCAGTGGCTGTGGTTTGCTTCATAGTGCGTTGCTTAACCCACTGCGCCACCAGGGGAGGCCCCCAGTATTTGAAGTTTTACCACCAATATGTATTGTGCATGTTATATAATTTTATTTTTTTTATTTTTATTTATTTATTTTTTTAAATATAATTTTTTAAATTTACATATATTTGACATCAATTGTAATCCCCATGTATTCCCCATCACCATCTCACCAGTGCACCATCACCTCGGTCCCCCGTGCTCCCGTCTGCCCTCCACTCTTCCCCTCTTCCCTCCCCACCAAGTGTCCCCAGTTTGTCCTTCTCTTTTCATTTTTGGTTTTTGTGTCTTTATTGTTGTTATTATTGTTATTGTTGTTCTTATTCCTTTTCTTGATCCTTATTTGGTTCCCTTATATTCCTCCTAAGGGAGGAACCATTTGGTGTTTTTCTTTTGCCTTCTGACTTACTTCGCTGAGCATAATCCCTTCCAGTTCCATCCATGTTCCTATGAATGCGCCTAGTTTTTCATTTTTGATTGCTGAATAGTATTCCATCATGTATGAATGGATCGGGAAGCTGTAGTACATATACACGATGTTATATAATTTTAAAGAAAGGTGAGGAAGTTGAACTAAGGGATCTCAGAAGTTCAATTTCGGTCTAACAAATTATGTTTTAATGAATCCCAGTTTAGAAATAAGTATGAAAACTGAAGTCAATGATCTTTTGTCCATATCAAGGGCTCCTTCAAGAAGAAAAAGGAAAAAGGGAAAGAAATGACTCTCCCATAGCATCCACTATGTGCTTGCTCCACTTGTATGTATTTTCCTTTTCATCCTGACAGCATCTTATTTCAAGTGAGGCCCTGAGGAGTTAAGTGCTCCCGAAAAGATCACAGCATCTGGAAGGGCTGGAGTCTGAATTCAGTGAGTCAGATCTGCGGGGAATATGACTGCTTTCTCTAAACAGATGTTGTCTAAGTTGACGGAGGAACTCTGGTTTGTCTGATAAACGTTAGGTCAGGGAGCAAGAGACTGTAATAGAGGAACAACAGTGTGACATCTGGAGCTGCACAAAGTAAAACTGCTGAGATGTGGTCTCTGCTAGCTGCTCATCGGGTGTTGATTTGTATCTCAGTGAACTTTCAAGGCAGCCCTAGAAGGAAGTGAATGTTTCGCAAGTGAGGACATTGAGGTTCGCTGAGAAAATAGTTTGCTGGAAGTTACATACACAGTTGCACATCACATAACCACAGTTTTGGGCAACGACAGACAGCATGGATTAAGGGGTCTTTCTACAGCCTCGGTATGTAGTGGGCTATGCTGGCCTAGGTTTACGTAAGCAGTCTCTAGAACAACTGAACAACAAGGAAAGCTCCTGTTGAAGCATTTCTCAGAATGTATCCCTGTCGCTCAGTAATGCATGACAGCATAGGAAACAATCAAGCTGTCTGTACAATTCCATCTACCTTCTTTTTTTTTTAAAGTTTTATTTATTTATTCATGCATACAAGAACTGGGGTATAGGCCAGAAGTGCAGGGGGGTGAGAGGAGTCACCAGAGACAGAGTGGGGAACAGAACAGGCAGATCAACTGAAACACTGCTGAAGGGAGCAGTGGGTGCAGCAGGAGAGGTCTGCTGCACCATATGGGTCCCCTCCCTGGCCGGGATCGAACTCGTGCTGCAGTGGCTGTGTTAAGTAGAGCAAGCATTATTTACTCCTGGCTAGACTCTGGAAAGGAAGAACTAGAAACTGTAAGATGATCATTGTTTAAGCAATTGCTAGGGCAACACTAGCTGTCAGAGATAAGGTTGCTTGCTCACGTGTAATGTGGACTGGGACGTTTCAGTATTGGAGCAGTCTACGAACCCATCATGTCTCCAGGTTCTCTTAGAGAAGAGACAGCTTGGGACGATGGGTCCTCAGAGCCCTTGGCCAGATGGCTCCCTGAGGGCAGGAGAACGCCTGTTTATGGCTCTGTTCCTGTCGTGTGAGCACAGGGAGGTCTTCAAGGTCAAAACTATTTGCATGATATGAAGGTGCTATTTACCATTTCAACTCATTCCCTTCATTGTGCAGAGGCTGCATATTGTGATGAATTCATACTGATGTTAAAGGGATAAAAATAGCGGCCTAAGAGACCCCAATCTCAGCCTCCTCGCAAAGATCAACAGTAACACAAGTATCCGCAAATAAAACTGTTTTGAGAGAAACTTCAGCAGCTCCATATAACAAATAACCTGAGAATAACCACATGTAAAGAAAAGGAAGACAATTTTCTCTTGCTACATCATTCCTTCTCCCAGCTGGCATTGTTCTTGTTAGGGGGAATTCTCAGCGGAAAAGGTCCCTTGCCAGGAATGAAAAGTGTGGTAAACAGTGGGCTTCCACAGCTCCAAAGCACCACATGAAAGGCCCATCTTGGTTTTTTCCCACCCATATTGGCAAAGTAAAGACACACAGAGACAACTAGGAACAAGAAAGAGAAGCAGTAAGTACCAATGATAGCCACACAGTAGGAGCTAGAGGTCCTGAGTGGAACATCTACTCTGGAAACACAGCAGCTTTGCCACTCTAGAAACCAGCACAACCACCACAGACTCTGCAGACTGCACTAACCTTCCCTCTACGAGTGTTCCTAGTGCTAACTGATATCAGCCACCTGAGTCCCTCTCCATACCCCTTCCTTGTTTCTGCCACATTAATAGCAGCCCAGGTCTCTGTAGTAGCACAACCGTGACTTGCCATACTAGTCCCTGTGCCTGACCCTCACCAGCTTGCACATGATTGGAAGTACCTCCTCAAGCTGTGCACTTGTGCACCACCAGTTCAACGCCTGTCCCTGACCCACTGCCGTGGGCACACCTAAGGAGAGACTTTGCCACCAGTGAAGGGCTTGGCTAGTGTCAGTGAATTCACAGGTGGGCCAGTCCTAACCCTCATCACTAAATATATATCTGCAATTTGCCTCTGAGATTACAGAGATAACAGAAACTTGCCCCCACCATCAAGTGTGCATACCACACCATCTCCAACCATCACTGCAGCCTGTCCTGTTTGTTGGGGGCACTGCTGAGGACTCCAGCAGCCCTTGCAGTCTCTGCTGAGTCCTGAAGTTCTTACCATAACCCACATTGCTGTTAATGCTGTGTACTGCAATGGCCTGATGGAGGGGATGCCATCTCTGGACCTGTACCACCACATACCCCGCTTTTGGCACCCAGTACCTTTAATCCTGGGGTTGCAACAAACTTTAATATGCACCCACTGACAGGCAAAGTTTCCCTTACCAAAATCCATTCAAGAGATATTAAAGAGGTGACTTTTCTTTAAATGAACATATACCTATTATAAAGAATGATGAAACCATTATTATAAAGAATTATAAAGGGATTATAAAGAATGATAAAACTATTATTCCACCAAAGGAATACAGTAAGCATACAATAACTAGCTCCAAAGAAATGTAGACCCAGGAATTTCCCTACAAAGAATTAAAATAATTGTTCTATAGATACTCGGAGAGCTATAAGAGAACATAAATAAAACTTTTATATTACTAGGCAAATGACATGGGAACAAAATGAAAAATTCAACAAACCAAAAATATATAAAAAAGAAATTATGTTCTGAAGAATACAATGACTAAACTGAAGAATTCAAAAAAGTTTCAATAATACACTTGAGCAAACAAAGGAATGAAATGTTGAGATTGAAATTATCCAATCAGGAGCAAAAAAAAAAAAAATGAAGAAAGCAGATGGGACTTATGGGACACCATTAATAGAAATGATGTACATACATGTCATTGCAGTACGACACTGAATTTTAGACCAAGTGAACCTAACAGAAGATCCAGGCAACAGCAGTCAAATACAAGCACACATGGACTAATCTCTGGGATATTTCACACGATAGGTCACAAAACAAATCTTAGCCACCGTCGGATTGAACTGACATGCTTCATAACTTTTCCAACCATAATGTTATAAAACTAGAAATCAGTAACAGGAGGAATATTGAAAAATTTTAGAAATTCTCAAATCCTGAACAACCTATTAGTCAAAAAAGAATCAAAGGGCAAATCAAAATATATTTTGAAACAAACTAAAATGGAAACATTACATAACAAATCTTTGGGAAGCTGCAAGAGCAATACGCATCTACATTAAGAAAAATGATGTCCAATATATGACCTAACTTTACACCTCAGAAAACTGGGAAAAGAACAAACCAAGTCTGAAATCATCAGAAGGAAGGAAATAACAAAAGATCACAACAGAAACAAGTGAAATACAAACTAGAAAAACAGTAGAAAATACTAAAGGAGTTAAAAATTGATATCTTGAAAAGATAAGAGTGGACAACCTTCATCTACATGGAAAAAAAGGAGAAATGGCTCAAATAAGTAAAATCAAAAATGAAAGTAACATTACAACTTATGCCACAACAGAAGCTACTATGAATGATTATATGCCAATAAACCATATCTAGAAGAAATGGATAAACATTAGAAATATCACTAATGTTAACGGTTTATTATATTGTTGAACTTCCTAGAATTTCATAAGGTGGTTGATTTTAGGTGTGAATATTTCTGTATTCAGTTTTTAATCATGCTTTAGGTTAAACTTCCTATAATAATAGCAACCTCAATGTTATGTGAATGTTATGTGATTATTTTAAAATCCTGTTGTTTTCCTTGATCTCAGCTTAAATATAAGTACATTCTGTCACAATGTTTTGCAATGATGTTTTCAATATTTAATCAAGTTTATAAATTTTAAAATTTAACTCCAACTTATTTTAGCATTACCTAACTACTCTAAAATGAAACAGTTTCTATTTCTCTCAACGAAGAGCTGTCACATGTTGATTACTATAACTGAAGAATATTGATTGGTGTCAAAATGAGAATTATGTACTTCATGGCATGTCTGACAATCTGGGAGGGCATGTAAGACAAAAGTTCATTTGCATGAGAACCATGGAGTTCCCTGTGGGACATGGGAGGAAGAATGGGACATGAGTTTGACTCAGTATGAAAGTCTCGGTCAGGGCCTCCCCTGGTGGCACAGTGGGTTAAGCAACGCACTACGAAGCAAACCGCAGCCACTGCAGCACGAGTTCGAGCCCTGCTGCCGGCCAGGGGGGGACCCACATGGTGTGGCAGACCTCTCCTGCTGTGTCCGCTGCTCCCCTCAGCAGTGTACTTCTGTTGATCTGCCTGTTCTGCTCCCTGCTCTCTGTGGTGAATCCTCTCACCCCCCTACACCTCTGGCCTGTACCCCAGTGCTTGTATGCATAAATAAATAAATCTTAAAAAAAAAAAAAAAGAAAGTCTCGGTCATTTGATCACAGAGTGGTTCTAGCAAGAGTATTGACCTGGACTCTGAGATAGGTTTCATGGCACAGCATACACTTTACTCAAGATTCTGGTTTATAAAGTAGGAGAGTATTGCTTTACTATA
Organism: Galemys pyrenaicus; assembly: GCA_019455555.1. NCBI lineage: Eukaryota > Metazoa > Chordata > Mammalia > Eulipotyphla > Talpidae > Galemys > Galemys pyrenaicus. The sequence goes on from JAGFMF010011418.1 coordinate 11,411,965, forward strand.
ACTCAGTTCAATTTTGGGGAAAGCAGCATTAAAGTCCTTTACCGTACTACTTAAGCAGAAAAAAGAGGAATTCTTTCACAGTATCAAGGCTTTCTTTACTCTCATGTTATTGCTTTTCTTTGCTTGTTTTGCCTGTTACAATTTTTATAGTTTTAACACACAGAGTGACTCTGTCGGTGAGATTACATGCTGATTCTTCGTCCGGTCTCTTCCTAGAAAGTTTTTTTTATCTATACAATATTGATATTTATGCATACTGCATGTTAAAGGAGACCTTCCTTAGTTTCAAGATCCTAGAGTACTTCAGATTTTTCTTTATGTATTGAGATGGTAAAATCTCATTTTAAAATACAATAGAATTCCTTGGCAGAAACCTCTAAAGACAAATGTCTCAAGATAAACTATTCAAGTTAGAGTTTATATTGACACATTGGATCTTCCATCTCTCTGTATAATGTTTCTGATGTTTTTCACAGACTCTGGGTTACTAAGGTGATAAGGGCATTGTTAAAATTCCCCTCCTGTTGTGGAAGAAATTTAGTTATTTCACTTTTGTTCAAAAGGTAGTTCTTTCTATTTTTTATTTTAGTTTATTTATATGTATTTGACATCAACTGTAGTCCCCATGGAATTCCCACCACCATTTCACCCGTGCACCATCAAAAGGTTTTTCTTTCAATTGGATGTCACTCTCTTATGATGTCACTCTCCTGCTTCCAAAATGACATTTATGAGCTCATAAAAGTCCCCAAGGAAAGAGCCAAATTGAATGGTATTTTCTCTAAATTATGCTTATACCCAAAAAGAACATAATTTCTATTATAAATATTTATATTTATAAATATAAATAAGATAATTTAATATAATATAAATTTATATTATATAATATAATTTCTAAAAAAAAGATAAATAAAAATAGTTCTACTACCTAAAATATAGGATTTATTCTGATATAATGAATTATTGGCATCAATTCTTTCATCAATAAGTACACGAGAGTACACTTGTGGGATTTGATTTTACCTGAAAATATTGGAACTAGCAAGAGTAGAGTATATCTCCTAAATTTATGATGAAATTATCAAGAATTACTTTAACTTTTAAGTACAATACAAAACACTTTAAAGAGATAATTTACAGGGATTTTTGTAATTGCTTTTAGTAATAGTTGAGGTTTTTTCCTGTGAATAAGGAAGATGATATTTAAATGTTATTTTTTTTTCCCATGTGGAGTATCAAGCAACAAATTACAGTATCTGAATTTTAGTTGTGGTCTTGCTATAATCTAGTTAGATATTGTTAAGCAAATTAAACATGCCTTCATATTTCTAAAAATAGAAGAGCTGAATGAAATTTTGTTTTTTTCTTTCTGGCTATACAACACTTTAAATCCTAAAATGTCAACAATGGAAACAAAATTTCTTTTCTAAAATCTTAAAAGACTTTTTATAGACATAATATAAAATGTGGAGCGATTAACACAAGAATAGAATGTTAAATAAATTTAATTTATACATATCAAGAAAAATGCAGCTACTTGCCGAAGTTTGGAAATTTAACAAACCCTGTTTTGAGATCAGGTAGCCATAGTTCTTACTTAGTATGGGGATCATTTCTTGCAAATTCCTCTCAGCTGACTGAAAGGTTAGCACAATATACATTAACCTTTTTTTTTTAAAGATTTATTTATTTATGCATAAAAGCACTGGGGTACAGGCCAGAGGTGTGGGGGGTGGGTGAGAGGATTCACCACAGAGAGCTGGGAACAGAACAGGCAGATCAACTGAAGTACACTGCTGAGGGAAGCAGTAGGTACAGCAGGAGAGGTCTGCCGCACCATGTGGGTCCCCTCCCTGGCAGGCAGCAGGGATCGAACTCGTGCTGCAGTGGCTGTGGTTTGCTTCATAGTGTGTTGCTTAACCCACTGCACCACCAGGGCGGCCCAATATATATTAACCTTAAAATAAAACTTTGACAAAACTTATTCTGCATAGTCTCAGTGTGAACTCAGGAGGTACTGAGGACATGGGGCTCTACAGTGTTAGATGAATTCTCCCTCTGCTCTTCTGAATTAGGTCAGTTTGTTCCTCTTTATCCTGTATCAGCTCAACAATAATGGAAATGTTGAGATGATTCCAGATAAGACCTGCAGGTTTACCTCATCACACTATGCAGCCAGCCCAAAGTGGGTGAGGCTGAGATTGTAGGCAGATACTTTCCCACAGACTCATCATTCCTGTTCCAGCCTTGGTTCCTTCCCTAACCACATTCCACAAGTCTATAACCTGGTGTGTCTTGCTGTTAGTTCAGCTCTGAAGAGTTGATGTAAAGCAGGAAAAGTATTTAAAATGTAATATTCTTTTCTAAAATTTTAACACAGACTTAACTTTAAATGTCAGTAATCTAGCCTCCTGATCTGCTTAAATGTTAGTAGGCTAAGGATTTGTACACATTACCACACAGTTGATTGAACTGAGACTTTAATTCATGCAAACAACTAAGCTGCAATTCATTTTACTGTTGCAGAGGATTTAATTAGTAGGTAGCATCTGATTTATCTCTCAGCAATTAACTAGTGGTTACAACTCAGAATGAAGACTTTTGTACTTGTGTGTTTACTTGAAATTTTTAGAAATATTCAACATATGAAAGATTGATTCCTTTTTAAAATTAGTATTATCACCCACACGAAAATAGAAAATGTCCTAAGTTAAATACTTTCACTACATTGATCTTCAACCAAGTGATCTCAGGACAGTGATCACTAGAATATAGCTCTAAAATATAGCTGTAGAAATTTGGAATGTTCCCTGCAGATTCCATATCTTTCTCTTTACCAGAGGAAGATAAAAACTAGGCAAAAAAGAAAAGAAAAAGATGCTCCCTAGCTTTATTACCTAATGATGAAAAGCTGTCATTTTATGGGCAACAGCTTATGCACATAACTACAGGTTGCATCAAAGAAAGTTCTACACACCCAGAAGTTAAAGGATTGGTGAACTACAAGTTGTGTGAGGGAGGAGTAGGAGGAGCCGCTGGGCCGTCCTGGATAATGTTTTGATTCCACCTTGTGTTCTTTCATTCCCATCAACTAAGCTTGTTTAATTTGCTTCAGAATTTGGGGAAGAAATTACAGCTGGAAAATATATGAAAGAGCATTTAAGCCTACAAATACATCTGACTATAGAATGAGTTATTATATTACCAGGAAAAAATAAATGCAGATGTTGGACCATGTCAAAAATCTTGTCAAGAGAATGGATTGTTTCACACAGAATGGAGATATGGCTTCTGATTCTGGTGGCGTATCTGTTCCAAAGAAATGTGAATTCAGGACGTATGCCGACTAAAGATGTGGACCCAGAAGCATTCATGAATGTTGTAAGTTGGATTTGCATAATGTTTTGGGGGAAATGAAGTTTTTTACATGTTGTTTACATCTCTTTGTTATCTGCAATATGTACTATATTTGTCTGCGGTAGAGATTTTTTACAACTGACAAAGCATAGTAGGAAATTAGCATATTATACTAGGAAGAACACTAAACTGAGTATGAGTGGACCTGGACTCTCCCTGAACAAAATCACTAAAATGTGTGAATTACCTCATCCCAACATAATATATTATTTCAATATAATAGTGTCTTTTCTTGAATTCATAGGTTCATTCTATGAGCACCGAAATCATTGCAGTATTTTGGGTTAAGTCCAGATTCTCCATCATTTCTATTTTCTGTGCTTTTTATTTTTTTTCTCCTTTTCCCATATAGGGAAGTTGGTAACTCTCATTAACTATCAAGGTGCACCTCTAGTACCATTTTGTGTCATTCTGATTTGTTTTTTGTATCCTATTCTGGACCTATAACTCTGTTGACTGGCAACTATAGGACCTTAATGGATGTTAGAGGAGGTTTCTCACGACTAAAATACATGAATGACATCATATCTGTTTATCCCAGGGAATTTTTTTGGTTTACTTTCAAATTCAGAGTCAGGTTTTAATCATGACTGCCATATAGTAACTCTTATTTCATCACAGAAATTGTGATGAAAGCTACAAAGATACTATTTCATTTCATCTCTATTGCCCATCCTGTAGATATGATCATACCCAATTTTCAAATCAAGACACAGATTAAAGTAAAGAGGTTAAGCAACTTAATTTAGGTCATGTCACTGGTGGATAGTGGAGCTGCAATTTAAATCCAGGCTTGCCTCAGCACAAACATATAATTATAACTACTCTGCAATAGATCCTCCCAGAGGAGAAGGAAAGGCTACCTCCACATGAATAAGACAAGAATAATGTCCACATGTCATAAATTTAGCATAGATTTAACTTGTCTTTGTAATATCTAAGACTTTTTTTTTTTACAGAAGCCTCCATGAATGGTTTCTAAAACTCTGACAAGCAGTACAAGTATTATGAATCTATGAGTGCAAATACCAAGTTTCTTTCAAGCGTTCCAACGTTAGCTTGTCTTTAGATGATTTGTCTGGATAGTTAGAACACTGGTGTAGATCCTTAGGAGTCATCCTTCTGGCGCTGAGGCTGTCCCACATGGATTTCTCTAGGGTTTGAGGTGGATGTAATCTCTTTAGCTGTCTTCCTTGTCTCACCCACTAGGTGTGGCTAGCACCTTCATAGCGTTGGTATTGCAGAAACTCCAAGACTAAAATTCACTGAATTGAATTCTACCATTGAACAACTATGCATAATAAAGCAAAGTAAAATAGAAAATTGCTGAAAAGAGGTTAGAGTCTCAATTAGTTTGACTGTATAGCATCTCATGTGGATTATAATCTATCTATATCTTGGTATTTAACTGGTTTCACGCCCTTGTTTTTCTAGCAAGTGTTAACTGAGCACCTTGTAAATCTCTGATAAGGTGCTATGCAGTGAGGTTACAGAGAGGTGTAAGAATATCAAAGTTGGGAATTCATGGTGTTTACAATCTGGCAGGAAAGACAGATAATCCTAAGAGCTGTGAGATAAAATATATATACATAATAGAGGTGCCTAATCTCTATTAGGAAGATTTGTCTGAAGAAAGATAAATAGAAATCATTTGAGTGTGTGGAGTCACCTTAGAAGAATGCACAGTAGAATTAAAAGTTAAAAATATTAATACTTTCAATATATATAGATGGTGGATGGATGGATAAATAGAAAAACTTCCCTCAAAATGGTTTCACAAATTTATAAGTTTATAAGCAATGCCTATATCTTTCAGAATGTAATTCCTTGGGGCCTACATTTTTATGTTCACAAAGGTACGTCACATTATTATCTTACATCAACCCTCCTGTTGAGCATAGTCTATTGGTCAGCTGTCATCTACAGACAACACTGACTCTGACTGTAGGTCTTTTTCTTTCAAGATAGTCATGATCCTATGCCTAACTCCTTTGTTCTTTTGGGTAACTTCTACTCAACCCTCAAGACCCAGTTCAAATTCTCCTGCATGAGCCCTTGCTTGAGTAGTCCTGCTCATGGTATTCTTCCAGCTCAGAATTCCTCCACTTTTTCATTCACTAATAGCCTTCCTCCCTTAATTGACATATTTCTTACCATATGTGGTCATTAAATACTTGAGAGATGTCTCTTACTCTCATATTTTACATATTACCTCCTTAAATCATATGCAATTCTCAAAGGATAGTTCCTAGATCAACAGTCAGTTCTTTGGGTCTTCCCCAGACCAACTGAATCAGATTGTGCATAGTGTGGTACAGTAATTTGAATTTTAAAAAATACTCTAAGTGGGCCTCCCTGGGGGCACAAGGGGTTAAGTACTGCACTATAAGGCTTCCACAGTCACTGCAGCTCCAGCTCGATCCCCAGAAGGGAGGGGACTCACGTGGCACAGCAGACCTCTTCTGCTTCACCTGCTGCTCCCATCATCAGTGTATTTCAGTTATCTGCCTGTTCTGCTCCACACTATGTCTCTGGTGAGTTCTCTCACCCCCCATGTTTCTGGCCTATACCCCAGCTCTTTCATGCATAAATAAATAAAATATTTAATAAGAATCCAAGTAATTCTTATGCACACTAAAATTGAGAACACTGGTCTATCAGTTCCTTAATGTTAAGTATGTAATGGTGTCACACACACATACATACACACTATTTTCCATAAGAGCTGGCTAACTATTTTTAAGTATAGTAGTAGCTAATGCTCACTGAGGCCCTACTATGTGTCAAGCAATCTATGTGGCAAGCAATCTATGTGTCAAGAATACTTAGAACATTATCTTTTTATATTCCTTGCAATAATCCCAGGGAATATGAACCACTGGTATATTTTTGAATAGACAGAAATAAGACTGGGTCAGCTAGATTTCCTAAAACCATATAGCTAGTTCTTTTATAAGAGCCAGGATTAAAATTCAAATAGTAGGACCTCAGGGCCTTCCTCTTAATTACTATGCTGGGTTTTTTTTGTTTCATTTTGTTTTATTAGATTTATTTAATTGTATTTGACATCATTTTTAGTCCCCAGAGAGTTCCCACTACCATTTCATCTGTGCACCATCACCTCCGTTCCTTGTGCTCTTTATGCCCTCACCCCCATCTTTGCCCTTCCCTCCCTCTGCCCACCCCCCCACCAATGTTCCTTTTGGTCTATCTTTAACCTTTTGATCTTATGCTGTTTTAACCCATATACAACATTGGGAAACTCCTCTTTCTCCTTTTAAAGTGACAGAGATAGAAATAGTTCCTTTTTCTCTGGGTAATAATAGTAAACAAGAACAGCAAGGATACTTAGGAAATCTCTGAGTTTCCTATCTTATGAAGAATTGCTACATGTAACACAGAATAAATTGGAGTCCTTAAACCATAGGTCCATATATTGACAACAAGGGATGTGAACACCCTAAAACTATATGCCAAAATGCAAATGCCTCAATGTGCAAATCCATTATTATATTTCTCATATTCACCGAGGGATCTTTCACTCAAAAATGTTAAGAACTATTACTCTTGAATTAGTGGTTTTGGAGAAGGAAAAACCTTAGGGAATGTATAACCTAGTGGTTCTTCTGAGCCATCCTAGAAGTACCTCAGTGGCTACATTAAAATTTCCTGACCCCTAATATAAAGTGAGCTCAGGAGTCGGTATATTTAAATATTCCAGGTGATTCTGATACAGCCAGCTTTTAGAGTCTGTTCTGGTCAAGTGGTTCTAAAACATTAGAGTGTATCAGAATCCTTAAAAAGCTTATTAAAACACAAATTCCTGGGTTACCTCCTGAGTTCTGAATTTGGTAGATCTGGAAAAAACTGATAATTTGTATTGTTAATAAGTGCCCACAATGCTGATGTCTCTGGCCCATGTAGGTCCCACACTTTGAGAATCGCTATAATAGTCCAGTCTCTACATTAAACATAAAGAAAATGAAGGCTGCAGAGAGTAGGCTTATTTCTAAGATAAGCCTAGGAAAAGTAAGGTATTTCTTGTCTTTGTCTTTAGCATCAAGGAATCTATTACTTACTTTTGGATTATTTTGGGAATAAAGCCATATAGAACCAAACACAAACGAAATTGTGTTTTTTTTCATAGAGTGAAATCATTCAACATAAAGGCTACCCCTGTGAAGAGTATGAAGTTACAACGGAAGATGACTATATCCTTTCCATTAACAGAATTCCTCGAGGTCTAGTGCAACCTAAGGAGACAGGTATGGTTCATTTTATGTCATCCCAACATAACAGACTTACTTGGATGGCTTTCTGTGGTTTGAGTGTGTTGAAGGACAGTTTTCTAGGTACAGTCTGTAGCTCACTGTTTGTGCCAAAAGATGGCTTCAGTTTCCCCCGTAGTTCACATCACCTTATCCCCCAATTAGCTCAAATAAACATACAATGTTTGATTTAAAAAAAAAAGGAATCTTCGAGAAAATTCTACTTCTTGACCCTTCTAGAATTTTCTAAGCCCCTCCTACAGAGATATCCTAGAATGTCCACCAATGAGCCCTTGAGTAGACCACCTCAACTCCTGGCTGTGTGTGTCCACCAATGGCCTACTCTATATTTCTCATCTGAATAACATGTTAAATATTAAGATGTTATCCAGATTTCCACTAAGTTATTTTAAAGAATCAGGCACTGTACATACATTTTGAATATGGGAGTATGTATTTCCATAGTTTGTATAACCCCATTTTTCATATGTGAAATTTTTAGCAAAATGGTTGGCATTTAAAAAAAATTGTGCCTTTAGATTATGAAGTACTTGGCATTTAGCATGTCAGTGGCAAGGAGATTTTCATCATAACTATAACATTAGCCATCAAACTTTGTTCTTTGTCTTAATATGATTTTAAGGTGTTAGAATGAGCAGCAAATAAAACATCTGTTTAAAAAAAAGTTGTACCTTTATCATTAATTAAATGTTCCTAGCCTCCATCTCTACTTGGCTCTGTTCCTTTTGCTACTCTAGCTTTAAGTTTATAGTAGCAACTACATTGACTGTCATGAGTACAAAGAATATAATTTCTTACTGTGTTCTCTCTAAGTGCCAGGTACAATTCTAAATGTTTTACTTGCTTTAGTGTCATTTAACTTTCACAATAATCTTAAGAAACTCCAAGTACAGCGAGTACCTTGCCCAGAAGTCTGTGCTAGTGCTTGTTAACATGTTGCAAAACCTGCCTTCAAATTGAGATCTGCCTGCCACTACTGACCATGGTCTTAACTAGAAACAGCAAGTGCTGGGAAAATGTTCTTGGGTCTTGTGTGAAAAAGCTTCAAAGGCTCATTTTATTACATTTTGCTGTTGTGGAGCTTTTTGAAAATCAGCTTTTTTGTTTTTCATGCCAGTTCCATAGTTATACGGATCAGGCATAGTCCCAACTCAGGGCCTTTGCACTTACAGCTCTCCCTCTGGACCACCAGTTCATCAGTTATCTACATAGTTTGTTTTTCCCAATTCTTCTTTCAAGCCTCCATTGTTTTCCTTTCCCTGCTCTACCTTAATCTTTCCCTAAGCAACGTATTCAAACCGACAGCCCTTTACCTTATTGAGATCTAGCCCCTCATTCTTGCTGACTTTTCCTTATATTATTTATCACCTCCTAGGATTAAGATACTACATTAAAGTTCCCATGGCAAATGTACATTTGGTTGGTTGCCAATACCTAGTAGAGCGTCAAGCACATTGTAAGTGCCAATAAATATAAGTTGAGTGAATGAATGAATTTATGTAAATAAATGAAAAGAAGCTTAGGGATCCTGCAGCCTCTATTCATGGATGCACTTTGTGTTTTCTTAGAATGTTATCCACTAATTATTGCAAAGGAGTTAGGAGTTCTAAGTATCACTAGCCTTACGCTGGCCAGTCAGTGCAGAATACGCCCCTCTAGTGACAAATGTTGTTCTTACAACTCCCATTAGTCTCTTCAAGAAGGAAATCTCCCAATACTAGAGGAAAATGATTTCTCACCATCTCAAAAGAAGGCCAATGAAATTCATACTGAAAACAGTTGGAAAATGTCTATAAGCTTTGAGAACTTCCTTTTTTTAAATACTACATCATCAAATAACAATTGCTAGTTTTAAATATTTACATGGAGAAAATAAGCCGGTCCAGCCTCAGAAATGATGGTCTTTTTAAGTGTAACTGACCAATTGTCCACTACTTAAATGAAAGGCATGATTGTAGGGTATGTTTGAAAGGACAGAAATTACAAGCCAGTTCTAGCATTAGGTGAACCACAGGTACTAAAGTGTTGCAAAATGGTCCAGCTGGCCCCAGCCTCGGGAAATGGCCAGGAACTGTGAGGGGGAGCATTGATCCACCTTGATTTGATACCCTCATGGCACAATTCAAGTCACCTCTTTGAGGGTCAGTAGGATGAATTCAATAACTAGACCAGGAAAACCTAAAATACCTCTGAGTTCCTTTCCCTGGTACTGCACAGCAGTCCTTTCTCTGTTATCAGAGCGGTAAAATAAGGCAAATAGAATTCATGAAAACTGCAGAGGCTGAGAAAGGTTTGTTGCACAAAAGCTTTTGCCCTATAGGGAGGCTGCTTTATCATTTATTTGCTTTTGTTTATTATTTACTTGCTTTATTATTCTCTTTCTGTCTCCCCTGTATTATTTTTGCAAAAAACTTTTGATAGTAAATTTGAGCTATCATGTCTTTTTAACCTTCAATAAGATGCATTTCTTAATGTTGGGCAGAAAAGTATTTTCTTCCCTAGTTATTTTAAGTTTTCTCTGGAGCCTTGAAAAGCAGATTAACAAGAGACAGATTAACACAAGAAAGGCATACTTACTAAATGGCCATTGCATACATGTAAGGGAGCAGTTAGAAATGAGTAACTCAAAGGGTAGTTAGAATCCAGGATTATGAACCTAATTTAGTAAGAGAAAGAAGAGGGAAAATCACATTTATGGAAAAGCAAATGACTTGTTGGAAAAATTAATGGGACTTTAGGAGAACAGGTGAGAGGTACCTCCGATTGTTACAATGTCTGTCTGGTTATGGTGCCAACTTCTGTGAAGATTAAAATTGCTCCCAGGGATGGACTTTTTGACAACTGAGTTCTTTCTGGAGGGTCTGCTTTTAGGCAGATAAGGGATTTCAGAAACAATTCTTATACCAACATGACGTATTTGAGGATGGCACAGCTTGATTCCCTTCACTATGTAGGATGACCTCTTCTAAAATCACAATTTATTTATTTAAAACAAGAAACACTGATTGATATTTGTATCTAATACACAGTTCATGTTTAAATTTTGTCAATTTTGCCAAAGTCCCTTAATAGTCTTTTTTCTTTGCCTGCTCAGTAATTTATCAAGGCTCATACACCACATTTGGTTAATATCATTTGCTTTGGAATCCAAGAAGTAGGATTGTTGCATTATTTGCTAGTGCTATTTTTAATTTTTTAATGAACCTCCATAATGCTTTCCTGATGACTATATCAATTTATAAACTGGAAGCATTCTTCAGGTTTTTGGTTTTTTGTTTCTTTTCTCTTTTTTAACATTGGTGTCTTCAAAGAGATTTGGACAGTCATTTTATAGGGAACTCTTCAATTTGATATATTTGGAGTTTCTTCATGATGTGGTTCTGGCTCTTCTCTTTGGCGGGAATACTCCAGAAGTGAAGCTATGTGTTTCTTGGCATCATACTATGAACCACATGGTGATGATGTAGTCCATACTGATGATGCCAGCTTTAAAATGATGTTTTTCTTTTTTCCTCAGCTTCATTAGTGTACAATGTGATGGTTTGATATACATATACATTGTGCAATAATTACCACAATCAGGTTAACCAACACATCCATCACCTAACATAGTTATGATTTTATTTATATATTTTTGGGTGTGTTGTGAGTCTGATTAAAATCTATTCTTGCCAAATTTCAAGTACAAAACACAATGTAACTAACTGTAATCACTATGCTGTATACCAGAACCCCAGAAAATATTCACCTGAAAGCTGAGGACCTGTACACTTTGGCAGTAATGTTGCCTTCCTCTAGCCCCCAACTCTTAGTAATCCCATCATTCTACTCTCTGTCTCTATGAGTTCAACTTTTTATTTTTCAGATTTCACACATAAGTAAAACCATATGGCATGTGTTCCCTGTCAGCCTCATTTCACTTAGCATAATGTCCTTCAGTTTTATTCATGTTACTAAAATTGGCAAGATTTTCTTGCCTCTTGTGACTGAATAATACATGTGGACAAAGATATTACACATATATACATACACATGATAGCCTCTCTCCCACCTGTGCCTGTGTGTGCTAGACCCTTTGTGCACGTATATGTGTGTGAAAGATCCCAGGTACTCCCTCATCACTGCCTCAGGACAATGGCTCACATCATAGGTGGCTGGGATGCCTAGGTAGCCTTTGACTGTGTGGCCAGAGTCCAAGATGGTCTGGGAGTAGCTCAAAATCATACCTGCACAGAGAGTACTTCCTACATACATGGTCAACATGTCCTTCCCTGTCCCCCATAAAATTGATTATCACCTTTGATCCCTTTGAAATCCTGTTCCCCAGAAGATGAATGCCCTTTGTCTCCTGGACCGTGCTTCCCCTGCCATTGTCACAAGATCAGTCATGCTTGTGTATTATTGCTAGTAAATAGCAAGAGGGCTGCTCACTGGTCAGCAGTGTCTTGTCTTGTCCTGCAAACCTGCTCCGTGACTCGCCCCTCGACGTGTTCCTGTGGATGTGCTGGTGCGTCTGTGACTGCCAGACATATAAATGTATATAACTATCTACATGTCACATTTCCTTTAGCCACTCACTAGTCAATGGGTATGTAAGCTGTTTGCATATCTCTTAATACTGCAATGAATATGGGCGTGCAGCTATTCCCTTAAAATACTGGTTTCATTTCCTTTGGAATCCCAAAGGTAAGATTGCTAGATTATATGGTAGTCCTATGTTTCACTTTTGAGGAACCTCCACACTGTCTTCCATAATGTCTGCATCAGTTTACCTTCTGATCCATATGTTCAAGAGTTCCCCTTTCTCAACACACCCTTAACCAACACTTGTTATCTGTTCTTTTTGATAAAAGCCATTCTAACAAACGTGAGGTCATTTCTAACAGGGTGTGATTTTGATTTTCTAGTAATTAGAGATGTTGAGCAGCTTTTCAGGAATTTGCTGGCCATTTGTATATTTGGGGGAGCAAAATGTCCATTCAGATCCTTTGTCTATTTTTCAATCAGATTTTTACTTTTGCTATTGAGTTATAAAAGTTCCTAATATGTTTTGAATATGAACTTATTATCAGATACATGATTTGAAAATACTTCCTCTCATTCTGTAGTTTGCCTTTTTGTTCTGTTGATGGTTTCACTGGTTCTGCAGAAACTTCTTAGTTTGATGTAGTCCAAATTGTTCATTTTTTGCTTTTGTTGCCTTTGCTTTTGGTGTCTTCCCTATTTTTTTCAAGGAATTTTATAGTTTTAGGTCTGACATTTAAGTCTTTAATCCATTGCAAGTTAATTTTTATGAGTGGTATTCTGTTAGGGTTCAGTTCCATTCAATTATATTGATTTTAATCACTTGTTAAAGTGTTATCTGTCAAGTTAGTCTACTGTAAAATTAGTATTTTTCTTTTTTTAAAAAAGATTTTATTTATTTATCTATCTATCTATCTATCTATCTATTTATTTATTTATTTATACATACATACATATAAGAACTGGGGTACAGGCCAGAGATACAGACAGTGAGAGGATTCACCAGAGACAGAGCTGGGAACAGAACAGGCAGATCTACTGAAATACACTGCTGAGGGGAGCAGCGGGCGAGGCAGAAGAGGTCTGCTGTGCCATGTGGGCCCCCCTCCCTGGCAGGGGACTGAACTCGTACTGCAGCAGCTGGAAGCTCCACAGTGCTGCACTCAACCCCTTGAGCCACCAGGGATGCCCTAAAGTTAATATTTTTCTGTGTAATTAAAAAATACTCATGAAAAGATTATGTAAGTTACCTGTATCTCTTCATATTTTCACCCAATACTTGTAGCATTCATTGATGATTTTATGTCAATGATATTTCCATATTTAGTAATTGGCATTATAATACAAATAAGAACGTTTCCTCTTCCCTAATTATTTGTTTATTCATGAATGTATTAATATTGTTAATATTGTTAATGGCAGACTGAGGGGCACCCTAGGAGCCCCAAATTTTGCATGCGTTAAATGGGTTCTGTCATCTGCCACAGAATGGTAAACATGCTTTTAGTGCATAAGAACTTCAATAGAAAAGAACTTTAATAGAATTACTTTACACTAGTAAAAAGAGAAGAAAAGATAATCATTTCCAATTAAATACCAAAGTTAAGCATCCCCTTGTGGGTAAATGCCCAGTCAAACAGAGTTGGCCCAAAGTAGGGCCTCTGAGGCCCAAATGCTTGCCACAAGTTTAAAGCACCTTCTGGTTGGAAACCATAGGAAAGGAACAGGAGGGGACAGCCAAGTCTGGAAGTAAAAGAGCAACTTCAAAAAAAAGTCAATATGAAAGCTGCCATTGTCAGCCTCCCCATAGTCCTCACCCATATCTATTCAAGTGTCTCCTTCCATGTCCCCCAAGTCCCTGGGGCAAATTCCAAGGCCAAGAATGCTCCTTCTTTACATATCTCTTGGTCCACATGCCTCCTGGAGTCTTCTCTTCCTTTCTACAGAGATTGCACTGTTACAGTATGGGCTTATGCATGCTTAATATATTCAGTGGGATATTTTTACTATCATTGGCTTTTTTTTTAAGATTTATTTATTTGTGCATACAAGCACAGGGGTATAGGCCTGAGGTGTGGGGGGAGGGTGAGAGAATCCACCAGACAGAGTAGGGAACAGCACAGGCAGATCAACTGAAATACACTGCTGAGGGAAGCAGCGGGCGAGGCAGGAGAGGTCTGCTGTGCCATGTGGGTCACCTACCCAGCCGGTGGCAGGGATCAAACTTGTGCTTCAGTGGCTTTGGTTTGCTTCATAGTGTGTTGCTTAACCCACTGCGCGACCAGGGATGGCCCTCATTGGCTTTTTTTGATGCTCAAATTTTCTCATACTTGAGCAGTAGGAGCTCCTACAGATTGACTTTTTACTTGAAAGATGAATAACCATTAAACCATTACATATATGCACACACATACATAGATACACATTATGTATGCATGTATACATATATAGTATGTATACACATACATGTGCATTTACATTAACGATGTAAATCACATTAATGATATATGTTATATATTATATTATTACACAATTTTATGTATTATATTACACCTGATTATATTTTAGTATGTTATATATGACCTATATTATCTATTAATTTAGTATAATTATTATATTGCTATGCTTGCACATATATTAATTATATAAATAAAATTATATGATTTAAAAAATATATGTAATATACAAGGGGAAAAGACAAAATCATAGGAAAATATATAATCAGAAGCAAAGTCACCCCCAGGCTTTACAAGCAAGCTCTTGAGTACTCAGCCCCAAAAGCTCATTAGCGTGCCCCTCACCACTCTCAAAATGGACTTGTTTTAACCTATGATGTATAAGTATAATAGCATATCACTTTATTTTATTAATATATAGTAATCATAGTTAATATACAAAGTTTTGTTAGTCATATATAACCTCTCAGGTTACTTCTAATATTCTCAAACACAGTAATAATAATAACTATATAAAAACAATGATGGAAGATGATTATTTCTCTATGTTAAACATTGTACCATCTGTTCCATGTGAACTATTTATTTAATTATAACAGAAATCCTACTTTTACTATTACCAGATATTTTCACTCAGATGTATAATATAAAGAAATAAAGCAAACTGACCAACAAAACAAGTCTTAGGCTGACAACAAAATGGTAGAGAAGGAGGATAGGGAAGGTGGAAGAATGAAAGAAGGGGAAGAATCATCATTTGATGATGCTAGACCTTTGGTAGTGGGTGTGGTGTGGTGTATACTTTTATGAAGATGTGAAGTCATACTGTTAAAACTTAAATAATTATGCAAACCAGTGGAAAGTCAATTTTAGAGTTCTACTTTTCTGACAAGGAAGTCAAGACACTGAGAGTTTAAGTTACTGGCCAGATAAATAGGGCTAGCAAGGAGCTGAATGAAGACTGGAGCACAGATGATCATTTCACACACTTCAGTTCTCTTTTCTTAGGTTCCAAGCCTGTGGTCTTACTGCAGCATGGCCTGCTTGGTGACGCCAGCAACTGGATCTCCAACCTGCCCAACAACAGCCTGGGCTTCATCCTGGCAGATGCTGGGTTTGACGTGTGGATGGGGAACAGCAGGGGAAACACCTGGTCTCGGAAACACAAGAGGCTCTCCATTGATCAAGATGAGTTCTGGGCCTTCAGGTATATGAAAATCTTGAGAATAGAGATGAACGTAGCTGTCTCTGGGAGAACTGGGTAAAAAGCAGTGACTTCTACTATTCAGTTAATATGATTTCCTTTAATTATTTTAATTAATAAATGATTTGGGAGGGAAATAGTAGCAAGGATTGGGTTCCCCATGTAGAAAAGTTGGGTCTGAATAATATGAATTATGCTTGTGGTCCGTGATTGAGATGGGAATGAGGAAGTACAGGTCGATTGCCTTGTAGATGGCTATCCATGAACTAAGTCTTCAGGAATGATCGGGACCCCTAGGAGATGGGTGCACACATACTAAGGCTATAATAAGATCCATGAATGTCACTAATACATCTGTCACATACTCTTGTAAAAGTCTTTTAATGTTTTACTGAATTTATCTGATGACATTTAATTTGATCTTTATGTATTTCATCAGAGAAGGGTCCTAGCATTGACTTTAATACTTTCAAATAAAAGTATTAAAGTCTGCCTGGCCCTGTGATATTCTGTTAACAGGATATCTCACTACAAGATGGATGTGCTCAGTAACTATTTACTGAAGATGATAATCATTCTGTGATAACGTCTGGAGGAAACAGGAATTTGCTAACAGCTTCTGACCCAAAGAGACACCCGTGCATCATAAGTTAAAATAACTGTTTTGAAAGTGGTGAGAGGCACACTAGTGAGCTATTGGGGCTGAGGACTCAAGAGCTTGCTTGTAAAGCCTGAGGGTGACTTTGTTTGTTTCTGATTATAATTTTTTCTATGACTTTGTCTTTTCCCCTTGTAGTTATGATGAGATGGCTAGGTTTGACCTTCCTGCAGTCATAAACTTTATTTTGCAGAAAACGGGCCAGGAAAAGATCTATTATGTCGGCTATTCACAAGGCACCACCATGGGTAGGTTCAAAGGAAAGCAGGTTTGTATGCTCAGAAGAAATGTAAGCATGTGGTATGCAACTGTGCCTAGAATCAGTCATCGTGTGTTTCTCTCAGATCTGAGCCTGTCCTCTTTGGTGGCCCTAAGGGCTTCGGGAAATAGGGATGAAATTGAGGGAGATTTCTGGGATGGTAGAAAGAACGAGGGCTTTGGAAACACACAGATGTAGATTAAAAATCGTGGCACTACCACTTCTTAGGCAAATGTCCATGAGTAAATTATTTAACCTCCCTGGTCTCAGATCCCTTATCTATAAAATGGAGATAAGAACTCCCTCCTTGGGGTGTTAGAGGCATTTGGACTATTCAGTATGATGATGTATAGAAGCTCCATGAAAGCAGAGACTTTATCTAAGATGCAACTGTCAGGACAGGTCCTGAGAGATGATGCTCTCAATTCATGCCCTGAACACATGAAACCCTGAACTCAGTGTTTGGCGTATAATCAAATCAGCATTGTCATCATATTAAAAACAGAAGTGACAGGGGAAGTTATTTCGGTCTTTTACTCCTTTTTTTTTTTTTTTAGAGTTAAAACTTTTTTTTTTTATTAGTTATATTTGACATCATTTGTAGTCCCCAGGGGGTACCCACCACCATTTCACCCGTGC